>OY720144.1:31147421-31872421 GCA_963082955.1 Cheilosia grossa
CTGGCATCCTCATCGATAAACCAAAGCGTGAAAAGCCAAAAACAGTGCGTACGTGCCACACAGCCCCTGTTTTTGAAGATCGCATTATCAGCCGCAGAGCTGATGTCGTTTGGCCACCTCGGAGCTGCGATTTGACGCCGCTGGACTATTATTTGAGTATTTGTGGGGTGCCGTAAAAGATAAGTGTTACGCCGACAAGCCAGCGACAATTGACGCTTTAAAGGACAATATTCGTGAAGCCATTGGTGAAATACAGCTGCACACAATCTTATACAAAAAAGATGTATCTATAGATGTTATTATATTTGTAATATTTATTAATTTAAATACAAATTAAGCTGACCAAAAGATCCGTTTGGCTTCTTTAACTCAGGGACTCAGGCCAAAAATGAAAATTGTAGATAATGCATTCTATATCATGAAATACTACATTCAAATAATGGTCGCCTTCATAAAACCATTGAATAGTCTCATGCATTTTTAAGGTTATCATTCCTAAGATGACACAATCAATACTAGTGCACAAAAATGACGCTTTTAAGAATCGTTCATACACTTATGAACAATTTCATTGAAATTCGGTTAGATAATTTAGAAGCGCAGTTATTAATGAATCCAGTTTCATGAAGGCAAAGTTGTGGTCATAGATCCAAGCGAAATATTGAAGAATTTTGATATTGCGTTAATGAATATTTCATAACATGTAAGGATTTCAGCTCTATGAATGGCATTCATTGATATTATGGACGAGAATTTTTTCAGTGTACGATCGACCACCTCGATTGCGCGTGATTTCATCATTGGTATCAGGAGCTTGAAGACCAAAAGGCGCCATGTCACCTAATTGCAATACTCCACGTTACAATGCGCCTTGAATGTTTTGGAAAGAAGTGACGAATACGAAACAACCCAAGAGTTGTCGACCACGAAATCATTTCCTTTCACTTTGACTGTGATTGTTTAACCGCCACCATCAGATGATCGACGCTGATGCAGTGGATAACCATCATTGCCAGTGATGGTCTCATTAGTCAAATTTCGTGGATAGCTCTTGGAAAACTTGCCGTCGACCATGCACGGCAACGAACGTCGCCGGTAAAATGGTCAACCGACCAATATCAGCTGCATTTGCTCGGGGCAAATTGCATCGCGTAAATTAATGTACTCCTCCATACGTAGTTTGGTTTGATTTAAACTGATAAAAAGGAGGCGCTCCGCTTCTATTTTGGCATAAATTTGCGAAATCGGCGAAATCGAAGCAAATAGTTATCGCCATTTTGGCGAGTCCTTCTTTGTGGTTTCCTCACCTAAATTGAATATCAGTGACATTAGTGTCATATTGAAATGAAAATTATTATGATACCGATACTCACCGCTCAATGGATTGATGTTGACATAATATCTTCTCATTGCCGTATTGATTGTTTGGCGTAGATCAAGCCGATCTTCCACATTGCCCATGGATTAGATTTGGAGGAATTTATGTTGTGCTAGTTCAAGCGGTAGCAATGATCCAATGCGATGGTGAATTCGGCCTTGGATCTGTAGAGTCGATGATGAAATTAGAATCAATGATTTTCTTTAATTTTTTTATTGAAATTTAATTTCTTTAATCTTTCATTAGCTTGAATGTCGGATTGAATCCGCGTTCATCAATAATATCTGCTCCAAATGAAGTAATTTGAAAGCATCCGATATATTTTTATATGATTTGCTCGACGATTTCTCGTTGTAAACTGAGCCGTTCCATTTGCCGCCTGTCTTTCTTCTTGTGTTTGTGATGCACAAAGTCGGGCCATAATAACACGGTGCTGTTCTCGTGCGATCACTTGTTCATGCGTATTCAATTCAGCGATATTCCGAACTGTACCTACATTATGGGTTCGATGCGAAATATTAGATCCTCTGGCTCGCGGCATTGTGAATAACACTGAGAAATGAATGTCAAAAAAGCAATTTAGGAATTATGGATACATACATGTGCACAAATGTCATAGCCTTACAAAATAAATATCTTCGTTGGCAACTTACTTTTTCTCTAACGGAAGAAAAATATCATCACTGTTGGTTCCCAACACAACACTCTGAAACACAACAAATTTCACCGATCGCCGATAGCACGATTTACTATTTCTATAATGTAAAAAAACGCATATTTGACATTTTGGAGTTATAATATTGCGCACATTTGGCTGGTCACTGAGATATGGAAACAAATCTCCATTCAAGGAGAAACACATAATCTCAGATGATCAGCACATAATGTGCACAATAAGTAAAACCCTCGCGTCAAAATCTTACGGATTTTATTAAATTAAAACACCGCGAAAAAGACCACGACCGACCAAGCATAATCAAACAAAACACGAAATGTCAAATCGGCGGCTCACAAGAAGGAAAATAGTTACAACAATGCGTTTGTCCCTCTTCCTCTACAGAAATAATAGGAAGGAATCCATTTGCGGTCCCCCTTCAGCCAACACATATGGCAAATAATAGTATAAGAGACAGGAAGAGAGAGAAACGTAGAATCATGATTCGCTCGTCTAACACCATGTTAAATAGGGGGCATTAATGAATGCAATAGACATAGAATGCTTGCAATAATGTTACACACACTGTTCGCCAAACAATAATGTAATAGTATGTAAGAATGATAAATTCAAATTCAAAAGTTCAATGACCAGTATATTCACCACAAAGAAAATATGTATAAAAGAAAGTACAGTAGTAGTTGACGGCGAAGCTTCATCGGAACTAATATGGATTTTTACAAAGCACTTGTCATTCAACCGCGCACCAAGTCGGATAATAAATAAATTATAACGTAAAGCAAGAGTGAAGTTTTTTCCTTCTCACCACCTGACCAAGACATCTTCTTAGGTCAGTTTTACTTCTTAATTCGACTCAATTAAGAACAATCACATTAAAAAAATATACAATTTCAATTCCATTGAATTGTGTCTGAATTTCAATTGATGCATCATCGTTCAAATTTTATCACGCAATTTAAAGTAGAGATCGGAAAACGTATTGCACGGGTTTCTATAACAGAAGAAAAACTTCATTACCTTAAAAAAAGTATATACATAATTGAAATTGTCTGAATTTCATTAAGGAAGACACAACAAATATCAACACGATTTTTTTTTACAAAATTAACACTCACCTTAACTTTGCACGGCAAAATCGGTAAACTTCAACAGCACCACTATCTACCAAAACTTTGTTTGTGTGTTGAATCGACCGATTAAAATTTGTTTGAAAATTAAAGCGAGTGTTTTTTGTGTTCATTACGTATTATGTAAATTATACTGCATATATCAATTTCTGCTATGATTGACGCGTCGGAAAACCTTCCGCTTTTTCACTAAAGTGGTTTATGGTACACGACATACAGAGCGGAATGTTTGCACACATGAAATAAGTTTTGTTGTATTAGAAGTGACACTACACCTTTTTCTATCCAGTCTAATTTTTTTCAAAATGCGGTTCCCCATACAAAGTTCTATCCCTAATGTCATCCCCTAAAGCTTTAATTTTCACGACAAAAAGTAGGATACCTATGTCCTTCCTTGGGCCACCAAGCCCAAAACAGTAAAAATCGAATGATCCATTCAACCCAACCGATTGAGTTGAAATTCACACACGGTCTTAGGTATTTGGACAGGAGTATGCCTGTGAAGATAAGTCAAAATTGAACAAAGGGGCGTGGCACCGCCCATACAAAAAAAAATAACATTAAAAATCTTATATTTCATGAACCAATACACCTAGAAAGACCGAATATACTTACAAACCATGGTATTAACGTCACCTTTCATTGAAAAGGTTCACGCATTACAGAGAACATTGGCGACAAACACAATACAACTTATTTTTATATAGATAGATAGATAGATAGATAGATAGATAGATAGATAGATAGATAGAGAAACGAATGAAGAGACAAATAGATTTTCAATACATAGTATTTATGTATTTTATTTGTGCCACAGTGCAGAGCGACCATGTGACTTAAGCAACACGCCTCTCTAAATAAAATAAAATTCCCCAGATTTCCCCCTAAACAATTTCTCCCCATTGACCCCTAAATCTGGGGGAAAACCCTAAACTAGCAATAATGCTTCTGATGAATAGGAAAATAGAATGAATTCGTTTTTTTTGCAGTTGACCGATAGACCGTTGCTCTCCATCTACTTCGACAGTTCTGATTGCGCGAATTCCATAACTTTACTGATGGTGGGAAGATATTTTCCTGAGACTTAAGTGCGTAATCTACGTAGGCGACCACCTTGATGCCCTTCTGGAGGAGTGATTTGAGAAGTTTGTTTATTGAGATAAGACTCCCCGTTGTGGTTTTTCCCGGTTAACCGATTCTATTTTTAAAAGATTATATTAATATTTTTGCGAGAGGATGCCTGATGGATCAGGTTTTACTCGACGTTGGACTAGGTCGGAGAAATTTTTCCAGTCAGTCTTGATAGGGCATTCTGAATGGATGTTCCTTGGTTACTGTAAGGTAAATAAAAAATAACATTCAGGGGAGATCATCCAGTCCTTGACATTAAAGTTACCGATTGGAAGTGATAATGTTAGATCTCTTAAAGATAGGGTTGCTAAATATGTTACAAATATGTATAGGTTGGAGAGAATAATAAAATCTGGAACAGACTTACCAATTTTACTGATGTCAGTACTTCCCCATTGTGGATAGTGTGTGTTAAGTTAAGATTACACGTTTCATTTTTTATGGCAAATTTTGTCATGCCTGCGTCATTATGACGTAAGCACTTGTCTTAAATTATCCACTACGTGTGATCGCTTTCCTTCCCTAAAACCGCACCGGTTGTCAAAAGGTCTTAGACGTTCACACAATACAGCCGACCAGTTCTTATACATATATGTGACATGTTCATTTCTGCATGTGTCGGGCCTTGTGTCCGTGGGTGGATCGTTTTATCGTCTTGTAGAACTTGGGAAAATTTCCCCTGTAGTAGAACCCCCCAATTGATTCGACCGCTCGTTTCTCTCTTTATTTTACCTTCTGAGAAGTCGGTATTTCTCCATTCTTCTTCGCCCGTAGAGCTCGCATACGCATACCTAGGTGTATACGTGAAAGCTGATCCCGCTGACCAGCTGACCACCAGATAAAAAACATGATGCACGGGACGGAAGAAGGGTAATGAAGAGTTCTGCGGAAAATACATAGCCGTCCGGAAGATCCGCAACCCCCAACCCCCATGTCAATGAAGCCTCAAAAGCGGAAAATGAACCAAGGTGAGCTGAGTGCAAGGTTTCTTTGGACAAACTTGAAAAACATTTAGCAATATCATCAGATGTTACTTCGGAATAACAAGTAAAGACAAACACAATATCGTCAAAGGAAGTTGGTGTTGTTTATATTCTCCTTTTGTGGAACGAGTGTTTTTTTTTTTTGCTACTTTTTGCTAGAGCCGACGACATTTACGCAAATTTGAGTCTCGCAGTGTGGACTCAGTTTCGTGATTTTTTCTAGTGTCCTTACGAACCGGCCTTGTAACATAACATTTATACATAATACTAACAATTATTTTAAAATCAACTAGTCTTATATATTTATTTATTTAGTATCTGCTCCAGGACCTCGAAGTGATTAAATATAAAGTACCTACATGCATGACTTGGTCGCGCGAAACTTTTTCGTACATAGCGAATTCATTCAGGGGAATTGCTTTTTAGATATTTATTTTCTTAAAAGCTCAGAAGCGATACAAAAAACCAAAAAGGGTTCTTAAAAATATAGCAATTGAGTTGACTAAAAAATATTCATTGGAAATGACAAAACATTCTTTGAACAGTTTATTTAATTTCCACTTTCACTTTGAAATTACAGAGTGGTGGCTTGATCGACTGAAGTGGTCGAAAAATGACCAACTACAGACCCAGTTCGACAGGTATCTCATCGCAACAGAGGCGAATTAGCTTGGATCTTTCAATAGCAGAATCTGCTTTTATGGCCTAGTCATGAGGCCATACTGTGATATTGCGAACATTGTTACCAACAGACTTCGATTGTGTGAACTTTCGAATGGAAGACAGTGTTCAGTGATCAGGAAGATGGGTTCATTGATATAACATTCTAGGCCATACGAAGACAGCAATGCCAAATAGCTTGAAACCGTTTCACTATTTTCTAGAATGTTAAGATTAAAATCTCCAATAATAATTAAATTATTTGATCTTTCTTTTTCCAAAAGAACAGAAAATTCCTCCAAATACGTCAAAACATTAAACATATGAAGCCGATAGACACATAAAAATACATATTCTTCTCGGTTAATTTTAATGGAAACTTTTAAAACATCGGCACTCAAAAAGTTGACACGGACTACATCTAAAATCTTGTAATCATCTTTTACAAAGCAACCAACACCACCTGCAGCGTAATTTTCATTGGTATTAGCAAAAAACTTATAACCTGCGGTAGGGAGTAATCTTCAATTTCAAAACTATAGATCCATATTTCAGAAATAAACACAACATCTAGAATGCATACAAAAGAATCAAGGTGGGTGACTAGAGCTGAAAAGTTTTCTCTTAAACTTCTGACATTCTGGTGGACAATGAAAAGTTTGTTATCGCAATAGGAATTATTAGTAAACAGATAATCACAATTAGAAACACTAAGATCACGTGTGGAAAAGTCATCAATTAAATAATTTACATCATTCATTATTAAATAGGAAATAAGCGCAAAGTACTACATAAGTATAAGATCGTTAAAAGATCTTATTGAAATGACTTTTCCACCATCAACCTTTCTCATAAGAATTTTGTTGTCTTTAAACCATACATATTTAGCACGATTATTCTGTTTAGCTTCTTTCGCCTTGAAAAAGAGAGCCTGCGTATACTTTGTAAGAGAATCGTTTAAATAAATGCTGTTCCCCTTGCTTCTACTGTTGTTGTTGGTATTTCTGCTGTTGTTGTTTTCGCCTACGCCATCGAGTCCAATTACATTTGAGTTAAGATTTATTTTATTTTTCTTCTTTGCACTCAATATTCGTTGCTTCGTTGGTAACTTTGAGAATTTTAAACAGATGATGGATTTGGATCTCAATACACCGTTATTTGTTTTGAGTTGCACTTTCTTCACATAACATTCTTCGATTTCGTTATCCGGTACATCGATGGACAATTCATTTTGGAAAATTTGCTTTGCCTTGCTGAGTGCATTAGTGTCATCTGCGTTTGGTACTCCAACAATTTCCATGCAATTTCTCAAAGAGTGTTGTTGCTGCCAGTTGAGCTTACGCTCCAGGTTGTTGACCCTCGATTTCAGCTCCGAATTTTCAGACCGTAATTCGTTAATTTTTTGAAGAAAACAATGGTTTGTTTCTTCCAATTGAGACAGCTTGAGGTAAATCATTTGGAGAGTGCATTCACTCTAAATGACATCAGTTTGTTTAGAAGTTGGAAGAGTTTGTTCATTAGCATTCGCCGTCGCTTGAGCAATTCTGCTTACTGGTGGACATGGCATTTTGAGATTGTTGGGAGCCGGTGCAATGTTGTTGTTTTGCATGGGCAAGACCGGCATGCGTAAGGAACGGCGTCTTAGCACTGCACATTTATCATACCGAAATGAATTGCCACTTGTGTTATAAAATTCAGCTTCTTGTTCAGTGATATTAACGCAGGCAAAATATGAAAAGCTCAAACAATCACTACAATTTATTTTTGTTGAACAGTTTCGATCTATTTTTTGTGCAGACACAGAACACTTCATTTTGAAAATTTAAAAATTAGCAAGTTTCTATTAGATCCGCACCCCACGACAATCCAGAGAGAACTCTGTCTGGTGTATATGTAAATACATCATCAACAACATTTTGTTTTTTAAGTTTTGAAGGACAATATTTTGTTCATAATTCATGATGATAACTTCATCAATTCATAAACACTGTAGACCACAATAAAAGTATTTCATTTGGCATTTCCAAAAAAGCATGATGTTAGTAAGCCCTATTTATTACTAGCAAAAGCTGCCTTCCTATAGTCGTTAACAGAAATCTACAAAATAAAACGAAAGAGGAATTATAAATCTGGAACTTCGTGACCCAACCTACACAATCCGCCGGAAGGTGACGCATAAACAACAATTTTTCGGGTGTATCTTCACTAAATCCGTTGATAGTTTTAGAAAATTCAGAAAACGAGGCTTTGCGGAAAAGTTAAGAGAATGAAAGAGTATGTTTGGTAGTTGAATGAAAAATTAAAAGCAAAATATTTTAGTTAAAACTTAAGAATGTTGATGACATTTTAATTAAAACATATTCTGGCTTGGTATAGGTATTTTGCAAAAAATATGCAACATATATAGAGGGATCTTATTGGACATTGACTGCGCATTTGTTTATGAGGATATTAAATGAAAGTAAAAACAAGAAAAATACTCTCAAATATCAATCCTTAATTTCTTGCCGAATTTTAATAAAGAGTTTAACTTGCAGATGTATAGGTACGAGTATGTCCCACACATTCGAGTGCATAATTCCAGTAAAGACATCTCCTCCAGGTTCCAACTTTATTACAAGAGTAATTGCTCAAAAGAAAAGTTCCGAGTACTCATTTCCATCGTCAATAATATCCCATTGAAATCTAACTCAATATCACAAGTCTCTATATGCATTCCTGCGTATATCCCTAATCGACATTTCATTCCGTAAATTGATTGCGTCGTTACTTTCCAGTGGCTTTTGCATAATGTACGCTTTTACTATGTCTTGTTAAATTTGTTAGGCTTTGAAATTTGTCGATGAGTTTATTAGGTATTTTACGAGCTACGATGGAGGCGAAATAATGCTACGTGAAAAGAAAACTTTAAGATAAACCTACATAAATTATTCCCGCATACCATACAGTGTATGAAAGCGTTTGCGACAAAAATTTATTGGTGATTGTGATCGAATGGTGTAAGTAGATGCGGTGTTATGTTCATATTTTACGGATTTATTGATGGCATCATCAATATTTCGATTATTTACGATTTGACATTTCAGCATTTTTTTTTTAATAGAAAAATGTAAAATAGTAAATCCAGTAAATCTAAAGGCGAATGATGAGATATCAGGTTCATCAAATTTTAGTAACGTATTTAGAGCAAAGAGGTGTTTCAGCAAAAGCTACTTCACCTTCTCTATGAAGTAAATGTTATACTAGTTGAGAGTAGGTATTTATGCGAATTAGTCAAAAAGTCATATAAATGTGCAAAAAGCACATGTGTATTAGGCACACAGTCGTTTTAAGTAAGTTACATCATGAAGTAATATGTACGTACTTAAAAACTACGCATAAAACTTAAAAAAAAAAATTGATACGTACAATACTAATATGTAATAATATAATAATAAAAAATATTTTATACAATAAAGAGAAACTGAGTGAGGAAAACAGTCGTTGAATGGAGAACGGTCTTTTATGAAATAGATAAATCTTTTCAGTTTAACGATCCACTAAACACTTTCAATATAATAAAATTTAAAAGCCATTTTTTATATTTAGCATTACTTCTGTTACCTACCTATAAAAACAGAATCAAAAATTGATTTTGCAAAAAAATAAATATTTGTTAGTACAATCCTTAGATTTTCAAATAAAAGTGTAACATTTTAACAGCAAGAGAGAAAAAAAAGAGGATGACAGGTACATATTTATTTCAAATTGTTAGATCTTTTTAATTCAATTTTTACTTTCTCGTTTAATATAATAAAGAAAATCAATTGTTGGCGCAACAGGTCCGTGAGGACCCGAGGCCTAGCTGCTAAGAACCATTCGTTTTTTGTGTGAGTTTTTTGTTTGAGACAAATGGAAGGTTAGGTACCTTGAGATGATATTTGTGAGTTTTCCTGAAATCGAACCTGGACTCGCTTATTAGTCTGACAACACTATTTAATGAGCATATACAAGATTTCGTGGCTGTTCGTTAACCTTCGGTTCCTGACTTCGCTCATTTTATCGTCGCTTTTCACACGCCTCATCAAAATCGCTGACATACTTGCGGTCATAATATGTAAATAAATTACTGCGTAAGACACCGCGGAGGATCTAGACCAGCTAGACATTAAAATTAGATACATTATAACGCTGTAAAAAAGATTCTCGTTTTTTTTTTTTTTTGCGTTTTTCCCTTTCTCATCGTCAAAACCTGTGATTTTGCAATAACTACGGTTGTTGAGTTGATATATTTCCAATAATACAAGCATTGGGGGTGAAATCCATTAACCCTAGCCCGTGAAATATATAATTATATTGTTTTCTTCTTTTAACCGACGCTCGAACAAATTTGTGCTTTTAAGCCAACCGTTCGGTTCGGTAAGTACCACAGTTTTTTAGTTATCGTGTGTGGTAAACATCAACATGAGGTTTGCAACAACTGTCTATAACTATGGATTTTTTTTTTGTAAATATATTAGACTGATTGGTATTATTTGAATATATTGTAATTCATCAGTTAAGCTTTGTTCACACGGTTGCGAGATCTGTCAATAATGTCAGGTCTACAAATGATATAGCAATGAGCTGAAATTATCCGACTATAGCAAACTACCTTATAATACCAAATTGCCAATTCACACGGTTGCCAGGCTTTATCCCAAACCCTTATAATTTCATTTTCAGATGGTATGCCGGGAATGTCTGTTCCGCATTCCTGCGTCAACGATCTCGTCCATCGTTCCAGATGTTCTGGATGCAATCTACAAAGTGCTTTCATTACCCAATTCAATGTACACAAAGCACAATTTGAGTTCAGACGCCGAGAACACCAGAGGCCTGGGTTTCTGTTGCTACCAAATTTACCAACTTTGTAAATTTGTAAATAAATAAAACTGCAATGGAGAAAGGATCATTAATATTTCTATACCGTCAACTGCCTTAACATTGACCAGTTTTCAACTTTGAGTTTGAATTTCAAAGCTTTGCCTATGAATATCTACAATGTGCGACTTTTTAGTTTAGGGGACTATCATTCTGAGCTATTAAATCATGGTTTTACTAAACTGGGTCAATTCCTATTGGATTTATATAGAAAATAGTCGATAATCAATGTTAGGGCTCTGAATTCCTAACATTGACTGCCTTATGAAAATGTACCACTAATATAGGTTTTGAAGTATATTTGATTATTATCTTACTTATCATTTTCTCAATTTGTAATTAAGAATTATGTTCCTGTAAAAAAAAAAAATGTGTCAACTCAATTTTTCTTTTATTGATTTTTTAATAACGTTTTTTTTTTAAAGAAATATCCATTTTTTCAGTATCAAAATGCAAACATAAATAAATACTTTCTAATTACAAACAAAAAAAAAAAAAATACTGCAATGAATTCATTTTTTTGAAGTTAATAAGGCAAAATAAATAAATTATCCAAACATATTTCTTATAAGAAATAAAAAAATAAATAAATACATAATACGTATTAATTATTAAACATAATTAAATTCAGGTAGGTATTTTAGGTATATCAACACCAATCTTTTTATTTTCAAGAGGATTTAATTACATTTACAAAAAAAAAAACTGTAACTAGGTAGTATATTCAGGTAGGTAAGTAGGTAATTAATTCAGGTCATTACCTAATAACAAACAAATTTTATCAGTCGAGCATTCATATTATAAATACTCATTCAGTTTTCCATCACAGCTTCAAATTACTAAAATTAGCTAAAACTATTTAAGCATTTAAGCTGGTCACATACCAATAAATTTTAAGAAAACAAAGAAAACAAAAATGCTTGTTTTGAGCTTGCAAAACCTTCTTAGAAGCTGCGCAGTACTGCCTGGTAGAGTTCTTCGATGGAAGATTCGTCGTCGCCCGAACCCATAAAATCAATGTGTAACTCCTGAGTTACACCACTTGTGCTGGCAATGAGCTCTTCAGGATCATCAGAGGGTTTTCCGGTGAATCGAAATCTGTTACTTGGTTGTGCTCTTGGTCTTGATTCATTGCTAACTCAATATCGCTTAAATCCTCTAGTGTTATTCCAAGACCTGGCTGCGTCTTAACTTTAGAGCGCCGTTTGCGCGTTTGTGGAGATTCATTTCCATACCGCAGCTCTTTCAGGACATCAATTACTGATGTTGATATGTTTGCTTGTACAGTGTTTACGTCCTGCATTTCAGCATCTGAATTTGACAAACGCCAAAGAACTTGATTTGGGTTGAATGGAAAAACCCCACATTTTTTTAAACCAGCCAAATTTTCGAACTTATTGCTTTGATTGAGGCACCCTTACAATTTTTTGAGCAGTGCGGGAAAAGCATCCTTCGAAAGGAGTTGCGAGTTGTGGGTACGGTTATCCCTCCATGAATCTAGGATTTGTCGCCATGCTTTTTTTAGAGGACCATAGAAAGCGACGTCGAGAGGTTGGCAAATATGAAACGAATCGAATATTGTTTGACAGAGCTGCAGCAACAACTTCAGATGAAAAGTGACTTGCTAAATCATCCCCAATAAGCATAACGGGACCAGGTAAGCGTCTAGTATTGGGAATAAAATGATTTAAAAACCAGTCCTTAAAAAGAGTTCCGTCGAACCACCCAGATTTGCTGCGGTTGTATCGGGTTTTAGGGGTACCACCCTGCATCCGACTTTCCCACAAATGTTCCGCTTTATATACCACATAAGGTGGAATAATTTCCCCTAGAGCAGACCCACAAAAAATAATAGATATATTGGACTTGGTGGAGTCCTTAATATTTTCCGGGTACCTAACTCCTCTTTTAAAAACACACTTCTTGGAACCGGGATCATCGGAGAGATTGGATTCATCATAATTAAAAATGTTTTCAGGAGGTATCATGAGACATTGGAGTCATGTCAAAGTTACCCTAAGGTTATCAACAAATTGTTGGACATCGTCTCTTGATATTTTTGCTTTTGACGGTTTTAAATTTTGGCTCGATCGCACACAAATATCATCTTTATGCCTTTTTAAAAAGCCCCTTAACCATTTTTTCCCTGGTAGGTTATTTTTAAATGTTGAAATATAATGTCTGCTGTTTACATCTAGATAATTTTTTGTTAGGCTCCTTATGTTATCCGCAGTAAAAGGAAATCCCCATTCACTAACGGTGATTAAAACTTTCACCAGCTCTGTTTCTTCAAGCCCTGAAAGTACGGTTGGACTTCCGATTGCCTTTGATCTTTTGTTATTTAGCCGGTTTAAAAATGTCCCCTTGGCCATTTTGTACTTTCAAAGCACACTTATTAATTGATATTGACCCCCTTCGAATTTCATGAAGTGCTTTTTGAATGTTTTCATCGGAAGAGCTATTGTATTTCCTTTTTTGTACGAGCCTGGACATCCTGTTATATTTAAAAAATTAAAAAGAAAGAGAAAAAAGAGTGGTCAATGTTTGGCTTCTCAATGGAATGTTGCGTGCCCTAACATTAACCAGTCGGTCAATGTTTGGCACTTTATCCAAAATGACAGGTGCCCTAACATTGTCCACTGGTCAATGTTAGGATCCAGGCGGTCAATGTTAGGAATTGTCATAAGCATTCGAATTGCTTTCACAAAAAACGTATTATTTCCAATTGACTAGTATTTGCTATTCTGGATTTTTAAAAACGAAATAATAAAGAGAACATATTTACATTTAGGTATTTTACGGAGATACAACTTAATAAATATATCGTTTGTAGTTCATATGGGACTTTTTTCTTGCCAAAGAAAATTTGTGTAATAAATTTTTGTATAAGGTTTATGATATTTCTAACATTATTTCAATTACGTAATTATCTAACATGCTATTTATTAAAATAAATTGATAATATTTGGTATTATGTGAATGATAAAAGTTGGAATATTGTTTTTTTTTTATAGTTTCACTTTTTTTTACAATCAATCAATATTTCCCACTTCATTAATTGTTTCGAATTTAATCTGCTGCAGTTTTATGCATCGAAATCAAAGTGAATTTTTAATTTTTGTCCTACTTAAATATTGAAATGTCGGAAAGCAGCTCAGCGCACATAGTAAAAGTACAATTATTACGAGTTTATTCGATGTTGCACTACAACGGCAAACAATTTTCAATACACTGTTTTAAATGGAAGTTAATTCTTCAATACCCATTAGAAGATATACGTATTCTAAAATAATAAAGTCTAAATCACGTATATCGACTTTGAAATTCCTGGCATTGACGTTTCTTGCATCTGAAACAAGTTGGTTCTTGTCTCGGTTCTGGACAGTTTCGTGACAAATGACCACCAACGCCACAGTTGTAGCACACGAACTCTTTCGGACGTTCATTATTATCATTGCCTCTGCGACTGACATCTTTTCGTTTCGATTCTTTGATTTGTTCTGACCTGGAACTTGAAGGTCCAATGCGTTCCCCCCTCAAATTCGACATTTTCTCCTGCTTGAGAATTGCATGCAGTAGGTCATCAGCATCTAGATGTCGACATCCCAACAAAGCATTCGCAGTTTCTCTAGACCATAATCCCGTCAAAATTAATTCTTTGGATTCATCAAAACTTAGTTTAAGATTACGGCAAAGATCATACTTATCGTGAAAATATGTGGTTAACGTTTCATTGCGTTGGTGTACCCTGTTGACCATTCGTTTCCAATGAGTTGTGAGGTTTTCTTCAACGAAAAATGTTTTCTTAAACGCAGTTTGAAAGTCAGCCCAGGTTGAGATTTCGTCCGCTCTGGCTCTGAACCAACGCCTAGCACCTCCTACCAAGTTTGTTCTTGCCGCATTCAATACATATCCATCAGATCAGTTGTCGCATATTGTCGATTGTATTATCAAATATCGCGGTGCCATTCCATCACCTTCTCCATCGAACTGTTCAATACTTTTCATCAAGTCCGGCATTATATTGTAATTAAGAGTTGTATTTTCATCCAATCGTGGGGTACTGCGAGCGTCTGGTATAGTTCTTGTCATGTTTGGAATTTGCTCGATCAAAGTTTCAATTGTTTTGTCGCATTTGTTTATTTGCTCATTTCGTAAATGGTTTTCTTGAATCATGTGACCAATCAGTCTATCCCAATTACGATCAGCATGAGCCATATTTGACGGCAGTTCAAATCTTCCTCTAGAATTTTCTCCACCGCCTTCCAATTCTCCTCGTTTATCGCTGCTGTCATCCGTAGGGTCGTTATTTTCGTCTCGTTCCAACTGTTGCCTTTCTTTTACCATCTGATGAACACCCTCCCACTCTCGTCGCTGTCGCTGTTCCTCTGCTAAGCGCATCTCTACTTCTTGCTCACGCTGCCTATGACGCAACTTAGCTCTTTCATCACGTTCGGTCATGTTCACGATTGTCTCGACAAACTCAGCCAAATATATATTAATAATTTTTTTTTTAAATTTGCGCGTGGTAATATGTCGAGTTGATTTTATTCGCAAAGAAATATTAGGAGGTAATTCCGTCCATCCCACTTCTGAGATGTTAGAGATGTTAATGTACCACTTCTCCTTCCTCGTAAATAAAACACTCGACTCCGGTTCGATTTATTTATTTATATCAAAAAAATAAGATTTATTCAATCGGTAAGCAAAATTACGATCTTCACTTCAACGACCATCTTCGACCTAACTCAAAACTCCACTCCCCCTTGACAATCTTCTTCTCTTTCTCTTTTAGACATTTGTTTTTCTCGATGTTGCCAGATTGCTAACACAAATATCAATTTTCAATTCATAAATACAGTTAAATTGATTTGTTCGCAATTCGCCTATTCGCAGTTCGCGCTCATGTTAATGGTCCTTAAGTTTTGTTCCATCGTTCTTTTGTCCATTTTAATGTGGCATTTATCAATGAAGCTCTTAGCTGCGTTGAAAGCTTGTATTTGTTACCTGTCAGCTAATAGTATTTCCATTTTTGTTTATTCCGCTGCCTTGTCCAGTTCCACACCAACATTTCCAAGAACCCAACACAACATAGCACTGATGGTTGCCGAAAGGCACTCGGCCTTACCAATGTTCAACTTTAGTCTGGCAGCTGACGTAAAGACTCCACACTTTTCAAAATCCCTATACCAACAAATGTAGGTTTTATAACGCTTGTTCGTTTATAATTGTAAATTAATTATAGTAAATTGTAAATGTTTTCTGATTTTGTTCGTTGGAGTACAACAATGCTTTTATATTTATGCCTATATCGCCTTTTACGCTTGGTGTGCATGTTGCGTACGCGAATATAAATAATGTACCTACTTCGTCTGTGTAAACCTACAGCAGCCATTAATTTGTAGTATGGGTGAATATTGTTGCAAGTAAAAGCAAAATACTATGGTAACTTTCGGTGGTCACAATTTAGACTCAACGCAGTCGATTCGCGTGGCTGTTAAGTGGTAACATTAAATTGCAACCTCAGAGTTTTTGTGTGCCTTGAAATGTTACAGTAACGGACATTTGTATCTTTGTGACACGTACGGGTAACAAATAATTACCATCTTATTGGAATGGAGTTTATCGACACAAAACTTAGTCAAATATACCTTGTGGTTACTATAATTTAAAGTAAATTTGGATAATAGTCACAAATTTCTACTTGGGAAGCATTGGAATGAAGGAGTAATAACATAGGCCATTCAAGGATTTTAATTATCAATAATATTAAAACAGAAGTTAAGGACTAACTACGGTCTATATTAAATACCATTACTCCCCACCGACACCAATAGGAAGAGCTAAGTTAGTGACGAAAATACGCTAGAAATTTCTCACTTCCATTCTCCCTAAACCAGTCTTTTAGACAATCAAAACATTAGTGTTCTTCAGGCACAAGTTATGGCCATTCGTCAAGTCGGTGAACTACTGAAGGTTTGATCGCTATCGATTTCAGAAATCATTATCCAAACCTACAGTCAGGCAGGCATAAAGGCACTCTTATCATCAAAATTAAGATCTAAATTGGTCATGCAATGTCGTACCAGGGTACCACATTGTCAACTGTCAACAAGTCATTGTGTGCAAGAAAGACATGATGCTACGCTGGGAGTAGCCGCAAATGAATTTTGTCGCAGTTGGATGAGGAGAAACTTTCCACCTATTATGTGACTGCCCAGCGCTATCCTTGATTAGAAAGCAAACTCTAGAGAGTGCTTTTTCGAGGAACATGTTCCTTTTTGCCGAAACGGATATCAGTAAAATACTGCAATTTCTCCAGAATTCAAAATGTTTCAAAATCACAATGGACCTAACTTGGTCTAAGTGAATTATGCCGAATGTATCAGAATTGTCACCTAACCTAACCTAACCTAACCTAATATATAATTTTGAATCTGAGCACATAAAATTGGGTAATTTTTAACAACCCTAATTCGAACTGCATTCACAACAAAGAGAAGTGTATCTTATTTTCTTAAGTAGCATCTATATTATCAGCTTATTTCTGCTGCAGTAATTATGTGTAGGTAATCAGTGGCTTGGATAAACATTCAGTCGAGCTCACATTCATTTTTACAGAAAAGTACTGCCAGCGTCTGGTCTCATATAAAATAAATTCATTCTAAGAAAAATAGCAGGTCATGCATACTAAAATACATTATCAAAAGAAACAACGTCTCTTTGTATAACGTTAAATTACATTTCTTTACTTTGCCCGGTCCTTCTCATTTCGATTTCGTCTGGAATTGGAGGATTGTGTTGTGGTACCAAAGAAACTATAGAAAGCTCTTTGACGAAGCCATTAATTATGCAATGAGAAAACTTGAAGCACATTAACGATAAGTAGATTAATGAGTACCGCTTGGATGAATTATTTTAGTTGACTGCTCTTATGCTTTCTTGCATTTGATTTTCGCGTTCAAGAGCTTGGGTTTAGGGTATGGTTTATATTATTCTTTTTATATTTTCTTTGTTTGCCTTTTTAGTTTTATTCGTTTTCGCTAAGCCCAACAGCAAAAAGTAACACATGGTGTAGTATTGTACTCCAAGGCATCCATTATAAAAGAGTTGAATTTATTTAAATTAAGATTTCATCCAGTTAAGTTGCTTCCGAGTATTGGGTTGATCTGTGTGACCCATTGGTCTTTTTAAATTTATTTTAATTTGTTTATATTAATATTCATTTATGCTTTGCATTAACCGTAGATTCATAAACATGGGTCTCAGAGGACCTCTCAGTTGATTAATCAATCATAGGATGCTGTGTAAAGGAGATTCAAACACGTACGTTTCAGTACCTTCCTAAAACAGATAGAGCTTAGTGTTGCGCAAGTTCCGTTTAGTTTTTGATAGTTTACGTAAAAGGTGTCTGAGGTACGTAAGTTTACAAATTTTTAAAGTTGTATGCTTTCTATATTTATTCTTCACAATGAAATTATGTGCGGAAATTAAATATAAATGACTATAAATGTACATTAGTATTTTATATGGGCTAAAAAGGCAAACCCGTTATTTCTTTTCTTAATGGCAACTTTGATGCAAAATATTTTGCTCCTGGGATGTTGATGATGATGAATACGTGCCAGCAAGACAGCAAAGTCAACATTGAAAATCTGTATGAAAAATTTAGAACAAAAATGTTTAACATTCAAAATATTTTATTTGAATTTAAAATTTGTATTAAATATCTATACTTAACGCTTAAATAAGAATAATAAGTAACAAAAATAAATTATTGCAGATACTTTCTCTTAAAAACTTGTTTCTTATAGTCGGGATATAACTTGCTTTGCTCTTTCACACAACGAAGACCTCTTTCAATCCGCCACTTGTCAATTTAAATTGCGAGCAGAAATGTTTTAACGCATAAATTGCTCATACCATCCATTTTGCTTGATGCATTGCACCTGGGTCCTGGGGGCCTGATTTTTAGTTGCTTATCGACATTTCTCCTAAGAATATTATTGAAAGTTCAGTTCGTAGCTTCCCATAGTAAAAATTTAGAATTTCGGTAATTTCGAGGTCATTAAAATTCTCTTTAACAATGTCAGCACCGGTTTGAAAATTGTTAGTATCAATTTCTTTTCCATTCATCTCGAAACTATTTAAAAATGGACTTATTGCTACTAGGTGTATCTTCTTTTCGAAGACACTTTTAAGCACGAGATCATATTTACATTTGACACAAATTTATAAGCTTTTTCACAGAGTTGGGTAATCATTTTCTTGGGATTCTTGCCTTTTCCCAAAAAAATAGTACACTCGCGAATAACATGATTTGAAGTTTCGCTGACTGTCAATTTAACTTCCCGCATATTAAAAAAGAAAACTGCAAGAACTTGTCGATTTGACGGTAATTTGGCACCCTTCATTTGGTAACTTACGTCTAACACTTAGTTAATGTTTTTTGTATTGCTTCTTAATTGCAGTGACATCATTAACCGATTAAAAATGCAATAAAAATTTGCATAGGTACGTGCAACTAACTATTTCAGTGAAACTTGTACCAACATGTTTCGATCGAATTCGGCACGGGTAAGAATGTTCCAAATAACCTCAGGTTTTTTTTCGGTTGCGTTTTATAATGAAATAAATAACCCGCAGGAGAGGATGGATTTGATTGGAGCTTTCCTTGAGACTGTGTATACGGTGAACAACCCTGTTTGCCGTAATCGCGACCTCGAGGATAGGGCCTTTCTTAACCACTTTTATCTGCGGACCGAAATTCAAGATTAGCGATCCGAGAACAATGGTTTCACCAGGTTCAATGACGACAACCGTGCAAATGGCACAATCGCCGATGCAAATACTCATCTGTTCGTGAGTAGAGATGGATTTCGGTGCATCTTTGAATCACTTAAAAACAAAAAGTCGGCGAGAGTTGACGGTGTCCCAAACGTCGTATGAAAACGCCGCTAGAGGCGATAGATATCTGCGCTGAATAATGCATACTATCCGGCGCAGTGGAAAATAGCGGTGGTACACCCTATCCCGAAAAAGGATAAATATAGGACAAACCCTGCTAATCTCCGGTCAATTAGTTTGCTGCTGCTTCAAAAAATCATCATTTTGGATTTGAAGCAGCAGCTTGTTCAGAACCGTTGGCGGTGAAAAGCTTTGGCCGGTATCTTGGCATCTGGCTCGACCAGTATCTGTATATAGATGCTTGTCTTGCTGGGGCTAAGAGGGCCTACGCTCTGACAAGGAGACTGTTTCGCAGCAGTTAACTTGACTCTAGGGTGAAGGTCATTTGCTACGTGGCCCTTATAAGGCCTATCATCGCTTATGGCTGTCCTATGTGGTTCAATATAGCGCCGTTCTATATGGAAAAGATTCGGGTGTTTGAGAGGCAATGTCTCAGGGCCTGTCTAGGGTTGTTTAGAACTCCTGAATCTCAGTACATAAAATACTATCCCAATAGGACCCTATACAATGGGGCTCGACTGAATAGGATTGACAATTTCCTTATTAAGGTGATTCGGAGGCACGTCGCAAGGGCGATGGCCAGTGATAATAACCTGATCTCAGGGGCTTACTACCCCAATTTAGGCGCCCATGGACGCGATCAGGATGGTGACCAATCGATGAATAAAAATAAATAAAATTAAAAAAAATAAAGAATTCAAGTTTTTCAAAGTTTCTTGAAGAATAAAAAACAAACAAAGTTAAATATAGATAAATCTAAGGCCGAAAGGCAATGATTTTAAGGGTATTGATAAGTTTAGAGCGCTCGCTAAGAGCCAGTAAGCTAGATTAAGATAAATGTTAGTTTTAAATTAGATTTAATCGTTTTTGTCTAGAATGTAAGTTTAAAGAAAGAAAGAAATAAAAATAAATTTTTAAAGTAAAGTAAAAAAGCGAATAAACAAAGGTCATGAATTGTAACTTATCAGAATCTGAAACGATTAACTGCAATATTGTCTTTCACTGCTCGAAACTCTGGTTTTCAACTCATCCTTCGGCAGAAGTAACTATTTTGAGAACGCAAATTGCCATGCTGGATGTTTCGGATGTTTCAATATAGAATTGGAAGGCTCACACAAGCGAACTGCGAACTTATATGATGGCGGTTACACGAAATATGTTTTTGCTCAAACCAATTTGTTCTACAAAGCTTCTCTCAACAATATACTATGGACTAGCTCAATCGACACTACAGTACGTTTGAGTCAGCTGGGGAGGGGCTTACGACAATACTCTTGAGACTCTAGTTATGTCACAAATGCATATTATGCGTATTGTTTCTAAAAAAAAGGCTTACTCCTAGCTGGCATGTATTCAAAAATCTTCGAGTTTTGCCGCTTAAATATCTTTAGGTGGGATTAAGTTTATTTGAGCCTTTAGAATTTTATTAGTCAAGTCGAGAAGATGATATCGGCCAAATGGGCGCCGTCACAATTGATTGCCATACGGGCTCGTTTTATGGCATGTTTCATCACTTCGGCGAGAACTTTGGGCGACAGATTCTCGCACTCATGTCAAATGTTGTCCTTTAGGGCTTCTAGGGTCTCGGGCTTGGTCACGTAAAAACGGGACTTCAAAAAACCCCACAAAAAAAAGTCTGGAACGGTTAAATCGGGCGATCTTGCGGGCCAGTGCAAATCGCCAAAACGAGAGATGAGGCGACCCGGGAACGCCGCCTTCAGAATATCGGTTGTGGCTCGCGCAGGGTGTGCCGTAGCTCTGTCCTGTTGGAACCACATGTCCTCCAGTCCTAATTCGTCCAATTGCGGTAGAAAAAACTCGGTTAACATGGCCCTATAGCGCGCATCGTCCTCTGTTGTCGTTTGACCAGTGGCGTTCTCGAAAAATGGCCCGATGACTCCTCCAACGTAAACAGCGCACCGTGCAGTAACTTTGAGCGGGTTTAATGGCTCCTCGTGCTTTACTCGTAGATTTTCGGGACCCCAGAAGCGATAGTTTTCTTGTTCACGTAACCGCTGAGGTGGAAATGAGCCTCATCGCTCATTATGATTTTGGTCGAAAAATAGTCCACTTCGATTATTCCGCGTTTTTGGGGAGAGTAGCGCTCCATAGCGCTCCGTACCGCTTGTTCACTTGTATTCTACATCTGTCTAGTCCACAAATGTCAAAACAGATTTGACATTGGCGGCCATTTGCAAAAATAAGAGCATCTTCCAATAGGGTGATCTCTTTTGGCCCACCCTGTATGTATATAAGGTTTTTTTTTTGTTTAAATGGGATTCTATTCCACACCCTGGGGCTCAGAATTATATGGATCGCGAGTAAATTCATTACCACTGATAAACATTCCTGCCTTCAACAGAACCAACTTTTCAAAATCTTATACGGTGACAGCACCAAAGCTCTTCAACCAATTTCCTTTAAGTATACGAGTTTTGAAAGTACGACATTTAATTTTGACCATGGTAAAAGAATGGCCATTTTTATTTGAAATTCAACAGTCAAAAATGTATTTATTAATGTAGTGTAAAAGCCTCACCAACGTTCATTTCATGTTAATTTCACATTGTAATTGTTTTTTTTTTTTTTTCTGTCTTCCACTTTTTCTTATTTCTTTTCTTTTTGTTTAAAGTAACTATTTATTTTTAAACAGATTGTTTTTAATCTGATATTACCGCACATTACTCACGCATCTAAATTTTGTTCATGTATTTGATAATAAACTACAGAATGACAATGAAATTTTTGTTTTTACGTAATTCATGTAAACTCTTACGTACGAGTAATAAATCATTGTCGAGTATCATTAACACCCATTGTACGACAAGTCCATTCACGAAATAACCTAACGACCGTTTGCACTATTGGAATGTGAATAACATTTATGTACTTTACTTTTAAAAATTGGATTTACCTACTTGGAAATGACACATACGAATACGAATTTAACAAGGATTCGTGATTATGGTTAGGGTCTGGATTGCATAGCAAACAATTGTTTTCTATATCACAGCTGTTTACCAACTCTGTATTATTCAAGCTCTTATCTCATTCTGAAGTAAGTTCGGAAGAATTGAATCACCACCTTAGAGTTTGGAAGACTGATAAACTACGATGACTAACAACATTCTGCTGGCTTCTACCGATTCGTAGAGGGTACATAAAACGAATGTGCCAACCGTGGATTTCAAGATGCTTTTGAAAGTGTGCAACAAGGCAGTCGCATTCAATTATCCTACCGCCAAATCTTATCTTATTAATATAATGTTTATTATTGGATCTTGAATTATTATTATGTTGCATTTAAAAGTAAAACTCTGCCTAAAACATTTGCATTAAGAACTTTCAAATCCCAACGGGAAATTAACTCTATCAACAAATTATGTATCTAAGAGACAGCTTCTGAGAGAACTGGTAAAACTATTAACCACTGAAAACCATTAAAATTGGCGACATTTAATCCTTTCTCCTCTCATTGAACAGTTTAGAATTAACTTTTAATTGAACTTTAATTTGATTGAATCGACGAATACAACAGGAAAAGTACAAGCGATAAAAGTCAGTAGACTGTCGCTAAGGCCAACAAATAGAATGGATGCAACACAAAAAAAAATTAAATAGGAGATACCCTTCAAACGAAAAAATTAGAAGCTTTTCAGACAAATATCTATTAACGAAGAACAGGGAAAAATAAGAACTTACATACTCAATTGGCCACACACAAGTGGCAACAAAAAAAATCAAGTGGGTGATTAAAATCCTATTCGTGAAATTGAATTATAAAAATTTAAACAAGAGGAAGAGCTTTCGGAAACGAAACATGTTTTTCTGTTTCGCTTTATTTTGCCATTATACCCCATAATAATAATATTTTATTTCATACCACAGCCACATACCACATTTTATTTCATACTTCTCTTTGTATGGAATAGTGGAGTACAATCAGTTGTCATGACGACAAGAGGTGATTGTACCCAATGCTGTCGAAATGGATACTCTAATAAATAGTTTCATTTGGATACTCTCGCAGGGTTCTGTGATACTCGTCACTCTTAACCTTTAGAGTTATACGACTTTAGGTCCCCCACGACCACATTTTTTGTCTATACTCCGTTTAATAATAATTTCTTTAAATTCTTTTTTTAAGTAGTCCATTTTTTGCCATTTTAAAAGAAATTCAACGCGATTACACATTTTTGGCAATTTTATAATAACAAAAGATTAATTACAAACCTCCAACCTCCAACCAACCTCCACTTCGTAATTTAAGAAATATTTGTTTGTATTATTTAAAAATGGCAAATAGTGGATTTGTCCGAGCTTTTATTGGTTCTGGCGTGGGTATTACTTGGTAGGTACTCTAAAGGTTAAATGATACCCTTGCTTTTACAATCTATTACGTACAATAATTTTGTAGAAAATGTAGTTTTACCACATACCTACCTATTTAACGAATAAATTGCACATCTCTAGGTCTGTCAAATAATTTCATTTTATAATTATCTATCCATTCGCATAACATTTATGCGAATAAGGAATAATTTTATAAAGAATTTCTGGAAAAAAAAAGAAACTGTAGGTATATAGCTACCTCATGTTAATATATTTTGGATACTCTTTGCTTAGAAATGGTACCCAAAAATATAGGCTTGGGATACCAAAAAAAACTTTGAAAACGACAGCACTTTTTTACCTATCAATAAAAATATGCGGCCGTAGCGAGATATCCGTCGGAACGGAAAATTCGAGCGAGGTATTCTTCGGATGAACTGTTCGGAGAATTGTTCCGATACAAATGTTACGCACTCCAGCGTTTTGCGTTTCGTTTCGATTAAGTTTGTTTTTGAGTGACATTTTGGACTGCTTTACACGAATTTTTTCCGATATCCTCCGACAACAATCAGTCGCGGAATTTTTTTTTACGAATTTAGTAAAGTGATAAAAATGAAAGCAATTAAAAGAACAAATAATTAAGGAACGCATTTTTTGTATTTATCGTTTGAATTTGTGTTTCCAGGGCAAGATCAAATTAAAAAACAAGCACCAAACAGTACGAGCCTCTGGGTGAACTTAATGCAGGAAATTACTCTAAGCAGTCACCAGAAGTTGTTGCCTCATTAAGGGACGACGTAACAGGTCAACTTAACTAACTAGGTCAACGGCAAGGAGGTGCGGGTGGTTGGAAAAAGGTATAGGTGTGCATAAACTGTCCATGAGACTGAAAAAATAATAATTTCTTTTGATATATATGAAGAAAACCATGAAGATGAAGAGCAAACTATTATGAATCGCTCAGAAAAGTTGAACGAAGGCTTAATCGTCTATTTAGCTTCTCAGCCAGCAAGTTACAATCCAAGAGGCTTATTTCCACCAGATAAAAGCTTGCATTGAGGACACAAATAAGAGCTTTCAAGAAATAGCGGTCCATCTCAAAAGGGTGAACCGATCTTTTGAGAATATCTGTTATGTAGAAAATGAAAGCTAAAAGAAATGTATTATCACAACGCTGAAATGGGAAAAGTTGCAATGCGCAAGCTAGAAATCAAGGCGAAAATGCTTGGATTTAAAATTTCAAAAACCAAGTTGATACTGAATTGGTTTCATTAGGTTTGTTTGACGTGGGCTCTAGTGCGCACTGGTTTAGCCCTAATGTGTTCGATATAGCACTGAACTCGCCCTGGTACTGAAAACCTGTGTTTGACATGACTTCTAGGGCGCCCTAGTTGTGCCCTGAACTGAGCCCAGTTCATTTGCCGGGGCAAGAATTCAGTGCTCAGGTGCGCTGTCAATTCGCTTGCTTTCATTCACTTGTTTATCGTGATAATGGTAAATACAAATAAATTTGGCATTCAAAAGAATTGAGTTCACTCATTTTTAACAATAAATAAACCTCCACTCGAAAAATTCCGCAATCCCAGGAAAACCAATTGGCAGGTATATAATTCTTTCTTAAAGGATAAGCTTGGACAGTTAGTTAATCAACCGGATTCCCCTTCGGATATTGACTATATGGTGGACAAAGTCACCAAATCGATGAACGAAGCCTTCGAAAGAGCTTGTCCGATCAGCAGATATAGAAAAGGGAGTAAACCACCGTGGTGGAATGCTAACCTAGCAAAGCTGCGCAAAGATAGCAGGAAATGTTTTAATTCAGCCAAGTCTTCTCGCTTACAAGAAGACTTGGACTCATACAAAAACAGTCTAAGACATTATAAGGCAGAGATTATAAAAGCCCAAAGGCAGTCATGGAGACTCTTCTGTGGTAGCATAGAAAGCAGTACCGACTCGAGCAGGCTAAGAAAAATTATCTCTAAATCTCCACCTATGCCTAGTTATATTCAAAAACCAGATGGGGAATGGACTTCGTCGAACGAAGAGACTCTGGACCTCCTCGTTAACACCCATTTTCCTGGTAGCAGTTGACATATCACCAACTGTACCTAACTACTCGGCTCAGGAAATACCGGTCGAGATTGTCAACGGTCGCAACATTCACTGGGCCGTTAACAGCTTTCTTCCGTACAAATCTCCTGGACCAGATAAAATAACACCAATAGAGATGCAGAAAGCTCTAGACATACTGACCCCCTGGCTCGAAGTGATCTTCCGTACCGCTTTAAAATTCGGATACACTCCTGCATCATGGAAAAGGGTCAAGGTAGTCTTCATACCAAAGTGTGGCAAGACCTCACATGTGTCCCCTAAGGATCTCAGGCCAATCAGTCTTTCCTCCTTCTTCCTAAAGACCCTAGAAAGACTCATTGACTTCTATATACGAAAGCACTTAACAGCTAGCTCCCTGTCCGATTCCCAACACGCCTATCGTAAGGGTTTTTCGGTGGAGACAGCTCTACACTCACTAGTAGGTACTATTGAAAAATCGCTCTCAGTCAAAGAGTATGTGATGGTATCTTTTCTAGACATTGAAGGCGCCTTCAATAATGTCAAAACAGAAGGTATCTCCAGAGCACTCCGTAAGCTGAAGGTTGACAACTGTCTACGAGTCTGGATAGAAAACATGCTTAGTAGCAGAGTGATCTTATCCGAACTAGGGAGTAGTCAAATCAGACGGTCAGTGCACAGGGGTACACCACAGGGGGGAGTGCTGTCGCCGCTACTTTGGATCTTAGTAGTTAACGAAGCAATCATCATCCTGAGAAGCATGGGGTGTAAAGTTATAGCCTATGCAGATGACATCGCTATTGCCATATCAGGCAAATTTCCAAACACATTAAGAGACCTTATGGAATCTGCTTTGCACAAACTAGTCAAATGGACGGACACAGTTGGACTCGATGTCAATCCATCCAAGACTGAGTTAATCCTGTTCACAAACAGATACAAAATTCCCAGTATAACTCCTCCAAAACTCAAAAATAAGGAGCCAAAATTCAGCAACCATGCCAAATATCTAGGTATAATATTAGATAGCAAGCTTAATTGGAAGCTAAATATTCAGGACCGCACAAGAAAGGCCGCGG
This sequence comes from Cheilosia grossa, assembly GCA_963082955.1. Taxonomy (NCBI): domain Eukaryota; kingdom Metazoa; phylum Arthropoda; class Insecta; order Diptera; family Syrphidae; genus Cheilosia; species Cheilosia grossa. Next base: position 31,174,727 of record OY720144.1, read on the forward strand.
TAGCTATCCACACCTGTAGGAAAGCCCTAGGTCCCAGATGGGGCCTTCAGCCTATGGTAACAAACTGGCTCTATACCGCGGTGGTCAGACCTATCCTGTTTTATGGAATCCTGGTTTGGTGGCCCGCGTTAGAGAAAAAATGCAATTCTAAATCTATTGAACGTATACAAAGATCAGCAAGCATTTGCATCACAGGGGCGCTCAGGTCCACTCCTTCGGCTGCTTTAGACGCAATACTATACCTTCTTCCTGTCGATATCTACGGGAAATTAGTTGCGTCTATGGCAGCCCTAAGGCTTAGGGAATCTCAGAAATGGACCAACTATCAGAAAGTTTCATACGAATATCCTCCTTAGCTCAATCCCGAATAAAACGGATTATATTATTCCCTTGGAGGACTTTAACATAAAATATAATGCAATAATTCCAGAACGTTCCGAATGGGAGAATGGCACAGTAGTAAATACATACGCACTTGAAATCTATACAGATGGGTCCAAGATGACGGAAGGTACGGGAGCGGGAATTTATTCTAATTCACCCGAAATCAACATTGCCTTGCGCCTCCCGGACCACTGTAGCGTTTTTCAGGCAGAATTGATGGCTATTCGAGAGGCAGTCTACAAACTGGCCTTGTTTGCGATAGACGGGAAAGCTATCGTCATCTACATAGACAGTCAGGCAGTCATAAAAGCCCTGAATACACCAACAACCAGATCAAAGTTGGTAAAACAATGCCGGGAATCTCTTAACGAGATTGCGGACAGATGTTCAGTAACCCTGTGCTGGGTTCCAGGTTACAGCGATATTCCGGGCAACTGTAAAGCGGATGAACTAGCCAGGAAAGGTAGCGGCCTTCACTCAAACGGCAACAGTGAACCGTACGCTCCTATGCAATCGATCAAATTCTCCCTATTTAAAGAGGCAAAAACGGTCGCAAATAATAGGTGGAACAGCATAAATACCTGCGTCATATCCAAGCAGATCTGGCCAAAACTAGATGCAAAAAGGACTCAGAAACTTCTCTCTACAAGTAGAAATAGAATCAGCTCCTTAGTGGGAGTATTAACAGGACACTGTTTGATAGGTAGACATGCTCGCAGAATGGGAGCACCCTACAACGACTTTTGCAGAAGCTGCATGGATGAGGAGGAAGAAGAAACCGTTCTTCATCTTCTCTGCACCTGTCCAGCTCTGGCACATCTGCGCAAAACCATCCTAGGAGACTACTTCTTCGATAACCTCAATGACTTGTCCCACAAAGACATACGCTGTATCAGCAAATTCATTAGAAAGACCAAATGGCTTCAATGAGTATTCACATTTCTACTCAACGTCAATAGCTGACATTATCGACTAGTGGCCATACCACCTGCATCACATAGACGGGTTGCTTACAGATAACACTTGGGGGGAAGACTGCTTCGGTCATCCCTCCTATATATCCAAAGCAAACCGTCACTCGGTCAAACCTACCTCCTTGACCAATTTGAACCAACCCTCAATAGGCATAGCAAACCGGTCGAATGCTACATTCACCTCTACTACTATGCTGAGTGCCACTTTTCGCCATATTCGATAAGCTGCTAGAGGATACACGCGAAGGTCTAACCGATACGGGCACCACTCGCATATCCGAAAGCATACTGTCGACCGGTCATCCCCCTGACCAACCATTTTAAGTCTCCAGTTAGGTGCATAACGACGTTTAGCGGCCTACGTAATTTCGGCGAGATGTCTTAAGGATATAATCGATGGGCACACTGTTTCGGTCACCCATCGCTTATCCGAAGACACATCGTCCAACAGCCATCCCCAGGCTCATCTCTTCAAGGAGTTGTCTGAAGATTACAGGCGGGGTAGGACTGTTTCGGCCACCCTTCCTGTATCCGAGGATAAACTGCCCCCGACTCTCTCTACGAGACGTAGAAGAATTGCACACGCAGAAAAAATGTCACAAGAAAACATCAATACGCCCATTAGTATGACCGGCTTAGAGAGTACATGGCCTCTTTGTTTTTTGTTCAAATAGGCATACATATCAAATATTATGTATGCTTCAGTTTATTTATTTTCTTTTTCGTTATTTTTTATTAAAGTTATTGAAAGTATTATGCAACTATTTCATTTCGTATTACAGCTGCCTGATGGTTACGAAGTAAACATGGTGGAAGTTGGTTGGGTTCGTGATCCTATTCCTTCCTACTCTGTATGTTATTCTTGTAATCACTGCTTCCCTTGGGTCGTAGTGTAGTTGTCGAGCAGCGGAACCTACTTTTTAACAAGACAATGGTACGTTCAACTATATATCTTGCGTTCTTGTGGGATGTGTTAAAAGAGCTCTCATTGCTATGTCGCCTGGGATTCCCATACGGCGCCATAAGCCACGTCTCCAATGCATACCTTGAATCACTTTACAAAAATAATGTGGTATCTAGGAAATATATTGACTCACCAACTAACCAGCTACCTCTTGCACCACTAAAATAGCTTCGTTCAAAATAACGGCGTTCCGGGCTTAAGGCCCAAACGTGAGGACTGTTATGTTCGCCAATAGAAAATAAATAGAAAACATAAATGGAAAAAAACTAAGCGCGGTCGTATAAGACTTAAGTCCAAGACGTGATGCCGTTTGAAGTTTCAAACATTTTTTTTTGCACTTTCTCCTAATTATTGAAAACAGTTGTTGGTATGTGTAGTGGAAAAAGGGGTTGGATGCCTTATGGAGATCCACAACATTCTGCTAAATATTATCAATGTGAAAATTTGGGGCTTATGTCTCATCTTCGACAAAACAATTTTAGAAATTATGTCCCGATAGGGTGGTACATAAGTCCCAAATACAATTCGGAACTTATGTCTCACTTATGTGGCACAGATCCTTCCTTAATTAGATTTTTCTTTACTACCAACATGTTAGGGGTCTTCGCACTAAGACATCCAACATTACTACGCATCTGAATTCCCTATTCAAACATCAATAATACACAGAGAGCAACAAGGAATCCAATATTTTTATATCAAAGGACTTTTTAATGTAACTATGGAAGCAATGGCACCATCAATAACTTGACGAAGGATTTTAATAAGTTCATTCATGTGATTGATTTCAATCTAACAAAATTTAACTTAAATCAAATATAAAAATAAATGTAACATTATGTTCAAATAACTACCTTTTTTAAAAAAAAATATTAATAATTGATTAACTTTTGCTTCAGTTTAGTAGTTAAATAAATAAATAAATTATTTTTGTCAAAATCATTATTTTGTTCTAAGAGCTCTTCGAAGCTCTGCGAGCACGGCTCAACTTGTCATGAATGTAATATGTACGGTGTATAAACTGATAAGAACCTGACACTAATGAATGAAAAAAAGCTCAATTGAAATTGAATAATAGTAGGTATTTATATAGAATTTAGGTATTTCTCCAAAAATTCAAATATTTCTTCGAATTGATATTCAAATATTCCAATTTTATTCCAAATATCGTAGACTAAAGATAGCAATACAAATGGGTACAATGTAAATATGCACACCAGCAAGAACACCTACTGACTATAAGTTATCTACTACGTATTCTCGTACTTACCTACACCCTCATAAAACAAGACCATCGATTGATCCAAATTTAACATCGCTACTATTACCACAATCTTCATGCATATGAGCTTTAAAAATCGTTGATGCATGAGTTATAAAGCAGAATGTCGGTCGCGGTGCTTAAACACACAACCTCTGCCAAGGGTGACTTCTCTAAGGTAAACGTATGCCATGGCAGTGCATACAGTATTAAGGAAATGCTCGCAGTCTAACATTGAAATTTATTGCTTTTATATTCCACGAGAACAGAATGTTTAAAAAAAATATTTAAAATTCGGTTAAACGTCGCCGCAGCGATAATATATTCTACATTTTTACCTCATTCTATCTTTTGGATATTAAAAAAGGCATTAGCAATTTGCATTTTACTGAATTTAGTTTTCTTAAATTGTCATCGACAAATGCAAACATTGTTTTATTGATTGAATGTCAATAAATTCGTGGTTTATAAGACTTTGTTTAGCAAACAAAACTAATAGTAATAAGAATAACCAATAAATTTAACGACTAATAAAAGAAAATATGAATTCATTAAATACATAGATACTGATCATCTGAGGAGAATAGCGGACATCTGAATTCTGAAGTCGTTGAGTATGTGGTGTGAGCAAAAATTCAAGTACCGATCAATACGAACACGCCAGCCAGAGAGTGCAGTCGAAATCGAAAACAGCAATAAAGTTTACAGACAAGCTATTCGCCTGTTTCAAATGCAAGATTCAAAAAGCTGAATTGAAAGTGAGATATAAAGGGTTTTTCAAAAGGGGCGCTACAAAAGTAGAGCGACAGGGACAGCAAACGACGCCGAATTTCTGACATTTCTCTTCAGTAAGGTTTGCCATTTCATGATGGAAAGATATACGAGCCAACAACGAGTCGAAATTATTAAAATTTACTACCGAAATTCGGAGTCAGTGGCCTCAACGTTAAGAGCGCTACGTCCAATTTATGTTCGTCATCATTTCTGACTGAATGGCTTCGTCAATAAACAAAATATGCAGTATTGGTCAGGCAGCAATCCACACGTACTCCATGAGTCATCATTGCATCCCGAAAAAATTTCGGTTTGGTGTGGTTTATGGGCCGGCGGCATACGGTGGCCTATCCAATCTATCACGCCATATAAATCTATAGGTCCAGATGGTGTTTTGCCGATCATGCTGCAGTAAGCTCCGGAAATGGCGTTTGGAAAAATTATTGAAATTCTAAGATATAGTCTGCATCTTTTTTATTATTTATTTATTTAACAGCAATTAGTCGTTCATTCCATATGTTACAAGCCTTTGAACGCCTATTAGAGGCTCTTACAAGAACTTAATGCGGTAATGGTTTCTTAAGTGAGTCAGTGCACGCATACATGAAGGGAAAGCCATTACAAACGGCTCTACTGTAGCTGTTCTTTTTGGGTTAGAAACATCGTTACAAATAGGAAAATTACCTGCTCCCTAAGGCGAAGTTCCCTCAGAGTGGGTGCTGGTTATTGTCAACATTTTGAAAAAATTACGTTCTATGGGGGAAAGAATAAAATAGGCATGTACCTAATGCCCTCTTTTATTTGTAATAAATCGGTTGGCAAGACTTGGGTCTAAAACCTGTTATGATGCACTGACTATATACAGTGGTGGTCAGACCCATATCTACAAGTTAACACTCTAGTTCCCCCGCTGATCTTTCCCAATCAAAGTGACGCCAAACCAAGAAAGGCAGGGGATTGAAACGTATTCCCACACTATTTTGGGAACAACGGCCGATCGTGAGAACCATCGTAAGATATCTGGCGAGCGATCGTAAAAGGATACAACAACCTGCATCATCTAACACCTACCAACTCGAAGCAACATCTGGTATAGTAACGACCGATCGTCGGTCGGATATCGACGATAACCAGGGGACGTACTCTGAGGTCAACCCAGACAACGATGCATACTGCGAGTATGAATCCGAGAAGACAACCACAATTTATATAAAATAGATTTAAGAAAACAAACATTAGTGTATACCGTTGGGCCCCTATTGTTGAGCCAACGCATTTATATTTCCCCATTTATTTATTATTCCCCACCATTTGCTACCTAGCCTTAAGTCAAATTGTAAGTACCAAAAGTTTAATAAAAGCAAATGCCAATACCAAGGGATGCAATCATTAGCGGAAGAGTACACAGTGAGGACATTCTTTTGTTTTGCAATTAAAATGTACATAGTATTTTTAAGAAGTAACAAACGTTAAGAAAATAACAAACTAAATTTTTTCATTTACATATGGCGCATAATAGTAGGTAAACTGGCGAATGTGTATAGGGGGAGTTATGCGTAGCTATAACGAGTGCACTCCGGAGCATTCCTACAGCAGCGCTGGACATCTGTATCCTATGCCATCCGATTTTCATTTAAAACAATACAGCAGCAAATCGAGCATTAATGCTTTGGGTAAACTGTCCAACAGTGGACCAATTTGGGTTTGACTCGATTTAGTTCTTAAACTATTGGTTTAATCTTTAAACGGTTTGAAGGTACCTATTATTTATAAGCTTCGTATTTCACCACATCCAGCTTAAGAAAGATCATAGATAATAGTTAATTTTGAGTTTTTTTTAAACGCTCAACAAGGAACCACCGGGTGGTTCACAGTGAACCTGTAGTGTTTATTTATTTTTTCATAAGGAAACTGATAAAAATCTATTATTATTTAACATTAACATTAAAAAAAGTAAACAATACAAAACATAAGTAATAAAAACAAAAAAGTGAAAAAAAAATAACAAAAATTGCTTTTAAGGACTTCAGTAATATCACAAAACCTATAACTAACGAATAACTAACGAATGTTAAATGCTGATAGGTTGCTAAATGAAAATTGGGAATTCTGAATCCTGGAAGTGCTACCATGGTTCAATATGAACGACTATGAGCTGGTTCACTGTTGGATATAGTGACTTTTTGGAGAAATATATTTTTATAAAATAAAACATTTCACAAATTTTATTGACATAGTAATTTTAATTAATAATAATAATCAACATTTTATACTGTATCCCACAAATCACACTAAGGACATTACTTTTTTAAGTGGAACAAAAATAAGAAGCCCGATTTCTAATTACTTACCATTAAAATTCACTTCTTTTGACTATAACCGACAATGACGACTGCTCTACTTCAACACCCTGGTAAATTCATAAAGGATCAAAACGCGGTTTATTTTCTCTTTACTTCGTTTTTCTTTTACCTATAAGTAGAGATTCTGTAAATATAAAAGATTCACTGTGGGGCGTGAGCCACTGTTGGCCAGTTTCCCCTAATGCTCTGGGCTACTTCAAGGATGGCAATTTTGGACATTGTTCTATGCTAGCAGAATTGCTGCCCGACAATCAAATACAATCGGACGAAATTTTGGCTTTGGCTATATGATGTATCATATCTGAGAGGGCTGAGTGGCTATTAGACAAGGTTACCAACAACTGTAAAATAGCAGTTTAAACATCAGATGTCTCGAAAACAGGGGATGGCACTGGTTCTGGCATTTAAAAGCAGTGTCTTTCAATCAGAAGCCCTAGCTGTCTTAAGGCGGCAGAGCTTCCGCAGATGAGATGTATCGCAATCTACAGCGATAGTCAGGCTGCACTCAAGGCACTGAAATCCTTTAACACCACTTTCGCACAATGCTTAAGGATATATTCACTGTGTTGGTGCCATTACACTGCGGTATAATTTGTCTTGCGAGGAACCAGGTACATAGTTGCGAAAATAACGACCATCAACGAAATCCATATTCCTGAATTGAACTTACAGTGCGGTTCACTTGCTTAGGCGCACCAATTTTTTTTGGTTCATTTGATTAAACGCACCTGCAAAATGTTCGCAAAAATCAAACAGAAAGGATTTTTTTTGATTTTTATTGCTATTTCTCGTACTTTCAATATTTTGTACAAGCTCCACGATTGAAAATTATATCGAAAATTCACAAAATTTTCCGGTAATCCAAGGGAATCTTCGACCAGGCAGCTTTCATACTGCTTACCTCCTTCATAAATTTGACGGGTCAGCCATCCCCAAACATTTACAAAAATGTTGAGATCGTGTGAATATGGTGGCCTCGGCAATAATTCCACATTTTCACCAGCAAGAAAACTTTTTACCACCCGGGCGTTGTGAATCGGTGCATTATCTTGTTGGAAAATCCACTCGAGAGATCCAAACAGTTCTTGTTCTGTCGTAAAAGCGGATTTCAAAGCTTTATAAGAAACTGCCTTCATTTTATTCGACACGAAAACTAGTTCAAATGCACAATAGTACGAAATGGCCTCCACACCATGACTCCTTCTTGCCTCGAATGATGACGGCTCAAAAAGCATTCTTTTTTTCGCAGATCGTAGAAATAATAGTTCTACCCATCAGGGCCATCCAAATCTTGAATTCAACCAGTGCTGGCAACTCATCATTTCGTTGAGTTTATTTATGTATGGCAACACTGACAACTTTTTCTGCTGCTATTACAATTATTGTTCATTCGTTTTTCAATAAATACTTTCATTCATTAATTATCTTATGAGCACGTTCGAATTCCAAGCGATGTTGCTTTTTTGTGCAATTAAGTGCGGGTTTCAACCATTAACAACTTTTTTTTACACATTTCCACTTAAAATGAAAGGCACACACTTGTTGAAGCTTAAAATTTGCAATTGAGTCAAATTCGCGTAACAGGTAATTACCAACCAACTGAATTCATCAATGCGTCCAATCAAGTGAACCAAAAAATTGCTCTTGTTTTTACATGACTGAGAAGGAAGAGAACAAAATAACCGTTTACTGTGACTCACCAAGCATATATTTCTGTTTTTTCCATTGAGAACTAAATAATCTTTCTTCTAAATGCAATTGCTTTGTAATTAAAACAAACACGAAGGAAAAACTTTGGTGCGTCTAAACAAGTGAACCACACTGATATCATACATTGAAGAAATATTTTTCACACACTCCTAAAATGATTTTAATCAATTGTGATACTTAGATGATAATATTAACTCAAAGCGGATCTCGCAAATCTGTCTATTAGTCCGTCGGACCCTGCGGTCTACAGCCAACACGGCTTCATCCAGATTTGTTTCAGACTTCAGATTTGGAGTTTTGTAGACTATCAGTTCGGGGCCGCTTTTCTTTTTGGCAAGTTATCCCCGTTATTAACGGTACTTTAAATGTAATGGCTTTCATTTTTTGAATACGGATATAACCATTTCAAGCAAAACTGATATTTGAGTTTAAGTAGGTAAAGTTAACATGGCTGCAAGTTAATTACATCCATCGGTACATGAAATCTTATCTTATTTCCACAATCATATTATGCTTTCCATACATTGCCCAATCCATTTCACTAGCAAACCACATTTTACCTTACATTGCACTTCGCACTTCCGACACATCTATCTACCTACATAACAGAACCACGCTATCAGCACTTGCCATTCCAAGTACATTCACCTACCTTTTTATAATGATAAGCACTTTTGTAATTAATATAATTATGTACCTATGTAAGAGGATGGCGAAAAAAGAAAAGACAGAATAAATTGGGTCACCCAACTGAACAGTTGTATTTTATTCACTTGCATACCTATTTTTTCGGTCAAAGTCTAATAACGGTACATTTAAAAATTAATTTACCTCCGTCCATATGATTGTAAAAAAAAAAATCCATTTCCAAGGTAATTTATGGTCATTTTTAACTTTATAGCAAAGTCAGTGGTTCTTACTAATAAATCATTTGCAACCTTCACCTTATATGTTTGGTAGGTCACATTATGCAATTTTGTATGGAAAATTTGGCTATTGTGAGTTCCAATAATTTAGCCTGGACACTAAAAATGATTGTTAGTCTCGGTAACGGTACTTTTTAAAACAGTTCATGTGTCGAAAACACACACTTTCTATTTCGACCAAACTTTAAAAACCAAGTACCTAATACTTACATCCTTGTACTTGGCCATATATACCCTTGTCGTGGAATACGTCGAGGGGAACGTTTCACTCAAAATCAGTACTTGGCATCGTAGAATACATTCGAAGTGAAAAAGTCACCAGTCGGTAAAGTGAATGCGTTTAGAACCATCGTAGAAAACGATCGAAGCGCAACTTTCCATACAAACTTTGACATTTCAAATACGCAGCTAATTCATTGCGTATCCTATCGTTTGTTGTGCGGTTTCGTTGTGATTTTCTAACTTTTGTAAGTTCAAAATATCCAAAGCATATGAAAATATTGCTTTATTTGAACGAAAGCACTTAGTAAATCTGAAAGCACGTTATTAAAAATTTGAATAACAATTGTGCTTGAGAAAACTCGCGTCCAATCCGAGAGTTCCATTATGTCCTCTGCAGTTGTTCTTATATAGACACGCATTTTCCTGTCGTTGGATGTTCTTTCCACATTGTCCATTTATTTTTAATTTGATTTATGTAAAATAAATTTTAAATTGTTTTGTTCTATCTTTGCTGTCATTTAATGCAAAATAACAAACATTACAATATTTTCTTACTACTTTTTCTGCAAAATTTAACAACAATCCCTAATATAAGAATTATAAATAAGATACCTACTAGTTTTGAAAAACGAAATCCATATTATAAATAGTTCTTAAAAATGACTACCCAAATCCCGATCTCAATGTTTATCTCAATAGCTTACTTTCAATAAAAGTAAAATAACAGCTACGCAAAATTTTATTTTAGTACCTAATACCTATCATCCACTTCTGCTCGTTTTTTAAACATACCCTATAAAGTAACCAGCAACCACCTAATTTTTTTACGATTCAAAACATTTCATTTGTGCACCCATAATCTTTCATCGGCTTATTTGTAACTGGGATTGATAATTTAAAAAAAAGACTCCGAATTTTGGGTATATATCGGTTGTACGTCCAGCCATAGGCATAGACACCAATCTGTTCCAGTCAAAAACAAGAACTTGCCCTAATAGATCAGAAACACCTGCTACGCCTGTCCTTGTCCTCAAAAATCTTGAAGGGCGTAAGAGCCTATACGCAGTACATTTGGGGCTTACAACTTTTTAACCAGAACTTGAGAACTTAAGCCACAGATTGTTTTTTGGATAAGTACTGCCATCTAAAATGAATATGTTTTCGCCAAAAATGCACTCTATTTAAGTATATTAATATCTTTCTGAATGGTTTATTTTATTTAGTATCGGGTTTTTAACCTTCATACCTAATAATATAAAAATGAACTAACTAAATTGTTGATTGAACGACAACATTTTGTTCGGGTGGCTTTTATTATTAGATACGAGCTGAAAAAGTTTAAGTGGGTTTCATTTCGAAATTTACGAAACACAAGTTGTAATTTTATGTCATACTACAATAATATTGAAGCCTACTTTTTCTGACTAGAATTTTTTACCGTTGTCTAATGTCTATACTATACGACTATACCTAATCAATACACGTTTTATAAACATAAGGAATTTATTCACTTGTGTTTTAACAACATACACATCAATATTTGGTGTTTGCTCTATTTCTATTTAAAACTATAGCATTATCCAGAAACGGTACTTTTTAAAACAGTTCATGTGTCGAAAACACACACTTTCTATTTCGACCAAACTTTAAAAACCAAGTACCTAATACTTACATCCTTGTACTTGGCCATATATACCCTTGTCGTGGAATACGTCGAGGGGAACGTTTCACTCAAAATCAGTACTTGGCATCGTAGAATACATTCGAAGTGAAAAAGTCACCAGTCGGTAAAGTGAATGCGTTTAGAACCATCGTAGAAAACGATCGAAGCGCAACTTTCCATACAAACTTTGACATTTCAAATACGCAGCTAATTCATTGCGTATCCTATCGTTTGTTGTGCGGTTTCGTTGTGATTTTCTAACTTTTGTAAGTTCAAAATATCCAAAGCATATGAAAATATTGCTTTATTTGAACGAAAGCACTTAGTAAATCTGAAAGCACGTTATTAAAAATTTGAATAACAATTGTGCTTGAGAAAACTCGCGTCCAATCCGAGAGTTCCATTATGTCCTCTGCAGTTGTTCTTATATAGACACGCATTTTCCTGTCGTTGGATGTTCTTTCCACATTGTCCATTTATTTTTAATTTGATTTATGTAAAATAAATTTTAAATTGTTTTGTTCTATCTTTGCTGTCATTTAATGCAAAATAACAAACATTACAATATTTTCTTACTACTTTTTCTGCAAAATTTAACAACAATCCCTAATATAAGAATTATAAATAAGATACCTACTAGTTTTGAAAAACGAAATCCATATTATAAATAGTTCTTAAAAATGACTACCCAAATCCCGATCTCAATGTTTATCTCAATAGCTTACTTTCAATAAAAGTAAAATAACAGCTACGCAAAATTTTATTTTAGTACCTAATACCTATCATCCACTTCTGCTCGTTTTTTAAACATACCCTATAAAGTAACCAGCAACCACCTAATTTTTTTACGATTCAAAACATTTCATTTGTGCACCCATAATCTTTCATCGGCTTATTTGTAACTGGGATTGATAATTTAAAAAAAAGACTCCGAATTTTGGGTATATATCGGTTGTACGTCCAGCCATAGGCATAGACACCAATCTGTTCCAGTCAAAAACAAGAACTTGCCCTAATAGATCAGAAACACCTGCTACGCCTGTCCTTGTCCTCAAAAATCTTGAAGGGCGTAAGAGCCTATACGCAGTACATTTGGGGCTTACAACTTTTTAACCAGAACTTGAGAACTTAAGCCACAGATTGTTTTTTGGATAAGTACTGCCATCTAAAATGAATATGTTTTCGCCAAAAATGCACTCTATTTAAGTATATTAATATCTTTCTGAATGGTTTATTTTATTTAGTATCGGGTTTTTAACCTTCATACCTAATAATATAAAAATGAACTAACTAAATTGTTGATTGAACGACAACATTTTGTTCGGGTGGCTTTTATTATTAGATACGAGCTGAAAAAGTTTAAGTGGGTTTCATTTCGAAATTTACGAAACACAAGTTGTAATTTTATGTCATACTACAATAATATTGAAGCCTACTTTTTCTGACTAGAATTTTTTACCGTTGTCTAATGTCTATACTATACGACTATACCTAATCAATACACGTTTTATAAACATAAGGAATTTATTCACTTGTGTTTTAACAACATACACATCAATATTTGGTGTTTGCTCTATTTCTATTTAAAACTATAGCATTATCCAGAAATGGTACAACCAAACATAATTTATGTACCACGAGACTATACAAGGTTATAAGGGTCAACAAGGGCTCTGCTTTTCAATAATTTAATACAACTACATTCTCCACCACAGAAAATCATTGCAAGAGAACTACCTGCTTATTTTAACACCCAACCTAAAGGACAATGTTTGGGGACAGATGTTACTTATGTTGTGTTGTTATCGGACACCTAGACAATAACTCAACAGAGTCCATAGGACTATGGCATTATTGTGAACATAGGGCAATGTCACTAACAACGTTCATTTTCGTCGATGCCGTCGATTTATAGTTTGAACTATGCCAGTAGGCGATACGGATATTAAAGAGATCGGTGCACCAGATTGTGTGTATAATAAACCTCGATATGCATTTAAGAAATAAAATGAAGAGTATTAGAACATTGGGTTGATTTAATGGAAAATAATAATATCGCTTTTATTAAAGGCTGAAAATGGGTTTAAAGCAGCAACTAATTCAACTGGTCAGTCTCATTTTTAGTCTTTTAAACCAAAAGGGGTTTTGAAAATACACTGTTGGAGATTTAAGTGTAAATTCAGTTGCACATCACAGACATCACGATGCTCATGATGCTTTGTAAAATGTTCATTAATGCAACAATTGGCATCACTTGACGTTGAAGTTGTTCAATATTGCAAAGTTGATCAAACTCATGCGCAAACATAACGAAAAAAAGCTTCACAGAAATACCTGATGCGTTGTTGATTTGCAGGCACTAAAGTAAGAAAAATGTCGTAAGAGAGAGAAAAGTAAGTAATTAAACATTTTTATCAATAGAAACATATGCTTTTGACAAAAAAATTTATAAATTTTGGTTGAATTCTTTATGTAAAGACTAAAACTTTTATTAGCAAAACTTCCATCTTGACATTTAATTGTTTGATGTAAACAACGCGTTCAAAAACTCAAACGTCGTATTCAATCAGCAACGCATCAGCATAAACTGTTCATCGCATCAGCATCGCAAATAAGCAGTGATGCCGCAATACGGCTCAAATGTTTGACGTTTCTGAATTTACACTACAATTGAGATTAATTATTTTATTGTTTTCTTAATGTAAGAAGAGAGATATGAAATCTTGGCTCAATTTTTAATGCTGCAACCAACAAGAAAGAAGGAAATACTAATCTCTTATCGCTGAGTTTATCACTGATATAATTCTACTTTCATAAATGATTCAAGCAAATTTGTCAAAAATCCGGAAGTAAAGTCAACTAAAGGGTCCGCCATCTAACTTTTTTTTTTCAACTAGTGCTTATTTCGCGAATGGTAACACTTAGCTCATGTCTGATTTGACAGATAAATAGTTTTATCCTTCCGCTGATCGAATATGGTTGTGTATACGCTTGAACAACGCAGGGAAATATTACGACATTACTTTGAAAATAATGGTAATGTTGCAGAATGTGCGATGCCGATTTTGCCAAAAAATCATCTTTTCAGATGAAGCTCATTTTCATCTTGGCGGGTATATAAACAAGCAAAATTGTCGCATTTGGGGCACAGAAAACCCGCACGCATACATTGAAAAGCTGATATACCCAAAACGAGTCTGTGTTTGGTGCGGAATTTGGTCCAGAGGCATAATTGAGCCATTTTTCTTCGAAAATGAGCAAGTAGTGGCCGTTGCCATCGGGCCATGTCGAACGAATTTTTGTTCACAAAAATTGAAGAGGAGGATATTGGCAACATTTGGTTTCAACAGGACGGCGCTACGTGCCACACAGCCGAAGCTACACTCGATGTTTTGCGCCCTGTTTTTGAAGATCGCATTATCAGCCGCAGAGCTGATGTCGTTTGGCCACCTCGGAGCTGCGATTTGACACCGTTGGACTATTATTTGTGTATTTGTGGGGTGCCGTAAAAGATAAGTGTTACGCCGACAAGCCAGAGACAATTGACGCTTTAAAGGACAATATTCGTGAAGCCATTGGTGAAATACAGCTGCACACAATCAATAATGTGCTTAAAAATTGGACCGATTGTGTAGGCTACTGCATGGCCAGCCGAGGCAGCCATTTGAATGAAACTTTCAAATAAAAAAAGAAATTGAGAAAATATTCATTAGTTTTTTTTTTATAGCATTTTCAAAAAAAAAAAAAGTTATTTGGCGGACCCTGTATAACCGAAGTAGACAAAAAACTTAATAACAATCTGCAAATGGTGATTTTAAATGCTTAGAGACAAGTCTGACATCAGATCTCCATAAAATTCTCGAACATGGTGGAGAAATGATTAGGCACCAGAGTGTTGAAGTATACTCGTATGTGTATTTTAATATTTGATATATTAAAAGAGTTACCTAAATGAACCTAACTTTTCAAGTTTTTGGTACAGCTATTTTTTAGTCAACTTTATTTAGAATTTGCATTTGTACTTTGTGTAAATCTATACCAATTTCTGAGCCTCACAGCGAACCAACTTATAATGATTTTTTAAAACATTTACAAACAGACATGAAACTCTAAAATTGAAAGGCACTTGTTTTTGGGTAAATTGAATGTAGAAGGCGTACTGGATAAAGCCATTTTAGGCAGGTAACTAATGCAGAACAGGCACGAATTTGTTACAAATAAACCAAAAATTCTACACCAATAATGCTGTTGATTTTGTTACGCAGGGATCCGAATAACGAAAGACGAACCTGCTTCTGTTTAATTACGTAATACAAAACGAGGACCGACGACTCGTGCAAAATGTCACAGGGGACTGGGCAGTAGTAAAAGAGTTTGTTTGCCTAGACTTTGGAAAATCATATCGGCGCGGAAACCAAGCAAGAAATCACTCCATAAAAAACAACCTCTCTCATAGAACCACCAAAGATATATTATTCAAGACCACAACCATCCCTATCCTACTGTATGTGTCAGACGTGTGGATTTTTTCGGACGGAAACCTCCTGGTAAGCTTTGAGAGGGATATTTTTTGTCCACGAGCTGCATGAGCGCACCAGCCCGACCATTGGCAAATTTCGAGTGATTCTTCAATGTTAATTATTTCATCTCTAAGAGAACTAAATATATAGCATTCATCTCAAAAACTTGTAATATTCAAGTTCATTCTTCTGCTTCTGTTACTACCTAAATGTATACCACCTCTCTAATTGAGAGGACGGTCACTCAACCCCTCTCTTGTGCTTTTCTTTTGTTTTAATTGGGTACCATTCTTTTGTCAATTTAAGTCTGCTTTCTAACACGATTAAATTGGGAGTTCAGTGTTCATCCTCCAAAAAGAGCTACGCAGTTTTTGATCTCCATTTAAGACTGTAAAATATTTTATAAACAGGATTACTGCACCTAAATTATTATATGTAAATGCCCTTATTTACATCCACACAATTCAAAGCGGGCATAATCTTCTGGGATAAACATTTCACAAAGTATTCAGTTGAAATGAACATAAAGACGCAGGCAGGCATGACTTGCTATAAAAACAGCTGCCAGCATAATGGCCAACCAAGTAAGCCTCTTTCCGCAGGCAGAAAACTTGTAATCCGAACAAAATCCCCTCTAGTCTCATCGCTTACTTTAAAGAGCAACTAAAAATAAAAAGTAGCAGAGCAACTTTTCACACAGAAGGGCCAAAGCTTTAAAGTGAAGTTTGTCCATCATAAAGCACCAAGCCAAAGTTCACATTTATTTGTTTAATTGTGATGGGCCAATAAAAGTGTCCTTGTGTGATAATCAATGCGGGTTCTATGAATAAGGGATCTAAAATTGATAAGCAATAATTTATGATGTTTTTATGCATTCCGTAAGAACGCTTTAAGCTCCATGCACGCATTAGTGTTGTTTAACTCAACTTCAATATTATTGTATTGGATGTGGCATTGTGGATGTGGATGCCGCCCGATTATAATGAAAAATAAGTACTGTATCCGTTCTTGTAATAACAAGTAAAGGGCTTTATGTACCTAAATTGTGATCGGTACAGTGTCAATAAATATAATCGAATATTATAATGGGTGCAATACTGGGTTATCGAGAGAGTGTGATTCCTTTTCATTCTTTTTTCTGACCATTCAGGATGTGTTTTCCGAACAAAAAAATTCTTTGCGAAACTTTCACGGAGCAAACACTTGGTGCGTGTTGAATATTATATTGTCGCTGGGCAAATTTTTCGTTTTGCTTATTCTTGTGGGATTGGGATTTACGCCGGCGATAAAACAGTATAAGGCGATGATGGTTTGGAAAATTCGTAGGTAGGTACTTTTATGGTTTTCGCTTTTATTTTATTCTCAGTTTTATTATCGCGAACTTGCTCTTATTTGATTGTGCGACTGCGGCACTACGATACGGAAACCTAACTGATTTATCACCAGAATCTGCATTACAGTGAAATAAAACAAGTTGTATGTAAAGGGTGCTCATGTTTATAACCTATCCAAATAGGAAATATTAATTTTATTGCATGGTAAATGTGAATTTATACTGCTAGTTGCTTGAACGTACTGATCATGCAGGGTCCGAATATGTAGTTCTTGTAGTTAGTCGTTTTGTATGGTGCAAATACTATTGACTTGGGTAATTGATTACCATGTTATGGCGTTCTAACGAAATTTTTACCATATAAATATTTAAATATTAAAATTGAATATTGTTATAAGAAATTTGTTTGCTTCGTTACATTCAATTCAAATAAAATTCAGATTAAACAATTTAGAGAATGTACATAAAACAAAATATCTGCGTCATTATGTTTTTACTATCCTAAAAATACATATTTCAAGCCAGGCGATGTGAGCGAGGGCTTAAAAATCGAACATATAAACACGCTCATGAAATAGAGAAATTTGCTGTCCTATTTAAATTTTATTTGTTTGTCAACAAAGTAGTAAGCATATTTTAGACATTATGAATGTGAATTTGAAATAAATGAGATGAGAGACAAAGATATAGGAAAAATTATAAGTAGGTAAGTAAAAATAAAAAAAGCAAGCACAATACTAATTAAAATTTGACCATTTGGCTTTATTTGTGATATATTCATAGTTGTAAATGTAGGACGGTTTACTATCTACCATAACACCTTAATCTTTTATCAAAGATATACGCGATATAAGCGTGAAAGTAATGACCGAATATTTATCAACATTAAGGGACAAGTACTTTTTATTGCACCATAAAACGAAGTCTTGGAGATGTGCACTCAATCTATCAAAACTATTTGGATCATTGCATGAAGAGTATATTTTAAAATCATCGGCAAACATCAAGATATTGCAATGTGGAACAAATTTGGTTACATCATTGACGCACAAAATAAATAAGAGTGGGCCTATGTGACTTCCTTGTGGGACACAGGATGTTACCATGATTTCTTGTATAATGGTCCTCGAAACTTTCAAAATTGGTAGCTGTTTCCTAAATACGATTATAGACATCTAAGAAAAACTGTATAAAACCCTAAACATTCAAGTTTGAAAAGAAGAAGCTTGTGGTCAACTCGGTCAAAAGCTTTACTGAAATCAGTGTAAATGGCATCGAAATGTCTAAGGTTATTGAGTACCATTTATGCGGGAAAAGACAATGTGACTAAAAAAAAACTGTGGTGCACCTAAATAAGAAAAAAAAGTGTTCATCTATAACTGGGCCGGGAATTAACTACACTGACTGAAGAAATGCCTATTAACTGATCTTCGTAAGAGAAGGAAGCCGGGAGACCATCACTATTCTTTTGTAGGTTAAAAAAATTCCAAAACTTATTTGGCGATGATTTAATTTTTGATTCGACATCATTGATATAAGCTGAGTAGGCATGGTGTACAGAAGTATTAAACCCGGTCCTGAGCTGTTGATACATAATATAGTGATCATTCGACATACTCGACCGCCACTTCTTATAAGCTCTATTTTTAATATTCTTAAGTCTACGTATTACAAATCGCGGCAACATTGTTCGAGATGAGATCGTAGCTTTAATAAATCCATCTCTTGATTCTCGGGCACACACTGAAGCAGAAACCTCTGTCACCAGCTTTACATATCTTTCGACTGCTTGAGTGTGACAGGGACATTTTGAAAGCTCTTTGTCTATAGCTCAAACTGCGCGTTATCAGGAATATTTTCAACCATGGCTCGTAAGTCCTCATGTGGTATACTTTTCGTTAAAGGAGTTTCGGTGACGTTTGCCGTAGCCCATTTTATCCGATCAATATAGTCATCGGCTTTAAAATGTATTTTTGGGATGATAAAACGGCGGACTCCATTAGTTTTCTTTTTTTCCATCTCCGATCTGCATTTGAAAATCCTCCTCAGCCCTAATTCCCGAACATGGCTTCGGCTATCAGTTAACATAGCAAGTAAAATGTTTTCTGGATGGCAAAAAAACCAGTTGCGATCTGTAACCGGATGAACTATTGCCTTAAGTTTTTCTGGCAGGTATTTACAAGCTTTTATAATCTCTAAAATATGCGTTGGTCCATCCAAACAAGAGGGTTTAGTTTTGATTTGAAACCAAGCAAACGCATATACTTTTATTGTGTACGTAGACAGAATCACTAATTGTGTTGAAGGTTTCGCAGTTGCTACATAAAGTCGAAGAATCCTGTTGTAAGCCACCTAGAATGAGACATTTTACCTGGGGCCCTATTATGTAATACGAAACGAGCGGCAAATAAACGATAATAAAGAAAACGATAGTCACAACAAAGACCGATTATGTAAAACGATAAAGCTGTTAGAAAGATGTTGCCAACTGAAACCGAAAATACATTCATTTTTTGCAGCGCAACCAACTTCACACCCATGTGAAATGTCAAAAATTTAGTTTTTGTTACTATTTTAATGTTTAATGTAAAAATGTTCTTCCATTGCGACTTTTTTTTGGATAGTGGAGATGAGTCTGAAGAGGAGGAAACCTTTTTATTAAGAAGACAAATTAGAGACGCTTCAGACCCATTAAGTGTTCCCAAACAAAATGATTTATAAAGTTTTACTAATAATAATAATATTTTATTTTATTTACATTTTTTCAGCAGTTTTTCAACACGTTTTCATCGGCAATGACAGCTGAACGAAAACAAAAAGCCATACGACTGCTAAATGTCAGTCGTTAAAAAAACGAGTATCGTTGAATCTTAAACGATTCTCGTTTTACGCAATCGCGTTTACACGAAAACGATTTCGTTTCAACGAAAATCGTTTTACATAATAGGGCCCCTGGCTGTCGTTGTGCCAAATCTAAAGATACTTGCCATGAGAAACTGCCTCACACATTTCATACAGATATTTCTGATCCGTGCTTAGATTTCCGATGCTTATTTCAGGCAGCTCTACTGGTATCTTTTTAAATATCTGTACTGGCAAACTATCACAACTCTCAAGAGCTTTTTCCCAGGACTCCAAAAAAGCCTTTGGGGTCATTGTTCTTGCCATCAATATGTGCCATTAAATGCCGAAAGTTAAGTTCATTGAAATGAAGAAAATAAACAAACCAATGGAACCAGTGTTCACAACAGTTCAATCACATTCAACCGTTTTTTTTGCATGTCAATATATGAGATATTTTTTATGAAGTCAACTATGCTGGATGATATTGTTTTGGCGTTTCCACAACTTGATGCGACATGTCCAAGATAATGTCCTCCTGGCTCAGAAACAAGTACAACAAGTTCTTCGATTGAAATCTTCCGATATGATTTTAAGCCAATTGTTTCCAAGATCATGGTTCTGTCTTTTCTTCCATCAAAGTATAGGCCTGATACATTGTCACTTTGTCATTGAAGATTTTGACGTAATTATTTTCGTTCTCGTCTTATTTTGCTTCTGTCAATTATTGTTGACGAATCTAGCTTCGAAACGATGCTAATGTCTTGTAGAACAGAACTTACCAGGATTGAAGCTGACCTGTCGGACATTTCTGTTCCCTCACGGGCTAAAGCCAAATTTGGTCAACTTTATTCTAGCCTGTAATTTTTGAACCGACGGACCTATGCTGGGTAAAATTTGGATGTCGTACTCGTCATCACTCGAAATAGCACTGACATCCTCACTTTCTTCTGAAATTGTGAGTTTTTTTTTGAGTCTCTGAGATTGTTTCGCATCTTCGTGCTGTTTTCGATTAAGATCCTCCTGAATTTTGCGATCATCTCCTTTTTTTTAACTTTTTCGTTAAATCAGAGTCAACGTTACCAATCGCCATTCTCCTAAATTGTCTTTGGTCAAGTAAGAAACGGCGTTCTGCATATGGTACTTTTGTGATACAAGTACAAATTAAAAAATCTTTACATTACAGTAAAAAAATTGATTGCTGTTCGCTTTAAATAAATTAAGTTTCTTAAAAAATGAGCTTCGCTTTGGTTTTATATATATTTTTTTAAAGCTTTGCATTTTTCGTTGTTTGTTTTAATTTTATGCAATATCTGCTGATCTGACACAACAGGGAGTGATGATTTTAGCCACACACTTTTTAAGTCCATCAATAATTTTGAACAAACTTCGGAAACACTATCCTTATGTCTTTCAATGAAATTCTAATAAACATAAACGCTTTCATTACATCACAATAAGTTGGAAGAACATTGCTCTGAAGTTCGGAAGGATCTCCAAACCTGCACACTCGGTTTCACTACGCGTTTTTGGCATTTTCACAATCAAAGGACAAAGTAACAGGACCTCCCAAACAAGAATGGAAATAGAAAAGAATTTATTCAGGGCCTATTGTCTATAAACAGTATAATTTTTAAGATACACTAAAGGTTTTTTTTAAATCAAATTTGGCCCATGCCCTAGACTACTAATGAAAATAACGGCGCTACAAAAGTTTTTTTAAATAAAACAAAAACGGTTTTGGATATGAATGAAATTCTTTATTCGTGTGAAAGTACGTTCGATGCCATTATGTATGGAACTCGATTACTTTTGCATGGCCACCACGGGCACGCTTGCAAAAGTCCAGACGCTGAACCCAATTTTCGACGGTTTTCAAGCATAAATCGGCCGATACT
Source organism: Cheilosia grossa (assembly GCA_963082955.1). Classification (NCBI taxonomy): domain Eukaryota; kingdom Metazoa; phylum Arthropoda; class Insecta; order Diptera; family Syrphidae; genus Cheilosia; species Cheilosia grossa. Next base: position 31,196,560 of record OY720144.1, read on the forward strand.
GCTGCAATTTCACGTTCGATATTCGTACGAAGTTCATCAATCGTCGCTGGCTTGTTGGCATAGACCATAGACTTGACGTAGCCCCACAGGAAACAGTCTAACGGCGTCAAATCGCACGACCGAGGCGGCCAAGCGATTGGACCATTTCGTGAGATAACACGTTCTCCAAACTTGGTTTCCAATAAATTGATTGTGACATTCGCTGTGTGGCTTGTGGCGCCGTCCTGTTATAACCACATGTCCGCCAAGTCCATATGATCCAATTGGGGCCAAAAATATTCGGTTATCAATGAACGGTAGCGATTCCCATTAACAGTTACGTGCCGGTCTTGATCATCACGGAAGAAGTACGGCCCAATGACGCCGCCGGCCCATAAACCACACCAAACCGTAATTTTTTCGGGATGCAATGATGACTCATGGAGTATGTGTGGATTTCTGCCTGACCAATACCGCATATTTTGTTTATTGACGAAGCCATTCAGCCAGAAATGATGACGACTATAAATTGGACGCAGCGCTCTTAACGTTGAGGCCACTGACTCCGAATTTCGGTAGTAAATTTAAATGATTTCGACTCGATCTTTCCATCATGAAATGGCAAACCTTACTGAAGAGAAATGTCAAAAGAGCGGCAAGAAATTCGGCGTCGTTTGGTGTCCCTGTCGCTCTACTTTCGTAGCGTCCCTTTTGAAAAACCCTTTATAAAGATAATTTCATTCATTATATTTTATTCGATTTTTTTCTGGCGTAGTTTCAACATTTTTGTTACAAAAGTAAAGTATATTATAAAAAAGATTCCCTAATTTTTTTTTTTTCAAATTTATATACAAAAAAGTTCCATGACTGACTGATAGATGACGCATAGACCAAGTCGCTAGACGTAAAGAACTAAAACTTTGACAGTGCTTTTTTATAATAACGTGGATATCGGCTTTTTTTTTGAAATTCCATCCTTAAGGTCACCAAACGCGGAAAGCACGGTTCAGCTAGTTAAATAACACAAAAAATTAAAACTTTGACGTCATACAGGAACCCTAAGATGACGTCACAAATTAACCAAATTGTTCACACATCTATTGGGTTCCCAAATTAAACTTTTCCGCATATAGGCTTAAAAGATTTAAAAAAAAATGTCGCTCCACCCTAATAGGTACTCTCCATAATTATTTTCTCAGGCTTGTAAAGGGTGATTTTTTAAGAGGTTTAGAACTTTTTTTTAAAAAAAAAAACACAAAAAATTCGAAAAAATGAATGAAATATTTATTTGAATCGATAGTTTGAACCTTGCAATTTAATGTTTAAAGATAATTTCATGCAAATGTTTACCGCGGCTGCGTCTCAGGTAGCCCATCCGCTGAGTCCAATTTTGGCATACTCTTTCACACATATCGGCCGGTATCTCACGAATGAATGCATGGATGTTGGCTTCCAGTGCGTCAATCGAAGCGGGCTTGTCCCTATACACATTAGCCTTGGCAAACCCCCACAAAAAATAATCTAATGGTGTCAAATCGCACGATCTAGGCGGCCAATTGACCGGCCCGAAACGTGAAATTAACTGTTCACCAAACTCGCCTCGCAATTGCGCCATTGTTTCGCGTGCTGTGTGGCATGTGGCACCGTCTTGTTGAAACCACATATCATGCAAGTCAAGAACTTCCATTTCGGGCAAAAAAAAGTTTGTTATCATCGCTCGGTAGCGTTCACCATTGACAGTAACGCTGCGATTCGCATCATCTTTGAAGAAATATGGCCCAATAATGCCGCCGGCCCATAAACCGCACCAAACAGTGGCTTTTTCGGGATGCATTGGTAGCTGTTGCAATGCTTCTGGCTGATCTTCACTCCAAATGCGGCAATTTTGCTTATTTACGTACCCATTCAACCAAAAATGAGCCTCATCGCTGAACACAATTTTTCGATAAAAAAGCAGCGATGAACATTTCGAACCGAGCACGAATTTTGATAGTAAAATTCAATAATTTGCAAGCGTTGTTCATTTGTAAGACGATCCATGGTTAAATTGCAAACCAAACTGAAGCTGTTTGACAGTGACACAAGGTACTAAACACACGTCAGCTGTCAAAACCAGTGTTGCCAAAACCAAACCAGCTAAAAAATCACCCTTTATTAAAGCAAAACTTCAAATAAGTTTCAAAAGAATAACATTGTTGAGTTAAGTATTTTTATATTTATTACTTCTTCTCCAGCTTGGATTACATATTACATAGGATTGTTTTTAGTTTCCTAAGTCCATTATTTGGCCTTTAAACCCACTTTATATGATTTTTAAACTAAACAAAAACCAAACATTTTTTTATGTTTTACGCACATATTATTACGAAATGGCTGAACAAATTTGAATATGACTCTATTCTTCTCTCTTCTTTCTTTGGACTATGCATTGTAAGTTTCTAATGTAATTATTTATTTTTTATTTGTCTTATATATGTAATAATAAATATGTAATTGTTTCAATGGAACATAACTGGAGTAGCAAGTACAAATTATGTACAACAAAAAAAAAACAAAAACAATCATTGGATTTTTTTTTTTTTTTAACTTTAAAAATTCATTTTTTATTTTTCTTTCTTTAAGCTTACTCACTAGACAAAAACGATTAAATCTAATTTAAAACTAACATTTATCTTATTCTAGCTTACTGGCTCCAAGCGAGCGCTCTAAACTTATCAATATCCTTAAAATTATTGGATCTGCGTAGGTACATGTGCAGTCGGCTTTTACGCGACGCGATAATCACGACTTACGAGCCGACGCAACATATTGCAATTGCAACATGACTAAGAAATGGAGAGAACACAGGAATAAAGCAAATGAAGGAGATAAAAGAAAACACACAAGATTTCGATTCGAAACACAGAAGGTTTCTCTACCCATGTGAGTAGGGCTACCCCCTACACTTCTCGCTCCCTTGCCAAGTCTTTATTTTTATATTCATAAAAACAAATTAAGAAATAAAACAAAACTAAAATATCATTTCATCACTTTATTTCATGTTTACGTAATTCTGAAAATATATAGGTACCTATAGATACACAACATGTGTATTCAATTTGAGAAAAAAAAAAAAAATATTGTGTATACATATGTAGGTACGATCCTACTTCATGTTCATATGATTGTATGCATTAATTAAAGGACCCAGGAAAGCGAGTACATCCAGCTAGTCAAAAATAAATTCTTTCAGTAACAATTATTTTTATGTATTTATTTTCATGGTATGACATTTAAATGTTACCTTTCCATAATGCAAGTTGTTTCCCCAAGTACAGGGTCCGCCAAATACCTTTTCTTTTCTTTTTTTTTGAAAATGCTATAAAAAAGTGAAAGTGCAATCCTTCCGGTTAATAATGGAAAATAATTTCATTCAAATGGCTGCCTCGGCTGGCCATGCAGTAGCCTACACGATCGGTTCAATTTTTAAGCACATTATCGATTGTGTGCAGCTGTATTTCACCAATGGCTTCACGAATATTGTCCTTTAAAGCGTCTGGCTTGTCGGCGTAACACTTATCTTTTACGGCACCCCACAAATACTCAAATAATAGTCCAGCGGCGTCAAATCGCAGCTCCGAGGTGGCCAAACGACATCAGCTCTGCGGCTGATAATGCGATCTTCAAAAACAGGGCGCAAAAGATCAAGTGTAGCTTCGGCTGTGTGGCACGTAGCGCCGTCCTGTTGAAACCAAATGTTGCCAATATCCTCCTCTTCAATTTTTGTGAACAAAAATTCGTTCAACATGGCCCGATAACGATCGCCATTGACTGTAACGGCCACTCCTTGCTCATTTTCGAAAAATGGCCAAATTATGCCTCTGGACCAAATTTAATTTTTTTAAATTTTCCTTACTTGAAAAATATTTTTAACAGCAGAGTTCATGCAGCTACCTTTGGGAGTGTTGTTTCAAAAATAAGTTAATACCATGCAAATTAAACCCAAGTTTTCACTAGGGCAAAAGTGACTTCAACTTGGTTTTTTAGCATTTAGCACCATATTTGTATAAAATCAAAATATGATTGGGAATATGGTTAATGTAATCTAATGATTAAACTCCTAAAAAAAATACAATGTGGTATTTAATTGGATTCTGCGATTTGATCCGATTTCAGATTTTGCGTATTCAATCGAACGTTAATTTTTAGTGTTTGCATGTTCTATTTCGTTTTCTGTATATTCTTTTGCAAATTTAATTGCAATGTATTTTGAAATGTCCACTGATAATTTTATAAGCCTCTCTAAATTATTAATTAACTAAAACAAGTGCACTTTATGTGTTTCTAAAATGCATAAGTTATATTCTTTCGAGTAGGTATAAGCCTGTTTTTTTTTAGCTTAGAACTTAGATATTGAGAAAAACATAACGATGATTATATTAAGGTATTTAGCGTTGTGGCGAAATTGTATCAGGAATTCCATTTTCCAACACTTCCATAAACTATTAAAAACTTTTATATTGCACTGTGATGTGAACGCCGTGTAACTAAACGGTACCAAAAATGTCGAACACAGTCGCCCCCACTTCAAAAATTGCCTCCCGATTGACATCAAGTCCCTGCATAGGATTTCCTTAGTATGCGTGCGGCAGCAATGGCGCTTCTTTGATTTATACAGGCACTAATAGTTATGAAAAGTTATAGTGAAGTGAATTTAATTACGTGCGGAATATCGAACTTTATTCAGTAACGCTCAGACTATTATTAATTTTAATAATCAGTTATATTGTAAAACTTGCGATAGCAAATATGAATCTTCAACTCAATGCAAATCAATATTTTAATAGAATTCGAAGAAAATTGGTTTTTTTTTTATCGAACATGTACGATATGTTTCGAAAGGTTGATTTTAAAGAAATTTTAATCACATGAAATCATTAAAGAAATGAATTGCTTTTTTCTTAAGGGTATTAAAATCCTTAAAACAAGTATTACATAATACCTACATATAACTTTAAATAATAATACTTGTACGTTTTTAGTTATTATATAATCCGTATTTTATTATTAGCGTGATCCACGAAAATTTAAAAATGCGGATCGTAGAAAAATTCTATTTTGGAGTTTTGGCAACAGTTGCTTTCACAACACGACGGATAATGTATGAGTATGACAAACTTCATATTACCACCAGCCATATTGCAAACATTCTGTACAACGTCACGTCACAATATGTCAATTGACATGAGATTTAATTTGCTTGTCGGCGGTGTTACCATATTTTTTATCAAACTAAAAAAAAATATTTTTGATATTGTTTTTTAAAAACTAATTTAAAATTCTATGTTCAAATATGCAACAAATAAACAATATTTTGCTGCTTGTATTTCGGTTTCTCTTGGCAGATTAAGGTGTATCCAGGCCAGCGAATAATTTTTTTAAAATATTTATGGAATGTTCTCGATTTGCTTCAGGAACATTTCATTAACATTTGTCCAACACTTCTGTTTTTACCGGTGTGGACGCCAATTGAGTATTTATTAAATGCTTTATATGGTCGGCCAGAGGCTCGAAAACAACAGCACCGCTTGGGTAAAATTATGGTGTGTTTTATTTCTGAAAGGAAATTAGTTTACAATCAGTTCGAAATGTAACGAACATCTGACTGTAGTTTGCACCTCTGGTCCGATTAGATTGGAATTCTTAGACAAAGGAAATGACAGCGGTTTGAGCACGAACAAACTGAAGTAAGTTAAAACTATACATTCTACTATTCATAATAATAATCATAGATGGCGTTCTCACAAGTTGTGTTCGTTGGCATAATCCAGAGAGTGGTCGTTCTGTAACATTTATAATTTTTGCACTAGAAGATGATGAACTCAAAAGTGGTACGCGCACAATTATAAGCAGCAATGCGTTCGGTTTCTCAACCATGGTTCATTACGTTGTGACCGCACCATAGCTCTCTCTCTCTGCACACACAGAAAATGTACGTTTGATTGTCAAAATTAAATCGTCACTTCACATAAATTTAAAGCTATTAAAAAACTCAGCGGAAACCGTTGTAATGTTTTGTGATGAAAAATAGATTTGTTTCCCAATAATTAGTTTTGAAAATAAATTAAATTTATACAGCCTGCTAGTTTTCCTTTTTCATTATTCCAAATTTCTGCGGGGAAACTTGTGAAACAGATTATTTTCGAACTGCGAAACATTTACTTAAATATTAATGGAATATTTCGCGGGTCCGGGCATACCTTTATAGAATGAAAAAGCAAGTTCTCGAAGGACTGGAAATTTATTCGGTGTAAAAAAATGTTTTTTTATGATTTTTTGTGTTATGAAGGGTGTTGAATATCTTAGTCTGGCAACGTGACTGTGTGGCTTGGCTATGGTTTACAAGCACTCCAACATTGAAGAATGAAACAAGCCACCTAGTGGGAAATAGTAGAATATATTTTCAGATCATGATCTTATCGTTTTGTTGTGAGTGCATGTAAATCGATGATCTATATGGATCATGGCTGATAATAAAAAGGGGCTATAATTCACATTAGCTAGTTTGATTCAGAATTGTTTGTTTCAAAAATGGAACATACAAAAATGTAAAGCATATTATTTAGGCACATTTCAACATTTGAGCAATGAAAAAAAAAGTTGAGATTGATTAACAAAAACTGGTTAAAGAAAGAATCAGAAATTTCTAAAATTGTTATGGTTGATAAATTGTTCTAAAGAGCCTGACAATCTTAAGTGTTGACGTGAGAACATGAAATGTTGACTTTTACTTACAACGGATCTCATAGTTGCAACATCTTTATTTTTAAAAATTTTTATTCTTACATCATTTCTTTCTTAAATCAATATTTGATTTTTGGGTTGCGTTAATTTTACTTAACGAAAATTCTTGACATAAAATATGAAATTCTTTACATTACAATTTTTTTTTCTGAGTTTCCGATCCTATTTCATAAATATTTTCTAGCGTTCTAAGCCCTCGCAGATGCCAAACATTATTTTGCAGAGTGACTTCGATCAAATTCTGAGGTATTGCGAAGACTGGAAAGTAAGAATTAATTTCTAAAAATCGGAAACTATCCAGTTCAGGATTCCTATGGCTAGGGTTTCTAGGGCTATATTATTAGATGGCGTGGAAAATTGCAAAATAGTTAGTCAGGAATCCAGGCATATGACTTAGCCATTATCTATATTTCTACAAACACATCGATAATTGCTAGGAACCCCAACGCTGTAAAAATGAGACTGTTTGGCGGCAGCAAACTTGATTCCACAGTCCAAGTTCTATTCTATCTGTCCCTTATAAGACTAATGATCGTCGAGGGATGTACCATGTTCACAGATTGAGCTTCTGTCTCTCAGAATCTGTCCCGTGTTGTATAGAAATCCCATTCCAACAAGATTCCCTACGATTAGACTCGACTCGACTGTATTGTGTTAATTTTAACTTAATTTTTGGTATGATGTCATTCACAGTAACTTTTTTAAACTTTACAACAGTTAAAAGTTAATAGGACAACAGTGTTATGTGTTATAAATTCTTAATGCTAATTATAGTATCGACAAAATCTGTACTATATTATTATAAAAATCAATGCGTCGAATATGAATAATATGTTCGAAATATTGCTAGAATAAAAGAGAATATACTGACTGGACTGCGAACAAACGAATAATAAAGACGTGTCCTATTATGAACTCCACAGTAATCTATAATATAAAACTTTATGGCCGATTTACAATTTTGTTTTAATGTGTAAAATAAATATCGTTAGGCTAAAATCTTCTTTTATTTAAAAAAAAAAAATACCACATTTTTCGTTTCCAAAAATTACGCGCATAATTTTGACAATAAGTTAATTTATTATTTATGAAAATATTTTTTTTCTTAACTGTCGAATGATAACAAAGAAAAAAAAAAAAAGGATTCGGCTGTTTCCTCTTGCATCTGCCATTGAAGTACTTGGCTACCCTATTACGCACACTCACATTTAGGTATACAATATAAACGTCTGCTTGCTATTATATACCTACTTGTATTGTGTAAATAAGAATCACCTCATTTCAACTATTTGTATTTGAACTAGCAAACCTTTATATTGGTACCTGTACAAATCATTTTCTATTTTGCAGTATTTCTTTGATACCATTATTATTATTAAGTGTAATAATTTGAATAACATAAACAAGAAGCTTTATAGTATTTTTCATTTCCAACAACAGCGAAGCAATAATTTTTTTACAACTTTGCTTTTCCCGTGTAAATTTTATTAGCTTAGTCGTGACTTGAAAGAGTTATTCAAAATTGCTAAAATAATACTTTTTCTATTAAATCTAAGGTCGTCCTCCAAACACTTAAATGATTATTTTGTCTTAGACTGCAGGATTCGTAGAAGCGTGTGAAGCTCCTGCATATGGGGTTGTTATTATTTCTATTACTTTAGGCGGTTTTAACTAATCGCCTTTACAGTATAATACTGGCTGACCTTCGTACATATCAAGAAATTGACTACCTAAATAAATTATCAGCTTCGTATAATACCAACATGGACTTTCCACCAGTAATACCCCAATTAGATATAGCCAATATGGGAATTTTGCTGGGTGAATTACCGAAATTGGATTTTCCACAAAACGTCAAGTACGAGTACTATAGAGAGTATGTGGAAAGTGAATAATTTACGTTTAACACGCACCCAATTGAGAGTCGCCTTGAGTAGAATGTTGCGTACGTCATAGGTGATACATGCATGGAAACTTTGGTAAATTGTATAAGGTACCTATACCTACATAAAAACTAAAATTTGTTGGTCTATGAAATTTATTGATTTCGAAGAAAAATAACGGAAAATAGGTATAGGTGAAATTAGAACTGCACATACAAATTCACTAGGTATATATCTGGAAATGTTCAAGTTTTGTTTCAATCAATCGAGTTTTTGTACGGGGTTATTAATTACCTATATTTAAATTCATTTGAATCGACTGATTTTACATGTTTTTGACAGTTTAATAACAGTGCGACAGTAACTTTTAGGTACCGATGAGCCATAAACTAGGTCAAAAGTCTAATAGGAACCTCCAATTCATACTTAACATCGCAGCACTTTGTGACTAATGTGGTATGAACGTGAAGTAGGTCTGCTTTGAACGTTTTGTTATCGTCTCCACATATTTTGTCGTACTTACGTTATTTTCGAATTGCTTCGCATCCAGATGAATATCAAATATTTTTATATTATCGATTGTCCCTATTCCAGTGGATGGGCTGTTATAGACGCCATAACCTTTGTTCACCCATATCCGTTGGTTTACACGAGTTGAGAGAATTTGTCATTGGAATCTCTCGCACACACGCATATAGATATTTGCACAACTAAACCAATGGATATTCCATTTATGCACATTCCGTAAATATTTGCAATTCAATTTCGCAGTGTCCCCTTCGGCGGTATTCGTATGAGCGAATGAATGGAGGTAGGTACTGAAGATGTAAATTTCACCCATATCACATACGAAAATGCCGAATTCAATTATTCGCTTGATTGATTTAAGGATATCATTCTGGAGCAGAATACATGAAACATGACCATGACAGTCTCTTCGATCATCAGCTTGGAACAGAATGCTACAAACGAAGTTAAGTTGTATGCGAATGGGAAAGGATGCGAGCGAAGCCAATGCTTTTACGCATATGTTTTACCCTGGTGAAGGATAGTTGCTTTCGCGCGACAACCTATATAACTAACGTTTGTGTTATCATGTTTCTTTTATTCATTAGTAATGTAGCCACTGCACTTCTGTGTTCTACGAAATCGAACGGCCTAGAAGGCAGACGTTATAACTTCATTATTTCAGAAATTTTTTCACATTTATGATTTGTCTAGGGAAAAGATTCAAACAAACGAAAATCATCGAGTTCGATTTTAAAAAATGAAGTCAATTACGTAACAGCAATGGCAAACGGTTAACAGAGAAGTTCTCCGGGATTTATTACTCCTGATTTTTTCCAGTGGGGGTATTACATGAAACCCGTAGTAGGTACACTTCACTAACCCGGAGACAACACTTAATAAAATAATATTTGAGAAACGCGTAGTATACTTGAATAACCTGGAGACAACACTAAATAAAATAATATTTGAGAAGAATACTTACATAAAGTTTCGCGTAGATTCTGGAGAAAGGAACCACTTCTATGAAACGAAAGTTGTTGGTCAATTACTTTCTATACTTTCCCCGGTGAAGGGTATCACACGTATTTTATTTCGTATAAATAATCAAGAAGTAGAAAGTTCACGTAAAGGCGGTTCAAAAACAAGTATAAGTAGTGAAACAAAACGTCTATGTTAATAATACTAAAAATAATAAAAAAAGATTTTGCTGTTGTGTTCAAAATACCAGTCCAGACTAAAAACTTTTATTCATTTTTATAATTAACTAGCTGGACCCGGCGTAACTCCGTTTTGCCCGCAACAGTTGGCTCAAAAATGTAGAAAATGGGGATAAATTTTCCGGAATTTTATATCTGCATAAACCTGAAGCACAGCAATATGTACAAAACAAAAAAATAATCATGAAAATCGGCCCAGCGAGTATCGAGTTTACGTAATTCACCTCGACTCGAAGCAATTATAATAATTACTAGTTTCGCTTGTGCTCGAAAATACCTTTTATAAGAAGTAACAATATTTTCGATAAATGTGTTTTTTTTTTTAAAGCGACACCCAGATTCGAAAGAATACGCCATTTGAATATAGGTTTACACATGATCAGCGTTACCACTTCAAAACATAAAGCAGAGTAGATTTGACCCACAAAGTAAAGTATAGATTTCAAGAAATATCATCATTGAGAATATGTTTATAAAATTATAATTTTGCTTACCATTCCTTATTCATATTCTTGATTACTTCAAAATATCGTGTCATCGCGTTTTTAATAATTATTTCACGTATTTGGCTAAACATTTAAGAACAAAACGTGTAACTTCTTTGACTGATTATTAAAAGGAAAACAATAATGAAGTCAGAAAATTTTAATAAATGTTGTGTTTTGTGAATGAAAGAGTGTAAAACTTTTTTTAATTTTTTTTTTTGTTCTTGATGTAGATTTAAGGTTTTTTCTCATTAAAATTGAAAAGGATTAAAGGGATTGCTAATGTGAAGTAGATATAAAGAATTTAACATAGTGCGAAGGAGGACACAGATTTAATTTGAAGTAAATCTATTTCAATTGAAGTACAGTGGTATTGCTGCTCATGATTAATATTTTAATACGACAATATGGAAATTTGGAGCAAACCATTTGTGTCGAAAAATGTTCGTTTCAATAGCAACATCATTGAAACCAACCGTCGGCAACACCTCGCAGATATAATTCCCCTGAATTAAAATTACGTACACAATTGCTTACTTTTAGGGGTAAGTAAATTGCCTTTCTTCGAAAATAGGTCCTTGTATAAGATGATACATATTTTATTTTTAATACGTTACTATGGCAATAAGGCGGCGACAAATTGAATGTCAACAAAATGGGTTCTATTTACTGATAAGCATTTTCTATGCGGAATTCTTAACTTCATTTTACCAGTCGTAATGGCGACATGTAGCCGCGATTTTATGTTTGTGGCACGGAACCTTTCGAATGATGTAAGTTTCATTCATTCTAATTTCATAATGATTACTAAAAAAGTGTACGGAAAGTTCTGATGCTCACGTATTACATAATATAATGATATTAAAACTATGTACTTGCTGACCCGGTGAATTTCGATCCGCATAAATTCGTTAATGCAATGAAAATAATAAATCCGAGCATGAATAATGCACATGCGGCTTAAATACGAAGAGCAAATCGTTCTTAATAAGCGGAATCCGCAGAATCAGAATGTTTGCCTTTGAATTTTCCAGTCAAAATCATTAGGCAACGAAATTATAAGTAATCCGACTTTGAAGTACGGGCACAATTGATAGCGAGTCACCTGATCATACTTATCAGCAGCCTGAATCTCGAATACCGAGATATCACTGCTTTTAGTATTTTTAGACATAAATATTTGACAGATTTGATTTTGTTGTGGTCAATGCATGGCGTAATGTGTTCGTGGCCAAATAAAAATAAAACGCTTTACTTTTATTTTTTTATTTAACACGTATTTATTTAACAAAGATCGAACTATCACTGAACTCTTAAATTATAATATTTCCTAAAGTAAAATAAAAAAAAAAACATGAGAAAAGAAGGAAAAACAATGCAAACAGTTGTATAATAAATTGTACCAACACCAACTAAGTAGCGGGAGAGCAATCAGTAGGTACATGACTCAACCGGTAACGTTTTTTTTTTTATTTTATGTGAGTCTTTCCGATATTTCAATATTAATTCTGATATTTGTGGCGGAGACGAATCCAACAAATCAGAGACAATCAAAATCGGTCCAGCCGTTCTTGAGTTATAAGTGGTGTAACTAACTTACCCAATTTTGTTTTATTTGTATAGATATACAGGGTGGTCCGCCAGATAACTTTTTTTGTTTGAAAATGCTATAAAAAAAACTACTGAATATTTTCTCAAATTTCTTTTTTTATTTGAAAATACAATCCTTCCGGTTAATAATGGAAAATAATTTCATTCAAATGGCTGTCTCGGCTGGCCATGCAGTAGCCTACACGACCGGTCCAATTTTTAAGCACATTATCGATTGTGTGCAGTTGTATTTCACCAATGGCTTCACGAATATTGTCCTTTAAAGCGTCAATTGTCTCTGGCTTGTCGGCGTAGCACTTATCTTTTACGGCACCCCACAAATACTAGTCCAACGGTGTCAAATCGCAGCTCTGAGGTGGCCAAACGACATCAGCTCTGCGGCTGATAGTGCGATCTTCAGAAACAGGGCACAAAACATTTCAAATAAAAAAAGAAATTTAAGAAAATATTCAGTAGTTTTTTTGTTATAGCATTTTCAAAAAAAAAAAAAGTTATTTGGCGGACCCTTTATTAAATCTAATTATATTGCTAAGTCAGTTTGCCTTCACCGGTCACCGGCGATTGACACTCTCACGAGTGACGTCCAGATAAGTGAATTTATGTGACGTCAGCATTAACAAATTTGCCACGGAAAGTGACAAATTTGTTAATTGAAATGCTTTTATAAATGTATTAGTGCGTTATTTGGCAGCAATATCAGCTGTTCAAATGGCATTTGTTTTTGGACAAATTACAAATGGATATCGACTTCAAAAATGTTTTCCCTGTTGTAGATACAAATTTAGTATTTTTGGTGATTCGTAGTCTTCAGATGAGGAGTAAGACTATGAAGATAATAATTCCTCCAAAATTATATCCATGGCTATTTATGTATTTCGTTATTTTGGTTTTCACGAAACTTTGCGCATTTGGCTTAAAAGCAAACTTAAAATGACGTAAAACAGCTGTGCAATAAATATTGGTATTGTGGCAGTATGTGTAGATCTGAAAAATTATCGAGTGCTCCGAATCTAAAAAAAAAGATTGATTTTTTTTGCCCAATGGAACATGAAAAGACCCAATGGAAAACGAAATTAGTTTTACTCCAAACATTATTTTTTGGATTTCGGGAGGAATTGGTCTGTTACATTTCTTCCATTATATATCGTTGCACTTTATCAATAAATTTCCTTGTGAACTTAAATTGAACATGTGTCTCTGGCAAGGAAAATGCTTGGAAAAAGCTAAGGCCCTAGTTATAGCCATACGAAAACTGCAACCGAAAAAGTTGGAACAGTATGAAAATTAGTTTTTTTTTTCGTTTAGCAAAAAATCTGTCAGAAAAAAAACAAATTTTAGTCTCGACTGTAAGTTTACGTAAGCTCACAGTTGCGAATTTTGTATGGAAAATATAGCCACTGTGAACTACTAAAATTTAGATCCGAAACTCAAAATGTTTATTGGTAAGGTCCCTTGTGTTTCGTTTCAAATTTTATTGTTGACTAGAACAAGATAGACAGCGTATATCGTCTTGTTTTATAAATTCGGATCTTTACAATAATGGTGCGATTAAACAATAAAATGGAATTATTTTTTATTCTTACTGGGCTCTGCGTGTATAAAAGAAAACAAAAATGTATTTGGGTTCGAAAATACGAAATTCACAATTTTGAAATAATTGGAATTTTCCCAATTGTCTTGGAGATGTGCATTGTTAACACGTTCGCAAGATTGTTCCTCGAAAATCTAGAAGCTTGAATTTCAATTACAAAAAGTGTTTCTCAACAATCCTTATGACACTATGGCAGTAGTTGACGCAAACAATAAGTTACTATAATGAAGATGGATCATGTTCAATGAATTCTGACATTACCATATTTTCAACATCAAATTTTGGCAAGGCCTGGACAAATTTTCCATAAAATCTGAAAGTCCCCGCCGACTTTCCTGTACCCGAAACGCATAATAAACAACTATACGTTTTGACATTCAGGGTCTAGTTTCTAGATTAACAATAAAACAAATAGTTTACAATTATACGTAATATATAAAGTAGGTACAATTACCCTAAAAAAAAATCTTTGAAATCTAATTTTGTACGTTACAGGCATTCAAGAGCTCGAAGAATTATTAAGAGTTCTTTTGGGATTTTAACCCACACTTTTTTGCTTTGAATTTTGCTTAAACCAATGGAAGTGCAACCTGCAGTGGCAAAATCGTTAATTTTATACTGTTGCATATTGCACACCTTTCTCCAAGCCGACAACAATCTCATGAATATGACAACATGAAAAGGCATTTTTTATTTGACAACAGTTCCAGACTGCAAGCATCAGTATCCAATGCAGTTGCAATAAGAAAACGATTTGCTGTGACTGGCTTATCACCGAAGGAAATGTTGTTTTCCAGTATTCTAAATTATAAAAAAGGTACTGATCTTACTCTCTTTCCAATGAAATTGTCAGGTATCTGTCAATAGTCTGAACACCCAATAATATCATTGTCAGACCATTGCCAGACGTTTAGGACATTTGCAGACTCATTTGCTATTGGCAGATGTGCTGTGGTTGCGACATCTGCAAATTCTTCATTTGTAGACAAATATTTTTCATATTTGAACGAACAAGACGAAGTTTCGGTGTTATTTTCTCCGCCTTTTTCTTTAGATTGGTGCAAAATGTGTGTGATCTTTTCTAATAACTTTTTGTTTTTAAAGTATATTGTGTATTTTCCGTTTTATGATGCTTGTAAAAGTATCAGGAATTGTTTATGATCCTTCTTAATTACTTTTTGTTTTGTCATTGTCATTTTTATTCTTCCTTTTATGACCCTTGCAAAAGGATCTAGAAAAATGTATGATTCGTTCTCCAATGCAGTTTGGAAATTTCCAAAGTTCGTAAATTTGGTAGGAACAGAGTCCCAGGCCTCTGGTGTTCTCGGCGTCTAGAACTAAAATTTTGCTTTGTGTACATTGAATTAGGTAATGAAATAATTTTTCTTAAGATATTTATCCATGTGCATCCAGAAGATCTGGAACGATGGACGAGATCGTTGAAGCAGGAGTGTGAAACAGATATTACAGGGAACGAAAATGTTCCCCGGTAGCTAGGTATCGTACAGTCAACACATAAGCCGCTTAATGAAATTTCGTGGACGTATATGGTTGCTGGCACCCGATAGGTGGCGCTGTCATTGAGATACAAACATTTTTTTAATTCTTTGAACCTAACTTTTAAAGTGAATACTACTATGGGCTTGCTGGACTTGGGGAGTGAACTGGTGAATATTTTACGAAAATTATGATCATAAATTTAAATTGGTGCAGCTTTGCTTTATTTGAAGCGAATTTGACTGTCTGAAAGGATTGTTCTAACTAATAGGTATTGTACTCAAATTTTATAACGTTGAAAAAGCAAAAATAGTACTAAGTTAAATGGAAATGATTGTATTTACCTATTGCATTTTTTTCACGCTTCTGTACTTTTATATTTCATATTCATTAATATTTTTAATTTTTTGCTTAGATGCAGCTGTATTTTATGCTGCTGCAGTTGTTTGCCCCTTCGGTGATGCCAGAAACTCGATTTCCTCATTATCAAATATGTGTTATATCTGGAACACCTCAATTTTTAAATTAAAAAAGAAAGCAAAATTAATTACACAAGAATAATAACTGGCCCAACCCAGGAACAGAGCACTCTTGAACCACAATAATTGTATGTATAATAATTGGCCAAAACCAGGATCAGAGCACAGTTAAACCACAATTATTGTATGGCTTTACCGATCGAATGACAATAACAGATTTGCTTCCAACATATACGTAGAAGCAACGTTCTCTGTGGATGGTTCTCTTTTTTAATTTCAGATTCATACAGTACAGACAGCAGACAGGAAACAGGCACAGGCCAGCGATGTCAGATGTGGGGATTTTTCCCCATTTTGGGGAATTTTTGACTTGATGGGGAAAATGGGGAAAAGTGATCTTGAAATGGGGAAAAAACGAAATGCACGCATGTTTATCAATTTGGCATATTTTAAAAATAAAACACGTGTAGTTAACTTTCAAATAAATCCCGAACTTAGAACATCACCGAAAATGTAAACAAACTCCACCAGTTGTCAAACTCAAATGCACTTGCATTGGTAAATCTGAAGCAAATCTGAGAAAAAGTGCTCTGAAATCTGAAAAAGATTGCTTTTTTGTACCAAACGAACATAAAAATTGCTCTGAGAGCAAAAAAATTGATCTGTGAACGCCCAATCGAATACCACTAACTACAACCTTCTTGCAAATTAATATCAGCTGTGAAGTTCAGCCATATATGACGCTGTGTTTTATGAATTACCTACATTGTTTTTCAAACATATTTTGAATAAATGTACCAGCAATATTAGATATTAATAGCTAAGTCTGTATTTCTTAATTCATTTATTATTAATATCGCTTATTATTAAAGAGTAAAGACTTGTTTTGGTTTTACCTGCAAATCCAAAATGAGTGAATACTTTAAAGCCAACGTATAGTGAATTGATTATTTAGGTTTTAAATTCACATGAATTTTGTATTACCTTCTTAAAAAAAAAATTCTCCTAATAAAAGAAAACAAATTTTTATTTTACTTAAAATTCATCTTAAGGTACCATTTTTCAATGAATCCAAATGGGGAAAAAAGTGGGGAAAAAGCGGATACGGAATGGGGAAAATTTTCCAAAAATTTCCCCAAAATGGGGAATTTTGGAAAAAAAATCTGGCATCACTGGCACAGGCACAGGACTTCGACTTAGCGAAAGAATTGTCTTCTCTCTTCCTTCCAACATTCATACGCGACACCCACACCGGCCGCAGAGATAGCGAAGGCAAAATATTCTCTTTCTTTGTAGGCATAAAGCGTTGTTGTTGTAACCAAGGTAATTTAAAAACATTATTTTATCTATTTTGCAAATACTTTTTTTAAATTATTTTTCTTTCGATCAATGAGCGGTACGCTTTTATTTGGTAAAAAAAAAATTGTTATTGGTCTTTATTAAGTAGGATAAATATGTTCTGAAAAAAATTGTGTAGGCGATTAATATACAGATGCAGAACGATTTGCAATTCGTCTCGCTTTCGCTAGGACAGTTAATAAATTGCAAAGACAATCGTGGGAGATTTATTGCATCAATCTTGAATTCCCATGCAACTCGCATGGTCAATTATATTTGGGGTGCTCACGAGTGAGCAAAACTTCCGCTCTGTACGTCGTGTACCATAAAGCACTTAAGTGAAAAAGCAGAAGGTTCGCCGACACGTCAATCATTGCGGTTTGATTGAATCACATCGACATTGCTATATGTACCTCAGTTATTTCTATTGTATGAGTAAACGTTTTTAATATGGCTTTTGAATTCACCGAATTACATGAAGAAGGTGGTCGTGCATTGTGCATACTCGGAATTTTTATTTTCATTACATTAACGTATCTGAGCGGAACGAAGTTCGCCGGGTCAGCTAGTTTTATTTAAAGATGATTTCATTATTGACATTAATCAGTTTAATGTATGTCTATGGATGTACATTATATGACATATGGTAACTATTTATAAGCATCGGCAATTGATATTTGACTATCGATTTTCAATTTGTGTGATTGTAAACAAACTACCCGGATGATATAATTTCCGATTGGCATTGATAAGAACAAAAAAGAATAATAAATGTAACCAAAACAATTTTGACGAACACCAAGACAAGGTCTTCAGCGTTATTTTGACGCATCTGGACATTGATTTGCCTCTATATCGGAAAATGTTCTACCTGAATGACAATATTTCCAATCCATTAGATTTTTACGAAAGGTATTCGTATTTTCAATGGCACTCAAAATGTTTTCTAAATGCTCAGAAAAAATATCTTCGATTTTTCTTTTGTTCTTTGTTATGTATATTTTTTATTGGTTGTGTGATGCGTGCCCGAGCCCATTGCATTTAGCCTTCTATCGCCTCCCTCGATGTCGATTGATAATCTTGTGTTTCATCCAGATTATCGACGACAAAGAGGAGATCTGTATTCAAATAATCGTCAGCCACGCAAAAGTCTCCACAGTCAAGTGGTTTACATACCCTGCTGGAACTTTGATGTAGGGAATGAGGAACATAAGTGCCTCAAAGTGTACCCACTTCACAGGAGACCATGCCGCAGACCCGCTGGGTACATTTACTTCTACGCCGAAGTAGGTATTCATCAACTGAAAAGATAAAATTTGATTATAAATTGACAAGAGCACATAATATTAGAAAAACATCCCCAGACTTGTTTAAAATCAGAGCAACATATTCCGGGTCGTCTTTTGCCCAGAGGGAAGAATCATTTTTTACTTCCATTATTAGTTTTTCTTCGAATTCCTTTAAAAGTGGCTTCTTCAATAAAAGCATTTGTTTTTTTTTTGTGCATGAGAACATTGCAAAATAAAACACAGATAAAAAAAAAAAATTCCAGAAAATTTAAGGATTATACCTACGCTTTTGGATAAACTAACTTTATAATTCAAAATCAACATTTTAAGACCAAGTTCAAACATTAGGTTTAAGTCGTCAAAAAAAAGCAAGAGCACATTTTTACGGTTTCCTTTTACGTATGACTATATAATGTCATCATCACAAATTGATTCACTGTCAGAATCATATTCCATCTCATCGCACTGAAGATTGAATGCCTTTAAAAAATTAGATCCATGGTCTGCTATTGTTAAGATATAAGTTATTGGAAAACCCACACCATACTGTTTAGAGACGATGGCAACTCATATCCACATCATCTCAAGTACCTATGTAACATAATTGTTATCATCCTAACATCATGTTATCAGCCAGCGTAGCAACAGCGGCAACAGCAGCATGGGTGATTGCAATAGAAGGAAAACCACAAAACCGTTTTTTGGAGAGCAGTAGCAGCACAGCAATCAATGCAACTTATGTGATGATGCTGTTGTGGATAAGAGTGTCGTCAGTTCGTGAAAACTTTAGCAGCGACAACAGCAGTTGGTCTCGCGTTTTGAAAGATTCCTCATAGAGGAATTAATATTCGTTAATAATTAATACAAATAAAACCTCATGTAAAAACAAACGATACGATATTTTATTATTTATATTCAATTTATGTAAATGAAATTCGCTATTTCTAGAAATCATAATTTCAGCAAAACGATCATAGGTATGTGAAGTGAACCCATGAATCTTTTACAAGCTAGAGAAGCTGATCTCCACTTAAAATTCTTAGCCAAGCAATGGCAGGTATAACAAAAGAAACTGTTCTTGTTGGACTCCGAAACCAATAATCCAAGCGAGCTCAATTTGCAGGAATTCTTCGGAATCGGCTGAAGTTCTTGTGAAGTTGACACAAAAAAAAACTCAAGGCAGGGCGCAGGGGTTGAGATAACATAAAGTTGAGATTTTACTGTTCGAAAAAAAAATACTATATTTTTCAATAATCTATCCCAAGAAAAACACAGTAAGTCCATGACAGCACATGATCCTGCTATTCATCGAGATCACGAATCATGATCTGAAAATTTACTGTACTAGGTGGCTTGTTTTATTTTTCAATGTTGGTGTGCTTGTAAACGATAGCCAAGCCACACAGTCACGTTGCCAGACTAAAATTTTCAACACCCTTCATAACACAAAAAATCAAAAAGCATTTTTTCACATCGAATAAATTTCCCGTCCTTCGCTTTTTCATTATATAAAAGTATGCCCAGACCAGCGAATTATTTCGTAAATAATTAAGTAAATGTTTCGTAAACATTTATTTAACAAAAAAATGTTTATGAAATGTTTCGCAGCTCGTTAATAATTTGTTTTACAAGTCTCCCTGCCGTAAGGTGAAAGATTTTTTGTTCTTTTAACATAAAATACAAATGTCCAGAAAATCTTGGAATAATGAAAAATTGAAACTAGCAGCCTGCATAAATTTAAATTGTTTTCAAAACTAGTTATTGGGAAATACGTTTCTTTCTTGTCACAAAATATCACAGAAAAATCGAATTCTAACTTCAGTTTGTTCTTCTGGAATTTCGTGCTTAAACCGATGTCATTTACTTTGTCTAAGAATTGCAATCTGAACGGACCGGAGGTGCAAACTGCAGTAAGAATTCCATTACATTTTGAACTGATTGTAGGTAAACTCATTTCCTTTTAGAAACAAAACATACCATATTACGGAAGCCGTGTTGTTGTTTTCGAGCCTCTGGTCGTGCATTTCCGACAGTAAAGCATTTCATAAACATTTAATAAATACTTAATCGGCGTGTACACCGGTAAAACAGAAATGTTTGACAAATGTTTATGAAATGTTTCTGAAGCAAATCGAGAACATTTCATAAATGTTTAAAAAAATCATTCGCTCGCATGAATTCACCGAAATACCGAAGTACAGCAGCAAAATATTGTTTATTGTTGCATATTTGAACATAGAATTTTAAATTAGTTTTTTTTTTAAAACAATATCCAAAAATAAAAACTATTAATTTGCTTCATATGGTAACACCCCCGACAAGCAAATGAAATCTCATGGCAAATGACATCATATTGTGACGTCACGTTGTACAGAATGTTTGCAATATGGCTGGTGGCAATATGAAGTTTGTCATTTTCATACATTATCCGTCGTGTTTTGAAAGCAACTGTTGGCACAACTCCAAAATGAAATTTTTCTATGATCCGTATTGTTTTATTGTGTTGTTTTTATGATCCGAATCAGATCACGCTGATATAAAATACGGCTAATGCTTTGAATACGATCATAAGTGTACTGTTGGAGTGAGGTACCTATCTGAAGTGTTTATATGCACGAATAGCTGGAACTGAGGGTGGCCGCTTCAACTCTGAAAAAAAAAAAAAGTACCTACTCAGTGACGAAGCTCTTGACTAGTTTTTGTCAGTGTGATTCATCCATCACTGAAAATAAAACCCTAGTATATTTGATAAAAATGAGACTTGATTCACCAATTTTTTTGTCAATATACGTCCAAAAAAATGTTTCTCTCAGCCGTTGTGTTCAACAACAGAATTGTTGATTGAATAATCTGTCAGTTCTTTATTTATTGTACAGTTGAATTACATAAACACTTTTATCGATATGATTAATACTCACTTGCAGCTGTGCTTTAACTTAATTTAACTTAATTTAATTGACCGAAAAATAACGAAGTTCACGATATGCATTTTGATTTGAACGCCCATTTTCATAATAAGCCTGAATAACTTTAACGCGTCGCTCGATTGTGTATCTTTCCATGGTTCAAATTTAGTTAGTCTGAAATTGAGAAATGTCAAATGAAATTCAGAATAAAACTTGACATCCGTTTAGGTGTGGTTCACATTCAACATCGGCCCTTAAAATTTAACCACCCTTTATATGCAAAATACCCTTGTAAGATAGATAAGGTATTAATAAATTGATACGCAACAAATAGGTAAGTTTAATAAATAAATTTACTAAGAAAATAATAGTACAAATTAAATTAATTCATAAAATAATTAGAAAATATTTTATATTAATATTAAATTTAACTTAATACAAAATATCAAAATAAAAATAAAGAAATGGTTAAAAAAAAATCAACAAACCTATTTCTGTTGAAATTTTACTAAGAATGTTGTCAATATTGCCTGGTATTTTATTTTCAGTGAGTTAAACCGCCAGCTGTCGGGTCAGACTTACTGAATCAGATTGTTGCTCAATATTTCAAAATAAATGAAAGCTTGGCTGACTCAGTTCGCAAATTTCATAATTTTTTTTTTTCCGATCGTTCACTAACCAATGCTCTGGTATTGCTTTTAACATATCATGCTTGTCACTTATCACTGAATAATGACAAAACACAAATAAGATCTATTTTTAACATTCTTGATAACGTAGTAAGAGAAATGTACCAATTGTATTCGTACAAAATCTCAGAACTCGATATGTAATCAATTCTGACATTACGATGATAGAAAAACCCAAGAAAGTGGGTCTCGGAATTCTGTCCTAGCGTTTTTGGTGGTTCGAATTGCAAATTAAGGATTCAATAAATTTCTAAGTGTCCATCATCTTCATTGCCGTTTTCGGGTAAACTAAAGAAAACGCAGTTGCTAGAAAATGACTTTTTTCAAAAATCCATTTCACGATGATATAGAGAAAAACTGAATTTATCTACTATTAAGTTAGAAATGACAATACATATTACCTAGAAATTAATTTTTGCTACTTCGAGACTACTCGCATAAATCGAATCATGCCTTAATTCAAGGCCACTATACCCGATGACGTCCGATCCCAACGTTGGTTCTCACACCAGGTCATTTCATAGTCGGAGCATCACTTATCACCCTACCGGAAAGAAATTTGATGGTAAGAAACATTAAAAATCTCGACCGGTGGAGATGCATTCAACGATTAACACAAGAGGTTTGGAAGCAATGGAGTTCAACTTACCTTCACCTGCTCCAGCAACGACCGAAATGGCTTCAACAACAACTGAACATCCGAATCAGAGATAAAATCATGGTCAAAGAAAATAATCTCCCGTCTTCGGTAGGGAGCGTAGGCAGATTCGCGCGGCTAATTGAACTGCACATGGGAGCATGTGGTGACCATAACGACGGAAAAAGGCGTCATTAAACGTCCAATCGCGAAACTATCCCCTTGCCGGTAACTAGGCCGTCGAACGATTCGAATTCATAGACTGTAAACGAACAAAAACAAACGATGAACATTTATTTACATACAAATTAAATTAAATAGAATACAAAAAAAAAATATAAACTATAAGTGAATTTTAAATAATAACCCATTCGCAAGATCGGCAGACATGCCACTGAAGTGAATTTGGATAGCAGCTAATTTGTTTTTAATAGCCGTATTTTATTATCAGCGTGATCTGATCCGAATCAGATCATGAAAATAAAACAATACGGATCATAGAAAAATTTAATTTTCGAGTTGTGGCAACAGTTGCTTTCAAAACACAAGGGGTAATGTATGAGCATTACAAACTTCATATTGCCACCAGCCATATTGCAAACTTTCTGTACAACGTGACGTCACAATATGATGACAATTGACATGACATTTCATTTGCTTGTGCGGGGTGTTACCATATGAATCAAATTAATAATTTTTATTTTTGGATATTGTTTTTAAGAAAAGTAATTTAAAATTCTGTATTAAAAAATGCAACAAATAAACAATATTTTGCTGCTGTATTTTGGTATTTCGGTGAATTCATGCGAGCGAATGATTTTTTTAAACATTTATGAAATGCTCTCGATTTGCTTCTGTTTTTACCGGTGTACACGCCGATTAAGTATTTATTAAACGTTTATGAAATACTTTTTACTGTCGGAAATTCACGACCAGAGGCTCGAAAACAACAACACGGCTTCCGTTATATGGTGTGTTTTCTTTCTAAAAGGAAATGAGTTTACCTACAATCAGTTCAAAATGTAATAGAAATCTTAATGCAGTTTGCACCTCTAGTCCGCTCAGATTTTAATTCTTGGACAAAGTAAATGACAGCGGCCTAGGCACGAAATTCCAGAAGAACAAAATGAAGTTAGAATTAGATTTTTCTGTGATAAAAAAGAAACGTGTTTCCCAATAACTAGGTTCCAAAACAATTTAAATTTATGCAGGTATCTAGTTTCGATTTTTTATTATGCCAAGATTTTCTGGACATTTGTATTTTATGTTAAAAGAACAAAAAAAATCTCTCACCTTACGGCAGGGAGACTTGTGAAACAAATTATTAACTAACTGCGAAACATTTCATAAACATTTTTTTTGTTTAATAAATGTTTATGAAACATTTACTTAAATATTTCGTTGGTCTGGGCATACCTTTATGGAATGAAAAAGCAAAATCATCTCGAAGGCGGGAAATATATTCGATGTGAAAAAAATGCCTTTTGATTTTTTGTGTTGTGAAGGGTGTTGAATATTTTAGTCTGGCAACGTGACTGTGGGGCTTGGCTAATGGCTATCGTTTACAGGCACACCAACATTGAAAAATGAAACAAGCCACCTAGTACAATACATTTTCAGATCATGATTCGTGATGTCGATGAATTTCAGGATCATGTGCTGTTGTTGTAAGTGCATGTATTTCGATGATCTATATGGATCATGGTTGATAATAAAAAAGGGCTAATATTTCAGTATGTATTTAACCCTTAAACCCTACCCATCCCTGAAGAAACACTATTACTACCCTGGGGTCCAGAAAACCCCAATAAAGTTTTGTTATTATTTCAAAAACAAAAAGACGTTTTAATATAAACTATTTTTAATTAAGATCATACAAGTAGTTTAATATTAAAAATATATTAAAGTTTAGAATCTAGGCATTCTTGGCACACAGACCGGCTATGTTCGCCGCAAAGGGGGTTTCGGCACCTGCCGCATCTAATTTTCGTCTTCCGGTCCTTATCCCTTGGACAGATGGCACAACTTTTTTTTCCATTTACAGATGGACTGGGCTCAACTAATGGCCGTTTCTTTTTTAAAATATCTCCGAGGAGAACTTGGAGATTTGCAGGTAAAGTTGGCCAAGTAAATCTTTCTTCCATTTGGGGCGTGATGAGGTCAAGTGCAAGCTTTTTGAGGAAATGGCGCCTTTTTTGGCGCTGATTTGATGCCATTTTCAGAAGAACATATGAATTAACACCCACTATATTCAGTAAACCGTAAAACATAGCCATCGGCCATCGCTTGGTACGTCTAGATACACTGTACCTATGACAAAGTTGGTCCATCAAATCAACACCACATTTTGTCTTATTGTAGAGTTCCACCATCTCAGGTAATTGGTTTCTTGCATCAGGATCTGCTTTGGTGTGCATTGTTGATAATAAAGGGACAATTTTTTTTGTTTGGATTTTTGTGGGCAGTACGACAATAAAACAAGCTCTTTAGAAAAAGCAAATTTTGCTGTGTTGCGATCGCGATTGGTTAAGTCAATAAAAGAAGGTGGAATTTCTCTTTTATTTCGACGCAGCGTACCCAGAATTGTCACTTTATTTTGTATCAATTCCATTGCTACTGGTATTGATGTAAACCAGTTATCGCTGGTGAGATTTCGGTTACTGCCGTGAATTGTCTCCGTCAACTTCATAGTATAAAAATGGGCAGATGGAATATTTTTAGGAGCTGAATCTTTCCCCAAATATACGAAAGCATCAAGCATATATGCTGTTTTGGAGTCGCATAACATCAAAATTTTTATACCGTACTTATCGGGTTTGCTTGGAATGTACATTTTAAATACGCACCTACCTCTGAATCCCAACAACATTTCGTCCAAAGTACAGCAGTCTGAAGCACTATACAGTTCGCTCGAAACACTGACAATATGATCAAAAAGCTCTCTTATTGGCGCCAGTCTATCATTTTGCCTACGTTCTTCTCTTGTAGAACGTTCATCAAAGCGCAAACAGTTGGTAAGGAACTCATATCTTGCTTGAGTCATGGTGGCACGAAAGTAACCAACGCCAGAACTCCTGTCGAACAATTCCTTAGTAGTGACATGATTCATGTTTAGAACTCCTGCTAAATAGTGCAGTCCAAATAACGCTTTTATTTCTCTTATATTCGTGTCCTTAGCAAAAGAAGGTCGCATACTGGTGGAAGTCGATAAATCCTCATTTTCGTTGTAATTCATATGCTCGGTAGTCCTGTCTTTTTTATATGAGGCTCTCTGTCGTCCGATTTCAACGTTGGTATATGCCACTATTGTGGAAAGTTTTTCAGTGGTAAAAAACAAACTCCATGCCTCTTCCTCTGTTGTCAAACGACGAGCTGCACCCTTTGGTCCAGGAGGATGAATCAAAATGTTCCTTTGCGGAGTTCTAGTTCTTGCTGGTGGTTCCCCTGTCCATTTGAATCCGTTTTTCCCGTTTAAACGTTTAGGAACACTCAGTACTCGAAGAAAATTCCCTGAGACATAGTTAGACAAAGGTACATCATCATCACTATTATTTTCCGATGAGTCTGAACGAATATCATCAATGATTCCATCGTCTCCAAGGTCACTAAGATTTTCAGGGACCACAATGTTATTTACATCTTCCTCCATTTCACTGTCTTCATGCAACCATCGGCAGATATC
The DNA here is from genome assembly GCA_963082955.1 of Cheilosia grossa. Taxonomy (NCBI): domain Eukaryota; kingdom Metazoa; phylum Arthropoda; class Insecta; order Diptera; family Syrphidae; genus Cheilosia; species Cheilosia grossa. Next base: position 31,223,136 of record OY720144.1, read on the forward strand.
TTCATCCATATTTTAAAAAAGTAGATATTTTTTGAAACTAAAACACGGAGAATAAACCCAGGTAACACAATAATAAATAAAATTAAATTTTTCTATTACTTTATCAACTTACCAATCGAATGAATTAAAAAACAATATACCACGAAAACTCGAATATATTATACAGTATTCCTACCCTGGGGTCTAGGCGACCCGGAAGTTGTTACAATTACGACTGTACCGCACGCGCAATTAAAAATGACTAATGACGAGACGCCTACTGATACTTTACAGGATTAGCTTGAATAGCGCCATCGTGTGGTTTGTAGTTGAAAAAATATCTACGAAAGTTTAGTTTATGCATCGCGCTGGACCCCAGGGTAGGGTTTAAGGGTTAAACAAATCCATAACACTAGAGGCAGAGATCCGGGCTCCGTAGTAACACTACACAATACGACACACCACGGCTGAGACGTTGAACCTCGTTGCCGTTGCTTCCCAACAAAACTAGCGCGCGCAGAGGTGTTGCGTGTTCTGTTGCGCTTTACATATGATTGTGACGACCAAACAAAATATAGTTTTACTCGATAACAATTGAACTTCTTTATTTTTACGTTTAAGCAAAGGTTTTACTTTTACAAAAATTACGATGAAATTACAACGCCGCCGCCAAAATATGACTCTGTCTGTCAGGAGATGATGCCGAAGAAAAAACGTCCTCTTTCTCCTTTCCTCAGCTTATATATCTGTTCGTTAGGTTTGTTTTCGATACTCGACCTATTATCGGTACTCGATGATGGTTGCGTTCAGTCTGAGCATTCTCGTTTGTACTGGTTGTGTCCAATGCTTGCATTTGTTTTTTGGTGTTATTATGTCGCCACATTACTCCCCCACCAGTTGAATGTCAGGATGTGCTTTCAACGATATCTGCTTGGACGAACAATGCTTCGCCCTATTTTGGTGGTCCGGTTAGGTGACGTATGATTTGTCGCGAAAGATACTCGCTTCGCGACGTTGTTACTACTTGCTTTAGGCTGCACTGAAGGTGTTACGTAAGTGCTTGTTCCAAAGCACGGTTTTAGTCGATCGATTCCTATCACCGATTTGTTTCCATTTATTGATACTTGGAAGGTTTTTGCATCGCGTTTGAGTACCTTGAACGGCCCTTCGTATGGTCGCTGTAGCGGTTTTTTGACCGCGTCATTGCGGACGAAAACGTGTGTGCAACTCTTCAGTTCTTTGAAAACGAATGGTTTGAAAGTGCCATGTCGCGACGGCGCAGCTGGGCGAACTTTCTCGAAATGGCGGCGCAGGTCTGTTACGAAATCCGATTGAGCCGGTGCTGCTTTGTTCGGTGTTAGTAAGTCTGACGGTACTCGAATGTTTTTACCAAAAACTAACTCTGCGGCGCTGGACTTGAATTCATCGCGATATGCTGAACGGAGCCCTAACAAAACGTATGGTAATGATTTTGTCCATTGCGGATTCTCGTGGCATTTAAGAGCGGTTTTCAGGGTTCGGTGCCATCTTTCAAGGAAACCGTTGGCTTTTGGGTTGTAGGCCGTTGTGCGGCGGTGTTCGACGCCCATTTGATTACACAATTCATTAAATAATGCCGATTCGAATTGCGGCCCCTGATCCGATATGATGACCGATGGTACCCCGTACCGCGAAAACCACTCGGCGAATAAGCTTTTTGCTACTGTTTCTGCAGTTATGTCGCAGATCGGAATTGCTTCAGACCAACGAGTATATCTGTCAATAATTGTTAAGAGGTATCGATATCCTTCGGATGGGATTAAAGGTCCCACTAAATCAATATGTAACTCTTCGAAACGCCCGGTTGGTAAGGAGAAATTGCCCAGGGGGCTTCTGACGTGCTTGGTGATCTTAGATCTTTGACAAGCTAGACAGGATTGTGCCCACCTGCGGCATTCTTTATTCATTCCTGGCCAGACCATTTTTTTCGCCACCATTTTAACTGTGGCCCGAATACCTGGATGTGATAGGTTGTGAATTTTGTCGAAAGAACTCTTCCTAAACTCTTTTGGTATGTAGGGTCGAGGTGTGTCTGTTGAGACGTCACAAAGGAGAAATGTATTAGTGCCGGGGATGGCAATTTTCTTGAAACGCAAGGTAGTTCCCGAGGAACGAAGGTTATTCAACTCGACGTCGCCCGCTTGAGCTTCCGCTATGGCTTGGAAGTTAATTTCAGGTGATAAAACGATTTCATCGAGCCGTGACAGAGTGTCGGCAACTACATTATCTTGCCCGGGAATATACTTGATATCGGTGGTGAACTGGCCAATGAAATCTAAATGGCGTAACTGTCGCGGTGATGCTTTAGAGAGTTTTTGCCGAAAGGCAAATGTTAGGGGTTTGTGGTCAGTGAAGACCGTGAAGCTTTGACCCTCCAAAAAATGACGGAAATGTTTGATTGATAGGTAGACTGCTAGCAGCTCCCTGTCGTACGCGCTGTAATTGCATTGGGCTGGATTTAGTTTGGCAGAAAAGAATGATAAAGGTTGCCAAGCTCTTTCTTTCCACTGCTGTAAGGCACCTCCTACTGCGAAGTCTGATGCGTCGACACAGAGGGATAGCTTAGCAGCTGGAGAAGGAAAAGCTAATAGAGTGGCATTGCACAGTTCGTCCTTACAACGTTGGAATGCCTTCATGGCGTCCTTTGTCCACTGAATCGCAGTTTTATCGTTCTTCTTTTTGTGGGTTTTGAGAAATCCAGTCAAAGGAATTTGCGCGTTGGAAGCTCGAGGTATGAATCTACGATAAAAATTAAGCATTCCAAGGAACCTTCTCAATTCGCAAATATTGTCAGGACGTTTAAAATTTGCGATGGCCTCTACTCTTGACGGTGATGGTTTTAAACCTTCTGGCGTGACCAGATGGCCGAGGAATAGAACATTAGATTGTGCAAACTTACATTTTTCCGCATTAATGACCAAACCGAATTCTTCCAGTCGACCGAAAAGGATTCTCAAATGGTGCATGTGTTCTGACAAATCCCTAGAAGCCACCAAAATATCGTCGATATACACGAAACAGAACGACAAGTCTCTAAGGATTTTGTGCATAAATCGTTGGAATGATTGGGCGGCATTCCTGAGACCGAACGTCATTCGAACAAATTCAAACAGACCAAAAGGTGTAGCTATTGCCGTTTTCGGAATGTCCTCAGGGGCTATAGGTATTTGATGGTAAGCTCTAACCAGGTCTATTGTTGAAAATATATTTTTGCCATGGAGATTTTGAGCAAAATCTTGAACGTGTGCGATAGGGTAACTGTCTGGTTCGGTGACCGCGTTCAGTTGGCGGTAATCGCCGCATGGCCTCCATTCGCCATTCTTTTTTCTTACGAGGTATAAGGGTGAAGCCCAAGGGCTCTTACTAGGCCGACAGATCCCTTGTTGTATCATGAAGTCGAATTCCTCCTTAGCTATTTTAAGCTTATCAGGGGCGAGGCGACGTGGTTTATTCGATAATGGACGTGCATGCCCAGTAATTATAGGATGCGTGACCTCATGTTGTACAGGACGGACAAAAATGTTTTTGTTCGACAGTATATTAAATTCCTTCAACAGACTTTGCATGTCAGGACCTATATGGTTGTTGGCCAACACTGACAACTTCGTTGCGGAGCCTGCCTTAAGGTAACCGTTAGTGTAAAAGGCGGTAACCGGGTCTACAAGACGGCTATTCTTGACATCTACTAACAGACCATAGGCGCGTAAGAAATCTGCTCCCAAAATAGGTTTGCTTACGTTGGCATAAGTGAAAACCCAAGGAAAATAACGTTTTAGCCCCAAAGTTACTGGTACCCTAACTCGACCGTACGTGCGCACTATCGAGCCGTTAGCGGCGAATAGATTATTCCTGCTAGGGATTTGTTTTGCTCTGGCTGATGACACTGGCAAAACTGAAACATCTGCACCTGAATCAATTAAAAAATTAAAATTATTCACTTTATCGTGGATGAACAAGCGACAATTAGGATTTGGTAAGCCCATGTTGTAAGTCGCCGACAACTGGGCTCTTAGTTTTCCGAATGGCTATTGAATCGTGGTCTGAAGCTACAGGGGTCTGCCCGAATCTGCGGTGGTATTTGCATAAATGTTGATCGTAGCGTTCTCGTGACGCAGAACGCGAGGACTGGCCCGAAGAGGACGAGCGATTCCGCGGATACCGATTTGGATGTTTTTTTAATTGGCGACGTAGCATGGCATTTTCTTGCGCTAACTCTTCATAGCTACGTTCGCGCGGATTTAGCACGTGCAGTGCGTCACGGGAACTATCGCTTACTGCCGATATATCGATGTTAGGAGGCATCACTCCGACCACCTTGTCCGCCATTTGCGCTATGACGTTTAACCCTTCGTTTGAACATGCTAAGATAGCCTGCGTTGTTGTAGGCAGTCGTTGCAGCCATAAACTCTTGAGTACCGATTCGGGAAATTGTCTACCAGCCAGTGAACGCATTTGCCGCAACAATTCGCTGGGTTTTTGATCTCCCAAACTAGATTCGTGCAATAATTTTTGCAAACGCGTGTCTTCGGATTCTGTCAGCCGTGACAAAACGGTTGATTTAAGGTTTTCGTACAGACCACTCGCGGGCGGATTTAAAATCACGTCTCTACATACATTTATTGTTCGCGTATCTAATAGACCGAGTGCGGTGAAGTATTTAGTACTATCGGATCGGATTTGACCTACGACGAATTGTCCCTCTAACGCGACGAACCATACGTCCGGACTATCCGGCCAAAATGGGAGATTTCGAAAGGTTACAGCACTTACTTCATTTCCTTGACTGGTGGTATTGTCCAATGATGAACCGGTGGTTACATGTACTGACGAACCGGTGGGGCTTGGGTTGCTCGTATGTTCGTTGTCTTGTTGTGTCGTTGTCTGTCGATTCACGTTCATTTTTAGCGGAGGCGCTGTTCACATATGAATCTGTACGAAGTAAAAAAAAATTAATTAGAATTTGTAAAACCAGAAGAAAATATATTTAAACACAATTAACATATATACAGAAAAGACAAACAACACGATTGACAAACACAAACGGAGATTCGGTCAGGATCCTGCTCGTTCGGGGCTTCTCTGCTATCTAATCAGATAATGGTTTTCGGTGCTGCACGACTCTGAGTTTGCGTTAGCGAGCAGTCAGGTACAGTTGACTCCGGAACTGTGCTTTTATTGAAAGCTGTCAGAACGCCGTGGCTGACGTTACGGTGAATGCGCAGTCGTACGATCGACGATGCTGCGGTGTGCAACTGCGTGCCGTTGATAACAGTTACTGGATACCGGTATGCTGCTTGCGTGGTTTTGACAACCCTAGTGGTATTGGTGTATGGTTATGGCGCCGTTATACGCTTCACCGTTGCTCTTGACTTCTGGCTCGTTTTGGTTTTCCTGATTTTGACGGGGCGCTGCAAAATCTGTTCGAGGTGGTGTCCTCCAATATGTATGGACAAAAATGCGTTGAAATTCTTTGCCAGTTGTATGTTTGGTTACGACACTTTTTTTACTTTTCTGGTCGATCACGTCGGGGTCACCACTGTTGCGTGTTCTGTTGCGCTTTACATATGATTGTGACGACCAAACAAAATATAGTTTTACTCGATAACAATTGAACTTCTTTATTTTTACGTTTAAGCAAAGGTTTTACTTTTACAAAAATTACGATGAAATTACAACGCCGCCGCCAAAATATGACTCTGTCTGTCAGGAGATGATGCCGAAGAAAAAACGTCCTCTTTCTCCTTTCCTCAGCTTATATATCTGTTCGTTAGGTTTGTTTTCGATACTCGACCTATTATCGGTACTCGATGATGGTTGGATTCAGTCTGAGCATTCTCGTTTGTACTGGTTGTGTCCAATGCTTGCATTTGTTTTTTGGTGTTATTATGTCGCCACAGAGGAAAGGGGGAAAATGTGTATTTGCAGACAACTATGTGGTCGAATGTTTTTTTTCCACTGCGCCGCCTCTCGCGAACGTCTGACTAACATCCGAGAGTATAACTGTCTTAAGAGCTTCTCAATTAGCCGTTTGGAATCGGCATAAAATTGTAGATCCCTTCCATTCGTTCCAAAAAATGAAACTCACACAAAAACGAATGGTTGTGAGAAGCTAGGCCTTGGGTCTCTACAGACCTGTTGCGCCAACTATATATATGTGGTCTTTGTGTTGTGAGCTAGGAACTCGACATGTTCTGCGCAATGTATTGAAACCAAGCACACAAGGTGCGCAGAACATGTCGAGTTCCTAGCTCACAACACAAACTAATATTTAACTTTAAAACACCACAAAAAAAAGGGAAAATACACACCACGCAATGCGACAGAAAAACGAGAACTGTCAAATTTGGGCAGCACGACGAACGATGAATAACGTAGATCTCACTCCCATACATGTCAACTCCATATGAAATTTGTAGTTGTAACTTCTTACCACCAATCAATGAAAATTCATGATGGCCGAATTGCATTTGAGCGAGATGCACCTACCAGCGCAGTGCTCTTTAAGTCCTTAGCGAAATTTAGAGAAGGAAGATTCTACCAGGAAAATGTTGCGGAAACGATAAAGTAAAAGTCAAAATGCTTAAAATGGGAAGTTTTAAATTACTCCTTAATCCAACCACCCTTATCCTTTTGTACCAAAAGGGAGACATAGCAAATATGTATAAACAATTACCGGTCAGTAGTCTTGAAATCAGTCACTACAAGGTTTTCGCAAAATTAATTTTTCCAAGAATCCGAAAAACGTTAGACAAACAACAATCAAGAGCTGGTTTTCTGTCAAAGTTTTAGCTTTTTAAGTTTTTTTTAGCTGTTTAAAAGCCTTGGTTTTCTATCTCTAAGACATATGTACTGTTTTAAGGTTAAAAAAATATTTTTTAGAAAATTCCGGATGTAACTCCTCGAGGGTTTATGAAGAATAGCCAACGACAAAACCACATGTAGGACATTGGGACAAATGCAACTTTTCATTCCCACGTCAGGAATACTAATAATAAGACTCTCGTCATTCCCGTGGGAAAACAAAATATAACTATGTATGTACCCACAAATGGGATACATGCTTCAATTTAAAATGCAAGACCAAAGTTCAAATTATTATTAATTCCTTTCCCTCGTCCAAGATATTGAAAGTCAGCAAGAGAAAAGGTTATTTCCCTTAATTTCTAAGAATAGCACAAAGAATAATTAATTTAACCCCATACCTGCATCAGAAACCGGTGTTCAAATTATCACAATACGTAAATAACTATATATGTATATGAATTCATCTGGGTCTTATAAATTTCAAAAGTCCCTGACCTTTTCATTCTCCACCAAAGTCTTAACAAATTCGCACATTACATAAATATTGCATTGAAACCGCTTAACCTGGATATTCCTGTCGACCTTTTCACTCAGTTTTAGCCAAGTCATGACATGGCAATAGGTAGCTAGACCTATTTGAATTCAGTTGTTTTTTTTGCCTGGACTGACAGCATCAACCACTTCAACACTGTGACTTCCGTTCCGGGGGGAAGATTAAAGGAGCGTGAGACTACCTGTGAGATTTCATTCTTGACTAAAAAAAAAGGAGAATTTCTTTTATGGATTTGGCTGCTTTGTTCATTTGCTTTTGTTGCTTTGTTAAAGTTGCTATACCGAAAAGCAAAATTTGAGGACTACTTCTATTCGTGCTGGGGGAACGTTATAAAATCAGTTCTAATCGACAGAAGCATTCACCAAGGCTCACAGTAATTCATATTTATATAAGCAGAATCTTTATTTGAAAGAAAGGTATAGAAACGGAATACAAATAAACCTGTTTCACGACAGTTATCACTGTAAAAAGAGGGGTGGGCTAGCATAGAATTTCCTTACTTTAAACTTGGTCTTATTAGAGCAATTACTAGCCTTGTGAAATTTTCGAGGTCGTGATTTCAATTAAAATTGGATATCACACACATATGCTGTATAAATATTCCTACCTACCAGTGGCGTGGCGTGAATGTTTTAAAATGGGAAGTCGAAGCAAAATTAATCACATATAAATATAAGAAACCTTACACCTGTGTACCTTGAAAGAAAATCATTCATTGTACATTTGCAAATTGGGTTCACATTACTAAATTCACTTAAGTCATGCACTGCACTCTGCCAACTGAATTTGTAAACCAAAACACTTACACCTACCTCAACATACTACCTGCAATTATCCTCACAATCAGACAAGCAGAAATAGAATAAATCGAATAACTCGAAGAAAAGCGTGTTATTTTGTTCATTTCATAACCAAACAAACACATACGACATACCCAAAACACAACCCAGTGGCCATGGCCTGGCCAGTACCAGTACTCAGCTCTGGGAAGAAAAAAAGAGATACAAACAAATGTTCACTCCGTATTCGGCAGTCAAAATGAACTTTGTGAGAACCGCGAATAACTCGAAGAAAACCGGGTTATTTTCTACAATGGGTGTTGAACAAAGAGGTGTCAGACTCACACAAAGTACTCAGGGAAGAAAAAAAGAGATAACAAGCAAATTTTCTCTCAAAATGAACTATAAAGTGAGAACTTTAATAACCCGACTAATTTTGGGTTACCTTCGCTTTGTCGCCACGAGACGATGACGACCTTGTATGAAAATGGATACACACACGATTTTTATATGAGTGCTTTTGTGTGTGTACCATTTGGTGAGTATTCAAATTCATTTGGTAGCGTTTCATGTATATTCGGTTTTTGGTAGATAGATAGTGTTGCCTGGTGGAGATTTCAAAAGGTAACTCGGTAGGAATCGAGTTATATGGACGCCACGCCACTGCTACCTACATACATACAGCTATACTTCAGCCTAAGGGCAAGGCTTTAATTTCATTAGTTTCAAACTATGTATGATGTTGGGCGGTGGGACATTTTATCTGAGTAAACTAGTTAAAAAAAAAAATCTAAATTTAAAGGCATTTAAATTTGCACCCGCAACAGTACTTCAGTTTCTACGGTGGGATTAAAATAAATGAGTGCGTGCTATTAAGCTTGTATCTACTTTAAACTAAGACCACATGTTGCCGAAAGCAGGCGCAGTGGCTTAGTGGTTAGTGTGTTGGACTACTAGGGTTTTTTCCATTGCGCCGCCTCTCGCGAACGTCTGACAAACATCCGAGAGTATTACTAACTGTCTTAAGAGCTTCTCAATTAGCCATTTGGAATCGGCATAAAATTGTACATCCCTTCCATTCGTTCCAAAAATGAAACTCACACAAAACGAATGGTTGTGAGAAGCTAGGCCTTGGGTCTCTACAGACCTGTTGCGCCAACTATATATACATGTTGCCGAAAATGATCAGCCAATCACAAGCCTTCCCAAATAATAATTTATTTTTAAAAATGTATTATTTTGAGCTCAAAATGTATTTTAACTATTGAGATCGAATTTCTTTCAGGCATTGTGGAAATAAATATACCTACGGGTTTTGATGTAGATATCTAAGCAAAATTAGCTCACACTTTAAATAGGTATACATAGTGTGACCACCTGTAAGAAAATGACACGAACAGTACGTAAATTTGGAGTCATCTACCGTGTACCGAAGTGACAACTCAAAATCATGTACGTAAATTGAAGCAAGAAATTATTGTATTATACGACAGGAAAAGAACAAAGAAAAAGTTCTGTTTGCTTTTCGAAGCACAACGATAATCCCATTGATTTTAGTTGATAGTTCCCATCACTAGAAATAGATAGTTCCCCCCATCACTGCGCTCGATTGACATTTGTGGAGTGCTTTTATTGTGTTCGTTCGTATTGCATTCTTTTTTTATAAATAAAACAAAATTTTTCTCTGTTTAACGAAAAATTGCGTTTATAAAGAAATCGAAGTCCGAAAGTGACGTCCATTGTGAAGTGTGCAAAACGGGTTTCAGTATTTTGCTTAGTGGCCGGCGGGATATTGAGTCGCATATAAAGTCAAAAAATCACCGCCCTGCATTGCAAGCTGCCTCACCCAAGAGATTTTTGAAAAGTTCCGTATACCGTAATAAGTTAGAGCTAGCTGTAAGGAAACTTTTTAGATGGCGCAGGGTGCATATAAAGGTAATTAAGGTAAAATGGCTGTTCATGAAGTACGTATTAGGCTAATTAGGAATAGCATTTACTACAAAGAATTTGCACCGACCGCCTTTTTTGACATCGAAGGGGCTTTCAATAACGTCACGCTGAGCGAAATGATGGATTTACGTTTAGAAAGAGGACGCTTTTCGTTTAATTGTAGTCATCATTGTTTTTTTTTATCAATAATTCAGCTTGTTAATATCTTCAACGATGTATAATACATATACCTTAATGTTTAAGCATTCAAATATCAACTTATATAAAATAAAAAAAAGTGCACGACTTGGTCGCACGAAACTTTTGCGTTCATATCAACAGTTTGGTGGATTGCTATTTATATTATTGGTATATAGTTAAAAAACTCGTAGCTTAAACATTTTCATTTCAGATGGCAGTATCACGCAATAATGTAAGGCTTAAGCTCTAAGTTAATAAAATTTGTAATATATCGGTATTGGCTTAAATTGTTGGAGCCTTTTAAAACTGTTATATGGGAAGTACCGTTAATAATAACGCTAACGTCTAAAGAAAGTGGCCCGAAACTATAAGCCCACAAACTCCAAATCCGAAGTTTAAAATGTATCCTCCCAGCCGTTTAGGCTGTAGACCTCAGAAGCCGACAGACCGACGAACAGAACTGCATCTTCCTCTATCATCGTAATATCAGAATTGATCAAAATTTTGTATGAATACAATATCTTTCTCTTAGTACGTAATCGAGAAAGTTAATAAGTGGGAATTCGAGTTACGCCTGAGAAAACGGAGCTTGTAATTTTTAAGTACGAAATGTTTATCTTGTTAAAGAGCACAAACAAGAAGTAGATGCGGTAAATCTTGACCAGGGTACAAAGAACAGCCTACATTGCCATTATGGTGCTTTAAATTCCACATCTACTTCTGGATTACATGCGTTTATGCACATAACTTTTGTCAATTTGACTAAAGAATACAACTGCAGGTAGGTAGCAGTCCGCAACGCTTGACTATTGTAAGGCTATTTAAAAACAGCAATATAGGGCATTGATTTTAAGGAATCATTCTCCGACATCACCGACAAAAGCCCAAATGAAAGTTTCGGTATCCTTGACGCCGACACACCTTTCGATGTTTGACAGATAAGAATAGTATAGCAACGACATTTCATTATGATTGTGCTGATGTATAATACATATACCAAAATTGAATGTATGATGTCAGGTATATACTCCATCGAGTTGGACCTAAATACATACAGGTGGCGCTGAGACTGCCGGATTATAAATACATATTCGACTAATCGCACGAATTTTAACTCACAAGAATTTTTCCAGACGAAAGCGTTTTGTTTTATATTTCCTTCACAAATTCTACAAAAAAAACAAAGCGCTTTAGTCTTAAAAATTGTTCTACAAACAGTATTATTTGAAAAATATGAAACACCGTATTTTGTCTTATGTCTCAAAACTATTAGGCCGTATGATGCTTTGCGAAGGCGATATAAGGCCAAGCACTAAAATTTGGTCTTATTACTCTTTTCCAAAACGTATTGGCTTTTGAGAAAGTTCTGTAGTGGAAGAAAGTACCAGATTCAATTGCCCGCAAACCTTGGAATTGGGATGTGCTTTTTGTCAATGGCTGAGGTTAGCTCGGATTATTTTATTACCTTTTCTCTTAAATACACGATTTAGTTTACAATTTCAAGTTATAATTTAAACAATTTTACAATTATTAAAACTTATAATTCTAACAATTTTTCAATTATAATTTGGATGGGTCAAGGGCATGGTCCTCTGTTGCGTGGGTGTGATAGTCCCGGCAGTCTACAGGTCCTTCGTGCGACAATCCCGGTAGTCTACAGGTCCATCCTGCGGCAGTCCCGGCAGTTACAGGTCCGTCTTGCTACAGTCCCGGCAATTCGCTAGCTTCCCGTAGGCTGCTAGCACCAAAAATGCAAGTAGAACAACAACTAAAGGATAAATAAGAGGTGTTATTTTGGTATTCAAAGAAAAATGTCATTTTTTGAGATAAATGATCGGACGTTTATTTCATAATAAAGAGGAAGGTATGCCGTTAATAATGAAAAACAACATCAGCCAAATGGCCACCACGAGCACGCATACAGGACCATATCCTTTTCATGAAATTTTCCATAACCAAATCGCAAAGTGGCTGCCCTACGTCCTCGATAGCCTCACGAATTTTATCTTTGAGGTCTTGAATGATCAATGCTTTCGTTGCTTGTGTGGCACGTACGCCATCTTGTTGAAAGTAAACGTTGTCCTGATCAATACCATCCAACTCCGACCATAAAATACGGTGTAAAGACGTTTGTGGAATGCCCAATTCAAAAGAACGACGAGGAATGGACAAACCTGGGTTTTCTTCAACACTTTGGGCTACAGCAGCAATATTCTCAGTTGTTCTTGAGCGACGTGTACGGGTTTTATTCTTCACATCACAAACTTGTCCCAACAGCTTGAATTTTTCCACCAATTTCTGTATTGCGGTCCGACAAGTTGCTTCACGACGACCAAAAAATGCTTTAGTTTTGCGGACTGTGACTGCAAGATTTTCACCATTTTTGTAATGAATTTTAATAATTTGAATGCGTTGTTGAAGCGTGTATCGTTCCATTTTTAGTAACGGCGTAGTTTTTAATTGTCAAATGTCAAAGAATAAAAGCTTCAAAAGTGACAGCTCCCGAAATAGTGAGTCATTCACAATAACATCTCTTATTGGAAAACCCTTTACTTGTGGGCCAAATTTAGCGGTACACGGAATTGGTTCGGTTGAACTCTGATATTTTGTTGCCTTGTTTGAGCAGCAAGAGGGTGTGAATTCTATGACGATCACAAATTATCTGTTGACTTAGCCAGATTCCGGGCAAAATGCAGCAAACAGTGAACTAATGCGGGGGTGTACCTTGTACACCAAATTATCGGCTTTGCGGGGCGGAGGATTCAATCGGCGGTTGTGCGAGCGTGTGCTTAGCGCACGTGTATTGCACCAGCTGAAGCTGGGCGAACAAAGTGATGCCGGCGGGAAAGTTATTGTATTAAAAAGTCCCACAAAAATAACCACATTTAAAAATAAACTGTTTAAGCACTTGGCCAGTGATATATAAAGTATTAATATCAAAAAGATAATTATTATTATAAATAAATACTTTATACTTAATACTGAACACTTTTCAAATAAAATTGAGAACAAATTAGACAGTAATAAAAGATTAAAATTGAGAAACACAATTGAATCGCTTCTCAAGGGTCACCAAAAATGGATAGTATTATTATTTTATTTTTCAATATTCTTATATATACAATATATACAACTGTGCTTTAACGGAGATTAGAAATAAGAAGAGAATATAGTTATATGAAACAGAGATTTTGTCATATCAAAACAGACTAAAGTGTGGGCGTGGGGTGAACATTTTTTTTTTGTTAAGTAAGTAGGTGGAAAGCAGTTATTCGTTAAGTAAAGGGTTTTTAATAAGAGCGCTCCAAAAGTTTTTTTTAAATAAAACAAAAACGGTTTTGGATATCAATCAAATTCTTTATTCCTGTGATAGTACGTTTGATTCCATTATGTATGGAACTCGATTTCTTTTGTATGGCCACCACGGGCACGCTTGCAGAAGTCCAGACGCTGAATTAAATTTTCGGCGGTTTTCAAGCATAAATCGGCCGATACTGCTGCAATTTCAAGTTCGATATTCTTACGAAGTTCATCAATCGTCGCTGGCTTGTTGGCATTTGGGCTTTCTTCAACTGAAGCCTCAGCGGCAGCAATATTCTCGACACTACGGGCACTTCTTTGTCTCACTGGCACGGAAACATTTTGTACTGTGCCTGTGGATTCAAATTTTTCCACTAGACGCTCAATTGTTGATCTGCTAGGACGATTATGACGACCATAAATTGGACGTAGCGCTCTTAACGTTGAGGCCACTGACTCCGAATTTTGGTAGTAAATTTTAGTAATTTCGACTCGTTGTTTGGCAAACCTTACTGAAGAGAAGTATCAAAAGAGCGGCAAGAAATTCGGCGTCGTCTGCTGTCCCTGTCGCTCTACTTTTGTAGCGTCCCTGTTGAAAAACACTTTACCTACATATTTACAATTAAAACTTAAAAATGTAGCGCAGCAATACTTCAATTTCAATGTGGTTGAAATCAAGAAGCCAACTTTTAACTTTAAACAGAAAGGCGTACTTACTTCTTACTATTCGTATTTTGGCAGGGAGTCTGTTAAACAATTTGCGTGAAATAAAGGTAGTAAGACGTTCTGAAGTTGGTAGTACGAAGCGACGGGATGACAATACAACCTTGTGAACTATTGCGTAAGATATAAGTGCCAGAAATTGGACTCTGCATATATCGACCTCCCACAAAGAAAACCTTAAGCATTTTAATATAAAATAAATGTCTAACTGGAAAGGATGCTCGTGAGACGAAAAAGAACCATAGAATGGTCTCGGCGAGAACAGATACAAACTTTTGCGCATTTTTGCAATCTAACCAACTGCTGCAGCTTATTCCGGTAAGTGTCCCCCAACAGCTTGTACCATACTGAAGTTTTGAATGAAAAATTCCGTAATAAATTGTTTGTAGAGTTCTATTAGAACAATTCTTTCTTATATGATAGAAACTATGAATGGTTGAAGGCAGATATTGTTTTGGATTCGAAATTTGTTCAGACCAGTTTAGGTTACCGTCGATAGATACTAATAGGTTATTGAAATGGTTTACAACTTAAATTTTAAGCAACTGACGTTACACGCAATATAAACGTTAAATTATGAAGCAATTTGAACTTTTTAAATACAATCAAACGAATGGAAAACTATATCTATGTCATGACTTGACACAGTGCTGAGACTAAGGAACATTTTGTTGGTTTTATAACTAACAACTAGTTTATTTTTAGCAAACCAGATTCTTAATAAGTCAACATCATAATTTATATGCGATACCTACCTAAATTATCAGCAAAATGGTTGCAAAAATAAGGAGTCGATGTATATCAGAAACGAAGTTGGCCCAAGAACGGAGCCTTGGGGAACGCCTAATGTTGCTTAGGGTAAGAGAATATTGTGATCAACCATGTCAAATGCAGTATTAAATTAAGCGGATTTCTGCATGTTTTCTGCTTAAAATAAGTGTACAAATCAACTTAATTTCTTGTATGTGTATTGCAATTCATTTTTAAGAGAATCCGTTTAATTTGATAAGAAAATCATTTTCTTTTGAGACTAAAATCATGTTAATAATGAGTGAAGCCCATGTTGTATGTATGCATATATAAAGGGTGTTTTTTTAAGAGGCTTAGAACTTTTTTTAAAAAAAAAACACAAAAAATTCGAAAAAATGAATGAAATATTTATTTGAATCGATAGTTTGAACCTTGCAATTTAATGTTTAAAGATAATTTCATGCAAATGTTGACCGCGGCTGCGTCTCAGGTAGCCCATCCGCTGAGTCCAATTTTGG
This sequence comes from Cheilosia grossa, assembly GCA_963082955.1. Taxonomy (NCBI): domain Eukaryota; kingdom Metazoa; phylum Arthropoda; class Insecta; order Diptera; family Syrphidae; genus Cheilosia; species Cheilosia grossa. The sequence continues at coordinate 31,238,711 of OY720144.1, forward strand.
CATACTCTTTCACACATATCGGCCGGTATCTCACGAATGAATGCATGGATGTTGGCTTCCAGTGCGTCAATCGAAGCGGGCTTGTCCCTATACACATTAGCCTTGGCATACCCCCACAAAAAATAATCTAATGGTGTCAAATCGCACGATCTAGGCGGCCAATTGACCGGCCCGAAACGTGAAATTAACTGTTCACCAAACTCGCCTCGCAATTGCGCCATTGTTTCGCGTGCTGTGTGGCATGTGGCACCGTCTTGTTGAAACCACATATCATGCAAGTCAAGAACTTCCATTTCGGGCAAAAAAAAGTTTGTTATAATCGCTCGGTAGCGTTCACCATTGACAGTAACGCTGCGATTCGCATCATCTTTGAAGAAATATGGCCCAATAATGCCGCCGGCCCATAAACCGCACCAAACAGTGGCTTTTTCGGGATGCATTGGTAGCTGTTGCAATGCTTCTGGCTGATCTTTACTCCAAATGCGGCAATTTTGCTTACTTACGTACCCATTCAACCAAAAATGAGCCTCATCGCTGAACACAATTTTTCGATAAAAAAGCGGATCCTCGGCCAGCTTTCCAAGAGCCCATTCACCAAAAATTCGGCGTTGTGGTAGGTCGGCTGGCTTTAGTTCTTGCACCAGCTGTATCTTAAAAGGCTTTACGCCCAAATCCTTCCGCAAAATTTTCCACGTAGTGCTGTAACAAACGCCTAACTGCTGGGAACGGCGCCGAATCGACATTTCGCGGTCTTCTGTCACACTAGCTGATACGGCCGCAATATTTTCTTCACTACGCACAGTACGTAAACGTGTTGGTGGTTTAATGTCCAACAAAGTAAATTTGGTGCGAAATTTGGTCACAATCTTCCGAATAGACTGCTCAGAAGGTCGAGAATGCCGATCATAAAATGGAAGCAGCGCGCGATGAACATTTCGAACCGAGCACGAATTTTGATAGTAAAATTCAATAATTTGCAAGCGTTGTTCATTTGTAAGACGATCCATGGTTAAATTGCAAACCAAACTGAAGCTGTTTGACAGTGACACAAGGTACTAAACACACGTCAGCTGTCAAAACCAGTGTTGCCAAAACCAAACCAGCTAAAAAATCACCCTTTATTAACAAAAGCTGTAAAATCTTGAATATGTTAAATATAATAGATTTTTTTTTACATTAGAATAACGTTTATTTTCAATTAAGTTAAATTTTTTTTTTTTAAATAAAGTTTTGAGCGAATAACCGTTATTTAAAAACTAAGAGGCAATAGGTGGTCGACCCACATACTCCAATATTCCACAAATGTTTTTCAGGGAGCCGCATGATTTGATAACCAAAAAACATTACACTATTGTTCTTATACTTAGAATTGAAAAATACCCTCTTCATCACAACTGATTTTCTCCAAGTCTTAAGTTTGACCTTCACTGTGGGAGTGGGATGTGCTACCGCTGGGTCTAGTTCGCTTCATAAATTTTAAACGCAGTTTGCTGTTTTGAATGAAGCTCACCAGTTGGATTTGTTGATACTTTTTTCTGTGCATAGAATAGGTCTCCTTTAGTAAACGTTTAAACGTATTTAGACAATTTCAGAAAAAAAAAGTTTAACAAATACTTTTCGCGATTGTAAGTAAAATACAATTTTTTATTTGAGCACTCGTCTACGATGCATTGGACCAAGTGTTTTTGACATTTATTATTTAAAATGTTGTTGTTTTTGTAGAGATCAACATAAATGTGGCCTTTATTGTTTTTTTATAAAACACTTTCGATGTTTAAAAAAATCTGTATTTGACAGTGTTTAAGAGGATGATGTTAAAGGTGAGGACTGCTTATTATCTATCCAACTTGAAATAGACTTGCTCATTGAAAGTGTATCTCTCGCAGTTGAACTAGATTCTGCCAAAGGTTTGCCCTTTTATACCAAAAACAGATGGTAGTAATACAAAAAATAATCACAATGTGGAAAATCACCACACACAATACCAATATTGAAAAATACGTACTTGTGCAATTAACCAATCCGTCTTTCAATAGAATATATTCCTTAAAATTTAAGCTCAACTGTGAACAAAGGAGTCGAATGTCATTTTGATCCATTTTCAAGAGAATATTGGCATCTTGGAGTAATAAAATCGGAGCTGCCGAGAGACCCCATTCGAGGAGTCCTTTAATTTTATTACTCGCGCTTGAAAACTAGTTCATAAACAATATTCTCTAAGTCATCATCCGATATTCTTGAATTATTCAGTCACATAAAAATCACGCAAGAGACTGACACTGGCCGCACTCCACCGATAAATGCATCGAAGAACAATGAGTCTACCATGCGAAAGTGCATGCGGAAACACGTATAAACTAACAGAATCATATCAAATTAAGGTGGACATCAGCTTAATATAGAAGATCAGCACATACATTCTGTGAGAAATCCTTTCAATGCTTCTACCGCGCATGGAAAATCTTGCTAAAACGTATTTACAACCACCAAGGGTTTTAGGTTTAAGCGGATATTCACGTTAATTTAAAGTGATTCTCACTTTTTAAGAGAATCTTCTTACTGCAATAAGTCAGTTAAATTAAAAAGAAATTTCATATAAAAATGAAATGAAGTTCATTTTGAATTCAAACTTGTTGAAACGGAATCCATTTATTTTCATTGGAAATCTTGATGTTTTAAGTAAACACCAGATGACCATCATCTTATTTTAATTTGACCGATTTTTATCCGAGTAGGTAATAAATACAATCGCACATTTGAGCTCTTCGGTAAAAATGACAGAGAGAACACTCCGATTCAAAAGATGTGGCAAGAAATCAACTATATTTGGAGCAAATGTTTTCAAAACGAGTTTAGCAATACTATCGGTAACACAAGAGCTGGAATTATCCAAAAGACTATATGTACACAGATTTTGAGAGATATTCGAATCAGACCATCCCAAAGACTATTTATACGAAGCCTAAAAAACTTGGGGGAAATCAAACAGTGGTGCTTTCGTAAACGTTAATAGATACTAGAAAGATATTCCATTCGGACGAAATTTCGAGCTTGAGAAAGACTTTTCTCTGAAAAGGTTCAAATTGAAAATTTTTGACAGAAAAAAAAAGTGTTTTTATGGCTTAGGAAAAAATTATCAATTTAAGATTGTAACAACCTCCCAGCAACAACAACAACATCATCATCATCATCATCAATATCATGTTTATGATATCATGTAATAATAATTATTTCAAACAAATTGTAGTAGATATGTTAATTTTAATTTTTATCTCTCAAATATTTTAAGCATTAATTTTCTTTAATAAAGATCAATATGACAACACTCTAAAAATGAAAGCTCATTCATAACATAATGTAAACAACAACAAACATTGTAACCAACTAAGATAATGTAAACAACAGCAACTATTGTAAACAACTAAAATGCATTACGAAAGCTTTTCTCCTAACAAGTTTAAAAGGGCACGCTCGCTAAGAACAATTGCTAATTTTGTCCGCTCGCTAATTGACGAAGGTTCTAGACCGTCTCAAATAGAAAGCAAACACAATTCGCCGCGCTTCTCGCCTACGCCTTTTTTCCTTCTTATCATTTTGCTCGCATTGCCTATGTGCGTTACCTTAGTCCCACGGACAGCATAGCGTCAGGGAGATTGGTAGCAAAAAAGAGCGATCGTAATCCACGACAAACCATTGTATTCCCTTTTAATAAAAATCTTTTGTATTTATTTTAAAAAATATTTTACTACGCGTTTTATTATTTTTTTTTTTCTAAACGGGATAAGGTTGTTGGTTTGCTGCTGCTGCTGCTGTGGGAAAGTCGAGAGCATACACTTCCCCCCGCTCCTGCCGAGCTCACTTCAGTCGTTTGCACACGTTACAACACAAGATTAGTTTTACATGCTACGAATATTACCTTTCCACTGTTTAAGAGACAAGTACACATAAGTTGAGGCACGAATCGTAGATTTTGTGCAAAAAAGCAATGTTAAGTACAGATGTATTTATCCATGTTCTAAAAATCGACGCCGTTATTAATTAGAAGCTTATGGCCACTGACCAATGACAATGTTCAACTGCACATCTGACATGAGAAATACGTTTTCGGAAGATACCTATAAGTTCAATATCATGTTGACGCCAAAGGGTAAATTAGACCTAACAAACCATAGGCAACATACAATTTCCCAAGCGTAATATGTTTTACATTTTATTCCGGTATCGATACCCAAACGCCGCACTTCAACTATTCAACTAATGTTCCCGTGAAAGATATATTTACATTATATGCGCAAGTACATGATATGCAGAAATACCTATATACGACGTAGTTATATCTACTTTCGATTTGTAGATACATCACCTAAAGTGCGCACGTACTTCAAAAATTGCTGTAGGTACTGCATTGAAAGCCCCATAAAGCAGCCACAAAGTTCGCACCAACGTGCACTATGTAGTCTGAATATTTTATATGCCAACCTCACAATCACTAGCGCCTGCCTGTATGTTGCTTGCATTGCATTCACAGTCTAAATCTATACTAAGATTGCATTGGAATGGAAAAGTTCTCGGCTATTGCTCCTCGTTGGATGACCAAGCTTAATAGAAATCGATGTCTGTATTAATTTTTGCTGTCAAGACAAAATGCAAGGAACAAATCGAATATTCAATTAAAGCCTTTTTAAATTTGATATGCAAACAGAGTTGTCAAAAACACTGACATCTAAGCTTTGCAAATCTCTGACTGATGAAGACCCCATTTACATTATGGCTGTCGGTGGAGCATAGATATGCGGTAGTGCTGCGTCACGTGCGTGGTTAATCCGTCAGCTCGTTTCGTGAAAGTCAATTACATTATACATGGGTTAGGCGAGTTCCTTTATAACGTAACTAAATCAACTTGCGGAAGAAAAGAGTTGCTTGATTTTGTTCTACGTGTGCCTATTAGAGACAAGTAAAATGAAAATATTTAACAAAATAAGAAGTGGTCTAGTACTGAGCTCCCATATTCTTAATTTGAGTTTTCCGTTCCAATAACGAGCCTTTTTACATAATAATTTTTTTATCAACTGTGTTATAAAAATTGTCAAATACAAATTGCATTTTTAAAAGTTTTATTATTCAAACTGTCGCGTAATCAATGAAAAAAGAACTATTTGGTTCAAACGTTTATTTAGTGGACTGTAAATTAATATTTAAGAAAAAGAAAACGAAGAAGAAATAAATAGGACGTCCGATCGAGATGAAAGGAATAGTAGAACGAACAAAAAAGGCGGGAGACTCAAACCGCATGGTTCGAGCTGTCATTCGTGACAATTACGTTTTAAGAGCGTTGGTTTGAACAATCCGGTGTGGCGTCAACATAAACATTTAATGTATATATACATTTTCACAAAAATGTTTCCACTTTTGCAAAAAGCTACAAATTGTGCACTATACATATTATATAATATGTATCGAACAACACCACTACTGTGCCACAACTATAGTTGATTCCTGCACCTATTACTCTGGAAACGATCAATGAAAATATCGTTTCAATTGAAGAAAACCATCAGAAAAAACAAATCCATGCACTCATTGCCAAAAATGAAGAGTGAAAAACGAATTCTTCCTCATGAGGAAAAGATCAATAAACTCGAGCAACAGCTAAGCTCAAACAGTATATAAATAGCTTAGAGCTAAGAGCTCTGTTCAGACGATTGCCCGATTCGACAATATTGTCAGGTCTACAAATGAACACATTGTCCCAAATGTCTGCCAACCGTGTGAACTGGCAGTTTTGTCTACTAATATTTGCAGAAAAGTCATTGTCAGATAATTGCCATACCACCATATGACAATGAAATTGTCAGGTATCGTCTGATCACCGAATTTGATCATTTTCAGACTATTGCCCGACGCTTAGGACATTTGCAGACTCATTTGCTATTGGCAGATGTGCTGTGGTTGTGACATCTGTAAATTTTTTATTTGTATTTTGTCTTTTATGATGCTTGTAAAACTATCTGGAAATGTTTATTTCGTTGTTTAATTTTTCTCCAGGAAGTTTGATTAGATGTTTTAAAGCAATGAACTGAAATGTTTTTTGTTTTTTATTTTTATTTTCGTTTTCACTCAGATTTCGAATCTGAAAGCCTTTGGAAATGCGGAGTCACCAAAGTTAGGAGATCAACGAATTGTTTGGAATCCATACAATTCCCGCTACTCAGGTCTTAATTCCTCGAGCAATTTTGCGTAAAGTCCCTCATTGTTTTCGCAGGCCACCCAATCCTTCGTCCAAACATGCCGCAATTTGTGTTGCAATTCATCCTCCTCGCTACTCTCAAATACAAACAATCGGAAATGCATCTTTTTGTTGCAATTCTATTTTTGTTGTTCTATTATTACGTGCTTCGAAACAAGACTTCACCACCGAATGAAAAAAAAAAAATATTTTAATTTTTCTGACAATGCCTGCAAACGGATCTGCAAATATTTCTTAAGCAAACATCTGCCAACCGTGTGAATGGCAATTTTCTATCTGACAACGTTGTAAATGAAATTGTCAGAGTTTGGGACAAAACCTGGCAGCCGTGTGAACTGGAAATAAGGTAGTTCGCTATTGTCAGGTCACTAGCAGCTCATTGCTATATCATTTGCAGACCTGTAAATGTTGGCAGATCTGGCAATCGTGTGAACTTATTCAGTTTTTGTTTTAGGTATATTTTTCTTTTGTCAATTGTTTTCTTCCTTTTATGACACTTGCAAAAGGATCTAGAAGTATTCATGATCCTTTCTCCAATGCAGTTTGGAAACTGCCAAAGTTCGTAAATTTGGAAGCAACAGGAAACCAGAGGACTGGGACTCTGGTTTTCTGGGCATCTAGAACTCAAATTCTACGTTGTGTACATTGAATTAGGTAATGAAATAATTTTCCTGAAGATATTTATCTACGAGCACTTGCATCCAGAACATCTGGAAGGATGGACTTGATCGTTGGCGCAGGAATGCGGAACAGATATTGTACGGACCGAAAATGTTCCCCGGTAGGTAGGTATCCTACAGTCAACACATAAGCCGCTCAGCCGCTGACATGCTCGCACGCATATTTGTTTCTTGCTTTTGGTTACGCGGAGTTACAAAAGCAAAACGATCAGCGAATTGTTTGGAATCCATACTCAATCAATTGCGATACAATTGTGGACCTCAGTTCTCAATTCCATGAGCAAATTGGGCGTTAAGTCCCTCCTGCTGTTGGTCGGGCCACCATATCCTTCCTGCAAACACGCCGACGTTAATGTGGCAATACATCGTCCTCGCTGCTCTCGAATACAATCGCAATTGCATCTTTTTGTGCCATTTATTTATTTATTTTTTTTTTTCTATTATTACGTGCATTTCAATCAATTTCATTTCTCTGGCAATGCCTACTAAAGGATCTGCAAATATTTTGTAAACAAAAATGTGCCAGCCGTGTGAACTGGCAATTTTATACCTGACAACGTTGTCAGACTAATTATTTGAAGGCCAACCATCTGCAAATAAAATTGTCAGAGTTTAGGACAAAACCTGGCAACCACGTGAACTGGCAATTTGGTATTGTAAGGTAGTTCGCTATTGTCAGATCATTGCCAGATCATTTGTAGACCTGATAATATTGGCAGATTAGGCAATCGTTTGAACCCATTGTCAAACACTTATGTTGCTCTCAAAGTGTTCGACGACCGACGGCTTGAACGTGAATATAAATGAAAGAGACATCGAAAAGTGCTACATGACAAAAATTACGCTGGCAAAACCATATACTAACAGCAATTCATTTGCAAGGAAGAAATCATGAAAGCAAGGCGATAAAAAAGCACCTGACCATAACTTACTCAACGCTAAAGCAAGATCGGAGAAGATGTTTATCAACGAATGCTGAACTTATCAAACAAGACAATTATTAAACACTGCAAGCTACAACGTCAATCAAGGCCACGAAGGGGTAGAAATGCGACTGTTTATTTGCGGAAGAAAGAAAGTGACAGTGTTGTAAAAACAAATTCTGTTGCTGATTTTGTTAAAATATGAATTCTGTTAGTTCTGTCCCATTCTTAGTTACGAATACAACTTGCCTTGTACAATATTGTTTCTGTTTAGGTACATCAAAACATACGTAGCTTGAGAACAAATTTTTCCGCTCTCGCAGCTCATATTGAGTCGAGGCTAAAATACCTGTTGTTATAGTTTTTAGTGAGATATGGATATATTTATAATTTACCGGGTTATGCTCTTTTTGGCAATTGTAATAATTTATATTCTGCTTGTGGTGTGGGTGTGTTTGTTAAAAATAGTTATGTGTTCGATATAAATTGATGTAGTTTAAAATTCTCCAGCGCTGATTTATTTAAATTGTCATTTCAATATGAGAAAATCGATTATACTATTTGGTGTATATTATAGACGACAGGAATTGAGTAAAAAAAATGTTATTGATGAATTGAGAAATATTCCCAATGCAATTAAGGCAAACAATTTTATAATTTTGGGAGATATTACAAGACCACGTGCTCTAATAATCTACAGAAGAGGTATTTTTAATTAAATGTTAATATAAATAATAAAGTGTGTCAATACACGTAAGTATTTTTTTCATTGTTTCTTATATATGTTCCTTCTAGTATATGTGCAAAAATATTTTTAAAATTTAGCAAAGAACAGATGTTTTGTTCATATTTTGCCTATGATGCATATCTGCAACACCATGCATTTAAGGTGTATTTATAATTTCCTTGGACATGAGAAACAGTATCAGTATTAAGAAGATTTTTTCGCTTTTCAGCATGGAGAGAATCTTGTCAGATATTTTGGATGAATGAGTGGACAATGAAGATGAATTTGAAGATTGTGGTCTTCGTCAGCACACGTTTGAAGTAGAAGATTTTGTATCCAACACCAGAAGAGATGTCTTAGAAGAAGACGTTAATATTGAATTAGTGGAGCTTGACAGTTTACCACTACACATATATATAATATTTATATATAGTTGGCGCAACAGGTCCGTAGGGACCCAAGGCCTAGCTTCGTTTGTGTGAGTTTCATGGAAATGTCGACGCCACTCAGCTACTTTGACTACTTTTTTCAAGTGAAATAATTGACAAAATAGTAGAGCAGTCAAATATTTATTGAATGGAAGTTATTCCAGAACGTCCTGCTTTTTTAACAAAAAGTTTTTGGGAATCTGTATTCTTATGTCGGTCATACAAATTTCAAATATTCGTCGATATTGGGCTCCAGTTACAGGTAATGGGACTATAATTAATACTATGACAGTTAACGAGTTTGAGAAGGTTCGAAGGTATCTGCATTTTGACAGACTTCACAAAATCAGGCCAATTAGCAAAATTAGCAGAAAAATTCTTGTCCATCCCAAGAGAAGAGTGTTTATCTCTTGATGAACAAATATGCGCAACAAAGGCACGAAGTTACATGAAGCAATTATATGCCCGCTAAGCCTCATAAGTGGGGCTATAAATTATTTGTTTTGAGTGGCGTGTGGGATTACCTATAACTTCCAAATATATACTGGGAAAGAAAATCTCGACGCAATCTTACCATCCGAGACGAATTTTGGAGCATGTGCCAATGTTGTCGTACGATTGGCCCGAAGTATCAAAGTAAATGTTGGCCATAAGATCTATTTCGACAACTATTATACGACCATCCCTTTAGTTGTCGAATTGGCCAAAAAAGGTATTTACACTGTGGGAACTATTCGCCGCAATAGACTGACAAACTGCAAGCTTCCAAATGCAAAGGAACTATCCAAAGCACCATGGGGAAAGTCATTCAAATTTGTTGCCAATGTGGACAATATAGACGTTTGTACTCTTTGTTGCAAAGATAACAAGGCTGTTAACTTGTTGTCATCATTTGTCAGCGTCCTGCCTATTGGGACTGTTAAAAGATATGACAAAATAAAAGCACAGCGTGTTGATATCGATTGTCCCAATATAGTGAAGCAGTATAACAAACATATGGGTGGCGTGGATCTTAAAATGAGATCCCGCAAATGTTACATGCGAATCTTATCGATATAACAGTGGTTAATTAATGGATTTTGTGCAAACAAAACTGCTCCATCCGCAATGAAACACCAATGAGGGTATGCGATTTGCGTATAGACTTGGCAGAATCTCTTTGCCGAAGTGGGACTGTGCTTCAAAAAGTTAGAGAAAGGCCAATTGGCTCTCCATCTGCTCTTCTTCAAGATCACAACAGAAAATATCCCAAATCACATGTGCCTTCGGCCGATGTTAGAAGAGATGAGATATCACATTGGTCGGTTTATATGGAAAAAAGACGAAGATGCAAGCTTCCAAATTGTACTGGATTCACAGACATGTAAAAAATGTTGCACTGCCTTGGGGTTTAGTAAAACGATTATTTTTTTTAAGGACTTACATTAGGGTGTCCCTTAAATTTCAAGTTCGACACATTTTTACGCACACCCTCTTAAAACGTTCATAATAACCCAATATTGTATAGAAAAAAATATTATCCCGTTTTATAAACGATAACCCGTGCCGACTTGCGATTCAAATTTGTACATACAAGTTGGCCGGGTAATACGCTGTTACTACGTGTTTCATTTGTCATTTCATTCGTGATTTTTAAGATTATTGGTGTGCTATTGTTGCTATTGCATAAACATGTCGGTGGAATTACAGAGTGATAAACAAAATATTTTCCTTATCGGGCTGCCTAGCGATCAAATAAATGGTGCAAAATTACCATCTAATCGACAAGTTCTCGCTGTCTTATTTTACAATATTCGCGATGTCCAACTGACTGTCAGTGAATCTTGTGATTATATTTTGGGAAAAAGCAAGAATTCCCACAAAGGCATTTCCAAATTGCGTGAAGAAACCTGTTGATTTATATCATGTTTGGAGAGAGCTGCAAAAAAATTGTAAGAAAACTCAGGTCACGTTTAAGAACCGTGAAAATAATTTTAAAATTGATCTTGATAACTTATTTGATATTGCACATGCCGATTCATTTGAGAGAATGAAAATAGAGGACGGCAAAGTATTTTCAAAGAAACAGAGGCAGCCAGGTCGACCGGGATGCTTAGGTGGTGTAGACAAAAAATTGGCGGAGAAAGAAGAAAGAGCAAGGCAGAGACGTTTGGAAGAAGAGGAAATGATTGTAAGACAAAGAGAGTTATTGGCTGTTGAATCTAAATCCACTTCAAATAACTTGGAGTGTCCAGAAGATTCGGACGAAGAACAGATTTTGAATTCTCAACTCAGTTTGCCAGACATTCTCCGCCCTAAAAAAAAGTACAATAAGTGGTAGAAAGAATCTCATTACACCTAAACTTGTCGCAGCTTTAGATCGATGCCAGTTAAGTATTTATAAGATATTCCGTTTACATTCTTCACGCGGTCGTTGAAGCGCTTGGTCTGAGCAGCGATGACTTCCCTTTTATCAAATCCTCGATTCAGCGAATTCGTACTAAGGGCAGAAAATTGGAAAAAAATTCCGGTAAAATTGGCCTATCTCTTGATTTCGTAAAAGAACATGTTGCCAAGACAAACATTAAATCTTTGCTAGTGTTTTATAAGGCAGAACTGGACAAAGGTTTTATAAGAGACGATTACCGCGAATTGGTTCAACTATGCGTAGTGTTTTTGGGAGGAGATACAGAGAAGAAATTAAAACTCAGACCCCCTGGAGCTATGCATCAGGCACGATGGATGGCAAAGGCGATATATTCTTTAAAAATATGTTTGCTTTAGTCACAATTTAGAATGATTGCAAGGGACAAAAGGCACTACAAGATGTTTACTTGTTTATCGTCACATTGTATGTTAGGCCTTGGCTCTAATGCACAGTGGCGACTAAAGCACCTAACCAAGATTTGTGCTTCTTGAAGGCGTTAAAAGAGTACGAAAAAGTTGACGCAGCAGTGTCTAAAGATTCTATAGGCAAGTTTAGCCATCACTTGTCGTATTTATGTGAAGAGACTGTCGTTCTATCACTTTTTGATGATGAAGTTGATAACCAAACTAAGAGGAAAATGATTGCCAACCTTAACAGGGATAAAAGCTCAGATTTTCGCAAACGTTATGTCCCATCAAAGGAAGAACTGAACCAAAAGTTGTTTGGTAAGTTAAATTATTTTGTTATGCTTATTTTGTTATTGAACTAGTTTTTTTCTTTCAGATAATACGTTGGATGATTTTGTATCGGAAAAGAGCAAACAATTTTTATCTTATTTGCACATTGATGACAGTTTTCTTCAGGAAGATGTATGTTCTTGGGATGATAACAGTGCTTTTCTGGAAGCTAAAAGAATAAGTCGTTTTAAGGTTGTAAATGACACTGCTGAGTGGGCTGTCAAATTAGTGCAAGATTTCAACGGACTTATCACGGCTGAAGAAGAGCAAAAGCAATTCTTGTTACGCTGTGTCCAGGAATATAGACATTTCTATCCAGACTATCAAAAAACTACACTCAAGATAAATTACCCTGACGGATTGTTATTGTTTAGGTTTTTATATAAAGATTAATGTTTGTCTCATGTTTTAACTCTTATATACTTAATTTGTTGCGTTTATATTAGTTTTATAGGAGACCGAAATATCAGGACAAAACACGATTTTTATTAATTTTGTAGCTTAGTCGGCACGGGTTGCGATCATGCTAGAAATTTGAAATTTCATATTTGGGTATGATTTAGCATTTGTAAAAAATGAGGGTGTGCATTTCAAATTTAAAAAAAAAAAAAAAAAAAAAAAATTATATAAGGGACACATTAACTTACATATATAATTTATAATGTACATAGTAAACCACTCAACTTTACTTTTTTCTATTACTTTGTCCCTTTCTTTTTACTTTGAACACACATTGTAATATTTATCCATTTTTTCTAACGAATGTTAGTAATAGTTGCAAAAGAGCTCGAACTGAATTCTATAAAATGAGCACGCAATTATGTTCCCATTAGTTTCATATAAAATGAATTATTATTTATCGTTTTCTTTACACAATTTGTTCAATTGCTGTTTTTAAGTTATTTATTTGAAAAAATAAAAATATGTTCCCATAACAATTTTTACAATTTTTATGTCAACTTTTTTTTTATAAATTACATACCGCTTATGCATGGCGTTGCAGATATGCATCATATAGAAAATCAGATTTTCCGGAAAATCAGTTAACCCGATATTTTCCTTACATTTTTTTCGAGTTTAGATCTTTTTCTTACATTAAATAAATATTTTTCGACCCGAAAAAAAAATCATGCATTGAAGGGTTAAAAAGCCATATTAAGTCTTGTACTTTCTTTTAGAACAAAAATCTAGTTCCAGAAATGTTTTAGAGCTGTTGGGACAAGTTTGTGATGTGAAGAATAAAACCCGTGCACTTCGCTCAAGAACAACTGAGAATATTTTGCTACTGTAGCCCAAAGTGTTGAAGAAAACCCAGGTTTGTCCATTCCTCGTCGTTCCTTGGAATTGGGCATTCCACAAACGTCATTACACCGTATTTTGCATAAAGACTTGGGTCTTATGGCTTATAAAGTTCAGTTAACACAAGAACTCAAGTCGGTCAATCATGTACAAAGTCGTGTCTTTGCCCAATCCGCAAATGCGTGAAAATGATCCGGAATTCCATCGAAAAATCATATTGACTGATGAGGCCCATTTCCGACTCAGTGGCTACGTCAACAAGCAAAATTGTCGCATCTGGGGCTCGGAAAACCCAAGAGTTATTGTTGAGGAGCCTCTCCATCCTCAACGTGTGTTTGGATGGAGAGGTTTATGGTCCGGCGGGGTCAATGGACCCTACTTTTTCGAAAATGAGGTTGGATAAACAGTTATGGTGAATGCATTGCGCTATCGAGAGATGATTAATGATTTTTTATGGTCGGCGCTACGTGCCACACAAGCAACGAAAGCATTGATCTTTTACGGGAAAAGTTTCCGGACCGTGTTATCTCTCGAAGAGGTGATCACAATTGGCCACCGAGATCTTGTGATTTAACACCTTGCGACTTCTTCCTTTGGGGCCATGTGAAAGATTAGGTCTACGCCAACAGCCCAGCGTCGATTCAAGACCTCAAAGATAAAATTCGTGAGGCTATCGAGGACATAGGGCAGCCACTTTGCGATTTGGTTATGGAAAATTTTATGAAAAGGATATGGTCCTGTATGCGTATTCTTGGTGGCCATTTGGCTGATGTTGTTTTTCATTATTAACGGCATACCTTCCTCTTTATTATGAAATAAACATCCGATCATTTTAATGGCATTTTTCTTTGAATACAAAAATAACACCTCTTATTGGAAAACACTTTACTAGACTGATCTATTAGCAAGATGCCAACGGTTTAATATTCGCGAGGAATTGAGAGTGGCTGACAACATTTTGGGAAAGAAGAGAAATGGTGTTGTAATTGATAGTGTTGAAGTTGAAGGAATTATTGAAACTGACCTATGCAGCATCTCTAAAAAGTTCAGCGATTATTTCACTGATGTTTCGAAAAATTTAAAGCAGTTGTTGAAACATATGCAAACTGTGAATGCTACATGTTTTCAAGTTTAAGTGTCGAAGATATAGGGACAACCTAACAGTTTTGTTTTTTCCACCTTTTGCAGCTAAAAATCCAATTTCGAATGATATTTGTTCCGCACACTTAACATGATACCCTTTTGAGCATATTTATGGAAAATGGTATTCCTAGATGGATCTTCGAAAGTACAGTTTCTATGCACTCTTCAGAAGCACTTCATATATGTTCTGCTTTTCAGGTTCCGATTTGAAACGATTTCGAACATTTCGTCAGGTTTGGTACAGATGGACTCGCTCTGATAACGATGCAAATTCTAAATACCAATAGGTACAATGCAAGAAATTATAAATTTGAACTCGAAAATATATTGAAAATTGTACTTATCACTCATTCTAACTTTTGTTTTCTCATGTTGCAATTATACGACTCAGAAAAATTGAACGTGTACCTATATCATATTTATTTTTCTTATGTTACTATCCTTATTTGAGCTATTCATCTTTAACAATAACGTACTTTTTTTTTTAAAGTTCTGGAAAATGCCTGCTTAAAATAAAATATCGCTTTATGCACATCAGAACGAAAGCTGACCACCTCTTCTTTCCCTGAAATAAGGACGTCTTCTCGAAGTTATAGGTCTCGAACCACCTGGATTAACTCAAAACCTTCATTATTTGGATAAACAATTTGACAACTACTTTCATTTTCCAACTTACGAAGAACTTCAATGTCATTTCGATTTGCCGGTGATCAGACGCATGGGGCATGGTACCAACAAATGGCGCAGGGACATAAGTCCCCGGTACATAAGTCCCAATTTTTACTTTTGGGACTTATTACCCACTTAAGTGAGACATAGGTCCCGAATCGAATTTGGGACTTATGACCCACCCTATTGGGACATATGTCTCACTTAATTAGGTTATAAGTCCCAAAAGTAAAAATTGAGACTTATGTCCCTGAGCCCAAACAAACATCACATCATTGGTACTGGAATGTGTACTCAAGCTCAGGTAGTTTTCAACTTAAAATTAAGGAACATCGAGTTGGGTAGGGGGGCACATAGATCGACGTCAATGAAAATGCGAACTCCCTTGCAAAACAGGAGTCAACTACAAAGTAAACAAAATAAATTCTCTTCAATTGGTAGAGGAATGGTAGAAAATCGGATTCACAAATAATGGATCACGGCAGTACACCTGAAAAGGTGGTAAACCGTGAAGCAAAGTAAACCGACCTGCTTCACTCAATCTAGCGTTCAAAGCATGCGTCGAGGAACGTGATGGCGTTGTAATTTCAAGTATTATTTAAGGAAGATGGGATGATACTTGTTAACTGATGGAGAAATCTGAGATAGTGGCACATTTACTGTGTCAATGTCCTGTGCTGGCTGGCAGCAGAATGAAGATCTTGGGACGTTACTGGGTCAAGAACCAGTGGATTAAATAGATCTCCCATAAACAGATACTAGCGCTAACACTAGGAATCGAATCCAGGTTAGAACTCTGGAGACATCCAGAGAATCTCTCTGACTAAGACTGATAGTGGTAGAGAGATGAAATGAGGCACGGCAATGGTCGTCTGATTCGAATATATCTTTTCGACTACAAGCGAGACTAGTTGAAAAATTGGGGATTCTCCGCTTTTTTTAACATCACTTTTATACATTTGGTTATATTGAAGTTAAGGGTTTTGATCGTAGCAGGGGTTACGAGGTTAGCTCTTCAGTAATTTTTCGGAGTAACGAGGTTTTTCAGGAACTTTGACTGTATTGGAGTAACAAAGTTAAAGACAATGATTTTTTTAAGATTTAAATTTATTGAGGAGCTACGAGGTTGTCCATAACAGTTCGCCTACTGATTTTGTATAAGATTGCATCAAAATGTAATTTTTGCCAAACATGGAATTACGAGGTTTTCTTATTGATTCATGAATCGATAATGATGCATCATTAAAAGGTAATAAATCACCGAATATTTTTTGCAATTTAAGATTTCAAGAAGTGTTTGGGATATTCACCGTTTGAAGTGGTAAATTACGCCAGACAATCTCGCAAATTACTTCAAATAAAGAAGCTCGAACTAATTTTTCTACACGCTCAAAAATTGGCTCTAACAGAGTGCTCGGTAAAAAGAAATGGGTTAAAATTAACCAAGTCTCTGTTGAAAAACACCGAGTATTCGTTGTTATAAACTACCGATATAAATAGGTAATATGCATACTGTTAAAAAATAACTTGATAAATATCAATCAAATCAGCTGTTTGAATTCAACAGAGTTAGTTCGTTATTTACAACCGAGAAAAATTGGAATAAAATGATAAAAGGTTATTTTTAACCGAGTTTCGTTAAACAAGTTGACTCGGTTATTTTGAATCCACTAACTCTGTAGGAGCTGTATTAACATTATCATTGGTACTTTTTAACTGAAAGTTGGTTGATAATTAATAAAATTAAATTTTTCTGCGCATAATCGTAATGTTCAAAAAACCGAATTTTATATTCTCCGCCGTTTTCAATGTTAAATTAAGAATTTTTGATGATGATGATTTTACTCGTCCAAAGAACGACTCTACTTGGCGTGGCGTCCTACTGGCTACCAACACTGACCTTGGCGCTTCCCCAATCTCTGCGTCTATTTCTCTAAGCTTGCCTTCGTTTCAATAAAAATAGACCTAAATATATCAGATTCTTGTGCGTTTTGTGTTTTCACATACTACCGGCTAAATCTATCCTATCCTACCAACACGCTATCGATGGAATCGACCATATAATTTACATGTCTGATTCCCTTGAGGGTATAATTATATTCTTAGATCTTTTCTTCACTAGTGAACCTGTTTGATAATAATCGAAAGCGATTGTTTGAAGGACCAGCACTTAGACCTCGTCGAGAAACATCAAAAGGAGCCCAAAGAAATAAGCGGCGAAATGAATAAATATTATGAAGTAGCTGCGTACTTATCTATTAGGCTGTTGAAACCCAAGTGGACGAGAAAACAAGTTTTCAATTTGGACTATGTTTAAACTGTTACCTATACAATTATTATATTTCCAAACAGTCTTTTGCCGAAAACCCCTTTGTGGCGGATCCTTCTTTTTTCGAATATCTTTTGAACTTCTCCGTTGGTCCTTTTATATATATATATATTTAAAACAAGTTTTACATTTTTTTGTTGTATTTCCAACTACGCTTTCTTATATTAAACACGTAAAAGCAACTGACCAACTGTAAAAATTTGAAGCTACACTGATTTCTATCTACCTATAGCTATATACGATTTGATTATAGTAATTCCCCATTCCTATGATGACATAAATATTAACATTATTAAGATAAAAAGGAATGAACACATCTTCGCATGCCTACATTTATTACTTAATTGAAATACCACTTCTCTGCGTATTGCGTGATTAAATTGAAGAAACTGTTGTTACACATAGCCACAGTAGACGTGACATGAATACTACAAAATCTCACAACATTCCTCTGGGAATAAGAGAACTCCGCAATAAGTAATGCAGCACAATGTTTGGTTTTTGAAGAGCTAAAGTAAAATTCATACTTTCCACATTGCCTTGATCCAACTTCATTCTCAATCAAGGAGAGTTCATCTGATTAAGTGATTTATTTACCGCAAATATGTTCGTTGGTTATTAAGATAGTAGGGTACTTAATTTATTACTTCGTATCCTTTGGTATCTGGCTAAGATATTGATTTCAAAAGTTTTATTTTATCTTAGTAATTCCTAGCATTATTATCGAGTTTTTTTTTTACAATAAATTCACTTAAGGTGAACAGTTTGGTAATGCATGATGTTTATTGGCAAAGTTAAGGAGAAAACAGTTCCAACTTCGTATATGCGCCTAAAGCATATGTGGCAATTATCCAAAAGATTCGACCGAACACCGAAGCGACATTGATGGAAACGTAAACTTCCCGCATCCTGAAGTGAAAGTTAGAGTACTATTGTAATCCAATATTTCCTTATATCAAAGACACATTTGAAGTTCGCTATAGGAAGGTATAGAAGCAGTAACGTTTTGATGGAAAAATCATATAAACTCGTACCCAATCACATTGAGTAAGCAAGCGTGTTTATACAAAACTATAGCAGTCTCACGTTTGGCGGTTTTTTTAAATTTTCTCTTATAAATAAATTTGTATAAAAGTTCCGATTCATGATTTTAATCAATTCGGACATATCGACTGCACTAATATATTTCAAGCTTCGGATGTGGAGTTTGTATGGGCTTACTCTTCCGGGTCACTTTTGTTTTTGAATGTTAGCCTCTATATTAACTGTGCTTCACTTACCTTCTTTCCAACTGCAAATTCGGCTAAAAAAAACTGAGTACACACACAAACTTTTATCGCCTTGTAGTACTTAAACTTTGGAATCACAATAAATTCAACATCTTATCTAAGTTTGTTCAGCCGAAAACCAGTAGATAAAACAGTCTTAAACAAGATTTACTATTGTAAACGGCTCCAACGATTTAAATCAAGATTGATATTTTTTGATAACGTAGACATGTTCACCGTAACTGCATATCCAGCTTTCGGTTAAAGATGAGAATAACTCAAATTTTGAAAAGTACATTTTTGTCATACAATTTCAATAAAAATCATTCTTAAGTTATTGTTAATTATAGGTAGGCATTTTTGAAAGTGGCTTAGTGGTTAGTGTGTTGGACTACTAAGCGAGGGGTCTCAGGTTCGAATCCCGCAAAAACCCAAATTCCAACTTAGGGTTTTTTCCACTGCGCCGCCTCTCGCGAACGTCTGACAAACATCCGAGAGTATAACTGTCTTAAGAGCTTCTCAATTAGCCGTTTGGAATCGGCATAAAATTGTAGATCCATTCCATTCGTTCCAAAAATGAAACTCACACAAAACGAATGGTTGTGAGAAGCTAGGCCTTGGGTCTCTACTTGCGCCAACTATATATATATATATTTTTGAAAGTTTGATTGTCTATAGTTTACATAAAACAGGACTTAATGGAGTAAAATTAGTGATTTCAAAATGACTTGCGTCCGGCGTTTTCCATTCGAATCCCCGACAACTACTGTTCTTTAGAAAGATAGGTTAGGTAGGTAATGCTGAATATACTCAACTTTCAGCTAAACAGTTCAATAACGGTACTTTTCTAACCAAACATAGGAATATTTATTAAAATTTAGCTTGGGTATGAAATCTGCAGTATCCATATGACTAGCAACTGCCAATAAATTTGAAGAAAGGAAAAGCTTCCCCTTTTTATAAAGTAGACACAAAGAAGTTGTTCAAATTATAAAAGAATACAATAGAAGAACTTTACAAACGGCGTTTTGAAAGAAATGTTTCACTCCCAAATCAGTGCGGTAGGTATATAACGTGATTAAATTTTATAAATCGCACAGTTTCGTCAAAAACGATTGGCCAAGGTAGTAGGCTATCTAAGTCAAGCTATAAGAATTCACTTGTCATTTTTCGAGGCAAATTTTGACATGCTGTAGTCATAAAAATCCCCTCGTGTGTCTCTCGTGAGAGTCAGCATATCAAAATTTGCCAAAACATATACCTATCCAATCTATTGTTAGGACGAACAAGAACGGAACTATGGACCGGTTCGTAAACAAGGATATCATGGAAAATATTATCATATGCATAAGCATGGTGCAAAAATGATCCCAAGCATATTTTAAAAATAGTTTAAAAAAAAAAACCGTTTCAAACACAAAATATTGAAGTAATGAAATAGCCTGCGCAGTCTGCCGATTTCAATCCCATAGAAAATCTATGGGAAATTATTGATCGAAGATCTTTCCGGTGCAGAAACAGGAACGACCTCTTTGTCGATCATTTCGTATCTTTTGGAGTGTTCAAGAGGTGCAGAGCAATGGTTAGAAACAAAGGTTTCATAACAAAAGGTACATTAAAAGGGAAACAATATTTTGAGGAGACCAAGCGACAACATCGCGAAGCATGTGCATCTCAACGTACTCGTGCATGGCAAGTGTGTATACCAAGAACTAAAGAGTCTGTCATTAGCGACTTGACAGCTTCAAACTTTCAGTGTGAACGCACCCTTAAACCGATTACCGAACTATCAATGTCAAAATATTCAGTAAAGTCAATATTTTCATCATAGTGAAGTACTTGAAAGAACAACTCTTACAAATAATTCAAATTTACTACTTTTTCGATTATTTAATTTCGCAACTTTAAGAGCGTAAACGCCAATTTTAAATTTTCGGCGATGAAGCGAATTTTTGTTTAAACGGCTTCGTCAATAAGCAATTAAGCGTTACTGGACAGGTGAGAACCCTCATGTACTTCATGAAACAGCACCTCATCCACAAAAAGTGACTGTTTGGGCCGTTTTTTTCGTCACGTTACGGTGTATGGTATTCGCTACAGAAAGATGTTGGAACGTTGCATGAATTGAACATCAGTTATAAGTTTTTCCAACAAGACAGTGCCACAAGCCACAAGCCACATAGCGGGTGCAGCAATTCAGTTATTGAAGTATCAGTTCGGTGAAGTTGATATCTCGAGAAACGGACCCGTCTAGATCGTGTGACTTAAGGGCTATAGAATTTTTTTATCGGCCTACATTAAATCATTGGTCTATACCAACAAACCGGCGACGTTAGAGGACATCAGAGCCAATATTGAACGAGAAATTACGGCCTTATCAGTTGAAATGTGTGGTCGAGTCATCGAAAAATTGGGTTCAACGTACCGTGGTGGACATGTGAACGAAGTTAAATAACCTATATTCATTAATGTTTTTATAGTAATTCAATCCAATAAATTTTTCTTCTTAAGAGAGAAGTTGTCAAGTACTTAATGAAAGACCTTTTATTTGGAAATAAACAGTTTTGGCCAAAGCAGCAAAGAAGCTGAAGTATCTGGCTGGAGATGGTGAAGAATGGAATTAATTTGTTTCCGCCCGATGCCTTATAGATACAGGGTCCGCCAAATAACTTTTTTTTTTTGAAAATGCTATAAAAAAAACTACTGCATATTTTCTCAAATTTCTTTTTTTATTTGAAAGTACAATCCTTCCGGTTAATAATGGCAAATAATTTCATTCAAATGGCTGCCTAGGCCGGCCATGCATGAATGCCTACACGATCGGTCCACTTTTTAAGCACATTATCGATTGTGTGCAGCTGTATTTCACCAATGGCTTCACGAATATTGTCCTTTAAAGCGTCTATTGTCTCTGGCTTATCGGCGTAACACTTATCTTTTACGGCACCCCACAAATAATTGTCCAACGGTGTCAAATCGCAGCTCCGAACTGGCCAAACGACATCAGCTCTGCGGCTGATAATGCGATCTTCAAAAACAGGGCGCAAAAGATCGAGTGTAGCTTCGGCTGTGTGGCACGTAGCGCCGTCCTGTTGAAACCAAATGTTGCCAATTCGTTCAGCATGGCCCGATAACGATCGCCATTGACTGTAACGGCCACTCCTTGCTCATTTTCGAAGAAAAATGGCTTCACGCACACTTTCTGCCATAGCAGCAATTTTCTCGGGTGTACGCACTGTTTTTGGCTTTTCACGCTCTGCTTTATCTATGAGGATGCCAGTTTCTTTCACTTTTTTCACAAGATAACGAACATACGGAGCTGACGGTGCTTCTCTTCTTCCAAATTCCGTACGCAATTTTCGCACACATTCTGCAACATTACCATGATTTTCAGTACATAATGTCGCAATATTTCCCAGCGTTGTTCAACCGTATACGCAACCATATTCGTTCAGCGGAAGGATAAAACTAATTATCTGTCAACTCAGATATGAGCTAAGTGTTACCATTCGCGAAATAAGCACTAGTTGAAAAAAAAAGAAGTTAGATGGCGGACCCTTTAGATAGGTGTAGGTAGGCGATACCTCGTTCACTTTATTTTTAATGCAAGTTCTTGGTGAATCGAAAAGTTTTGTTTTGGTTTGGCTTGAAGACAAATTGTTTTGCTAAGGTTGAAATAAACTTGTAAAAGCTAATTTAGAGATTCAGACATTAAGAAAAAAAATGTACACTGTGTTAGGTTGTGTTTGCATTTCACATCAATCCACATCGCCTTTGGCTCTTAGAATCAGGAAAAAGTCGTCGGCAATGTCGGTTAAGGTTCTTATTTTACTTATTACTTATTTATTATTTTTACTAAAATAGCATTGGACTTCAAGTGAAATGTGTTTGGCACTTCAATATGGGAACGTTAGCCAATGTTTTTCTTGCAGCAGCGAACACAAGGACATATTATATAGTATTGCGACAATATCTAGTCTTAACTAAGGCAGGTAAATCAAACAGATCAACTATAGAAAAGAGAGTCAAACACGCCAAAGCACGCTTCACCAAACAACCGACGCATAATCGAAAAAATTTCTTTTCATTGCCATATAGGTCGCATGTCTTGCCAAAGGTACCTACTGTCAGACAACTAAGAGTAACATAGATAGAAGTCCTCGTCAGACAACTAAGAGTAACATTGATAGAAGTCTTCGACTAAACATCCTTTGCTCAAGGATGTTTGTAATCTATGATCACTGGCAGTAATTTCTATTCATCGGATATCTGGATAGTGATACATTTTAGCATTGGATGCCAGACAGGACTAAATGACAACATAACACATGAAAGGATCAAAATGTTCGTTGGGTACTGAATGAGCATCGAAAATGTTACCCCAGCTGGCTCTTAACGATCTTCGACATTGTTATAATGTTATATCACAATATTTAGCAAAATTATCCGATAAAAACTACGACGCTCTACAGCTATATCTATTTGTTCCGCGCTAAGTTGAACGGGAAATAGATAGTTGCTTGGAACAGATAATACTAAAGCGGGAAACAATTCAGTTACAGAAACTGAACTTAAACTGAGGACAAAGAAAACTATAACACCGATTTATATAAAGGTTTAACTTTATTCGGTGGCAGTGAACTTAAGAGTGATTTACCATTGTAAAACACTATCGCTATCCTGAGATGATAACGAACTTTTTATGGCCCGAATTGGAAGATATGGATGTGGACGATATGTGGTTTCAACAGGACGGTGCTACTTGCCACACAGCTAACGAAACAATGGCTCTTTTGCGGGAGAAATTCAATGGCCGTGTTATCTCACGTCGTGGAGATGTTAATTGGCCGCCACGATCATGCGTTTTGACACCGTTGGGCTTCTTTCTTTGGGGTTATTTGAAAGAAAAGGTGTACGTCGATAAGCTAGCAACAATTAAAGAGCTAAAGGATGAGATAATTCGGCACATTAACGGCATAGAACCTCAGTAATGCCTCAGCGTCATCGAAAATTTGGACCATCGTATGCCGGTGTGCCGCCGAGGTGACGGCGGCCATTTGGCCGATATTTTTCTCCATACATAATTGTACCATACCAATATTATCATAATAAAAAGAAATGACAGTAATTACCTAAATAATGTGTGTTTTATTCAAAATCAACATCGGCCCTTAAAACTTAACCACCCTTTATATCGGATTGCCCAAGTGTAGTTGTTATGTGTATGTGTGTCTCAACAATGCCGCACATCTTCATAATATGGTGTGTGAGACCGATGCCTTTGGCTGGATGGTGTATCTCGCTCACACTTAATTCGGTCATGTAATTTTGATGACTGACAGTTGACAGTTGTCGACCCTTTGTGAGAAATAATTCGTCATCGTTCGAATTCAAAGATTATGCGTCCATGCAACCAGACCTTCGAACTCCCTTCCGATCGCAACTAGGCAAATAAATGGAGCTTACTTACTTACTTAAGTGGCGCTACAGTCCGGAATGAACCTGGGCCTCAACCAACATGTATAGCCCGGTCCTTAGCTAACTGCCGCCAGTTACGCACTCCAAGTTGGTTGAGGTCGGTTTCTTCTTGAGCGCGTAAGGCGAGTTTTTCATCTACTGCGGCGGCCGTTTGGCTGGGATCTGGGAATCGAAGACTCTGCGATATGGAGTATTGGTGTCCATTCGTTCTACATGTCCCAGCCATCTTTAACGTCCAATGCAGAGTTTTTTTTACTAGAGGCATGTCACTGTTCAGCTCGTATTGTTCTTGGTTGAATCTTCGTCTCCATAGTAATTCTTCGTTTAATTTCTGACGAGATGTTGTTGTCAGAATTAATAGCGGAGCCGATGTAGACTAAGTCCCGTACTATCTAAAAAATATATCTGTCAATGGTTACGTTCTGTCCAATGATTGGAGCTAACAATTTTAAAAATGCTGCACTACGACGACGACTACATTATAATTATAATTGACAACAGTAACCTAGAATGCTTAGAAATCGCTGTACTATTTTTCCCTGAACATTTTTTTCTTTTGCCTTTCTTACAGCTTTTTCTTCTCTATCTCTTTTTATTTTTCACTGCTCTACTCTTATATTTCTATAGTTTTACTTTCCTTTTAGATAAATTGAATTGAATTCAGTCGAATTGAATTGATATAACCTTGTCTAATTTGTGAAAATCAAATGGCTATTCTATTTGACTAAACATGAACCGACCTATAATATCATTTAAATGGTGTTTGCCTATTGATTAACAGCTGCCGTAAATTATTTGTGAATCAGTGCTTGAGTCGATTATCGCCAGACGATAGCGTTTTGACGTAAGATTTTCTACTGAAAAAATCTTCTATCGTCTAGACGATATCGTTTTGAGCGATACCTAATGAGGTATCGTTTTGCATTGATCTGCATGTTCTGCAAACAGCCAAAGATTAGTTCTTGAATTTCAAGAAGAATAATTGACTTTAAATGTTTCTCAAATGCTACCAAATACGAGTATATAATTAACGAATTTTATACATTTTAGACTTATTTTGTATGAACCTCGCGCAAAAGCAAGAAATATTGTGTAAAGGTGTATAGGTGTTAGCAAAGGTAAAAAACCTATATCACAAATTCCCTATAACATTAAATTACATGTTGTCGTAATCCTCATATCGATGTAGAATTATAATTGAAAAAAGGAAAAGTTGTTATGTCCCCCGAAAAATTGCGATTTTTGCAAATGTTTGTGCTGCCCATCATAAAATTTCCTTTGAGAGTGATAGTACAGCAATCCAAGAATACGAAGTGCAAGTAACTGGACGAGACAGTTGGCTTCAAAAATAAGGGCCGAAATAAATAACTCACTTTTCTTCGTAGCAATTAAAATTGTCATTTGCTTTGGTGTAGCTGACCTATCAATAATAGGTACATTTTTTCGATGTTATATAATTATTATTAATGAACTAAAGATGAGTTTATTCAATTTTTGCAATTTTCAAATTTGCCGGCGTCAAACACAAAATTGTGGCCAAAAAGTCATTTATGACATTTTAAACGACGTCTGATTGGAATTTCCAATTAATTAATTTGAGAGTCTCTAAAAGACACTCAATGCTCTCACGTTTCGTATAAAATACGAAGAGGCACGGAAATCAATTTGTTGACAAGATCGTTGACACTATCGCGCAAACGATTATTTCGTTCTCAGAGTTACGGAATGAGTACCCTGTTAAATTCATACCACACACACTACATATTTAATCCAATATCTACATACTTTATTTGATTGAAATGATAAACATTATTTAATTTGATGTTTTCGGTTGATTTCTAAGCACTGTATGGGGTGTATGTTTAGTTCATAGTGTGTACTATGCGTGACAAGTGCGTAGAATTACTGCTGCTCTAATATTAGTTAATGGCTCTAAAATTCAGCTTATGTTTAAGTGATTGAGGTCAAAGAGTGAAATCGTGTCAGAAACTCGATTCAAGTTCGTTAATGGCTTTCAATCATGACACTTTGTCATATACGCAAGAATCGACAGCACTGATGATGTATACACTGTTTGTGGTTAACCTCTGCCATCAAAAAGCAACACACAAGAATGAAACTTGATTACCCAACTCGAACCAGGCAGCAAGCAAATCATGCCTATTGGAGGTGGGTGTTTCTATTTAGGTATAGAAGCTGCCACAACCTCAAATCAATCGATGTTACGTCCAAATCGGTAAAAGGTCAAGCGCTTCAGATTCAAGTTAAATTATTAATAAAATGGGTAGGTACCGAAATTGATGCTATTAGAAAATAGCGAAGCTGAGGATGTTTGGTTAATGGTTTGTTGGAATTTGTGGTGTTGGTGGCATCATTATTTCAATATGATAGCAGTTTGCAGGAAATTTGTTTTCATTCAAACTGTTTTATTGATTTTAGATTCAATTTATTCAGTTTATCGATTGCAATAAATCATTTGGTTTTTTGAAGAAATTGGTGTTACCAAAGTTAAACCAAATAGCACTTGAAATTGAGGTTTTAAAACGAATGAACAAAATGGTGAGGTTTTTAAAAATACAATCTAAATCCATAAATAAGTGAAATCATTCAGAAATGTAGGTAATCGCAAATACAACAAACGACTAGTAGATGTTTTGGCCGATTCATATAAAATTGCATTGAATCTATTTCTACATAATATCTACATTATAATATTCACTTGTTTTTATAAGGGCAAGGCAATTGGGCACCAAGTCTTAGCTCTTAAAAAGCATATACGTTGATATAAATATGGGTATATAGCTCTATTCAATATTTCTTGATACAGCAAAAGCTTTCGATAAAGTCTGGTAAAACGAGCTGGTCAACAAAATACAAAATACACAGTTACTCAGAATGGACTAAAAAAAAACAAATTATATTAAATGGGTCATATTATGACCTACAGTCTGTCCACACTAACTTTCCGTATGAAAACGAATCGCACATTCCAGTATCTACACAAACAACAATGCAGTGGAATACATAAATACTACCAAATATCTTGGAACTTTCGACGCTAAACTGCGTTGAAAAGCGGATGAACAGAAAAATAAAATACAAATAAATTGGACGACTGGGTCGCACGAAACTTTCTCGTATGAAGGTCATCGACAGATCCACGGAGATTGCAACGTTTAATTAACCGGGTCTGTATCTACTTCTTCATTTATGTAGGTATCTATCGTGTTTCTTACTTAAAATATACCGCATAAAAAGATTTTTATGTTGAAATAAAGTTAGTTGAAATATAATATTCTATTATATTTACTATCATAACATATTCTATTTGCGTCTGTTTGACGTTATAAATGATTTGTTGTTTGTTTTTTTTTCACAAAATATTCACATACTTCTCCGATTTCAACTTCTTTTTCAATTCTGGTAGCTAACTATGTAACTTGTGAACTTTTGTTTATAAATAGGTACTGGTACGGGGGGCTAAGATGAAATATATTTGTTCGCCCTATAATTACCTTTCTTGCATTTAAAAATCAAATTTTGTATTTTATTAGGTTTTGAGCAAAACACCAACAGTTTTTTTTAGTAGATAAGTAAAATTAAAATATCAATATCTGTTAACACCTAGAACCTGTTAACTCACTAGAAATACGACTCGATGTTTGGCAAGTATGCGAAATATCTGAAATTTAAATTTAATTTTTTTTTTAAATGACTGTCAAACCTAACCGTCATTTGTGCGAAATTGAGAAAACTGAAGAAAAATGTTGGTGTATATGTCAAAATATATCGGCATAAAAATTATACCATTGTCTCTTCTGCGCCAAATTTGTACATTTCTTTTGAAATTCGGTGAAAAAAATAAGCCGATGTTCAGGTGTTTTTATAATATACCATTAATGGTTCGGTGAAAAATTCACAACCTGTGGAAATTAACCCCAAGCTACATAAGTGGAAAAATAAACAACAAAATGTTATTGAAATTATTAAGTCGCCATTTCATTCTTAACGAGCTCCGCGTTCTAAACGAGCACTAGGTTTTTAAATGAGTACCTACCTCGAAATTTAATAATTACTTGAAGTGTTATCTTAGAAGGAACAACTTTTTGAAACAAATTAGAAAACGTTGTCAAACGAGTTAACAACATCCAGCAAAGTCTTCGAAACAGACTACGTTTCTCAAAACTAAAGCTAGTCAAAAATACTAAAAAACAATTCACACGAAGAACTCAACTTAAATTACCATTGAACGTGGTGCTTCTGTAAAATAGCTGTACAGAAAAAGCCTTACAAGTTTTCCAAGCCGAAAATCAGTCGATGGATTATTAGGCTCTCACATTGATTTTTATTCATGATTTTCCTGCGTCCATATTATATTTACAATGAATTTAAAATTCTTGCCGATACATCTTCCATCAAAAAATAAAAAAACTGTGTGAATTTGAAGTCAACTGTTTTCGATTAATAAATAAACTTCGGTTTGAATTTTAAATCAGAATGAATTCAGAGCTTCGGATTTTAATAAGCTAATTTTGTATTTTAACCATCGTGCATTTTTCGCCAAAATGTGGTTCACCATATGGTGTATAATTTGAGCTAATTATCAGTAGAGAATATAAATTGTTCTGCTTTCTAGGATAAAATATACCCCCAGACCCATTTACCGAATAAATTTTGTACAGCCGGTGTTAATTATATACGAAAACACTGAAAAGTAGCATATTTTATATATTCAAAATTAATATCACGAAAATGAAAAGAACACACCAGATATCCTTTTCAGATTTCAGATTTTACGCGGCTGAAGAAACATGGAACGATAATTATCTGCATTTGTGAATGGATTATTGCGTTATTTGACAGCAATTATCAGGTGCTCAAATAGCATTCGTTTTTGTAAAAATCACAAACGGATATCGAATTAAAATATGTTTCGCCTGTTGTAGATAAAAATGGAGTATTTGTATGACGTAAAACGAATCAAAAAAAAAGATTGATCTTTTTCCCCAATGAAACATGAAAAGTGATTAAGATCAAAAAATAAAAATTGATTATTTGTTCCAATGGAAAACGACGTAAGTCTTTTGTGCTACTAGAGATGCGACTACTGATATGTTGTAAAAATGACGGCTATAGCCGTCTGACAGACATATCTGATAGGCAGTACTTTTAAAACTGCTCTTATTTTTTATCCATGATTCTGCATTCAAAATACCTAAATAGAATATCTACTTCTCATAAATTATACGTATTCATTTTTAAATTTATTTCAAACGGAAAATTTCTAAGGAAACACATTTTTCCGACATGCAATAGTTCAAATGAAGAATATGGCGGCTTATGCAGTCATTCCAACTACAAATTTAAATTTCCGTTGGTCATAGGGGATTTCCCATTTTAAAGGAAAATTTAATACATTCGAACAGAACTAAACGTAATAAGTAGTGTTGCCACTTAATATTGTATCAAACTGACGTAATATTGTATCAAACTGTAAACTAGAAAAATGATTACGTGGGCCTATAGCCGTAATAATCACGAACGTGTTAAGCGTCTTAGCGCCTTCAGCACTTATGTGTTGTTTAGCAATACACTAAACCTTCTTGTCGATACGAAATAAGAACACGCTCAGCGCGCAGGTAATCTTATAAAAAGAAAAAGAATGATATAGAACAAGTATAAAAAAAGTAGTCAAGAGTAAATTT
This sequence comes from Cheilosia grossa, assembly GCA_963082955.1. NCBI lineage: Eukaryota > Metazoa > Arthropoda > Insecta > Diptera > Syrphidae > Cheilosia > Cheilosia grossa. The sequence continues at coordinate 31,268,751 of OY720144.1, forward strand.
ACATAACTCAGTTTAGAATCCATATTTCAAAAATTATTGCAAGAACGATATTTGTTAATAGTTTAACTATGCTGATCGTATATCGTGATGCCAGACTTTAGAAGCAAATTATCCCAAGGTAACCTATACCCAAAAAATCCCTTTTATTCCTCGCCAAAATTTAAAAAATCCCACATTTATACCACGAAATATCAAATTAAAAGGAAGATGTATTTCACTAAATTCAGTCTTTTTTATTACTAACAAGTACAATTAAATTACACATTAACTATGCAAGCTTTCAAAAACAAAAAAATATTAAGATATGTTTGTATATAATACAAAAATAGAAATCTTATATATTTTTAAAACGCTACAACATAGACATAAAATTGCGTTCGGCATTAAAATGAAAATAATATTCAACATAAAATAAATATCTTATGAATTATTTGAAGATGACTGGTGCGCAAAAAACGTTATCTCGGTTTCAAGTCTCATTATTCTCGGTTTTTCATACAAAAATGACACAGAAATTTGATTTGAGACATGAAAATATTTATTTAACAAAAATTGATCCCTTTTTTTCACTATGAGGTTTGAAAAATCCCTTTGACCCTTTTAGTATATTTTAAAAAAGAAAATCCCGCAAAAAGCGATAAATACCCCGATCTGTTATCACTGGTCGCTTATAGCTTTTTCGCAGAAGTTGCATCATTTTCTGGTTTTTCGCCTGGACATGCGTTGCTCAGAGCAAATATACAGCATTTTCCTTGTATTTTGAGACATCCATCGGGGCCTCTTGGTATTACTCGTGATGCTGATGGATCATTATTTTGAGTAACGTGAACGTGCTCTAGAAACGAGAAGTGGACTTACGATGGAGAACGCATCGAAATCGTAAAAGAATATAGATATCTAGGAGTCTTAATCACAGCTAACGTTAGTATGGAGAAACACTTTAAAGCCTACTTATCAGAAAAAAAAGAGCGATCGGCTCAGTATGGGGAAGATGTATTATGTATTAACAATAGATTCTTAAGCCATAGCTCAAAATAAAAAAAAAATGTGCGTGTTACTGCAACATCCATCATGCTGTAAGGAGCTTAGATATGGGGATACCAACAGTTTACTTCTGTCGAAACATTTCTGCGGTACTGCATTAAAAGAGTGTTCAGGCTACCAAATAGCAGCCCCAATTATATGATTTATCTGGAGACAGGAATGGCTCCCCTTTTTCCGGAAACATTGCAATTTCATTTTAATAATGCAATTAAAGTTGTAGATATGGGTGAACGCAGATTGCCAAAAATAGTCGTCTCTTACATAATTTCGACTTGAGCTAAATTTGTGCACGAATGGAATACTTTGGCACGTATTGGAAATGACAAACAAAGGCTATACCAATGAAAATAAAATTCCACAAAATACTTGAAAAAACAGGTAATATTCTTTACGACTCGTATATGATTGAAGCTCAGTCATCGCAATACCGACCGTATTACAGCAAACTAAGTCACAATCTGCACTAGAAGACATATTTTGTGAATACCAACTCAACTGGAAAAATAAACATTCTATATAAAATCAGAGGTGAATTAATGTACTTAAATTATATACGACACCGACCTGATCTTCCAATCGAATGCAATCTCTGCAATCTTAGAGAAAGAGAGGACGTCTTCCATTTTTTAGCAAAATGTCCTATTTTGATGAACTACGGAGAGTGTTCTTTGGAGTGTATCAGCTGAATGGTGACCGCGTTTGGGACGTGCTATACAAATATGTTTTGAACGCACTACGCTATATAGAGCACGCATCATTGAAGGCGAATTTTGATATTTGTTATCTTATTTTATCGAATTCCGTCGTATATATTTATAAACAAAGCTTATTCTGGGAGACGGCATAGTGCCAAACCAACTAGACTATAGCTAACTTTTTGTAATCAATACAAAACATACTTATTTATAAATATATAGTCAATAAAACTAAACTTAACTAACTATATGTTTTTACCAAGCACAGCTTTAATGCCATTTCTGGTGTTGAAGATTCCGTACATAAAGGGATTTTCGGATCTTTTCTTTTATTAGAAAGTAACGTTCTAACCAGCGTTAGATTTGTACTTCAAAAATAATCAACGAAATCCATAGAAGTGAAAAAGTTGCCCATTGTAATAAAGGGTTTTCCAATAAGTGGTGTTATTTTGGTATTTTGAGATAAATGATCGGATGTTTATTTCATAAAATTTTTATTAATTAATAATGAAAAACAACATCAGCCAAATGGCCACCACGAGCACGCATACAGGACCATATCCTTTTCATGAAATTTTCCATAACCAAATCGCAAAGTGGTTGCCCTATGTCCTCGATAGCCTCACAAATTTTATCATTGAGGTCTTGAATCGACGCTGGGCTGTTGGTGTAGACCTTATCTTTCACGTGGCCCCAAAGGAAGAAGTCGCAAGGTGTTAGATCACAAGATCTCGGTGGCCAATTGTGATCACCTCTTCGAGAGATAACACGGTCCGGAAACTTTTCCCGTAAAAGATCAATGCTTTCGTTGCTTGTGTGGCACGTAGCGCCGTCTTGTTGAAAGTAAACGTTCAATACCATCCAACTCCCACCATAAAATACGGTGTAATGACATTTGTGGAATGCCCAATTCCAAAGAACGACGAGGAATGGACAAATCTGTGTTTTCTTCAACACTTTGGGTTACAGCACTTTGGGTTGTTCTTGAGCAACGTGCACGGGTTTTATTCTTCACATCACTAACTTGTCCCAACAGCTCGAATTTTTCCACCAATTTCTGTATTGCGGTCCGACAAGGTGCTTCACGACGACCAAAAAATGCTTTAGTTTTGCGAACTGTGACTGCAAGATTCTCACCATTTGTGTAGTGAATTTGATCGTTCCATTTTAAGTAATGGCGTAGTTTCTACTTGTTAAATGTCAAAGAATAAAAGCTTCAAAAGTGACAGCTACCGAAATAGCGTTTCATTCACAATAACACCTCTTATTGGCCTTTATTACGGCCGGAGCCCTCGTAATGACGAGGTAACCGTTTAAGCCCTTTCCCCTCCTTGTGTTTCACGTGGGCTAATCCTCAGTTTTCCGGTGTATATTTTCCCCTTTTAGACGATGGAACGTCTTTGAATCACTAGCCCACCACACTTTCATACCATATTTGGCTGGCTTCGATGGTATGTATCTGTGTGAATTGTATTCTACCTCTGTAGGAGAAAGCTGCACATCGATTGTTAGGATTTTCTAATGTTCTATAGTTCTTATTGAGACTAGAATTCATTGATGTCCAAGAAATCCTGAATCGGGCAGCTTTGTCTTCTATCAGTCGATTCATTCGGGTCAGCTCCACCGACAAACGGGAACTTAACGAACGATGAGATCGACAGTCATTTACGGCAGATGAATGACGTCATCAAACAGACAATGGAGCGGACTATCCCCTGGGTAGGACGTTCCACAGACAAAGAACAAACTGAAAAGTATCGAAATGCAACAATCGATGCTCTGTACAGACATAAAAGTAGACTGCTCTCGAGGCTTAAACGGCTACACAGACAGTGTAGGTAGGTAGGTGGCACTGATGAACCCTTGTGGGCGGCTGTCAGGCGCCCATGGACGCGATCAGGGTGGTGAACAATCGATGAGATTGCTCACCACCCTGATTATAGGTAATTTAGGTTAAGTAGCTTAGATAGTTTTAAATAAAATTAAAAAAATAAAGAATTCAAGTTTTTCAAAGTTTCTTGAAGAATAAAAAACAAAAAAAATTAAATATAGATAGATCTAAGGCAATAATTTTAAGTATATTGTTTAGTTTAGAGCGCTCGCTAAGAGCCAGTAAGCTAGATTAAGATAAATGTTAGTTTTAAATTAAATTTAATCGTTTTTGTCTAGTATATAAGTTTAAATAATTATACAATAAAAATGAATTTAAAATCTAAAAAAAAAAAAATTCGGGTCAGACAGTTATAAAGTCGGATAATTCGATTTATGGCTCAAAATATATCGATACTCATTGTAGTCGGGTATAATGGCAAGGCCGTAACCTTCTAGAGCTCTACAGAATGTTCATTATTTGAATGGTCGGCACGAGCTGTTCTTTGTATTCCAATATAACCATTAAGCTCCTGAATTGTAAGTGGTTTCCAAACTTTAGGCTCTCGTGAAGGATTATTTGCGTTCATAATTGCGTAAATACCTTCCGGTTAGCTTCACGAACTACAATAGTTGATACATCGGTGGTGAAAAATAAACGGACGGTTTTGATTGCTACAGAAAATGAGTCGATTGGAAAGTCACAGTTCTGCCTCGAATGATGCTATAGCTTGACGTTCTGATGGAAGATAAACGTGTTGCCAAGTTTGCATTTAATTTGAAGTGATTTAAATTTACTAAGGTTGAAATTACACTTTCGTCCAAGTGTAAGATATTTTAGGTCCTTAAAACAAATAGGAGTACGAATGTGAAAGGAGGAGTTCTGAGGCGTCAAAGTAGTACAATTCTCCTATGGGAGTACTTTCGGCAACACTGATTACCATCATCGTAATCATCCGAATCAGAATTTTCAGCTTCAGAGGTGATTGAACACCTCATTATTGTCAATGCCGTCTATGTCCATAATTATGCCGTCTATGGAACATAATTACCATCAGATCAGAACCATCACTGAAGTCGTCTGCGTCGGATTCACTGCATTCATCCAGCAAATCGCAGATACCTTTATTTTTATTGTCTTTCGAAAGACCGTTTGAAACATTATCAAAAGTGTTTTCTTAGAATAGATACCCTTATGCACAACCAAAACTGAATTTTGAAGAAATTTTATGTAAAGGGTCAGCCAAATAACTTTTTTTTTTTGAAAATGCTATAAAAAAAAACTACTGAATATTTTCTCAAATTTCTTTTTTTTATTTGAAAGTACAATCCCTCCGGTTAATAATGGAAAACAATTGCATTCAAATGGCTGCCTCGGCTGGCCATGCAGTAGCCTACACGATCGGTCCAATTTTAAAGCACATTATCGATTGTGTGCAGCTGTATTTCACCAATGGCTTCACGAATATTGTCCTTTAAAGCGACAATTGTCTCTGGCTTGTCGGCGTAGCGCTTATCTTTTACGGCACCCCACAAATAATAGTCCAACGGTGTCAAATCGCAGCTCCGAGGTGGCCAAACGACATCAGCTCTGCGGCTGATAATGCGATCTTCAAAAATAGGGCGCAAAACATCGAGTGTAGCTTCGGCTGTGTGACACGTAGCGCCGTCCTGTTGAAACCAAATGTTGCCAATATCCTCCTCTTCAATTTTTTTGAACAAAAATTCGTTCAACATGGGCCGATAACGACCGCCGTTGACTGTAACGGCCACTCCCTGCTCATTTTCGAAGAAAAATGGCCCAATTATGCCTCTGGACCAAATTCCGCACCAAACAGTGACGCGTTTTGGGTTTATCGGCTTTTCAATGTATGCGTGCGGGTTTTCTGTGCCCCAAATGCGACAATTTTGCTTGTTTACATACCCGCCAAGATTCGTGAAGCCATCGGTGAAATACAGCTGCAAACGATCTATAATGTGCTTAAAAATTGGACCGGTCGTTTAGGCTACTGCATGGCCAGCCGAGGCAGCCATTTGAATGAAATTATTTTCCATTATTAACCGGAAGGATTAAAAAAAGAAACTTGAGAAAATATTCAGTAGTTTTTTTCTTATAGCATTTTCAAAAAAAAAAGTTATTTGGCGGACCCTTTATAATGTTATATACCTTTTTACTAGTGATGTTTTCCTCTGAGAATTGCTCATACTTCTAAATCAACTACACCAAGTAATGTTTGTACGAACTCCACAGCAGTAGTACAAAGTGATGAAATCGTTTTACTTTTCAAGCGAAACACAATTAAACACAGTGGTAACACAAATAGATGTGATGAGTCATGTTCAATCGAGAAAAACAAAAACGAATCAGTTAAATATAATTATGGGTACGGGTATTAGACTTAAAAAATGTGTTTTAGAATACACCATTCAGTGCAGAAATATATTCCAAGACGGTACTGGAAATGCCATTATGGGTGAAATTAGTTTTTTATTGATTCAAATTCTAAATGGACACCCGGTTATTGACGAGACGGCTAAATTAATTCAATCCCTCGAGCTCGATGTTGCTTCAATTCAATGATATCTTTATACAGTACTCCCCAGATAAAAACACATGCGCATGGTTATAAAATTATAGTGCTTATAGCCGGGTTTTCAATTAAATTCCTAATAAGCGGGGACCCTTGTAATGCATTGGATGGCGTTTTTGAATTACAACACTGATTAATTTGTTGTTATTAAAAGTCAGAAAATTCTCAACAGCATATCGCTTATTCTGTGTAAATGTGATGAAGCAAGATCACTTTGCCGAATGACATTCAATACTGTGCGCGATTTATGTTAGGGACTAACAACGAATATGATGACCCCACGATCACCAACATCTGGAAACAGTAATGTCTTTATCTACGTCGATCCTCACCTGGAAACTATAAACCAGATAATGTATGATGTACACCACAACCCAAACTAATTTGTCCTCATCTGGAAACTATAAACGTTTTGTACAAAGCCAACCCATATACAATTTTTATGAATGCTCTTTGTAGATGATTATTTCCACATTTAGTGTTTACTCTACCGCATTGAAGACTAAGACAATTTTCATAACAATTTTATTGAATAAATGACTCGTCCTTTTTTAAGAAAAATTCTATTCGGTTTCGTTCTTCAGTATATAGGTAGTCCAATAAACTGAAAACTCATTATTGACGCAAGTAGAATTGAAAACAGCTTCGTCAAGATTTTCAACTCATAGGAAGAATTCTTAAAACTCTGTATTTTGTCAGTGGACACGGTTTTTGGAAGATGAATAAAAGCTTCTCAGGAGCAGCAGTATAAACAGGATAAATCGCCGCCAATAATGTATATTGAGAGCTGTAACTGTTCATTTAAGTTCATTAACTCATCGGATAGTGGAGTACTGGAGTTCAACTCAAAGTAGAATTGTATGGAAAGAGAAGAAGCACTCGATCGAACATTGAAAGATTTGCGCAACAATTATCGTCGCATTGGTAGCGCTCTGCTGACGGGCAACTTCCGACAAACACTTCGCTTGATTCCGAAATCAACAGCAGCGGATGAATTAAGCGCATGTATCAAGTCATCCTGAAAACCATTTCATTGAGTATGAATGTGCGAGTGTTCCTGAACAGCATAGAAACGCAGAAGTTTTCTTCAAAGCATTGGTGAGAATAGGAAACGGGTAAATTCCGGTAGATATTTCCAATGGTTTCATATCGATTCCACCTTGTTGTGAGCCAGGGTCGAGCCACAGGGGCAACTTCGATATGGGCAAGGAGGGCGCGGCATGCTTGTGGTTGCTCGACTAAAGCTCGTCGGACGGGGGTGTTCTTGCCCCCTTACCACATACCACCTGCTCAGCAAACTTTTATCCATTCCAAGAGAGAAAAGTGAAAAAAAAAAAATAAATTAGAAGAAAGAGGAAGAAAGCTACTCTAAATACCCCTGAGGGAGGACGGGAAAGAACCGCGAAACTAATCCTAACTATCCTAAACTATACCTAAGCTAACCTAATACTTAAGCTAGGCCCTAGACTATATCTACACTAACTTAAAACTAGGTCAATCTAACCCTAAACGCAACTTTCCTTCCCATGGTCCCTCCAGGGTAAAGGTTCATTATGAACCCGAGACTTGCCAGTCACAACCTAATCAAAAAAAAAGAAAAAACGAGTGAAGTCAGTCGTCACATCATGTCGTCACAGTTAGTGATAGTCGCGTTACGTCATCGTGAAACCATAGAAGGACGGCCTTCCCATTAATCCACACACCGAATGCTATAGAGGCTTAACCGCACATTATACCTAATAGTTTCTCTTGCGTAAAAAAATTTTGACAACTACAGAGATGATATAGTTGGCGCAACAGGTCCGTAGGGACCCAAGGCCTAGCTTCTCGCAACCATTCGTTTTGTGTGAGTTTTATTTTTGGAACGAATGGAAGGGATCTACAATTTTATGCCGATTCCAAACGGCTAATTGAGAAGCTCTAAAGACAGTTATACTCTCGGATGTTTGTCAGACGTTCGCGAGAGGTGGCGCAGTGGAAAAAACCCCAAGTTGGAATTTGGGTTTTTTGCGGGATTCGAACCTGGGACCCCTCGCTTAGTAGTCCAACACACTAACCACTAAGCCACTGCGCCTACTAATTAAACTAACATATATAAAAAAAAATGAAAAAAAGGAAATCAAAAAAACTAATAAAAGGTAAAAAAAAAGCAAAAGAAAATTAAAAAAAAAACTTAAATCTACAAATAAAAAGATTGTTCTGCACTTAACACTAAAATCTACACTACTAAATTCAAAAAAAAATTACTCACGTACTTTCAAAACTCGTCCCCCGTTGTTCTGTCGGCAGCACAAGAAGAAACGTCGACCTCAAATTTCCAAATATGGCTTAGAACTACCCGCGACCAAAAAATGTTAAAAGCAGAATTGCACTATTACTTAAATTAACTACGCCTAACCTTACTCCCTAACCTTACTCTTATTAAAATTCAAAATAGAAATTCACAAATCTATGCAAAGCTTAGAACAAAAAAAATTGGCAATTCACAAAATACAATGGTCGTTTCTCGTGTGATTGTATCCATGGGACACTAGGTGCTTTTCGCTGGTGGCGGAGCACCTTGCTTTCGCCACTACTGTTCCGTTGGGGGATCGTGTCCGGTGCTTCTTTGTTCGTTTTGTTGTTTGTCGAGGTTAATGGGGGGAATGCTCTCCCGAGCCAATTTTGGCCGACGCCGTGGGATTCTGGTATTCTTATCGGAGAGACTGGTAGGAGACCGCTGGCTCTTTGTATAGCTCGTTGGGGTCCGTCTGGCTTGGGACTAAAACTGTCCAAGCCGAGCAATGGTAGCTAGGACGCCAGCTACAACTCTGGAGACGTTAAAATTCTCGTCTGTTCCCTAAGGAAACACTCTTAGTCTATGGTTGCACACACAAAAAAATGGAAATGTCCACCTACCTCTCAAGCAAAGTCTTTTTCCTTATTTTACCTCAGAATTCCCACCTTCAGACGTTTGTTCCTACACAAAATTCTATACTTAGTTATCGCCTTTCAAAAATTACAAAATTGTCCCTTACCTCTTTTAAATAATTTTTAAAATCTTCCTCACGCCGGGATATTAATTTTTCTCGCAACTGTGCGATCGCTAAAAATTCCTATAGCCGCTATAGGACATTGACCGCACTCTATAGTCAGATGGCTGATTGTGGGCTCGTCGAACAAAAGAAAATGAAAACTCTGTTGCACAAATTTCCCCTCCCTTTGTCTTTAAGCCCTTCCTAGTTCTATCTTTGTTTTGTCAATATATCCTAATTCCTTACTTTCTCTATTTTCATCTTTTTCGTTCTTTTAATATTGTTGCTCTTGTATTTGTGACCCAATTTGTTCCCCGCATTTTCTTGTGAGAGTCAAAATCGAGCTTAAGAGAATGTTATCTGTCTTTCTCTTTTCGTCATATTCGTCAAGTCAGAGGTAAACACTGTCCTACATAAATTATATGACAACAACCTACACTCAATCATACGTAAAATAAATAAATAAATAAATAAATACATAAATAAATAAATATAAGCTAAAATGTTACGATCGCAAATTACATTGATGAAGTACAACAGACAGAACTGCGCGAAACGGCACACACGGAATTGGAACGAAACAGCCACCTAAAGGGAAAACCAAAACTTGACAATCTTTGCAAAAGCAAGACGTCAAAACAAAAAAAGCATGGGGACATGGGATGGACTTGTTTCTGGTAAGAAATTTTATTTCGTTAATTGCCGAATATTAATTGGATTATCTATTTTCAGGAGTGTGGGATAAACAATTAAGCAGGTACGTAGAGTGTTTTGATATTGGAGTTTGCCTGACAGGATGTGTCTTTCATGGAATTTTCCGTCGGCAAACTCCAATTGAAATTTTTGTTTACATCCGTGATACTAATATTTTTTTTGTTCTTTTCAGGTACATTCTATCTAAATGTATGGCCCCGTAACAACCTGCCAATTGCAAATTCACTTCAACTCATCCGAACATTGGCTAAAATTATCGTAACACCGAGCAGTTGAGCGAACGCGTAATTTTAGGAGCAAAAAATATTCGTTGAAAACGAACGAAGTCGTCTTTTATCCAGTGACATTCCTAAACTCCTTGGATTTGGCATGCCGCCTCATCATTTGCGTCTGAAAGTTGGATCTGTCATCATTATGCTACGATGCCCCGAAGCTGTGCAATGGAACCCGAGTGATTATATTGATCCTAGGGAACGACTCGGTTGTCAGTTCTCGTCTCCAAATCAGCTTATGTCAAGTCGGAAAATTTGGAAACTAAAAATTATTATTAGACTAGATTTCGGGGGACTTTAATATAATTTCGGGCTGATAAGGATAGACTAAGGTTTATGTCGACTTTAATTAACAGAACACTTACTATTGTAACTTTGTCAAATGTATTACAAAGTAAATTAATTGTGTTTCCCAATACACAAATCTTAGAAAAAAAAACACAATCGCAATCTAGCGAACAAAATATATTATTTGTGTATTCTTCAAAAGGCTTATTATCCTAGTTTAAACTGAAATTTTTAGTGATCTAGGTATATTTAATATTCATGTATCGAAAGATAAACTTACCTGCTAATTTGGAAATAAAACTTACCATTAAATTAGAATTTAATCTATTTGCCATCACAAAGCTAGCAAAATTCAATGGGCAAACAAATTAAAACAATCTTTTTTCAATAATACATTTTATTCCTGTCTTTGCTTTGTTCTTAGTTTTGCAATACATATTTTTTGATAATATTTTTTTTTGCAGCTGTCTTAATTTAATTTTTTTCAACAGTATGTAGTATTTACTTGAAATATTTGTTTATTCCTTTTTAATTTCTTTATTAAATTTGTAATTACACATTTACATTATATTTGTCGGAGAAATTATATTTTATATCATTAGATATACATTTTTGTTAAAGAAAGAAAATGATCACTTTCGACAAATATCTTTCTATTTATCGTAATTCTTAGTAGTACCAGTACATTCTTTATTTGGTTTTAATTTTTTTAATCTATCTTTTATGTTATTTATTAACAACAATTTAAATAATCCTGTCAAAAGTGTTTCTAGAAAATTTATTCATTTTGTTCGCATAACAAATAAAACCATAATTTAAATATCAAAGAAATTCTTATTGTAGGTACATGTCGTGTTTTATAGATAATAATGATGACTAGAGTTCGCCCAGTGGTAGAAATTCTACCAATATTTTAACCTGGCTTATACACAAAATATTGGAAAATAAATAACGCACATCATTGCATCTCTGCACAATCTTCCCAACAAAAAATCGAGCGAATATGTGTTTAAGGCAGTGAAAGTCGTTCTTAACTCGCGAAGTGTCTGGTGGGGAAGAGGCATGGAATTAATAATAGTAAAAATAATGATAATAATAATAATAACAGTCAAAAGTCTATCGAACACATCATGAACGGATGCTAGGCATTAGCAAACAGCGACTATCTTCAGCGGCATAACAATGTAGCTAAAATAGTCCATCAGGAATTGGCACTAAGATCCAAACTAGTAGAAGGGAAAATCCCATTCTACAAATACCAAGCCGCCGCAGTCTTATTAAGCTCAGACTATAAGCTGTATTGGGATAGGTCTATAACCACTGACCACACAATACTGGCAAATAAACCTGATATAGTATGGATCGATAGAGGAAACAGAAATGGATCCTGATAGATATATTTGTGCCCCTAACGACTAATATAAATCGGACATTCGCTGAAAAAATAGGGAAATACATAACGGGGTTTTCAATTAGAGCGCTACAAAAGTTTAAATAAAATAAAAACGGTTTTGGATATCAATGAATTTTTTTATTCCTGTGAAAGAACGTTCGATGCCATTATGTATGGAACTCGATTTCTTTTGCAGGGACACCACGGGCACGCTTGCAGAAGTCCAGACGCTAAACCCAATTTTCGGCGGTTTTCAAGCATAAATCGGCCGATACTGCCCACGAAATTAAAGAACGGGAAGCATTAAGGACAATACGTGTAGTACCAGTTGTGATTTCCAGCACAGAGATTGTTGCAAAAACTGTTGTCGATAAATTAAAAAACATGAAATGTGAACATCTTTTACATGAAATTTCGAAAGCTGTTATCCTAAGCACATGGGATAGTAATAATAATAATAAAAATAATAACAACATCCGCACGGTTCCAATCCACGGGAAATACTCTCATCATCTTGATGGACACGGGATAAGCAAGGATGTTCAACTACCTGGCTGTGTAGAGGTCAACTGCTTCCTTAAACGGAAGGATTCGCTATCGCTATTCAAGATGGTATTGCCGCTATAAAACAATATCGGCGCGCAACCCTGCACGAAGATATAGACAATCTATGCCGTCATTGGAAACATGCGATAGAATCAGCGATGCCAGATGTGGGGATTTTTCCCCATTTTGGGGAATTTTTCACTTGATGGGGAAAATGGGGAAAAGTGCTCTTGAAATGGGGAAAAAAACGAAATGCACGCATGTTTATCAATTTTGCATATTTTAAAAATAAAACTCGTGTAGCTAACTTTCAAATAAATCCCGAACATAAGAACATCAACCAAAATGTAAACAAACTCCACCAGTTGTCAAACTCAAATGCACTTGTATTGGTAAATCTGAAGCAAATCTGAGAAAAAGTGCTCTGAAATCTGAAAAAGATTACTTTTTTGTACCAAACGAACAGTAAAATTGCTCTGAGAGCGCCCAATCGAATACCACTAACTGCAATCTTTTTGTAAATTCTATATCAGCTGTGAAGTTCAGCCATATATAACGCTGTGTTTTATGGATTACCAATATTGTTTTTCTAATATATTTTGAATAAATGTACCAGTAATATTAGATTTTAATAACTGAGTCTGTATTTCTATATGCATTTATTATTAAAAAGTATAGTGAATTAATTATTTATGTTTTAAATTCACATGAATTTTGTATTACCTTCTTAAAAAAAGAAAACTAATTTTTATTGTATAAAAAATTCATCTAAAGGTACCTTTTTTCAATGATTCGAAATAGGGAAAAAAGTGGGGAAAAAACGGATACGGAATGGGGAATATTTTCAAAAAATTTCCCCAAAATGGGGAATTATGGCAAAAAAATATGGCATCACTGGATAGAATCCATCGACCGCACGTAATTAATGGCTGTACATACCAGTGGCGTGGCGTGAATGTTTTAAAATGGGAAGTCAGAGCAAAATTAATCACATATAAATATAAGAAACCCTACACCTGTGTACCTTGAAAGAAAATCATTCATTGTAAATTTGCAAATTGGGTTCACATTACTAAATTCACTTAAGTCATGCACTGCAATCTGCCAACTGAATTTGTAAACCAAAACACTTACACCTACCTCAACATACTACCTGCAAACTGCAATTATCCTCACAATCAGACAAGCAGAAGTAGAATAAATCGAATAACTCGAAGAAAAGCGTGTTATTTTGTTCATTTCATAACCAAACAAACACATACGACATACCCAAAACACAACCCAGTGGCCATGGCCAGTACCAGTAACAAGCTCTGGCTCTGGGAAGAAAAAAAGAGATAACAAGCAAATTTTCTCTCAAAATGAACTATAAAGTGAGAACTTTAATAACCCGACTTATTTTGGGTTACCTTCGCTTTGTCGCCACGAGACGATGACGACGTTGTATGAAAATGGATACACAAACGATTTTTATATGAGTGCTTTTGTGTGTGTACCATTTGGTGAGTATTTACATTCATTTGGTAGTGTTTCATGTATATTCGGTTTTTGGTAGATAGATAGTGTTGCCTGGTGGAGATTTCAAAAGGTAACTCGGTAGGAATCGAGTTATATGGACGCCACGCCACTGGTACATACTAGCACACCACGACTATCTCAAACGGCATAATGATGCAGCTAAAATCATACACCAAGAACTTGCCATGAGATGTAAATTCATTGAGGGAAAAAACCATACTACCAGTACGAAGCGCGTGAGGTTCTAATCTACTCCAACTCTAAATTGTACTGGGATCGAGCGATGACTACCGATTGATAAGACCTTGAAAAAGGGATGTATAATGGATGTTGCAGTACCACTTTCTGTCAACATTAACAGAACCTATGGTGAAAAAATCGGGAAATATGTTGAATTGGCGCGTAGTCCCTATCATTATATCCAGCACAGGAGTAATCGAACAGGCTGTTATTGACGAGCTGAAAAAATTAAATTGTGTACATCTCTTGCACGAAATGTCGAAAGCAGTTATCCTGAACACGTGTAGAATAGTTCGAAAGTTCCTGGAGCAACCATAATAAAAGTGCCGATACGACTTGCGAATTGTAATTGTCGTCGTACTCGGTGTAAATGGACCCCAGCTCGCGCGGGATCTGGGGGGAAGAGGCGTGGGAATAATAATAATATCTAATAAAAATAATAATAATAATAAAGGTATGGAGAAGTGAAACTTTCAATATCTATTAACTTATCAATTAATTCCCACCGACGTTAAACACGTGTGTACAAGAAAAAATAGGCAAGATAGTAAGGATTAAATATGTACAAATTTATAGCTGTTAATTAATTACCTCTTCAGCACTGTCATATCGACTAGATCGATCTCAGGAAGTTTTTCAACTGTATATGTATCCTCACACATTCTTCCGATAGTTAAAAACAAAGTCCATGAAGAAAGGACAATTGCAAATACGAGCAAAACACTTGTATAAGTTATTCGTTTGGACTTCCAATCAAACAATCAGCCCTATTCTGCTATTCTGCTATTCATCGGGGGGAATTTTCTTCATTTTCACTGAATACTATTCTGCTATTCATTTGAATTGAATTTCGATTGACCTCGTTTGTCGGTAACGTCGGTAATACTGCGTGGTATTCTCTTATTCACGTGAATGCATTCATTATATACATTCCGCATGTCAAATGAAATTAAATGGATCGTCTTAGTGGTTGGTGTTAGATAAAATGTAAGTAAGAACTAATTTATTCCTTGATTATTTGTTTGTAAATAACGATCATTCATTTTTAAGGGTCATTTTTAGATGGAAATCGAATCTACGATTCACGTGAATAGCAGAATAGAGCTGAAGGTTTTTATTCCGAACCAAGTTGATGATATGTTTTAACAAACATACTGTGGTCATATCATTTAGCACATTCGGAAAAGGGTTTGGGCCAAGTATTTTGATCAATTAATTAGTTATTTATGGCCACGCAATTGCTGAACCATATTTTCATTGCAAATAAAGTTTTGTCTGAGTTCTTACAAATTAACGTTTAATATGCATAAGCCCAAATAAACCACCAACCATTCCCTTGTGTATGCATCACGAATACTATTCAAATGAGAAGATGTCCACAACAAAAAAATGTTTGCTATTTGTCGCCATTAAGGTTGGTGAAATTAAGTTAAGAATACCATACATTTCCCATGGTGACATTCAATTCATCGCCATTGTATTTAAATATTTATTAGCTGATAGACAAGTACTAACAGCTTTCAATGCAACTAAGAGCTTCATTGATAATGCCGCATGGAACAACACTTACGGTTGCATCATAACTCGTAGTTTGTGGCCCAAAATTGAAACTATGAAACTAAAAAGTCAAAGACACTAACATCTCTTTATAGAAACCAAATCCGAATGCTCGTCCGTGTTACAACTGGACACTGCATCATGGCTCATGGCTAAAAGGATGGGCATATTTAAGAATGACTTCTGCAGAACTTGCAGAGACGAAGAGGAAATAGAATCTGTGGAACAGGGAAGCACGGTTCTTCGAAGACTTGGAACAACTAGCAACGATACCTCTATCACATCTTAGAAGATTCACAGATACAAATGGTTATATGAGGGCCTCTATGGCTTCTTGGTGAAATTGCATATAACGCAAACTGCCCCTCTAACCTAACCTTTGCTTTTACAAATATTATAACAATGTATTTTGAAATGTCCACTGATTTTTTATAAACTTCTATAGATTATTAAATAACAAAAACAAGTGCACTTTTTTGTGTTTTAAGAATACAAAAAGTGATCAAAACATTTTTTTACTCTGCCGAGTATTTCAAATAAATAAAGGGTGATCTACGATGATTTTTCTATTCTGGCCTTTACCAGAAAAAAAACCAAATACATACGTAGATAGTTAAATTTGAGAGAATACTATGAATTCATTTTTTGAGTTTTACATAATATGCATACTTGCATATAAATTATTGTGCAAGAATGCATTTTACGTACAAATTACAGGTTATACATTATACTTAAACTAAAATATATTTTCCCCACGACATTTAAAAAAACCTTTTCCCAAAACTGGTTTAAAATTGTGTGTTTCAATATGACTTTAAAATTAAAAGCATTAAAATTAAGGAACAAAATGCGTATTTTCCTTAAAATATACTATACAATTTAAAACATTAAAATCAAGGAAAAAAACGTATTTTCCTCAAGATATAAATACAATAAAAACTTAAAGTTACAAAATCTCTTTTAACAAAAGCGCAAAAACCCTTTTTAGTTCCTTTTTTCTCTGATTTAATTCAAGAGATTGATTTCTGCTAAATATTGACAAATGATGATTATATTAATGTATTTGGCATTGTGATGAAATTATATCAGGAATGTCATTTACCAACAATTTCATAAACTTTAAGAGCTTAAACTGAATTGCGATGTGAACGCCTTGGAACTAAAATTAGCCGAACACAGTCGCCCCCACTTGGAATCCGACCAACAAATCGCCTCCCGATTGACATCAAGTCCCAGTACAGGATTTTCTATAAGTAGCGTGCGGCAGCAATGGCGCTACTTAGGAATGCTTGTGCCAGATAGGCAGCTTGTACATTTAAAAATAAGGCTGATAGAATCCCTAAAACGAACGAAAAAAATTATACAATTGCTATCGCCGACTTCTTTTTTGAGCTCTACAATTTTATTAAGCGAGGGCGTTTCAGCGAAGAACATCTTTGTCACCGAGCTCTTAGTTATAAGGCGTACCTACGAAACGAAATGTTCAGTTCTTAGAGTGTGAATGTTATTTGAATGTAAAAAATACAAATTAAAGAGCATTTCGAACAAAATAAAACACCGAGGCCTTTATTAACCTGACAGACATCACTTAAAAGTCAACAATAACCAAGTTTGTATAAATGTATTACTTGTGTGACTATGTATTACTTACATTAAATATAGCTATTAGATATTTCTATAATTAAGTAACATATTATTTATCTTTTTAACATATCTTGCAATTTTTATTTAAATTCCATGTAAATTAAATTTTATTAATTTCTTACTTACACATTGCAGTTGCATTTAATATCCATTTTATATTTCCATTGGTAGAAATGAATGTATATACAAATAAAATATCTATAATGAATATTTTTTCTCTTAGTTAGAAATAGTAAAAACATATATGTATAAAACAGATTTTACTTAAAATATTATGAACAAGTTAACGAGAACAATTCTCACCTCACATCAGATTCTTGAGTGTAAACTTTCCTGTAGAAGGTAAAGATGACTATAGGCTCTGAGATTTGATCGAAGATGATGTCCTCTAATGAATCACGTCGTTGCATCTTATATTTACTTTTATAACAAATTATATCTATGCATTTAATTTTCCTCTGGCTTTTAGAATCTAATTTATATGCATTATGTTGACTGTGATAATTATGAGGATACCGAAGAAGATGATCATTTTGATGGTGATAAGCGTGTTCTATTATGTGTGATGTATAAATACTTAATCGATTATGATTGGAATACTGTTGCAGGGATTGAAATTCGATTATCATCGTTGTTCGATGAGTATACTTTTGAAAAAGATCAAGGCATTTAATCAGGAGTGTTGCAGCGCAAAAGATCAATGCTTTTAGTATACTAATTGCTGTTTGCGTCAAGTGTGGGCGGCACCGTTCGGCATTCTCCGATACTGTCTGATAAATACTATAGTAGATAAAAATATTGATAGGCAAACTAATAGATAATGATTTGGAGACATTCGATGATGTGCTTGTCCCGCGCGCTGCATTGCTGCTGGGAATTCCCCTGGAAACAGAATGAGAAACACCTATTTAATTTAAAACTTTTTTTTGCTGTCCTATGACTGAATGATTTTAAGTACCTATATAAAATTAAAAATATACATATGTGTTTGTAAATATACCATTCTAGAATAGTTGAAATTCAAAATAATCCTCAGTAGAATCTTGCGATTTCAGCGAAATGGTAAATATTTTAGTTGGTCGTGGGCTTGAAAACGGGTTTGAACGAAACTCACAAAGCTTAAAGGGTTCCTTGTTTTCATTTAAGGAACTTTGTTTCTTATAATACGTGTTTCCATATAAGAACATTTCGGACATAAGAAACTTTTTTTTTAAGATCTTTGCAGTTTCCTATATCCGGACTGCAATTAAAAGTTTAGCAAAAACAAGAGAAGACAAAAAAACTATGTGACTGAGGTTTGGAGAATTCTCTTATCAATTTGAGCTAATACAAAACATTGAACAATATTTTTCCAGTTCCTTTAAAAGCTGTTAGCAATATTTGTACTGGTTTCTTCCAGAGACGGATTAACTGGGTACACATTTTTGAAGATTGAAAATAACAACAACAAAATACGGACCCTAACAGTAACAAATTAACAGCATAATTGTGCAATATGAGAGGACTGGGATTCAACAACATCAACAGAACGAGACGGATCGAAATCACCCCTGAAGCGAGATACCGAATTACCGAGGAGTTCCAAGGAGAGAAGATCCTGGAATAAAACCAGAGTCCAAATCGATATTCACCAACTTTTTATTGATTCAAAGGCCGTATATGACAGGCCTCATGAGACGAGTACAGTTCTAGTTTTCTAGATTATGAATGACGGTGAAAAACGCTCACTGATTCATAAGGGCCGGAAACAATCTCGCCGATGCCAAAGAAGGGTTTGGGCTGTGTGATCCGCTGCCATGTGGCTTTTTCAATACTATACGTCAGAAAATGGTGTGAAACTCGCAAGCCAACAACGGGGGCACAGTCTTCAAAAAGTCAGGCAGAGAGCGAGAGCTTTCATTGGTACGTTCGTAAATATTAGTACGAAACGGCAAAATGGGTATAATTGTGACTGAGAAAAACAGAATATATGCGGTCTACAAGAAGGTTCACAAAATATTGACGAATCTGACAGAATGTCATGACAGACAGTTTTAACTTTGAGGTAGGTAGTTAGGGACCTTGCCCACGTGATATAAATAGTAGTAGAAAACAGACGATGTATTACACTTTCCGATCGCTGTTTCTTTGGCTTAAGAACACAAATCATTAGTAAAGCTACTATCAGCCGATTTGTAGATCTACACAAATTTCATTTGGGTATCGCATACACTAATTCTATACAAATTCGCAGACTAATGCCATTTTTGTATTCTACAAATATTTGTGGTTCGGACGGTTGGTATACATACATTATACATAAATTTGTTCACAAAAATTTGCGTATACACAAACCGTCTGATAGTAGCGTAGTCCTTATTTATGGTGCATTAGATTCATGGACGTTATTAAAAGCCAACAAAGATCTTCTTGGTCCCTTCAAAGTTCGAATGCAAAATTCTTCGAGTAGTTTTCGGCCGGAAGGACAGTTTTCGATTCCAACCCGGAGTGACAACACAGTATATAGGTAGAGGAAGACTTCGCCGTCACTGTTCTGAATTGGCCTAGACAGAAGTCATTTAAACCCTAGGATAAGAATCAATGGTGACAACTTCACTATTCACTGTCTCCAAAACATTTGGAAATTCCTTATACTTCCTTATTCATCCTTTAATCTTCCTAAAGAGATATATGCAACGTCAAACTAAAATTGCTATTACACTCTCACATGCTTGATGAGTGATGACTACTGTATATGCCACTTTCAGACGTTTAACTTAAAGAAAAACAATGATTTCCAATTTGAAAAGTGCCATTTTCGAAATCCCAAAAATCGGGCCTCAGACCAAACTATGTGGACGTCAATTGTAACCAGCTATGCGTGATTTTGGATTACTACATATTTCAATTGTGTGCTACCTATGATGAAGATTATTTGTGACCACGACATCTTTTTGAAAGGCTGACTGAGTTGTACACCAGAAAATCCCCATTTCATTGGTTTCGTTATTCAAATGACTCGCCAAAAAAATATTTTTAGCAATTAATCGTCTTTTTGATTTTCGAACACCTAGAAGTGTTCGCTCAGTATATCAAAAGAAGGAAGAATGTAAGACACCCTGTTTGTATAAAGTGTTAAATTATTTGATTAGTCTGTCATTTCATACATAATGTACTTACCGTTTAATACATGCACCGTGACGCCTTTACTTTTAGAATTAGATGGATTGCATTGATACTGGCCGGAGTCAGAAGGCCTAGCTGATTTTATCAGCAGAAATGAAGTTGTTGTTTCTCCTTTATTCGTTACCACTGACACACCACCTCGTGGTGAATCGTAATTGATTATCTAAAAAGAAAAAGACAAATAAAACACTTTAATTCAATACCACGAAGTCACTCAGATTTTCGAACCAAAAGTAAAGGGTTTTCCAATAAGAACGCTACAAAAGTTTGTTTAAATAAAACAAAAACGGTTTTGGATATCAATGAAATTCTTTATTCCTGTGAAAGTACGTTCGATGCCATTATGTATGGAACTCGATTTCTTTTGCTCTACTTTTGTAGCGTCCCTGTTGAAAAACCATTTATATTTTATGTGTAGGTAGGTAGCTAACGAAATACCCAAGACATTAATCTGTTCTTAAATACCTACCTAAACTAAAAAAGACTACAGGATCCGCCAAATAACGTTTTGTTTTTTTTGAAAATGCTATAAAAAAAAAACTACTGAATATTTCCACAAACTTCTTCTTTTATTTGAAAGTACAATCCTTCCGGTTAATAATGGAAAATAATTTCATTCAAATGGCTGCCTCGGCTGGCCATGCAGTAGCCTACACGATCGGTCCAATTTTAAAGCACATTATCGATTGTGTGCAGCTGTATTTCACCAATGGCTTCACGAATATTGTCCTTTAAAGCGTCAATTGTCTCTGGCTTGTCGGCGTAACACTTATCTTTTACGGCACCCCACAAATAATAGTCCAACGGTGTCAAATCGCAGCTCCGAGGTGGCCAAACGACATCAGCTCTGCGGCTGATAATGCGATCTTCAAAAACAGGGCGCAAAACATTGAGTGTAGCTTCGGCTGTGTGGCACGTAGCGCAGTCCTGTTGAAACCAAATGTTGCCAATATCCTCCTCTTCAATTTTTGTGAACAAAAATTTGTTCAACATGGCCCGATAACGATTGCCATTGACTGTAACGGCCACTCCTTGCTCATTTTCGAAGAAAAATGGCCCAATTATGCCTCTAGACCAAATTCCGCGCCAAACAGTGACTCGTTTTGGGTATATCGGCTTTTCAATGTATGCGTGCGGGTTTTCTGTGCCCAAAATGCGACAATTTTGCTTGTTTACATACCCGCCAAGATGAAAATGAGCTTCATCTGAAAAGATAATTTTTTAGCAAAATCGGCATCTTCTCTAAGTCGATCGCAGGCCCACTTAGCGAAGCGAAACCGCATTGGATGGCCATTTGGCTTCAACTCCTGAACCAATTGGACTTTGTATGGCGTCATACCAAAGTCTGTATGCAAAATTCGTCTCACCGTTGAGAACGACGGTGAATTGATGTTGATGGCGCTTCACGCACACTTTCTGCCCCAGCAGCAATTTTCTCGGGTGTACGCACTGTTTTTGGCTTTTCACGTTTTTTTTTATCGATGAGGATGCCAGTTTCTTTCACTTTTTTCACAAGATAACGAACATACGGAGCTGACGGTGCTTCTCTTCTACCAAATTCCGTACGCAATTTTCGCACACATTCTGCAACATTACCATGTCGCAATATTTCCCAGCGTTGTTCAAGCGTACACACAACCATATTCGTTCAGCGGAAGGATAAAACTAGTTATCTGTCGAATCAGACATGAGCTAAGTGCTACCATTCGCGAAATAAGCACTAGTTGAAAAAAAAAAGTTAGATGGCGGACCCTTTATGTTTTTGAATTTCAACAAAGCGGATTTCGTTAAATTGACAAATCAAATAAATTTTAATCAGTTTAAACGCATTTTTTTTTTAATTCGAAAGGATAAAATGTTTACTACAAAATCACTTTGTCAAGTGGCAGGAAAACAAAAGAAAAATTATCAATATTACAAAAATTTTGTTGGAGTGATGAAAAGTTTTTGTAGATTGGATATTAGTTTTGAACAACTGACAAAACAAGTCAGGTAATTTTTAAACACTCTATACTCCTTTTCTTCTCGTCTCGTTGTATTGAAACTCCCGAAGATTGGCAAGACTACAATGACTCAGGCTCAGGTGCGGGGGTATATCTCCATTCGTTTGGGCGGAAGGTGTCTTTCATGTGCGGATTTTTCCAATATTAGGAACATAGAAATTTGCTTCTAGTATTACCTGCCCCTAGTAATTCCTTGTCGAACACTGAAAATCAGATTGATTTATGTGTTCTGGTTTTTGAGCAACTAACACTTTAAAAATATCATTGTTGAAGTTTATTTAAGAAAGAAAAGTTATGATTGGCTATTCATTTCATCATAGAAGACTTTGATGGGTTGTTGATTTAAATAAATAAATATTTTTGATTAACACATTTGTACATAACAGCAATTCGCCCAGGAGAAGAAACTCTCTCATTGTAGCGACCTGGCTTATACACAACATACGAGTATTGCAAAACAAGTTACACACAGCATTGCATCTCTGTATATGTTTTGTTTAAGGCGGTGAAAGCGGTTCTTAAAATTTTGTCTCTCGGACGGAATTGCGAGAAGCACTTTTTCGAGTTCCTCTACTGTCAGAATTGACTAAAATCTTGAGTTCGCATACAATATATTTCTCTTACTTCGTATACGAGCATATTGAAAATTAAGTGGACCGAGCTGCGACCGAGTAACCGCTAGCAAAAGCTTGCAGCAAATTAGTTCAGTTAAAAGTTCAATCGATAAAAATACGACATTATTGCGAGATCCTCATTTTTGAACGAAAACAATATCTTCCTTCTATAATAAATATTTATATAATAAATTTCTATTAAACATAAGTAACGAAAATTAATTTTCAACAGCGTCTTCTCTCAATGCATTTCCTATCAAAAGGTATAAAACTCCAGAGAAGTATATGTATCAACCAATTATTTCGTTTACCTAATATAGACCCAATATATTTTATTAATATCTAAACACACCCTTTAAAAGCCAAAACACTGATATGTACTACATCAACTTCTAATCTATTTACATACAAGTACTGCCTATAACGATTAGGGAAGCACGATGAACGTTTGTATTTCCATTTCAGAGAATCTTTAAATCGATTTACATAATAGTAATTTCGTTCTAGGAGCTGCCTACGGAACCCGAACGGTTGGACAAATTACTTCAAAACTTATTCCTTTCATTCCATTTCGATTTCAATCACAAACTTTTTAATCTATAATTTGTGTTCGCTCGAATCCCATGTATATCGTATGGTTGATCAGCCAAATGCGAAGGGCATTCAAGTATTTCTTTTCCGACTTATTGATTGGCATCATTAGCTCCTCTAGAAATGTAAAATTAATATCGTTCGTGAAAGTTTTAAATAAATTTAGCGACTGGCAAAGAAAATTACAAAAGTTAAATTCATGACAGGAATGACGAAACTTAAAAAAAAATAAAAATTCACAAACTTTACTACATACCTCTTCATTTTAAATTATAAATAAGTTCCATGGACAATGACATAGAAGAAGTAGAAGGCATAAGGAATGAACGTTTAAAAAACTGTTGTACGCGAAGAGATCCCCAAAGAGATATATAGATGCACTGGACACTGAATGTACAATAACGAAAAGTGGGGTGTATAAGACAGGATTACTAACTTGGGAATACAGTTCCTCCATGCTTTATAGTTTCTTGCCTTGGAGCCCTCCTGCACCGTCTTTCTACTTTTGGTCCAACGGCCCGAAGTTTTCTCAACTCAACTCCAATGGCAGACATAAATTAAATTAAGGACATTAATTTCTATTTAATTAGACCTATTCAGCAACGCGCTGTACGATGAAGGAAAATACTGTGTCTTTCCCATGGAAGGGTTCCCAATATCTAACTGGCACTTAATTTTAATTAGGTGAACAAGGTTCTCTTTTACAACTTCTGTTCTTCATGGGCGAACTTTGCAAGGTTAAGCCAAAGGGAACTCTTTAATAAGGCTTAGATAGCTTACGAGACACAACTTTTCTTATAATTTATAAAAGTGATATTAGCAAAGTTTATCTAATTACAATTTTGATTCAAATGATTTATTTCTGCCGGCTTTGTTAATGTCTGGCGAACACCATTTAGAAGCAGATGCATTTGCTGTAATTGATAATTGAAGGTTGAAGTTATTTCGATAATTACGTGAATACTTATAATTAATTATTTGTCACCAATGGGAGAAACATAAGTGCTGGTTTATCTGTTTTATCTTAGCGTAAGTAGGAATACGTCAACTTTTACTTTCCTAATGCGTGTTTTCAGAATTGAAAGAGAATACCGTCAAGGACAGTGATGTCAAACCAGCTGAAAGATAGGGTTTAGATTTGACATAAGTGAGGACAATCTAAAATCACATTTTAACCGCTCGTTGAAGAGAAAATCTTCTGATGCGAATGTAGGCATCAACACAAATGGGCTTAAAAGTGCAAAGTTTTTGATAAGCACGCTTTGTATATCTATGTAACACTAGACATCGAACGCACAATATTTAGTCAAGAATGAAGGTGGAGGAACAAAGTTAGTGTATGTGTTCATAATATTGAAAAAATCAGCATACAAATTCAACTGTTTTTAAATTTTTTTTTTTTTGGGTAGGTAGGGTAGGTAGGTAGGAGTGGCGGTTTTTTTATTTTAAAAACCCAAGTGGCACTATGTGCCGTTTTTTAACCACAACTCATTTGACCTGGTTGTTTAAGATTGTCGAATAGGAGAGTTTAGATCCAGCCTGTGGAGTTCAAAAAGGTTATCAATCCCCTTGTACTTCTTTTTGAGACCTCCTCAAGGGAGTCGAAGAAGGGTTTACCCAGAGATCACTGTCTGACCCTAGCTAGTCCTGGACAGGCGCAAAGGTAATGAGGCAACAGTCTTGATGGCAGCTTGACTATCAATAAAAATGTCTATCTCTTGCCGTGGAGCTACGTTTGGGTGTAGTTTGATTTGACGACAGGCCTCGCGGATAGCCAGTAATTCCGCCTGAAACATGTTTAGGGACTCAGAAAAAACACCTTGAACTGCTAAAGATATAATGGAACATTGAGTAAAGCATTATATTGTATGAGCTGCCTTAAGAAAAGGTCATTGAATAATAAATTGCATTTGCATGTCGAGACTTCTGAAGAGCATTTAATGTCTAGAAGGTGAACGTTTAGATAAAATGGTTCTAAGTGGTTGTTCTGAATAAAAAATCATTGACAGGTAAGTTCGTACGCACCTCCGAGTATTTTAGAAGATCAAGAAGTTTGACGCATCTTTCTTCTTAAAAACAAAAAAAGAAGAACACGTGTGTAATATTTGTATTTATAGCATATTCGATGCATTCAGTATCAGCAGTAGTAAAAATGGAACCAATGTGGTGATCGTGAGGGTGACCTATGCTCAGAGCCTAAGTACGCAATTTAATGTAAAAAACGTACGCTAAAAGTCTGCAAGATAGTATTGATTTGGAATTTTCTTAGCAGTAAATGCTTTGTCTCACACATTTTATTCATACCGATCTGAATAAAATGTAAGCTTTTCGAACATATCAAAAGCGCAGTTTATTATTCATACGAAACTTAGCAAATACGTTTTTGACATTTCTTTTGAGCAAAGGAAATTGCTGCGTTTCATTCATATATTCACCCAATATCAGTATCATGCCGCACCAAAAACCTGAAATTTAGTCAGTCTGCTACAGAGGTTTTACAAAAACTGGTATAGTCTTTCAGATATATTCGTAATTTATTTTTCTTTGTGTACTTACCGCACTGTTATGATTCCAAAATATATACGCAGGTGGCTCCGGTGAATTCAGTATAACACACGTCAGATTAATAGTTGAACCGCTTTCAATGTAAAGATCCGGTGCACCTATTATCTCTGTCGATGGTTCTGTAAAAATAACAAAACAAAAATCAATATCTTCCAAGCTCCAAACAACGAAATAAATGCGAAATAAAAGTTTGTATTATATCCATGAAAGCCTTTTATTTTAGCGTAGCCTATTATTCCGGCAATTCATAACAGTACATAGATACCTACCGCAAAATTTATCTGAACAAATGCAAAATAAAGTAGCGTATTGCTGGTACTTTACGAAAAACACAAGGTCACAAAACAATATGGAATTTTCCAATGGCGAGAAACTATCAAGCAACCGTAACCGTGTTGGTGGTAAGGAGGCGTCATATAACTGCCACAGACACCTTTTTATATATCTAGAATATTTATTACCTGAGTACATTCAGTTTTAAAAGCTTTATTCAAATTTAATGCTTTGAAATACCTAGCGATATTTCGCGTCCTTGGCTCTATTCTCTATTTTACCCATTGCCTGACCGTGACCACGCTATGTTGGCTGATTTTAGTTTTCTGCACCTGAATAAAACGTATCTGCCATAAATTTAATGGTGAACTGTCCTAAAAATGTTTGGAGATAAACAGTGTGTTCAGTTCGTTGAATGTTCACTTAGGTTCCATTCAAAAAAATGTCTGAATTGCATTTGACTTTCGAACAAAACTCACTTGAGAAGGCAATGTTTGTGGGTGATGTTGATGATATACCTTCGAGTGACCTGGCAATATGCCCGTTATACAAATGTAGGTATATATATTATGTGAGTGAGCAAGGCATGTGCACATTTATTCGGGCAAGTGCAAAAAAATTGAATGAACGAAATTTTAGGATTGAAAACATTTCATGGTGGCGGATGAAATTACTAAATTACTTTAAATTTTGATGGAATTTTAAGAATTTAAAACATTTTTAATGAAATGTGTTATACAGAGAATAAAAAAAAATATCTACTCTATAGTTTTTTGGTATTTATTTTCTTTTTCACTGGCCCGGCCCGTCAATCCGTTACAAGGGTTGCGCATTTTTTGAATCATGGAAAGATGGCGGTCTAACGAACTCATTTTGGGCCAATTTACAGGATGCCTTCCAAGTGGGTCGCACAACAGGTGGAGGGGCACGCTAATTGTAAAGAGTAAAGCAGAGGTTGTAGGCGCAGTGGTTTAGTGGTTAGTGTGTTGGACTACTAAGCGAGGGGTCCCAGGTTCGAATCCCGCAAAAACCCAAATTCCAACTAGGGGTTTTTTCCACTGCGCAGCCTCTCGCGAACGTCTGACAAACATCCGAGAGTATAACTGTCTTTAGAGCTTCTCAATTAGCCGTTTGGAATCGGCATAAAATTGTAGATCCCCTCCATTCGTTCCAAAAATAAAAAAAACTCACACAAAAAGAATGGTTGCGAGAAGCTAGGCCTTGGGTCCCTACGGACCTGTTGCGCCAACTATATATATAAAGCAGAGGTTAAAAGGAAATAAATCGGTTCATACCTTCCGGTCGGGCATATCCATCCACGACACTTTTGTGGTAAATCTATATCTCATTAAAAAAAAAAAATCAAAACATTACCCCGCTTTTTCAGAAACCTAGTTCAGTTTACATCAGACATTTAACTCCAAGGATGCCAAGTTTTCCTTGGAAATTTTTTAAAAATAATTGTATGCATGCATGCAAACCAAGTTGGAAGTTGGGAAGTTGTGATTGGCAAATCGAAATATTTTTGGGGGAACCGTCAAAAGTTTCCCTTCTTTATTTCAATGAAGTCCCATTTCAGCATTTGTTTCAATACTTAGGCAATATTTAGACTGTAATTAACGGTTCCGAAATCTTTGAGCGGGCCAATCGGTGAAAAGTTAAGTGATACTGATAATCAGATCCCGACAACACAGAAATGTACTAGGTGAGGCCCATCAATATCCACTAAATATTTGGATGGCAATAAAGTTGAGAAACTGGCTTTCTGTAGGTATGTACTCGTAATCCTGCTCAATTGTTACACTCTAGCTATTTGACAACATTAATTCAAGACCTCAGATTGTTTTAAAATGTATTACGTCTTGCATATCATCAATTTAGTTGTAATTATTTGTTAGTCAGATATGCCAATATACTTAGTACACCTATACCACACAACAATAACAAGTCAATACTTTACCACTCAATACAATCATTTGAAATGGCTGCCTGATATTTTGCGGAACATTCTCGAACCTGTTATAAAACGAAAAGTCTTATTTGCTCATTCAGAATAATACATGTTAAGCATGGCACATGACAATACAATTTAATCTCCTCCAGAGCTGCTACTATTTTTTCTTTCTCGAAGTAATTTTCCCTGATCAATTTGTAAGTTTTCCTTGGCCATTTTTTAAAAATAGTTTTATACATGCATGTCTTATACATTATCTTATGTAGAAGTAGATATTATGTATTTTATTCCCACTGGAGACTGGATCTACACAATAATGAACAGAAACGACATAACAAAGGTTTGCTTTTGTAATATGGTGCACTATAGCAAACCAAAAGATAGCAGTCATAAAGCTTACAAGGGTACAATGTCTCTAGAGACATGCGAACCTGCCCTATAACTTCCATAGAAGCCTTACGCGTAATATAAGTTTGGCACAAACGAATGATATAATCCGTGGTTAACACCCAAAACTAATGACATCGTTCTCCGAAATTGCAAAACTTACCAAGGACTTTATTATTCAATAAGCGTTTCTATTTAAAGATCTTTAACAGAGATGCATGGGCCAGAAATATGGTTCTAAAATGGAATCAGATGTATGAGCCCGTGCCAACAAAATTTAACTGAACTATTTATAGGCAAAACATCGAAAATTCACAATCCTTAGATTGTCGTATGTAAAAAATGTGAGTTCAAAA
The DNA here is from genome assembly GCA_963082955.1 of Cheilosia grossa. Taxonomy (NCBI): domain Eukaryota; kingdom Metazoa; phylum Arthropoda; class Insecta; order Diptera; family Syrphidae; genus Cheilosia; species Cheilosia grossa. Next base: position 31,298,044 of record OY720144.1, read on the forward strand.
TATTCTGATTCAGCAAAATAGCAGATTTGGAATTTTCGTAGAAATTGCTTTGCGGGACACCGATCTGAGTAAAAGGTCAGTGATTCCGCTTTTCGAATATATTAACAAAAGATGCAGTTAATTCAAACCAGTTTTCATTCAAACGAAGTTTTGCAAATGCATCTATTTAAATTTTTTTTAGAGAACTGCTAAGCCCTGAAAAAATTAAGAATATTTTCTGCTAATTACACACGCAGAAAAATCGCTTATTTAAAAACAACCGACTTTCGGTTAAAAACTACCAAGTGATACTGTTAATATAGCTCCTACAGAGTTAGTTGATTAAAATAAACCGAGTCAACTTGTTTAACGAAACTCTGTTAAAAATAACCGATTTATCAATTTCCCCTCCAAATTTGCTCGGTCGTAAATAACAAACTAACTTGGTATAATTTAACCAAATTACTCTGTTGTTATTAGCCAACCCAATGGTTGAATTAAACCATGTTACTCTGTTGTTATTAGCTAATACACATGGTTGAATTTAACCAAGTTACTCTGTTGTTATAAGCGAACCCACTTGGTTGAATTTAACCACGTAACTGTGTTGTTATTATCCAACTCACTTGATTGAAATTAGCCAACCTACTTGGTTGTATTTAACCAACTAACTTGTTAGAATTTGACCTACTTAGTCTGTTGCTATTAGCCGACTCACTTGGTAGAATTCAACATATTCAATCTGTTGTTATTAGCCAACCCACTTGGCTGAATTCAACCAAGTTACTCTGTTGTTATTAGCCAATACACATGGTTGAATTCAACCATGTTACTCTGTTGTTACTAACCAACCGACTTGGTTGGATTTAACCATGTTACTCTGTTGTTACTAACCAACCGACTTGGTTGGATTTAACCATGTTACTCTGTTGTTACTAACCAACCGACTTGGTTGGATTTAACCATGTTACTCTGTTGTTACTAACCAACCGACTTGGTTGAATTTAACCATGTTACTCTGTTGTTAGTAACCAACCTACTTGGTTGGATTTAACCATGTTACTCTGTTGTTACTAACCAACCGACTTGGTTGGATTTAACCATGTTACTCTGTTGTTACTAACCAACCGACTTGGTTGGATTTAACCATGCTACTCTGTTGTTACTAACCAACCGACTTGGTTGGATTTAACCATGTTACTCTGTTGTTACTAACCAACCTACTTGGTTGGATTTAACCATGTTACTCTGTTGTTACTAACCAACCGACTTGGTTGGATTTAACCATGTTACTCTGTTGTTACTAACCAACCTACTTGGTTGGATTTAACCATGCTACTCTGTTGTTACTAACCAACCTACTTGGTTGGATTTAACCATGTTACTCTGTTGTTACCAACCAACCTACTTGGTTGGATTTAACCATGTTACTCTGTTGATACCAACCAACCTACTTGGTTGCATTTAACAATTCCAATTGGTTAAAATTAGCCAACTTTCTTGGTAGCATTTAACCAACTAAAAGTTAAATTTACGTAACTTACTCGGTTGGAATTAGCACATCTACTTGGTTGAATTTAACCAAACTACTTACTTCTTATTAGCCAGTCCATGTGGTACCAATTTACCAGTTTACTTGGTTGAACTTGAGTGCACCTGAAAATTGAACCATCTAAAAGGGATAATTTTATCGTAAAATAAAAAAAAAATCTTTTTCATATTAAGTACATAGATTTTTTATTATAATATCGTTTGTAATGTATTTTTGAATACAAAATATATGTTTTCTGTTTATTACATGTTTTTATTAATTTTAATGCAAAACTTAATTTTACTTAAAATATATGGGTCATAAATTTCATCATTTAAAAAGAAATGTGCAAAATTGTGTATTTTTATAAATTAATTTACATAATATTATTTTAATTAGCATATTTATGAAATCTGCAGTGTTAAAGCGAAATCATTTACATTTATAATTTAATCTATTTTTTATTTATAGTGGACTTCTTAAAATAACGTACTGCTTGGAGTTAGATAAAATATTTAAAGTGTTAGGAATTGGCGATAGAAAAAATTCAAGTGGAATAACAATTTGTTGAGGTATTAATGGAACTTCTACCTCATATGCATAGTAGTGTTCATCGAAACATTTAGTTTTAAGTACTATACCAACAAAAATCAATTGACTTGAGTCATACAAATATATTTTTTCCAATACAAAAAAGTCGTACAAATAACAATCTGAACTAAGACTTTTTACTAAGACGGATCCCTTTTTATAATGTACAGAAGACATGGTCGCCCAACTGACCATAGTCAACGTTTTATTAGGGTCCAGTGATAGCTGTGATCGTATATTATCAAGTTCAAATAACATGCCATATTTTTTGGGTCCAACGTCAAGTAGATTAGAAAGTTTTCCCCTTAAAAACATTTCATTAAGTTGAAGTTGATGTTTCATTGCTAAGGTTAAAGTGATATTCATTCGGTTACATGATGATCTAGCCGACATTTTGGATTGCCTATGCTTAGCTTCGAACCTCATTGACCACAAAGATGTTAATGGGCCGTATTTTTTAAAAGCGGTATGGTAGTGAATGAGATTGTGGAACTTTGGCTTAAGACAGTCCTCGGTAAGTGTAGTATATTGTTCATTAAGTTCAGCTATTAATACTTGCAAGAAATCTTCTGTTCCAACAGAAACATTTATACTAAGAAGTATGTCAACAATTTGTCTTAATTTTATATACATTTCCCAAATAATATTACCCCTCGGCACAAAGTCACCTATAAGTAAACCCAAAAACCGCAAAAGAGTAAGCGTTTCTCCTGAAGATAAACGCACATTTCCCCGCCTAAGATGTTCTCTTTCGATAGGGCAAGGTTTGTTTTTAGTATCAGGGCCATATGAGAAAGCTAATAGCTTATCATTGAAAATTGTTAAAGAAAAAAATTTGTTTTTTTCGGTATACTCTGAAAGTATAAAACTCAAAATGTATTTGGCAACACCCTCTAGCATATCATGCATAATATCGACGCCCACCTGTTGAAACAAGTCGAAGTTGTTTATGCCCAGAAAAACGCACTTTTCCTTAATGCCGGTTAAAGATAAATTATTTAAAGCCAGATCTGCTTCATAGCTTGCCATTGTTCGAAGAAGTGTTGTATCTTCGTAAAGTTGCTTTTTCAATACATCTTTTGTAACTTTGCACACTCTACAAGAAAAATTTGCTGAAAAGCTCTCTACGAACCCAATCAGAGAGTGTATTCCTAAATTGTCACCAAGAATCAGAGCTAGTTCAAAAAATAAAGATCCCTTGAAAGATGGAATATCTATTTCTATGCCCACTTCGCTTAAAAAATTAAACTCATCAATAATTGGTTGAAATATAACATTATTACCAAAAGATACTCTGTCGGATGAATGAAATAATAAAATAAGGAATATGTTGGACAGAACTGAGGAGCGCCAAGGTGGAAGACATGGAACTGAGACGTACACAGCTCCTAGTTTGTGAACACCAGCATGACTTCCTAGAACGTTTCCGATTTCATAATCATCGAAGTACATAAATAGAGGTAACACAATGCGATTTGAATGGTGCTTAAGTCTTTCTTTCCAATGTGAACCTTGAATAAAATTTTCCATTCCATCTTTATTTCGAAGACTGTCCATATATTCAAAAGTTTCCGAAAGTACGTTCTCGAGGGAGAAAAATCTTTGCAATATATCTCTTAAAGATATAAAATGTTCTTGGCACGGAATAGGTTCCATACGTGTTATTCCACCTTTTTTGACATAATCGAACCTTTGGCCGATTATTATTCCCTTAGGCTCAATGTATGATTTTTGTTTTGTGAAATAAGAAATTCTTTTTTGTTCTGTTCGGAAACATTCTAAGGGGGAGGTGATTGAAGGAACAAGTGCTTGCATTAATTGATTTGAAACATCATTAGATAGAGAATGCTCAATACATATATTGTCTACACAGTTCTGCAAATTTGAACTTAATGAACCGAAATATTCTGCTAAGCCATCAATCACTTTTTGCACTACGTTTCTAGGCAAGATCACATTTGCATAAAGGGATGCTATAAAAAGTGATAGTGATTTATCAAGTGACAGGGTTTCTGTATTTTCAGTTTTATTGGTTTGTTCTAATTGTTTTTCTGCAACAACACTTTCATTAAGTATATCCGCATTCTTCTCAGAATTTGTTGGATTATTTGAACATTGAAAATCGTGTTTTTTTTTAAAGTGTCTTCTAAAGGAATTGAAAATTGGAAACGATCGCTTACAATCTCCTTCGCGACATTTATAAGTTGTGAAGTTATGGTCACTGTGATTGAAATCAAAGTGGTGCCTTAGAACTTTGAGATCCTTTAAGTAGGATCTGCATAAGAAACAAACAACCATTGTAAGAAAATGAATTGGAAGGGGAAAACTCTAACTTTCCTTGACACCTAACTCTCCCAACAAGGTATTGGCCGCGGTAGATTCCTTATCGAACTCTGTCTTAATTTTAAAAAATGCTTTTTGAATAAACAGCCAAGAACATCTACTCTCTGGCGGATATTCAGCATTAATAATAAAAATTAGTTTGAAACAAACATCTACTGCCTCTAAAATGGTAGGTAGTAAATATTTAGTTTCATCTACAACTACAAAATAGGACCCAATAGCATCGATTGAGTTACCTACTACTATAATGAAGGGCTGTAATGTAAGGCCAATACCTTGTAGTTTTTCTCGCCTGCTGGTAATTGCTGCATCTATCTCTGCATCCGTTGCAACTCTCGTTATGAATCCATCCCTTGCTTCCGCCTTAGAGGGTCGCCAAATTTTCTGCTTCGATCCTTTGACCTTAACGTTTGATGTGGTCAACAATGAAGGGATTAGCAGGAATGCCGCGAGGTTGCTGATCTCTTCAGAAACTGAGAAAATATAAAATAATAAAACAATTATAAGTCATATGCGTCCAATTAATTTTTCTACACAAAATGTGTGCAAATCTGATTCGAAGAATTATACCTATATAGAGAATGCGCTAAAAAATATAGAGAAAATATGATGCAGATTTGTTTTTTTCTTCTAAAGAAAACATAATGGTCAAAACAAAAACAAATTTTTCGGAACAATCTAGTAAAGCTAAAATATCCACGCTTTTTCTGAAATTCGATCGAATCGGAAATTCTTCGATTTATTTCGATTAGCAGGTTATGTATTTATTAACAAATGACGTTTTCTTACGATTTTCCCGAGTCAGCAGGTGAGCGAAGTATTTATCCTTTCCTCTTACTCCTTTTCCCTTGCTTCTAGCAAGTTGGAAAATGTCCTTTTTTAATTTTGGAAAATTTTCAACCAGTCCGTTGCAGTTGTCGCTGTATATTTTATCGAAATCCCTTACCAGCTGTAGAGAAAAGAAGAATTACATAATATTATATGTAAAGAAAAGCCTGAACTATATCCAAATAAAAAGAAAAGATCGAAACTCATAGATAACGCAAGCATTTATGTGACAACTATGAGTAAAATCTGAACTAATAAATATAAGAGCTTTTACTTGTGAAACTGTAGTTCACGTTAAAGACTAAATATATGTATAATGTATTTCTGATATAATTATACTTCTATGAAATATTACCAGTTTAAATCCCAATTGTTTTTTTAAGGCCGGATATTCCTCAAAATACTCGGATATGCTCATATCCTTTAAATGGTGAAGTCGGGCATGGGTCGTTTTCTCCCATTTGTCCTCGGTTGTTTCCCATGGATGGCTAGAATTTTTTAGCCATTGGAGATCTTCTTGGAATTGTCCTTCGAAGTCTTCGAAATTGGCAGCTGTTGCTAGGCGCTTTATAGGATGTGATACTGATGCGGGAGAGGATACTCGACTGGAGGAAGGTGACGACGTCGCAGAAGCGGAAAACGAACGCTTCCTTTTAGTGATAACACCACTTTCCCGGTATTTTCGTTTTAGATTGTGGATGTGATCTGGCAATTTTCCAGCCAATCTGTTTACAACCCCACGACTCGAATTTATCAGCTTGTTGTGAAAATATACCGATCTATTCTCGGTAGGGAACAAATGAACAATCTGATTTGTCCAGTGCCCATAAATTTGAGCTGTGATATTTTTTTCCGGGTTTTTCTTTAAAATGTTGGTGCAGACAATACGCACCAATCGCAGTCGAGCAACGTTATCCAGCGGTCGAGTTTTATCCAGCGACAGTAGACCGGTTCCTTCCAGTGAGCTTTCGAGCAGCTTGTTAAGTTCCTAGTAACAAAATATTTTAATGTGCATATAAATATAAAAAATTAGTGAAATATATTAATAATTAATAAAATAAGTGAAAAAAAAAACCCTTTGTACTATCGGCTAAAGCTATTAGTGGCAATCACCTATTATAATCACCTTCTCTTAGTTGATTATAAATGCAGTGTTTTTTACTCAAACTGATAGATAAGTCAATTTATTCTGATTGATCTCTGAATGCATAAAGAAACGCAAATTGAAAGCAGAGACCATCAATCAACACTAATCACCTTTCCGATTTAAACCCTGTACTTACATCTAAACTTTCGCTGAATTGATCATCAGCAACAACGCTTGAAGGGGAATCTAGTGCATCCCCTCTGTCGCTAACAGCGAAATTTGGCAGAATCTCACTAAAAGAGAAATTAAGGCAGTCGTTTTGTTCTTGTGTGTTTGTAGCAAGAGATAATTCTGAAGTTTCAAAAGTCTGAAAAATAAAAAGACTTTATTTCTACCATTTCAAATGGTTAAATAATATGAACCAACCAAAGTCGTGGACGCATTAGGGTGCATAGCTTTCCGCCATTCTTCGAAATTCCGTGTAAACAGAACCCGATGCCCTATAACTGGGATCATTTCCTTTATCTCTCTGGCACCAAGCAGCGCCAAAGACATTGAAGTTATAGCATTTTCTGTTATAAATGAAAATTAACCAATGTCACGTAGTTAATCACTTGCAAAGTATAGGTTTTTATCAGATATACAAAATGGCGCAAATTTAATCACCCTTTCGGAAGATTTTATAATTTTTGCAAATAGCTTCGTACGTCAATCAAATTAATTTAGCAAAAAAGTAATTCAAAAACAAAATTGGAGGATTAATTTTGCACCACCTTGCATAAGAAAGTCGCGTATAAGAAAGAATCGTCTGTGAAAAACACAAGCTTCTAAAAAGCTTTTCAAGCGCAAAAGAATTTTCGTGCCGTAAGGAATCGAAATCAAAAATGCAAAACACATGTGTAGCAAAAATACTTTAAGCAAATTACAACTTTCTTATATGCGAATAATATTGTATAAATTTACGTTTTGGTATATAAACGAACCTTTAAAAATGTCTACGTAGGCTTCCAGGCCCCACTCCTTTAGTAAGGTTGACACTTCTTCATCCATTTTAGATAACTGTGAAGCACGTGTTAATATGAGCATGTGCATATCAAAATACGATCATTTAATTACTAAATTACTACTGACAGAAACATTGAGAACTAAGGCTATGCCTGGTTTTAAGACGATGTTCGCCATTTATTGGTGACAAACGATTCGAAATGATGAAAACATAGACAGAAATCATTTTAAATAGTTCGTCCCAGAAAAGTTGCGAACATCGCCATAAAAGAAAAAAAAAGCCCAAGAAAAACAAAACTAATGCACTCGCTAATGAAGAACCTGAATCCCAGAAGAAAAAAACATGTCAAAACACGATACCAGACTGAAAGGGTTGATATTAACCGAGTGTTTCTCAACTCGGCAATTATTAACCGAGTACTAGGTTGAAATTCTTTGCTTTGGTTCTATTTTTTTTTCACTTGAATATCACCAAAATTGACAATAAATTGTTTAAAACTCGAGAAAAACAACATAGTTAATGCACTCGCTAATAAAGAACCTGAATCCCAGAAGAAAAAAACATGTCAAAACACGATACCAGACTGAAAGGGTTGATATTAACCGAGTGTTTCTCAACTCGGCAATTATTAACCGAGTACTAGGTTGAAATTCTTTGCTTTGGTTCTATTTTTTTTTCACTTGAATATCACCAAAATTGACAATAAATTGTTTAAAACTCGAGAAAAACAACATAGTTAATGCACTCGCTAATAAAGAACCTGAATCCCAGAAGAAAAAAACATGTCAAAACACGATACCAGACTGAAAGGGTTGATATTAACCGAGTGTTTCTCAACTCGGCAATTATTAACCGAGTACTAGGTTGAAATTCTTTGCTTTGGTTCTATTTTTTTTTCACTTGAATATCACCAAAATTGACAATAAATTGTTTAAAACTCGAGAAAAACAACATAGTTAATGCACTCGCTAATAAAGAACCTGAATCCCAGAAGAAAAAAACATGTCAAAACACGATACCAGACTGAAAGGGTTGATATTAACCGAGTGTTTCTCAACTCGGCAATTATTAACCGAGTACTAGGTTGAAATTCTTTGCTTTGGTTCTATTTTTTTTTCACTTGAATATCACCAAAATTGACAATAAATTGTTTAAAACTCGAGAAAAACAACATAGTTAATGCACTCGCTAATAAAGAACCTGAATCCCAGAAGAAAAAAACATGTCAAAACACGATACCAGACTGAAAGGGTTGATATTAACCGAGTGTTTCTCAACTCGGCAATTATTAACCGAGTACTAGGTTGAAATTCTTTGCTTTGGTTCTATTTTTTTTTCACTTGAATATCACCAAAATTGACAATAAATTGTTTAAAACTCGAGAAAAACAACATAGTTAATGCACTCGCTAATAAAGAACCTGAATCCCAGAAGAAAAAAACATGTCAAAACACGATACCAGACTGAAAGGGTTGATATTAACCGAGTGTTTCTCAACTCGGCAATTATTAACCGAGTACTACGTTGAAATTCGTTGCTTTAGTTCTATTTCTTTTTTCACATAAAAACCACCAAAATTGACAATAATTTGTTTTAAACAAGAGGAAAACAAGATAATAATATTATGTACTCACCAATAAATATGAATTTTTTATTTTTCCTTGTCTTTTTTGTTTTTTTTATTTTCACTTATCACAGATTTCACACCACCAGCCACTACAAAGGTTCAACACTTAATGACTCAATTACTAGTCGCGAGCAGCGTGCGTCGTTCATAATTCGCGATAGTATGCGTATGCGTATAACACGATGTATGTGTTAAAATCAACCGAGACACACTGTTTTACAGATGAACGAGAAGCCTTGTGTTTGTAGATATTAACCGAGTTGACTGTATCTGCAGCCACACACATATTTCTACCTACCAGGAATGTAAAACGAGTTTTTGGTATTGTACCCAAATGTTTTCCATTGTTCGTGAATGATCTGTATCAACAGCCACACACATATTTTCTACCAGGGATGACAAAACTGATTTTTTAGGTGCTGTACCGAAATGGGTTCAATTGTGCGTGAATAATTTGTGATCGCAAAGGCCTAGCAAAGGCAGCACAGCAATGAAAAAGACGATTTATTCAAGGCTGCTCCTGGAAGTCGAGATTGGTTACCAATACTTCCTTGGTTTCTTCAAATTCTCCTAACTGTGCTTTACAAGATGGTATATATAATTTTCTGTTTGTATCTTTATTTTAAAATGTGTATGTACCAATTGCATTATGAGTTTAGTTATTATCAACTCTCACAAAACGCATAGTTCAAAACAAGTCTGGTACTAACAAATTTTGAAATAAAGTGATAAATGCAGGACTATATATACCATATTGTAGAGCACAATTAGATGAAATCTCAGAATCTATCTTTTTGATTCCGGACTCTGCCGGACGCTTCTTTTTGCCGCGTGGAAAACGATATAAGTTTTATTATTATCATCTCTCACCAACGCATAGGTCGAAACGAGTTTGGTACTTACAAATTTTGAAGTAAAGGGCTAAACTAAAGACTATACCATTTTGTTCAGCATGTGCAAAAGTGTAGCTTTTTTCATTAGCTTGGTTCTCAAAATGATTGAATCGCAGAGTGAAAAATTACTTAATTTTACTTCATTATATCTACAGAAACAGATTAGATTAATATTGCGTTAAGGCCATTATGTCAATTGGACTCAATAAAAAGCTAATATTTATTTTGCATTAAATTTGTACCTTTGGCAAATTTTCTTACAATTAGATACCTATCTTAAATTAGTTTTCAAGTGCCTAGCTACAATTAAGAGTAAAAGCCATATTTTATCAGACAAAAATGTAAAAAAAAAATTGTTGCTTTGGCCATTTTTGTCTGTGTTCTTTTTTTCCTATTGCAAGCCAAAAAAGTAGTAGAGAAAACTTTGTTTTTAAGGCTGTATTAGCCTGTTTAGAATTTAGTTTGTTCGTGAAATGTGAATGTACTAAATTCGGAAGGAATGTCGGAACGTATTTTCAGAAGTAGAATATATTCATCAAAGTTCTGAATTTGGGCAAATCGTACTTGTATATATCTTTAAATCAACTGTGTCGATAAAAGTACAATTGCGATTATTTTTTCATCCCTGGTTTCTGCGTTTTGAAAAAGCAGCGTCGTAATTCGTGGTGTGCGTATAACTTGTTAAGAAACAACAGTATGTGTTTGTTGAAATTTACCAAGTTGAATGATAAAATTAACAGATACACAATTTCTACGTATAACAAATATCAGATAGGTACATATTTCGATGAAAATGTTTTATAGAATTGTTTTATGGAAAAATGGAATGTAAAATAAATCGAGGAGAATTCTCTTTTTTTGAACAGAATGTTACTTTATTTTTGGGAAATTCTCACGAGTAAAAGGGTTAAAAACAAACAAGTCATTGGTTGTATTTAAGCAACGTTTATTGGTTGTTTTCAACAGAGAGCTTGTTAGATTTTAACACACATTCGCTTGGTTAAATTCTCACGAGTAAAAGGGTTAAAAACAAACAAGTCATTGGTTGTATTTAAGCAACGTTTATTGGTTGTTTTCAACAGAGAGCTTGTTAGATTTTAACACACATTCGCTTGGTTAAATTCTCACGAGTAAAAGGGTTAAAAACAAACAAGTCATTGGTTGTATTTAAGCAACGTTTATTGGTTGTTTTCAACAGAGAGCTTGTTAGATTTTAACACACATTCGCTTGGTTAAATTCTCACGAGTAAAAGGGTTAAAAACAAACAAGTCATTGGTTGTATTTAAGCAACGTTTATTGGTTGTTTTCAACAGAGAGCTTGTTAGATTTTAACACACATTCGCTTGGTTAAATTCTCACGAGTAAAAGGGTTAAAAACAAACAAGTCATTGGTTGTATTTAAGCAACGTTTATTGGTTGTTTTCAACAGAGAGCTTGTTAGATTTTAACACACATTCGCTTGGTTAAATTCTCACGAGTAAAAGGGTTAAAAACAAACAAGTCATTGGTTGTATTTAAGCAACGTTTATTGGTTGTTTTCAACAGAGAGCTTGTTAGATTTTAACACACATTCGCTTGGTTAAATTCTCACGAGTAAAAGGGTTAAAAACAAACAAGTCATTGGTTGTATTTAAGCAACGTTTATTGGTTGTTTTCAACAGAGAGCTTGTTAGATTTTAACACACATTCGCTTGGTTAAATTCTCACGAGTAAAAGGGTTAAAAACAAACAAGTCATTGGTTGTATTTAAGCAACGTTTATTGGTTGTTTTCAACAGAGAGCTTGTTAGATTTTAACACACATTCGCTTGGTTAAATTCTCACGAGTAAAAGGGTTAAAAACAAACAAGTCATTGGTTGTATTTAAGCAACGTTTATTGGTTGTTTTCAACAGAGAGCTTGTTAGATTTTAACACACATTCGCTTGGTTAAATTCTCACGAGTAAAAGGGTTAAAAACAAACAAGTCATTGGTTGTATTTAAGCAACGTTTATTGGTTGTTTTCAACAGAGAGCTTGTTAGATTTTAACACACATTCGCTTGGTTAAATTCTCACGAGTAAAAGGGTTAAAAACAAACAAGTCATTGGTTGTATTTAAGCAACGTTTATTGGTTGTTTTCAACAGAGAGCTTGTTAGATTTTAACACACATTCGCTTGGTTAAATTCTCACGAGTAAAAGGGTTAAAAACAAACAAGTCATTGGTTGTATTTAAGCAACGTTTATTGGTTGTTTTCAACAGAGAGCTTGTTAGATTTTAACACACATTCGCTTGGTTAAATTCTCACGAGTAAAAGGGTTAAAAACAAACAAGTCATTGGTTGTATTTAAGCAACGTTTATTGGTTGTTTTCAACAGAGAGCTTGTTAGATTTTAACACACATTCGCTTGGTTAAATTCTCACGAGTAAAAGGGTTAAAAACAAACAAGTCATTGGTTGTATTTAAGCAACGTTTATTGGTTGTTTTCAACAGAGAGCTTGTTAGATTTTAACACACATTCGCTTGGTTAAATTCTCACGAGTAAAAGGGTTAAAAACAAACAAGTCATTGGTTGTATTTAAGCAACGTTTATTGGTTGTTTTCAACAGAGAGCTTGTTAGATTTTAACACACATTCGCTTGGTTAAATTCTCACGAGTAAAAGGGTTAAAAACAAACAAGTCATTGGTTGTATTTAAGCAACGTTTATTGGTTGTTTTCAACAGAGAGCTTGTTAGATTTTAACACACATTCGCTTGGTTAAATTCTCACGAGTAAAAGGGTTAAAAACAAACAAGTCATTGGTTGTATTTAAGCAACGTTTATTGGTTGTTTTTAACAGAGAGCTTGTTAGATTTTAACACACATTCGTTTGGTTAATTTTACATGAGTAGCACGGTTATTAATAACCAATCAATGTGTTAAAACCCCAAATTTAGTAGGTTTTTCTTAACCAAGATACTTGTTTGAATTTAACCAAACAGGAAAACGAGACTGGTTGGTTAATATTAACGAAGCAACTTAATTGATAACAAACATTTAGTGTGTTATTTTTAACAACATGTATTTAACCTTTTTAACACGGTAGTTTTTAACAATAATAACTCATTTGTTTTCTACAGAGACTTAGTTGATTTCAACACTCGGTTAAGGTCAAACAAAAATGTTGGGCCTTATGTCCCACCCAATAATATGAAAATTAAACAAATAAATACAAGTAAAAAACCTCGCATCAACTCCGTACTCCAACAGTAAACAAGTAGGGGGGTTGCAGGGGGGCAGCATGCCCCCTCATACACATTTCATAATACAATGGTAGCAATTCGCAATTATCTATGGTAAAATTTGGGACTTATGTCCCATCTTCGACAAAACTATTTTGGAACTTATGTCCCAATAGGGTGGGTCATAAGTCCCAAATTCGATTCGGGACCTATGTCTCACTTATGTGGGTTATAAGTCCCTGTCCCTTCGCCGTAAAATCATCATAAGCGATACAGCTCATTTTCACAGCGAGTGGTTGTTAATCTTCAAAATTGTCTCATTGGTTGAAAAACAAAAATTATTTTTTCGAAAATAAGAATTTTATATGGACAATTTCAACAAAAGAATGCGTATTTGCAAGTAAAGCCGTGGAGGTCATTTTCCGGGTGTGTTATTCCTTTTTTATTTAAAAAAAATACGCTTTTTTGAGAAAGCGACATGATTACACCTTTCCCAAAACACGAGACTACTTAGAACTGCTACATAAATAATTCGCAAACTTAGCCCATCTTAAGCTCGCAAAAACACACACTTCCTTGGTTCGGGAGCATAAAATCAAATCGTAGGAACTAACCTAATCTGCTCGAGTCATGAGTCAATTTTAAAATGGTTTAATTTCTGTTTATTCGCGCAAACTCATCGAATTTAAGTTATTCTCTAGTTTTAATGTTTTAATTTCGTGCAAAATGGATTCGTGGAAGATAATTTATGAGTCGAGCACGTAATGGGACATGAATAGGAAAAACGCAAAACTATTAGATGAAATAGCAGTGGTCAACTTAGCACTGATACATAAATAATTCACTAAAGGACCATTCACATAAGAGCGAATTGAAAATTCATATATTTAGTCAAATATTTATAAAAAAAAATTTACAAATGCAGCCATGAAAACTCTTCCCACACTTTATTCGCAGTCCAAATAATCCAGGCGCGAACCACAAACCAACGAACTAAAAAACTGGTTCATTAATAACCTTTTAAAGTGAAACTAGCTAAATTCGCTTGCACCCGAATCACAGACTTATGTATGTAAATCTTATTTGGAAAAAGCGCCGAGTTTCTGTTATCGAAATGATAGAGTTTTCTTAAATTGTTATGCTCTATTATTATCAATGCAGATGCTAAAGAACACTAGTCTTACCTAATAATAGCGCAAGTGTCTAATATCAAAATGATAAAGAGCATAATGTATTTATACTGTCTCTAAGTATACTTGCTTTTTTATGTCAAAGAATGCAGAGATAAAGTGAAATAACTCAGTTTGCACGAGCTACAACTTCATTTTGTCAAGCTTTTCCACTCTCCATTCTCAATGTTTCTCTCATTTCATAGCTAAAAGATCCGGTTCATGAAAATTAACAAAAAATTAATTGGATTTCATTTTCAACCGGCGCTTAATTTCGAATTGTCCTCCCTCTGTGGAATACATTCACTCTGTGATTTATTGTTCACCTTAAAGATTTCATTATCCTGCAGAATTGGATTCAGCTACAAGTTTACAACTGCATCTGCAGCACATGTGGAGGAAAACACTCATAAGCAAAATATTCCATGCCCCAGGACAGACCTAAAGAGAAAAGGGGTATATGATTTCATACGCAAATACTGTTTTAAAAAACCGTCCACGATAAATCACGAGGATTGAAATTTTAAGTTTAGTTGGACACTCTCGTTTCTGTTGCCAAAAATGATATATGAAGGTACAAATGTTATGACATTGTGTATACGCAGCGACTGAATTGACCCAGGTCAGTTAATAAATCACTAGAGAAATGACATTTTCTCGAAATGGTTCAAAAGGTTTATGGAGACTATTAGGAGATATGTGCTGGCTAATGTGAAAAATCAGCCGCCCACAATCACAGCGATGTGACTGTCTACATAAAATTAAAACAATGATCGGAGTCAGACCTACGTGCCTATTCAGAAAGTGGGACACTTCCGGCCTCCGTCGTTGTTCCTGGACTATGCAAACAGCATTCACTGAATGGTTAAATAAACAAAAAAGTTTTTTCATGCCAGTGAACGGCTTTCAGGGTATCCGGTTATTTTGTGCGGAGAGCTAAAATCAGCAATGGACAAATTTATCATTCTGTTTAATTTGGACGATAAACAGCTACCCCAAATGATACATATTCTGGCGCAGGTTGTTGGTACGTATATATTATATATATATAGGTATATGGACTGGTTTTTATGGTAGGTTGACTTGGATTTGTTCAGCAAGTATTCGTCCTTCGCAGAGGTGGTGCATTTGCTACATCTGAAAGCAACTGTATTCACTATTCACATGCAAATTTTTGTATGAATAACTTATGAGCGGTAGGGTCCTTTTTAGAGCGTCGACATGCTGAGAAAAGGATTAGTGTTTGTTATTTTCTAAATGGATTGGTTTTTATATACCTATAGCGCATCATATAAATTGAGGCACCGTAGACAACATAGTAGAAAATTCTCAACGTCTTTATATTGGCACTCTGTTAGTCCTTTCAGGTGATTCCAGACAAAAACTTCCCGTCATTCCGCGTTCAACGTACGCTGATGAGATCAATGCTTGCTTGAAATCATATCCACTGTGGCGTAATGTTGAAAAAATTCAACTTCAAATGCTTAAAGATCCATCTGCTGAAACATTCTCAAAACAACTGTTAGATATCGGTGATGGAAAAGTTACTAAGGATGAGACTGGATGCATAAAATTACCGGACGATTTCTACAAAATCATTGATTCGCAAAATGCTCTCATTAACCTAATACTTCCCGATGTACACACACAATACATTCATCTTGAGTGGCTGGCAGAAAGGGCGATTTTAGCACCAGATATTGCCAGGTAACTTGGTTACATATAAATCTCTTGATGCAGTTTGCGATGCCATTGGAGCTGCAAATTTTCCAACAGAGCTTTTAAACTCATTGGATTTACCAGGCATACCACCGCATAATTTAGTACTCAAAGTTGGATCTCCGGTTATTATGTTTCGTAATTTGAGCTCACCACGGCTGTGCAACGGCACGCGATTAGTCGTTAAGAAATGAATGAACAACGTTATCGAAGCCATTTTTTTAAATGGCAAATTCCAGGCTGAAAGTATGTTACTTCCACGAATCCTTATTATACCCACAGATGTGCCAATTCAGTTTAAACGCATTCAGTTCCCCATAATCTTTGCATTTGCAACAATGTCTGTTTGCGGCTTAGATTTGAGCACATCATGTTTTTCACACGGACAATTATACATGGCATGCTCTCGAGTGGGCAACCATTCAGTTTGTTTGTGCTAGCTAAAGATGGAAGGACAACAAATATTGAACACTCCATTGCACTAAGAGATTTATATTGTTGACATGATGACTAATATTTTCAGAATTCGTTGTATATATTTATAATTAAAAAAAAAAGTTACAATAAATAAAAAAAATTTGTTATTTTCACATACCGTCAACGTTCACAGCGCTCCATGCATCTTCCACTCATATACCACACACGCAGTGGTGATCTCTATGGATGCTCTTTAGCATCCATAGAGATCAGACGACTTTGTTAGTGAGGTAGTGTCAGCGAAATCAAGTGTAAATAGTGTGTTTGGATAACAATTTCCAATTAGCCATTTGGCTCAGTGGAGCATATCATCGGCTCTGACGCCAGCCGAAGCCGGTTCGAATCCCATTGGGGGCAGAAGATTTTTTTCTAACAAAAATCTAAATAACAAAACAAAACTTGGAGTGCCGCAAGGCAATCACGCGATGGACACTGGCCATCCAAAGGTCCCGCAAGCAAATGCCCCGTTGACAAAGCGAATGACAAGACAAGTCAAGCAGCAGCAACTGGGAGCAGAAACAACAACAACAGTAACAACATCAACAACAACTACTACGCCAGCAGTAATATCATCAACAAGTGCAGCAGCATTAACCACGGGAAAAGCAGCAACAATAAGCGCAACAAAGGTAGAAAAGAGGCGACGTAAGCTGAAGTCTACACCAAACTTGTCAGCCAAGAGGAAGACAAAGAAAGAGGGAGCGGCTATGACGTCAAGAACCAGCACGTCAGAAGCCGAGTCAGATGAGGATGAGGTACGTAGCTACTCCTACGAGTCGGAAGGGGGCGAAGGTCGGTTCGTGGGCGAAGGTAACTCTTTCCAAGAGTTACTGGACGCCGTAGACGACGCGGAGCAACAACAACAACAAAACGAGGAAGAAGACGAGGAAACCCAGCTCGATCGTCTGATCAAAGAGCTCCTCGAAAAAAGAGAAAAGTTGCGCCAGCAAAAGTTGCAACAACAACAGCATAAGCTGAAGCAGCTTCAAGCTGAGCAGCATCAACACAAACAACAACAAAAACAGCTGAAACAACAACAACAACAACAAGAAATGCTAAAACAGCAACAACATAACAAATATCAACAGAAAAAGCAGCCAGCACAGAAACAGTCGCTGCCACAACAACAACAGCAGAAGCAGCATCCGCAGCAGCAGCAGCAGCATCAACAACAACAACAGCAACAACAACAACAACAAAAACAGAAGCAGCAACAACAAACGAAAAAGGTAAAGATACCGCCTATTAATGTAAGTTATTTAGATATTAGCGATAGTATTAGGTTATGTAGGCTAGTTACTAAGGACTTTTATATTAAGAGGCTAAACGCTAGTAAGCACATTATTATGTGCAGTAATATGGAAGAGCACAAAAAGTTGCGCACCGCTCTGGAGAAAGCGGAAACCGAGTACTTCACGTACACTCCAAAAGGAGAAAAGCGACAAACTGTGCTGCTTAAGGGTATCGATCCCAATATAAAAATAGAGGAGCTCGAAAACGAGCTCAAGAATCATGAGTGCGAAGACCTTAAGTTCGTGGGGGTCAAGCCGTTTTCTTCGCCTGCGGACAGGGGTGGTAGCCGCAAATTACCATTCTTTTTGGTTCAACTAACTCCCGATAGCAAAATTGATAGTCTGAAAAGGATCAGATTCCTGTACTATCATGCAGTACGTTGGGAAAAATTAAAGAGGTCAGATCGTGTACTTCAATGTATGCGCTGCCAGAGGTTCGGGCACGCCGCAGCTAACTGCCACATGCAGTTCAGGTGCGTTAAGTGCAACAAGGACCACAAACATGGGGAATGTGCTTTAGGTAGCGATAGGGTAGAAGATCGAAGCCAGCTCTCATGTGTACTCTGCAACAGCTCAGGACATCCTGCTAATTTCAGGGGATGTCCCAAGTATCAGCAGGTAAAACAGAATGTGCAGGCTCGAAAACAGAGGTCCGAAGAAGAGAAGGGTCGAAAGAGTCGCTCGTTCTCTAATTTTGTTGCACCCAATGTGTCCTTTGCCCAAATGGTATCTGGACCGGGTAGCACAATCACAAAAAGCGCGCCGAAGGTTCCTACACCGGAAGCGGATCTGGATTTGAAATCGATCCTTCTGTCACTGCACGGAAAGATCGACAATTTCCAGAAACAATTAAATGAGCATGCGGCTCGAATAGACATGATCTATTCGACGCTGTTTGCCGAGTCTGCCGCGCCATAAATATGATGGGTACGCTGGACGAGGTAAACTTAAAGATCCTTGCGGTGAATGTAAATTCACTAATCCGGATCGAGAGAAGGATCAATCTTTCCAATTTGTTGGAAGCCGAAAAGCCAGATGTGCTTCTGGTTAGCGAAACTAAGCTATCCCCGAAGCACAAATTAGGCTATAGAAATTATTTTGTAGTTAGAAGAGACCGGCCCAACTCCACACAGGGAGGTGGTGTCGCTATCTTAATACGTAAAGGCTTGCGCCATAAGGTCATATATAGCGGAGACGTGCGCAGGTTCCAAGTGTTGGAAGCATGCATCGTATGCATTCCCCTCAATACCCAGAGGCGGATGTATGTGGTGTCGCTTTACGCACCGGAATCTCCTCGACGCATTGAATTTTTAAATGAGATCGAGACGCTTTTTCGTTGTTTAGAGCTTCAATCGGAAGATAATTATTACTTTTTGGGCGGAGACCTCAATGCTAAACATGCGGCATGGGGAAATGATATTCCGAACCCTAGAGGCAACCAGTTTCACGACTGGTGGCGTCATAATATGATTGAGTACAAACTCGAGTTGTACGCGACGGATATCCCGTCTTTCCCTAGAGAGGGTTCTTTCTTGGACTTGGCGCTAGTTGACGAAAGACTGGAACTAACAAACATTGATCTAAGCACGCGGAACTGTTTACGAGCGGTTGAGTACGATAGTGATCACTACGGACTTGCCGCCGTAATACGGATCCCGAACGAGCAGACGCAGCTGGAGCAGTACGACCAAGTGCGTTCTTTCGATTACCGAAAAGCGCAGTGGTCGCGCTTCTCCAGAGTGTTAAAACGCGACATACGCTCATGCGAGATCGACCCACCGACAAACAGGAACTTAACGAACGATGAGATCGACATTCATTTACGGCAAATGAATGACGTCATCAAACAGACAATGGAGCGGACTATCCCCCGGGTAGGACGTTCCACGGACGAAGAACAAACTGAAAAGTATCGAAACCCGACAATCGATGCTCTGTACAGACATAAAAGTAGACTGCTCTCGAGGCTTAAACGGCTACACAGACAGTTCACTGACAGGAACGATCCCGAGTTAAGAACACTGAATTCGATGATCAAAAACTTGAAACAGTTGATCTCAGAAAATTACAGAAAATCTGTAAGTTTGTATTGGGGCAATAAAATTCGGGCTATAAAATCCAGTAGTCCGAAAATGTTCCCGCAAATAAATAAACTGTTCAGGCGGAAGGAGCATAACGACATTTCATGTGTTCGAATACCTCGGACGAACGAGAACAGACAGACACTACTGACTGCTGGCATAAGTCCGGAAAGTGCTGACTCGAACGACGGTTTTTTCGTGGTCGAAGACCCGCAGGAGAGGGTGAACTTGATGGGAGCTTTCTTTGAGACTGTGTATACGGTGAACAACCCTGTTTGCCGTAACCGCGACCTCGAAGAGAGGGCCTTTCTTAACCACTTTTATCTGCGGACCGAAATTCAAGATTGGCGATCCGAGAACAACGGTTTCACCGGGTTCAATGACGACAACCGTGCAAACGGCACAGTCGCCGATGAAAATACTCATCTGTTCGTGAGTAGAGATGAACTTCGGTGCATCTTTGAATCACTTAAAAACAAAAAGTCGGCGGGAGTGGACGGTATCCCAAACGTCGTATTAAGACACCTGCCGCTAGAGGCGATAGATATCTTCGCCACGCTATTTAACAATGCGCTGAATAATGCACATTATCCGGAGCAGTGGAAAATAGCGGTGGTACACCCTATCCCGAAAAAGGATAAAGATAGGACGAACCCTGCTAATCTCCGGTCAATTAGTTTGCTTCCGAATGTTAGCAAGGTATTCGAGAAAGTCGTCAATAGATCTCTTTTGAAATGGGTTGAGGAAAATAAGATAATTCCGGACAACCAGTTTGGCTTCAGAGCGGGGCATGACACTATTCATGCCGCGTCGAAACTGGTTTCCGACATTCAGTGGAATAAGAGTAAGAAACAATGCACGGGTGCCTGCCTGGTCGACTTTGAGAAGGCCTTCGATACCGTATGGTTGGAGGGGCTCTTCTATAAGCTGACCAGATTGGGCATTCAAAAACCTTTGCTATATATGATTTACGACATGCTTATGGGAAAGAAGTTCGTTGTCAAAGCTGGCAACGTGACTTCGAGCAAGGTTTTCGAAATTAAAAACGGCTTACAACAGGGAGCAGTGAATTCTCCGGTCCTGTTTAATATTTACACAAGTGATCTGGTGGGTTCCCTCAAACATGCTATAGCGTACGCGGACGATTTAGTGGCGTACAGGTCAGGACCAAAAATCGAGGTCATTAACATCCTTCTGCAGCGTGACTTCGAGCAAATTAAGAGGTATTGCGATGATTGGAAGTTGAAAATCAATTTCCAAAAATCGGAAACAATACTGTTCAGAACAACATTGGCTGGGGCCTCTGGGGATACCAGAAAAAACTGGAGAAAATTAACAATTATTGGACAGCAGGGGCGACCATTGGCGGTGAAAAACGTGGTCCGGTATCTTGGCATCTGGCTCGACCAGTATCTGTATTTTGACAAACATATAGATGCTTGTCTTGCTGGGGCTAAGAGGGCCTACGCTCTGACAAGGAGACTGTTTCGCAGCAGTCAACTTGACTCTAGGGTGAAGGTCATTTGCTACGTGGCCCTTATAAGGCCTATCATCGCTTATGGCTGTCCTATGTGGTTCAATATAGCGCCGTTCTATATGGAAAAGATTCGGGTGTTTGAGAGACAATGTCTCAGGGCCTGTCTAGGGTTGTTTAGAACTCCTGAATCACAGTACATAAAATACTATCCCAACAGGACCCTATACAATGGGGCTCGACTGAATAGGATTGACAACTTCCTTATTAAGGTGATTCGGAGGCACGTTGCAAGGGCGATGGCCAGCGATAATAACCTGATCTCAGGGGCTTACTACCCCAATTTAATGTACCACGAGAGTACGCTTCGGTCTGGCTTTATCCCGCCTGAGGCATTTCTTCATGTAGACATGAAAGGGTTAGTCCAGACAAAAGATGGTGTGCCGGTATTGTACCACAGCCACCGCGGCGCGAGGGATAAGAGGCTCATCCACGACGGGTACGCCGCCAATGCTCAGGAGCTCCTCCGTTTTAGTACCGCAATTGCGGAACGGGACAGGGTCGATACGGTCAAGCAGTTCACCGAATTTTGGTGGCTTGAGGAACAGGTGAGGGTGGATACGCTCTCCCGGGCCGGTGCGCTACTTACGTAGCATCCTTCTTAGTTTTAAGCTAGATATTAAGTTTGTAGGTTTAGGCTTATAGTAGGGGGTCTTTGGGAGGTGCCGGGCTAGCCAACATGATAGTGCTGCCGAGACTCGAACGACGCTTATAGCCTCGCTCGAGTCTCGGTGACACTGATGAACCCTTGTGGGCGGCTATCAGGCGCCCATGGACGAGATCAGGATGGTGACCAATCGATTTGATTGCTCACCACCCTGATTATAGGTAATTTAGGTTAAGTAGCTTAGGTAGTCTTAAGTAGTTTTAAGTAAAACAAATAATAAAGAGTTCAAGTTTTCTAAAGTTTCTTGAAAATTAAAAAACAAAACAAATCATAGAAATAGATAAATTTAAGGCCGAAAGGCAATAATTTTAAGGATATTGATAAGTTTAGAGCGCTCGCTTGGAGCCAGTAAGCTAGAATAAGATAAATGTTAGTTTTAAATTAGATTTAATCGTTTTTGTCTAGTGTGTAAGCTTAAAGAAAGAAAAATAAAAAAAAATGAATTTTTAAAGTTAAAAAAAAAAAGTTACCACACACGCACACACTTACAATAAACAAGATTTATTTTCACACTCTAGAAATAATTCATACGGCAAAACAACGTTTGCCGGTTCAGCTAGTAATTATATAAAAATCTCGTGTAACTGTGTTTTTGGTCGCAAACCTCCGAAACGGCTCGACCGCTTTTTATGATTTTTTATTTTTAAATTTGTTAGGTATGAGAATAGGTTAAAGTATATTTCATACCGCTAGGTGATTAAGGTGTCCCTATCTAGAAAATTTGTTTTCTAAAAAATAATTTTTTTATGCATTTTTATTAGATTTGGGGTCAAAAAATATCTATAATGTCAGCAAGACGAAAGTGGGCCCATTTGTGCCGTCGACGGAAATTGACAGAACAGGCAACAAATCAAACAAGATAACGAAAATGTCCGTGTGAGCATGTCGCAATTGCGTGCATCTCAATCAAAAGAGCTCGTGCCTCTGAACGAAATCAAAAACGACAATTGGAACGGAGACAAGGACGCTTGTTCGTAATTGGCCCATACAGAGCAAATGACCGAAAACGCCAACGAGTGCATCGAGCATTTACATCCGCTTCGTTCCTTCTTCTTGATATTGAATATCAAATACGAATGTCCCCATTAGCCCTTTTTTATTATCAGCCATGATCCATATAGATCATCGAAATACATGCACTTACAACAACAGCACATGATCCTGCTATTCGTCGAGATCACGAATCATGATCTGAAAATTTATTGTACTAGGTGGCTTGTTTTATTCTTCATTACATAAAGGTATGCCCAGGCCAGCGAAATATTTAAGTAAATGTTTAATTAACATTCATTTAACAAAAAAAATGTTTATGAAATGTTTCGCAGTTAGTTAATAATTTGTTTCACAAGTCTCCCTGCCGTAAAGTGAGAGATTTTTTTTGTTTTTTTAACATAAAATACAAATGTCCAGAAAATCTTGGAATAATAAAAAATCGAAACTAGCTACCTGCATAAATATCAATTGTTTTCGAACCTAGTTATTGGGAAACACGTTTCTTTTTTATCACAGAAAAATCTAATTCTAGCTTCGTTTTGTTCTTCTGGAATTTCGTGCCTAAGCCGCTGTCATTTACTTTGTCTAAGAATTCCAATCTGAGCGGACCAGAGGTGCAAACTGCATTAAGATTTCTATTACATTTTGAACTGATTGTAGGTAAACTCATTTCCTTTTAGAAACAAAATACACCATATAACGGAAGCCGTGTTGTTGTTTTCGAGCCTCTGGTCGTGAATTTCCGACAGTAAAAAGTATTTCATAAACGTTTAATAAATACTTATTCGGCGTATACACCGGCAAAAACAGAAATGTTTGGCAAATGTTTATGAAATGTTTCTAAAGCAAATCGAGAACATTTCATAAATGTTTAAAAAAATCATTCGCTCGCATGAATACACCGAAATACCGAAACACAGCAGCAAAATATTGTTTATTTGTTGCATTTTTGAACATAGAATTATAAATTTCCTTTTTTAAAAAACAATATCCAAAAATAAAAATTATTAATTTGATTCATATGGTAACACCCCCGACAAGCAAATGAGATCTCATGTCAATTGACATCATATTGTGACGTCACGTTGTACAGAAAGTTTGCAATATGGCTGGTGGCAATATGAAGTTTGTCATTTTCATACATTATCCATCGTGTTTTGAAAGCAACTGTTGCCACAACTCCAAAATGAAATTTTGCTATGACCCGTATTGTTTTATTTTCGTGATCTGATTCGGATCAGATCACGCTGATAAATAAAATACGGCTTTTGTCATGCGTAGGTATTGTTGCATAGAAACTCGTAATGACAGATGTCAAGTTACCTTAAAAAATTCCGGATCACCATTTCTGAGTGGGTAACATTTTTGAGTTATAATCTTTCCATGAAACAAAAAGAAATTAAATTTAAATAAAAATCTACCATTAATTGAATTTTTAAATAGCGAATTTGATTTAACGATGACCAAGGATCGCAATCTTAGCACAACGAGATATTAAACTACAATTGACGCAGTCTTTACAATATATTTTAAATGGATTCGAATCAAAATTGTTTGTTTCCTATTTTAGATACCATAAACCTATAGTATCAGTTTTGGAATATACCTAATGATAAAAATGATGATGATGGAAAAGTTGTTGAAATTGTGAATGAAAATTCATAAGTTTAATTGGTATTCATTTCAAAGAATACCTATTAATTAATTTTAATTAATCATTTGTTTGTAAATTTACGTCTTAAGCAATAGATTGCAATTATTTTGCATGTACAACATTAAATGAAAATTGTAATATAATTTTTGAAGTAGTTCAGAAAAAATGAACCTCATTTAAAAGTATTTCCTGCACAATAAAATATTTCTTGACGATTCGAAAAATACGCACGTATTGTTCAAGTTTTCACTTTTGTCGGCACTCCCGGAGTGCCACTGCTTTTTTTTTTTTTAATTCTTTGGATGTTCTGAACTTACCGCTGCACAATTTGACTGTCAAAGTGGGCTCGATTATAAATTTGTTGCGCAACCTAAATGCGCCGAAACTTTTTAACGGAACGGAACTTAACCGTTACCACAATACTGACTACCGCCGTAAACTATGATAGTTAATTAAGAACAAAATACAGGCAGTGCCAGATGATATAGAGGGATCATCCGCGATTCCTCTGTCTTCTCATAAAAGGAAAAATATGACCATTGGCCAATATAGTACATTGAACCTAATGTATTCTAAGAAATTACTTCGGATTTATAGGCTTATCGCCATCTTACCTAGCTTAACATAACCTATATACCTTAATTCATGTAAAAAGCTTCATATCACTGACCTAAGCTCCTGCTCTTTTACTCAAAAACGTGTAGCAGATCAGCCTCTTTTTTAAAGTCTGATTCTAAATCATGTATCTACCATTACGGCTAGTATGTTTCTGAGGCCGGACCCAGATAGTATTTTTCTACAAGTTAATAATGTAGGCGCAGTGGCTTAGTGGTTGGTGTGTTGGACCACTAAGCGAGGGGTCCAAGGTTAGAATCCCGCAAAAACCCAAATTCCAACTTAGGGTTTTTTTCCACTGCGCCACCTCTCGCGAACGTCTGACAAACATCCGAGAGTATAACTGTCTTAAAAGAGCTTCTCAATCAGCCGTTTGGAATCGGCTTAAAATTGTAGATCCCTTCCATTCGTTCCAAAAATGAATGGTTTTGAGAAGCTAGGCCTTGGGTCCTGTTGCGCCAACTATTTATTTATTTTTGAATAATAAATTATCTTCCTTTATTATGTCTAATGAGAAAACGGGCATAATTTAAGCATTTCTAGCATCATTTTAAATGAATTTGGGCATCCTTGAAAAAGTGTACAAATGTATCATGATGTATAGTCAGTATGCGATCTCTGTATTTCTTGCACTAGATTTAAATTAATACGAAGCAGAACAGTGTGTTCCAGTAAAGTATATACGACGGGGAAGCATTCTGCCTCCCCATATCAAGATACTGATGTACTTGCTGCACATGACCTCTTTTTGCTTGACTACGCGTTTAACTATTGTTGGTAGCCAAACAGATAAAATCACAAACAAATTTTCATCCCCACTACATCTTCATCGTGATCTTTTCGCTCCAAACAATGTACGTGCTGTTATGGGATAATCAATTGCCTTTGCTTTGCACACACACACACACAAAATAAAAACATGAAATCATTATTGTAAACAAAGTTCAAGTAAGATGCTACAATCGGGTCAAGTAAGCGTCGAGATTTTGCAACGATGATAATAATATTTGTACTCCAAAGCGAAACTGACCCATATTCAACAATCTCTACGTTAAGTAGCACGTTTGGAAATGGTTAAAGATATTTAAAAAAGGTTAAGTGATTAAGTCAAAAGAATATTTTTAAACCTAAGTATAAGCAGGTAGTGGATGAAAGAATATTGTTGATGTTTTGAATGCAAGCAAATAAATAGCCGACACTGTAATTAGATAGTGGTTAAACCTTAAAGAATAGATTCAACTCCTTGAAAACAGAGTACCTGCAATAGTTGCACTTACGCTCCCCAGATTGGTTCTGCTTTAGCGAGAAAAGATAAGTGGATAACGTTAAGCTTTGAGATTTTCACTACTTGCACTTTTGCTGTCTAAAATAATGCTCATACGTCATAAGCATTTCCCATCTTCTAGTTTGCTTGTCCTGAAACTCGGTGTTTATTCCTATTTTCATTGTTTCTGCTTGATATTGACAAATCCGAATCTAAAAGTTGTTTGGCGATTAAGGACTTGTAAACAAATTATATTGGAGGTGGTGACATTTCTGTCTGAAAATAATCGTCTGGAAGGGCGGAATGATAAAATCAATATATCTACGAAAAAAAAAAAGATGTCTTCCAAAATATTATACAGTGGTGCTTTCTGTACCCAAACTAGAGAATAATGGCTGTACATTGTCCTCCTTATCTGCCACCGATTCTATGAGTGGAAAAGTATTTAATAGCACATATTTTTCTCTGTATTCAGCATTGACAATTTACTTGGCCAAAGACGCATTTGTAAGCTA
The DNA here is from genome assembly GCA_963082955.1 of Cheilosia grossa. NCBI lineage: Eukaryota > Metazoa > Arthropoda > Insecta > Diptera > Syrphidae > Cheilosia > Cheilosia grossa. Next base: position 31,325,113 of record OY720144.1, read on the forward strand.
ATACATTTCGGATTAAGAGACATGTGAAGTTTACATTGTACATATGTAGCAAACCAGCGCTATAATAACTTACAACAGTTTCGAGAGAGATGGAAGACTGCACAGATTTTGTTTAGAGGAATCCGGAGAGTGCCCTTCAAATCGTTCGTATCAGGTAGCACAATCTAATTATGAATGAACTGCCATTTTCCAAAACCAATTTCAACATAGTGCGGATCACCGGTATCTAATAAAATTGCACATCCTCCAAAAAGAATAAGAACAACACATTGCGGTTTCAGTAAAAGATATACCTGCATATTTGTTACAATATTACACCCAAACAAAATTCCACTGTAAATTTTACAACATGTGGCAGTCAAATAGTTGCATATTTGTATATTTGTATATTTAACAGCAAATGCGTTCATATTCACAATTAATTGTAACCTTTACAGCGTTTGCTTTCATTTCAGCAGTAAAATTGTTAAATTGATCGCAATTTCTTGTTGTTAAATGTATGAATTGGTCAAATTTACAACCAAAATGCAAAATGTATATACAAAATGCTGTAAAAAGTACATACAACTTGTAAAATGCACAACATATTCATTCAAATCTAAATACAACCATTTCCAGTTGATAATACATTGAGTTGTGAACATGAAAGCTGCATTTACCTTTAACCCTGGGCGAGTGCGGACAGAACATTTGTTCGTTAAGTCATCATGTGTCATGTCTGGAACCAACAAGACGAATTATTAGAGTGCAGTGACTATTTCTTCAACTGAATTTTGATTTGCTTTTTTGGTCTGAAAATGCTTAGGATGTGGAGGCCAGCAATTTAAATAAGGATACAGTTCGGAATAATCCCGTCATAGGAAACGCGGCTACTGAAAAAACATTGCTATTAAACGTGGAAGTTTTTGAAGTGGTGGGCAATTTCACATTGTTGAAAAGTGTTGTGCCGTTTTTAGCAGGTAAGCAAGCTCTAAATTTGTTCGTGTTTCATGTGTTCGTTTCTTATCTGAGTGCCGTTTTTCTTTTAACTTGACCACATTATTCTTTCGTAACAAGGTCTAGGGTTCCCTAAACCACTAAACGGAGTTTACTTCTGCTCAGATCGGAGGACATCTCGAAAATATTTCCGGACAGTGAACTTGGATTGAAGTTGGAGTTTGAGGACCAAAATATCACTTTCTACTTCAATATCCATCAGCTATTAGAAAATCAGGACCAGTTAAACACACATGGACATTTAGGTATGAATCCTGTCATCAGAATAAATATATAAACAATATATACATGTTAATAAAAATAGTAGAAATATATGCCAGTCTCTTTCAACAAAGGCTTGTTTGTCATTTTCAAACTTATTGTTAAATGATTCAGGTTTTCAGACAGAAAATGGTTTAATAGTTAAAGATGCTCTAACTGAAAATCATGAAAGCCTACCTTATTTTGCAATGTTAAATGATATGAACTTGAACATACAAAAATTTGCTTCAAGTGAATTTCTTACATACAAGGGAACTCAGTATAAAATTCAAAACTATATCAGTGTTATTAAAACTAATGAAAAGCGCCTTTTCAAAATATTAAATATGTTTATTGATGAGACTCAAGAAGTATTTTTTGTATGCTGTGAATTTTCATTATAGTTGTGGTTGATTTAACAAATATGCTTCATGATTGTATTTTTTTAAAGTTTTTCGAAATAAGTGTACTTGATTTTTTTTTTGTATAGCCAAACATAATGTAATAATAATAACTTTAATAAAAAGAATTTCACATTAGTTAGTGTATGTTTTTTATTTTGGAGCATAGATTTTACAAAAAAAAAAAAACAAAGAGCTGTAGAAATGAAAGCACAGCGTATTCGTTGTCGATTTTACGACAGAAATAGCATTTGGACTGCAAGGTGTTGTGAACAATACAACCAAAATCCGTAGTTTATACACATAAGTATTGTGTATTTTACAAAGTTTGCTGTACATTCAACAACGAATGCTGTTTTATTTACAATTTTTCTATTTGTAAAATCTACAACAAATGTTCTCAATTTCATAATTTGGTTTTGGAAAGTAAAACCATGTCTCTGTTAAATTGAAAGCATTGGATGTCGGGTCGATTATGACAATGAATGCAGTCGATTTAACAGCGGTTTTCAACATTTCTACGACAAATTTTTTTGAGTGGTAAAATTGAAAGGTTCTCAAAAAAATTAGGCTGAATTTGGGAAAACATTTTTCTTTACAGAAACTTACTAACGTGTATTTCACAGATTGTAACAATTTATCAACAATACGATGATGCAATTTGGATGTTGTTTTGTTTTTATGTATACTTGTAAAGGTGGCTTACCTACGACATTGAGGTGTATGTAATGACTCATATGGGGCGTTGTTGACACTTGACATTCATAGACTCCTGAATCCCGGTGTTGAGGATATTTAATTTGCAGAATCCAGTCTTCAGTTTGTGGCTGGTGTATTGCTCTAAAACGCTGATCCGACGTATATGTGTAACGACCGACAGTGAGTAGATGAATATCTCGATGACGCACCCACGAAACTTGCAATAGCATCTGAAAAGGAAATAGAAAGGAATTTGTAAGCAAATAAATGAAAAAGAAAAAACAAACACCACGATTTTGTATGTCAAACATAAGAAAGGGCACATAAGTTCTTTTAATAATAGCCGCTTGTACACTGTACAGTGCAGAGTTTTTTCCCTTCGCTGTGTCTTATAGGTTAATGAAATGTACCACAGATAAAAGAAATATCAGAGTCTCTGATATAAAAACAACTGACATAAGAAAAGGTTCAAGACCTTCTTATATGAATCTTAAAATGGATCATCCACACTAGCGGCCGGATTTATCATTTAGTATATTTTAGTAAACTTTTAGACAGCAATTTATCATAATGAGTTTGACTATCATGTAATGCGACGTTGATGAAAATTGTCAAAGAGCAGATGAAGGAAACAAAATTCAAAAGGTGTATAAATCTGTTAAAGTGGGTACTAAAAATTTGCAATATTTAAACACCCAACAAATTTTTAAAATCCTCGTCGACTTAACCACAAGGAGTATCAAAGCTGGAGCATAAAATCGATTGCATTTAGCCACATCATAAAGTAAAACGTTTCGATGTTTAAGATTCTATGCAAGCCGTTTTCTTAAATGTACCCTAAAACCATTTCACACCCAAAATTCTATCATAATGTACGATACATAGCTTTACTGTAACCGAGCATTGTTTAGAGTTTCAAATTTGTATGCAAAATGAGAATAAACTACACAATCAGGATTCAGATTTCGGTCGCCACCATGAAAAGAACTTCAATACCTAATTATTAAAGAGCCTGAACGATTTAAATGTTAACTTTAACATGGCTTGGTTACGGTGCACAAAAATAAAATCATCAGAGCTTTAAACATAAAGGTTAAACTTATTCATAATGGCAATGATACAGAAAAGGTCTTTAGTATGTTATGCACGGTTGGAATGTGTTTAAGATTTCCCATCCCAACATGCATAACATACGATACCTGTGCGAGTACATCGATAAATATTGTTAGTAAAATATTATGTATAATTATATCTTTTTGCAATTTATAAATATCGGCAGGGATAAAAAGTAATTAATCTCAATGAAAAGATCAATTATTTATTCAGCACATTTTGAGTGCGTCTAAAGATTTTCTTCAACCTCTGAAATTGAAGCACTTAAGAACACAAGTTTGTGTGAGCAGACGTCCTATTGGTATTTAGATTGCTTTTCTAAAATGGGGTCAAATAGATTTTGTCGTTTTACCGGGACTGTACAATATTTTGTAACCGAGTACCTCCATACATTTGCCGACAAGTCATTCGGTATAAGTAAGCATGTATTTGTATGTATTTGAATATTATAAAGCTAAGAACCATTACGTAAATAATGCCCAGGACACTTTTGTCAGGGTCTCAAATTGGTATGGTACAATTTTCTTGGACAATCGATGAGTTCTCAACTACCTTCGGTTTAGTATCCTATGATATTCTCCATGAAAATGTTTATGCATAAATAATCTCATACTGCACATTATTAAAAGTACAAACATGAACAAAAAACCACAAAAACAGTCATTTACTTTTATAGAAATCGAATCGTTTTTTTTTTTTCAGGTCAGTATTGGAAATGCCCTTTTTTTGTTCTGAAAGATCGCCCTTTTAGGTTATTTTTAAAAGCAAAAGGCTCACGAAATAGATGTGTAATCACCCACGATCTGGCATCACTGCGAAAAACTAAGTATTATAAATTATACCCGATTCCCATGGTATTTTTTTAAAATAAAATTATCGCTTAATTTTCCAGCAGCAAAAAAAAAATCTAATGGCGAGAGTTGTAGTAAAAGAAATGGCATCACGTGGTGGACTTAGTTCGAGTTGACAGTTTGTATTTCATATTTGTCATAGGTACATCAACTACGATTACATTTCACCATGATTACCAACACACCAAAAGGCCATATAAAAAAAGATCTAATACTCATCATCTTTTGGAAATATTTCATTATAATCCAATATATCTATTAACCTTCACCTTGACAATATACAGCCAGATGTAGATGCCAGTTTTCAACTTTAAATATCTCAGTTCTCAGTTATTTTTTTACCAATAGTTCTAAAAACGTTTTATCTCAGTTATTAAATTGATCTTTACTACCAGCAAAAGATAATATGAATATTTTTTGATATTTAATTTTGCAGAAACTTCCAAATTTTTAGTATATTTTCGACCACATTGACTGTATACACCTGGGTGTAGATTTACATTTACTCGAATTCGTCTTTAAAGATTGTTAAATCCAAGGATAATATTGAAGATATGCACGCTTGTCTTTTTTGTAAATATTTGAATCACTTGTTTCTGTAGTAATACTGTTAAATGTTATAAAAGACAGAACACTTATTCTTTCGTGTTTTTATTTTATGAGTTCGTATTTATTTACATTATAACTAAAAGGAAACTATTTTTAGTAGGTAGAATTATAAGCAGAAACAAAAATAAATACAAGAAAGGAAAAACGTACTCAAATAGGAACTAATATGTTTGAAAACACAAAACAAAAGTATAATAATATTATTTTGTATGACAGTCTTGACATTTTGTTTGTGTAAAACTGTGAACTTGGTTAACTAGATTTTTGCACTGTTCGCAAACTTTCCTAGAGGGGCGCTTCCTTTTCTCCTCACTATATAATGTACATGCACAATTCCAGTCACATTTGACAAAACAAAAACGGGATAGACAAAAAACCGTCAGAGCGATCTGAACACACCTTTTTTGTGCAGATATAAGACCGCCAATCTCAAGTGAAAAACAGCAGAGCTGGTGTCGCCCGAGGATCGAAGCTAGGACAACTGTTTTTCAATGTTTTCACGTCCGACCAACCTCAGCTCGAAAACGCAACTAACAGCTGCCTTTTCGCCGACGACCCCGTCACATGCAGCAACTCGATGTCCCCAGCCATAGCAGCACGAAAAGTAGAAGCCCACGCTAGGAAGCTATTCCAATACTACTTAAGATGGGGCATACGAATCAACACGGGCAAATCTGAACTGATCTGTATAAGAAGACCCATCAGAGGAACCAGAGTTAGGTCGGCCACCAACTGCCGCAACACAAAAATAAACCTGCCGGATCATCACTGTCAACCACAAAAACATAAAGTATCTTGGAGTCAACTTCAACGAGCGACTTAGATTCAACCAACACCTGAACGCTGTTCTCAGGAAGGCATCACTTGCATTTCACCGAGTTTACCCGCTGATGAAGAAGCAAAATGGACTAAGTTGAAGAACAAAACTTCTGCTATACAAACAACTCATAAGAACGGTAGTAACCTATGGATTCTTGCGGATATGCACAGAACTGCACTACGACCCAATCCGGAAGAACAGAAGTTCAAGACTCTACGAAGATGCCAAAATCTTACCGCTGGAAAAGTATATAGTCACACTATTCCAGAAAATACTCGGGAACTAATACAGCCAACCAAATCTACTGCGGACCTGCCACACATCCCAGAGAGTCGGTACTTTCATTTTAGAGTAGGGGGTCTTTGGGAGGGGCCGGGCTAGCCAACATGAACAGTGCGAGAGACTAGACCGCCGCTTATGGCCTCGCTCGAGGCTTTGGCATGGATATAGATAATTTAGGTTTAGTAGCCTAGGTAGTTTTAAGTAGTATGTAAATAAAACAAATAATAAAGAATTCCAGTTTTCTAAAGTTTTTTGGAAATTAAAAAACAAAACAAATTATTGAGTTAAGGCCGAAATGCAATAATTTTAAGGATATTGTTAAGTTTAGAGCGCTCGCTTGGAGCCAGCAAGCTAGAATAAGATATATGTTAGTTTTAGATTAGATTTAATCGTTTTTTTTCTACTATTTATAAGTATATTTTAAAAATAAAAATGAGTTTAAAATGAAAAAAAAAAAAAAAATTAAAATGAATCGGTACCTTCATGTACTGTACTGGCTCTACAGATCTCAGGGGCTTACTACCCCAATTTAATGTACCACGAGAGTACGCTTCGGTCTGGCTTTATTCCGCCTGAGGCATTTCTTCATGTTGACATGAAAGGGTTAGTCCAGACAAAAGATGGTGTGCCGGTATTGTACCACAGCCACCGCGGCGCGAGGGATAAGCGGCTCATCCACGACGGGTCCGCCGCCAATGCTCAAGAGCTCCTCCGTTTTAGCACCGCAATTGCGGAACGGGACAGGGTCGATACGGTCAAGCAGTTTACCGAATTTTGGTGGCTTGAGGAACAGGTGAGGGTGGATACGCTCTCCTGGGCCGGTGCGCTACTTACGTAGCATCCTCCCTAGTTTTAAGCTAGATATTAAGTTGGTAGGTTAAGGTTTAGAGTAGGGGGTCTTTGGGAGGGGCCGGGCTAGCCAGCATGAATAGTGCTGCCGAGACTCGAACGACGCTTATAGCCTCGCTCGAGTCTCGGTGGCGCTGATGAACCCTTGTGGGCGGCTGTCAGGCGCCCATGGGCGCGATCAGGATGGTGACCAATCGATGAGATTGCTCACCACCCTGATTATAGGTAATTTAGGTTAAGTAGCTTAGGTAGTCTTAAGTAGTTTTAAGTAAAAACTATAATAAAGAGTTCAAGTTTTCAAAAGTTTCTTGAAAATTAAAAAACAAAACAAATCATAGGAATAGATAAATTTAAGGCCGAAAGGCAATAATTTTAAGGATATTGATAAGTTTAGAGCGCTCGCTTGGAGCCAGTAAGCTAGAATAAGATAAATGTTAGTTTTGAATTAGATTTAATCGTTTTTGTCTAGTGTGTAAGCTTAAAGAAAGAAAAATAAATAAAAAATGAATTTTTAAAGTTAAAAAAAAAAAAAAAAAAAAGTACCGGCTCTACTTAACGAGGAATTATTCCCAAGCGACACAGACAGGACAGCCCTGCCCTTCTACGAAGCGACCGAGACAACCCTCCATCGAAGATAATACCAAGATGACCAACCACCCCAAAACCCCAAAACCACAAGAACATCAACACCCAGACTTGAAATACGGGTATGAATATGCACACCCACAGTTTATGTAAAATAGATTTTAGAAAACAGACATTGTGTACCGTTGGGCTCCTGTTGAGCCAACGCATTTAAATATATATTATTCACCACCATTTGTTACCTAACCTTAAGTCAAATTGTATGCACAAAAAGTTTAATAAAAGCAAATGTTTGACGATTATCCAATTGAAGTGCTAGCTCGAGTCCATATCAGCAAATCCAAATAAGTTAACTACCTATTGTTCCTTTTAATTCAAATATTACTATAAAGTGAAAACATAAAGTGCAAAAATATTGCGAGTTTGGAATTGTAATATTTTGCGCAAGTAATAATAAAGAAATTTCCTTTCAAGATTTCCTTCAACGCTCGAAAAAGAACCATTTGTAGTCTTGTCCTGTGTTACGAAACATAGTTTTTGAGCATTTTTTCGTACCCTAGATCGTTCTTTGTGATACCTACAAAAAAAAAAAAAAAACAATCACAATCTTTCTTGGAATTGATAGCACTTTCCGAACATCGGTTTCTTTTCAGATTTATAGAAAACACGTAAACAAGTCTCTGCAGCTACACCAAACACAGGCAAACAACAATAAACAGAGAAACTCAGTTTTTTTTATTCGATTGGACATACGAAATCTGAAATTTGCGAGCCAGGCCTGTTTGCCTTCACCGGCGAAATATGCAATTTTATTTGAATTGAAAATGCTCTGCCATGAGTATTCATTTTGTCACGCGTGTTCCACCGTGTGATCGCCTGTCACTTGCTTTTGTCAAGGCCTGACAATTCCATTTTGTCACGGATTTTGGGAAACAATCTCTCACGCGTGACTGTAAAAGTGACACGGTGTGAACGGGTGGCAAAAGCAAGTGACGCTCTCACGAGTGACAATAGAAAGAGCGAACTTTTGTGATGCCAGCATATCAAAATTTGTACGAAAAATGACACGTGTATAATCTTAGCTTACTCCTCAATAGATTTGAGACCAAAAAATATGGTCATGTATACTTCATGTCTGATTTATTTAAGGAATAAATCATTTCTACATAATGCTTGTAGTTCTAAAGCCGAGAAATGCTCAAAAGAAGCCCTGAAATCTGCATTAAAAAAATTCCCATCAGCGCATCCCACATCTAAACCAACTGCCCCTGTTGCCATAGGATTTGCCTCCAATCACTGGTACGGAATAAATAATTTAACTGCCTAAACACAATGGAAGCCGCGGTAGTAGTGGTATGCGGCGGTCGTTCGAGCTATTAAAACAAACGACGCTGCATTTACAAAACATAGCCATCCTCAATGGTGTAGCGCCACTATATTAAATTAAATTAACTAACTTACTTCTTCTTCTGAATATGTGAATATGAGATCATCCTCTATTTTTTTTTTTTTTTGTGGTAAAACCTAGGAGGCAACTGATTCTCTTCTTTGAAAATGGCGAATAGCCCAAGCGCTTTTACTGGATTTTATTGTGTTTGTGTTATGTGTATTACATACATAATATGCGCGCAGAAAGTTACCGAAGTATGTATTCAGGCATATTAACAATATAGATATGAACATAAATTGTATGTCTGCTTGTTTCTACGTAAGGTCTGGACCCCGACAACTCAGAACTTTGATGAGCATTGAATAATTAAAGCACTTAGCAAACAAAATCTAAGGGGGACGGGAAAATAGAGAGCGGCACTTCCCATACAAAAAAAAAATTAAATAAAATACTATATATCGTCCAATATCGATACTACCAATGTTGTCCAAGCTATTCGAAAAAATGCTGGCAAAACGTTTGCAAAAGATAATTGATGAAAAATCGCTAGTTCCAATTCATCAATTTGGGTTTAGAAACAAGCACTCTACAATTGATCAGGTGCATAGAATCACAGATAAAATCGAAATGTGTGCTCTACAATATTTCTTGATATAGCACAAGCTTTCGATAAAGTCTGGCATAAGGGACTGATCCATAAATTACAAAGGCAACTGCCGAAGCAGTATTCGACAATTCTGGAGTCATACATAACAGATCGATTCTTCAGAATCAAACAAGAGACAGAGTACTCAACACTAAGAGCAATTAAAGCTGGTGTACCACAAGGTATTGTGCTAGGTCCAGTGCTATACCTTCTGTTTACTAGTGATTTACCTGAAAGTGAAGAAACTACTATAGCAACTTTTGCAGATGACACCGCTGTGCTTGCTATTGGTGCAACCGTCAAAATAGCAACAAAAAAACTCCAAATGGCAGTAAACGGTATTTCTGAATGGACTAAAAAGTGGCAGATTAGATTGAATGACGTTAAGTCAGTCCATATTAATTTTACATATAAAAACGTACCACACATTCCAGTATACATTAGTAACAATGTAGTGGAATACTCAAATACAGCTAAATATCTGGGCATGACCCTAGACGCTAAACTGCGTTGGAAAGCGCATATAAAGAAAAAAAGAGATGAGTTGAACATGCGAAACAGTAAAATGTATTGGCTTATTGGGAGATACTCATCCCTGTCCAACTACAATAAATTACTGCTATACAAGCAAGTCTTGAAACCAATATGGACCTACGGGCTCCAATTGTGGGCATGCACATGCCAAACAAATTTACAAAAAATGCAAGTCTTCCAAAATAAAGTACTAAGGAACGTAGTTAATGTACCTTGGTTCATACGCAACGCTGATCTACATAGAGATCTATATATTGAAATGGTTGAAGATGAAGTCAAAAAAGTTGCCCAAAGGCACAGAAGTAGGCTTCTCAACCATGTTAACGTAGAACTTAAAGAACTTTTAAATACTGACAATGTAATCAGAAGATTGAGAAGGGTAAGACCCCTTGATCTATAAGCGTTAGCCAAGGCCAAGAGATTAGGTAATATCTTCAAACAAAAAAGTTTCGAAATCCGACAACCGGCGGATTCTTCTTCTGAATTTTTAAAATAATTTACAAATTAATTGCCGATTAGTCAAACGACTAGGTGCAATCCCATTCGGGATGACGACAGTCAGTCCCTCCCGGGAGGTTTTTTAGAGGTTGTTCGAGTCCCTCACTATTGCAGAAGCATCCCTCGCGTACTTGCTATGCAATGTCTTTCGATGATTTTTCCTTCCAGCGAACCCCCAAACAAAACAAAAAAAAAAAAAAAACTATATCGGGACATTTATGACAGCTCCATCCTTGAAATTTGATAAATAGTATTTTACACAATATGGGTCTAACAAAAAAGGGGTGTTGCACCTTGCTGGGAGGTGTTGAAAGAAAAAAAATCAAACTCTATTTTACGGAGCTAAATTATTGGCGCACATTGTCCAAATAAAGAATTTTTGAAACTTTTTCGGTATTAAGTGCAAAAGGAACGGGCAAAGCCGGTTGGTTACAGCTACTTGGTACCGACACAAACTGAACGAGAAAGTTTCGTGCGATCCTGTCATGCACTTTTATTGTTTGTCCAGATGATTTACATATATATCATCGATCTCCATTGCTTGCATGCACAGTGTAAAGATCCCGCACTGTAAAGATTATCTATATGTAAAATAAAAGAACCTAATAAAGGGTTTTCCAATGAGAGGTGTTATTGTGAATGACCCTCATTTGACAAGTAGAAAGTACGCCATTACTAAAAATGGAACGATACACGCTTCAACAACGCATTGAAATTATTAAAATTCACTACAAAAATGGTGAAAATCTTGCAGTCACAGTTCGCAAAACTAAAGCATTCGTGAAGCACCTTGTCGGACTTCTTGCGACTTCTTCCTCTGGGACCACGTGAAAGATAAGGTCTACGCCAACAGCCCAGCGTCAATTCAAAACCTCAAAGATAAAATTCGTGAGGCTATCCAGGACATAGGGCAGCCACTTTGCGATTTGGTTATGGAAAATTTCATGAAAAGGATATGGTCCTGTATGCGTGCTCGTAGTGGCCATTTGTCTGATGTTGTTTTTCATTATTAACGGCATATTATGAAATAAACATCCGATCATTTATCTCAAAAAATGGCATTTTTCTTTGAATACCAAAATAACACCCTTTACAAGGTGGGCCAAAAGAAGTCATCCGATGTTGTTTGACTCTATTTTTCGATTATGTTTATTTGAACCTTTAGAATTTTATTGGTCAAGTCGAGAAGATGGTATCGGCCAAATGGGCGCCGTCACAATTGATTGCCATACGGGCTCGTTTTATGGCCTTCGGCGAGAACTTCGGGCGACGGATTCTCGCACTCGTGTCGAACGTTGTTTTTGAGGGCTTCTAGGGTCTCGGGCTTGTTCACGTAAACACGGGACTTCAAAAAACCCAACAATAAAAAGTCTGGAACGGTTAAATCGGGCGATCTTGCGGGCCAGTGCAAATCGCCAAAACGAGAGATGAAGTGACCCGGGAACGCCGCCTTCAGAATATCGGTTGTGACTCGCGCATTGTGTGCCGTAGTTCCGTCCTGTTCGAAACACATGTCCTTCAGTCCTAATTCGTCCAATTGCGGCAGAAAAAACTCGGTTAACATGGCCCTTTAGCGCGCAACGTCCACTGTTGTAGTTTGACCAGCGTCGATGGCCCGATGACTCCTTCAGCGTGAACAGCACCATGCAGTAACTTTGAGCGGGTGTAATAGCTCCCTCGTTGATTCCAAACGGCTAATTGAGTAGCTCTAAAGACAGTTACACTCTCGGATGTTTGTCAGACGTTCGCGAGAGGTGGCGCAGTGGAAAAAACCCTAAGTTGGAATTTGGGTTTTTGCGGGATTTGAACCTGGGACCCCTCGCTTAGTAGTCCAACACACTAACCATTAAGCCACTGCGCCACGATATAAATAGGTAAAATGCAAACTGTTAAAAATAGCACACTTTATCAGTAGTTAAGAACCAAGTTTCTAGACAAAAATCAACCAGCTGGTTTAATTCAACAGAGTTAGTTTGTTATTTACAATCGAGAAAAATTGATAAAAGGTTATTTTTAACCGAGTTTTTTTAAACAACCTGACTCGGCTGTTTTGAATCCACTAACTTTGTAGGAGCTATATTAACAGTATCACTTGGTAGTTTTTAACCGAAAGTTGGTTGATTTTAAACAAGTGATTTTTCTGCGTGTATGTGCAAGGCTCTTTCATATATTATATTCTTATTGCCTTATATATACCAACGCTGAAAACTATTATACTACCTATCATTATACTCTCACTCTCTAATTATATATACATCCTTTACCGCATTTGTTACATTTCTCTAATATCCACTGTTATACCCCTAATATATTGTTATCAAGTTAGTTCATAATAAACTCTCAAATAGATCGGAAGTTTTTCCTTTTAATCTGCGCAACAGGTTATGGGCCCAGGCGGTTACATGCGGGCATAAAAAAAAAAAGAGATAGTGAGCAATTTTGAATCGGTACGGTAGACTATAGTAATTCGTAAATATGGGTTCGTCTCTTTATCAAATCGAAAGAAGTTTTCCAACCACGCGGTCCTGCTAGGAAAATCGCGTTGTTTAAGCAGTTGCTTCATATAAAATTATGTGAAGGTGAAAGTATGTCGGAATTTGTTAATCACTTTTCCAGTGTGGTGGAAAAACTCCGCGAAATCGAGTTTGATGTCAACGAGGAATTGTTGTGATAAGACACGGTTCACTTATATGCGGGAGAGCTCAGAGAAAATAAAGCTAGCGGGCGACAATCACATTACTGCTGCGGGAATTGGTACAGTAATTCTGTATACCAAATTGTGTGAGTTAAGACTGCAAAACGTGTTGTATGTTCCCAATTTATGTGCTAACTTCATATCCGTTAGCAAAGCTGTTGAGAGTGGTTTTTCGCTTCAATTTACGGCAAATTATGCGAAAATATCAAAACGAAATGGTCTGAGTGTTTTGTTTGCCTATAACCGTGATGGTCTGTTTGTTTTCAATTATTGCGCGCCTGAGAAGTTGTTTGTGTCAAGGCCAATTCTGAATTTTCAAAAGTGGCATGAGAGATATGGTCATCTCAATATGAAGAGTTTAAATCAAATGTCTGCATGCAATATGGTGAATGGTTTAAGCCTCGGTTCTGTTCCTTCAGATTTCAAGTGCAAAATATGCATGAAAGGGAAAATGTGCCTTCTCTTTTAATAATATAAACACACGGCTCGCTGCTACATTGCCGGAAACCCATCTCCTTTAGAACCGAATCCAACTTATTGTTCCAAGCTCGTCCGGATTGTTTTAATCCATAAAGGGCTTGCTTTAATTTAAGCACTCTTTCCGGATACTTAGGGTCAACGAAACACTCAGGTTGCTGCATGTATATGTCTTCCTGTAACTCTCCATTCAAGTACGCAGACGAAACATCTATTTGATGTAAGATTAATTTCTTTTCAGCTGCTAGAGCGAGTAATATGCGAATTGTAGAGTACCTGACGACCGGTGAAAAGGTTTCATTGTAGTTCACTCCTAGTTTCTGTGCAAACCCTTTTGCAACAAGACGTGCCTTATACCTGTCGACTTTACCATCTTTGTCTCTCTTGACATTGAATACCCATTTGAGCTTATTTGTTTTTCACCTTTTGGAAGATCGACCACTGATATTCGTCGTTTATGGCTTTTTTCCATTTAGCTTTTTCCGGTAGCGACAATGCTTCGTGGATTGTTTGAGGATTTTCGAATATTTGCTCTATTCGAATTGAATGGAGAATATTGAATTCCTTTCTTGGTCGCCCCGGTCTTCCATCTCTAATAATTTTCGGTCTGCCTGCCAACTTTTTAGGCACTTGTATTTCTTCCTCGTCTGTACTAGTTTCGGACCTTTTTCGCTTCTGACGATGTCTTATTTCATCCAACATTTCCTCGGTTTGGCTTCTCTGCTGGTTGTTCGCTCTCTGTATCTGGTCTGCTTCTAGTTCCCGGTTTTCTGCATGCTCCTGGTTTTCATCTTGCCCATCCTGTATTTGGTCATGTTGCTGTTCCTGATCTGCATCTTGGTTCTCGATGAAACGTATTGGAACTTCCTCTAGTTTCTCATCCTGAAATTCCTGCTCTGTCCTTCTTTGAACTATGTGTGCTGCCGATTTACCTTAACATGGTAGCAGACGGTCTATTTAATACTTAGTTTATGATGCGGTTTAAATAAACATTTCTGCAACGGTTACTAATAAATATTGTAATTAATATAAGAAATTGTTATGTGTGTAGGTATTTTTTTCAACTAAACTAAATCGTATATAAAGGGTGATTTTTTAAGAGGTTTAGAACTTTTTTTAAAAAAAAAACACAAAAAATTCGAAAAAATGAATGAAATATTTATTTGAATCGATAGTTTGAACCTTGCAATTTAATGTTTAAAGATAATTTCATGCAAATGTTGACCGCGGCTGCGTCTCAGGTAGCCCATCCGCTGAGTCCAATTTTGGCATACTCTTTCACACATATCGGCCGGTATCTCACGAATGAATGCATGGATGTTGGCTTCCAGTGCGTCAATCGAAGCGGGCTTGTCCCTATACATATTAGCCTTGGCATACCCCCACAAAAAATAATCTAATGGTGTCAAATCGCACGATCTAGGCGGCCAATTGACCGGCCCGAAACGTGAAATTAACTGTTCACCAAACTCGCCTCGCAATTGCGCCATTGTTTCGCGTGCTGTGTGGCATGTGGCACCGTCTTGTTGAAACCACACATCATGCAAGTCAAGAACTTCCATTTCGGGCAAAAAAAAGTTTGTTATCATCGCTCGGTAGCGTTCACCATTGACAGTAACGCTGCGATTCGCATCATCTTTGAAGAAATATGGCCCAATAATGCCGCCGGCCCATAAACCGCACCAAACAGTGGCTTTTTCGGGATGCATTGGTAGCTGTTGCAATGCTTCTGGCTGATCTTCACTCCAAATGCGGCAATTTTGCTTATTTACGTACCCATTCAACCAAAAATGAGCCTCATCGCTGAACACAATTTTTCGATAAAAAAGCGGATCCTCGGCCAGCTTTCCAAGAGCCCATTCACCAAAAATTCGGCGTTGTGGTAGGTCGGCTGGCTTTAGTTCTTGCACCAGCTGTATCTTAAAAGGCTTTACGCCCAAATCCTTCCGCAAAATTTTCCACGTAGTGCTGTAACAAAGGCCTAACTGCTGGGAACGGCGCCGAATCGACATTTCGCGGTCTTCTGTCACACTAGCTGATACGGCCGCAATATTTTCTTCACTACGCACAGTACGTAAACGTGTTGGTGGTTTAATGTCCAACAAAGTATATTTGGTGCGAAATTTGGTCACAATCTTCCGAATAGACTGCTCAGAAGGTCGAGAATGCCGATCATAAAATGGAAGCAGCGCGCGATGAACATTTCGAACCGAGCACGAATTTTGATAGTAAAATTCAATAATTTGCAAGCGTTGTTCATTTGTAAGACGATCCATGGTTAAATTGCAAACCAAACTGAAGCTGTTTGACAGTGACACAAGGTACTAAACACACGTCAGCTGTCAAAACCAGTGTTGCCAAAACCAAACCAGCTAAAAAATCACCCTTTATATACCAACGCTGAAAACTATTATACTACCTATCATTATACTCTCACTCTCTAATTATATATACATACTTTACCGCATTTGTTACATTTCTCTAATCTCCACTGTTATACCCCTAATATATTGTTATCAAGTTAGTTCATAATAAACTCTCAAATAGATCGGAAGTTTTTCCTTTTAATCTGCGCAACAGGTTATGGGCCCAGGCGGTTACATGCGGGCATAAAAAAAAAAAGAGATAGTGAGCAATTTTGAATCGGTACGGTAGACTATAGTAATTCGTAAATATGGGTTCGTCTCTTTATCAAATCGAAAGAAGTTTTCCAACCACGCGGTCCTGCTAGGAAAATCGCGTTGTTTAAGCAGTTGCTTCATATAAAATTATGTGAAGGTGAAAGTATGTCGGAATTTGTTAATCACTTTTCCAGTGTGGTGGAAAAACTCCGCGAAATCGAGTTTGATGTCAACGAGGAATTGTTGTGATAAGACACGGTTCACTTATATGCGGGAGAGCTCAGAGAAAATAAAGCTAGCGGGCGACAATCACATTACTGCTGCGGGAATTGGTACAGTAATTCTGTATACCAAATTGTGTGAGTTAAGACTGCAAAACGTGTTGTATGTTCCCAATTTATGTGCTAACTTCATATCCGTTAGCAAAGCTGTTGAGAGTGGTTTTTCGCTTCAATTTACGGCAAATTATGCGAAAATATCAAAACGAAATGGTCTGAGTGTTTTGTTTGCCTATAACCGTGATGGTCTGTTTGTTTTCAATTATTGCGCGCCTGAGAAGTTGTTTGTGTCAAGGCCAATTCTGAATTTTCAAAAGTGGCATGAGAGATATGGTCATCTCAATATGAAGAGTTTAAATCAAATGTCTGCATGCAATATGGTGAATGGTTTAAGCCTCGGTTCTGTTCCTTCAGATTTCAAGTGCAAAATATGCATGAAAGGGAAAATGTGCCTTCTCTTTTAATAATATAAACACACGGCTCGCTGCTACATTGCCGGAAACCCATCTCCTTTAGAACCGAATCCAACTTATTGTTCCAAGCTCGTCCGGATTGTTTTAATCCATAAAGGGCTTGCTTTAATTTAAGCACTCTTTCCGGATACTTAGGGTCAACGAAACACTCAGGTTGCTGCATGTATATGTCTTCCTGTAACTCTCCATTCAAGTACGCAGACGAAACATCTATTTGATGTAAGATTAATTTCTTTTCAGCTGCTAGAGCGAGTAATATGCGAATTGTAGAGTACCTGACGACCGGTGAAAAGGTTTCATTGTAGTTCACTCCTAGTTTCTGTGCAAACCCTTTTGCAACAAGACGTGCCTTATACCTGTCGACTTTACCATCTTTGTCTCTCTTGACATTGAATACCCATTTGAGCTTATTTGTTTTTCACCTTTTGGAAGATCGACCACTGATATTCGTCGTTTATGGCTTTTTTCCATTTAGCTTTTTCCGGTAGCGACAATGCTTCGTGGATTGTTTGAGGATTTTCGAATATTTGCTCTATTCGAATTGAATGGAGAATATTGAATTCCTTTCTTGGTCGCCCCGGTCTTCCATCTCTAATAATTTTCGGTCTGCCTGCCAACTTTTTAGGCACTTGTATTTCTTCCTCGTCTGTACTAGTTTCGGACCTTTTTCGCTTCTGACGATGTCTTATTTCATCCAACATTTCCTCGGTTTGGCTTCTCTGCTGGTTGTTCGCTCTCTGTATCTGGTCTGCTTCTAGTTCCCGGTTTTCTGCATGCTCCTGGTTTTCATCTTGCCCATCCTGTATTTGGTCATGTTGCTGTTCCTGATCTGCATCTTGGTTCTCGATGAAACGTATTGGAACTTCCTCTAGTTTCTCATCCTGAAATTCCTGCTCTGTCCTTCTTTGAACTATGTGTGCTGCCGATTTACCTTAACATGGTAGCAGACGGTCTATTTAATACTTAGTTTATGATGCGGTTTAAATAAACATTTCTGCAACGGTTACTAATAAATATTGTAATTAATATAAGAAATTGTTATGTGTGTAGGTATTTTTTTCAACTAAACTAAATCGTATATAAAGGGTGATTTTTTAAGAGGTTTAGAACTTTTTTTAAAAAAAAAACACAAAAAATTCGAAAAAATGAATGAAATATTTATTTGAATCGATAGTTTGAACCTTGCAATTTAATGTTTAAAGATAATTTCATGCAAATGTTGACCGCGGCTGCGTCTCAGGTAGCCCATCCGCTGAGTCCAATTTTGGCATACTCTTTCACACATATCGGCCGGTATCTCACGAATGAATGCATGGATGTTGGCTTCCAGTGCGTCAATCGAAGCGGGCTTGTCCCTATACATATTAGCCTTGGCATACCCCCACAAAAAATAATCTAATGGTGTCAAATCGCACGATCTAGGCGGCCAATTGACCGGCCCGAAACGTGAAATTAACTGTTCACCAAACTCGCCTCGCAATTGCGCCATTGTTTCGCGTGCTGTGTGGCATGTGGCACCGTCTTGTTGAAACCACACATCATGCAAGTCAAGAACTTCCATTTCGGGCAAAAAAAAGTTTGTTATCATCGCTCGGTAGCGTTCACCATTGACAGTAACGCTGCGATTCGCATCATCTTTGAAGAAATATGGCCCAATAATGCCGCCGGCCCATAAACCGCACCAAACAGTGGCTTTTTCGGGATGCATTGGTAGCTGTTGCAATGCTTCTGGCTGATCTTCACTCCAAATGCGGCAATTTTGCTTATTTACGTACCCATTCAACCAAAAATGAGCCTCATCGCTGAACACAATTTTTCGATAAAAAAGCGGATCCTCGGCCAGCTTTCCAAGAGCCCATTCACCAAAAATTCGGCGTTGTGGTAGGTCGGCTGGCTTTAGTTCTTGCACCAGCTGTATCTTAAAAGGCTTTACGCCCAAATCCTTCCGCAAAATTTTCCACGTAGTGCTGTAACAAAGGCCTAACTGCTGGGAACGGCGCCGAATCGACATTTCGCGGTCTTCTGTCACACTAGCTGATACGGCCGCAATATTTTCTTCACTACGCACAGTACGTAAACGTGTTGGTGGTTTAATGTCCAACAAAGTAAATTTGGTGCGAAATTTGGTCACAATCTTCCGAATAGACTGCTCAGAAGGTCGAGAATGCCGATCATAAAATGGAAGCAGCGCGCGATGAATATTTCGAACCGAGCACGAATTTTGATAGTAAAATTCAATAATTTGCAAGCGTTGTTCATTTGTAAGACGATCCATGGTTAAATTGCAAACCAAACTGAAGCTGTTTGACAGTGACACAAGGTACTAAACACACGTCAGCTGTCAAAACCAGTGTTGCCAAAACCAAACCAGCTAAAAAATCACCCTTTACTATTAAACCATAATGATCACACCTTTTCTTCGTATATTCCCGCAGTTTAGTTGTTTTCAAACCAGGTGTTCAAGTAACAGAAAACATAATCCCCTGATACTTATAGCGAGATTGCTATATTCATGATTCTTTTTAAACAGAAATGAAATTTTCTACCCCCAAAAACGTCAGCCTTAATCAATCATCGGTACCACTAGGTTGGATATGGCTTTCAAACAGGAAGATAATATTATGTAGGTATCCAACAAATTCAAAGTGAAATCAATCATTTTTTCGCAATACATCAATTCGGCCGATTTGAATTGAAATTCAAACTCTTACTTTCATTTCCGATCAAAGTAATCGCATTCGAGTACCTTCTGCATGTAGACAGATTGTTTATCACCCGAATTTCACGACCGAATTCAAGGACAAGAATAAACATTCTTAAAAATGAAAGGGAGGCAGCGATACAATTTTAAGTCTATTTGGCTGTAGGAAATGTACCCATGAAGTCAATGTTGCAAAAAAAAAAAACACTCATCTATAGCACCTTCAACTTTAACTCTGTCAGAAAACACAATTGTGAACGTTCTATGCCATGAAGATTAGAGACGACATCATGAAAGGTGAACGCACATAAAGTTTTCGCACCAATGAACATTCTATGATGACAGCTCATATGCTGTAGACTGTAGAGGGAGGAAACTAATTAACATGCATTTAGATCTCGTTCTGCCACTCCTAAATCATAGACGTTGTCATATGGATCCTTGTCAAGAGAACTTATTTGTATATCAACTTTTTTGACAAAGTAATTTTTCGTTGTGTCAGAAGTCATCTGCTGTTACATGTTCGAAATTGAGTCTCAAATCAAAAAGCTGCGTAGGTATAAGAAAATGTAGGATATCTAGGTGGTGAAATGTGGGATTCTATGAGAATGTGGTAGGTATGTTCAACATTTCCAAATTCAAAGTATTCGAAGAACTGAAACCGAAAGGGTCGAAATAAAGTTGCGGTACCTACTAGATTCTGGTTACTGGTATGCCAAAACAAATTAGCAAAGCGTCAGAGAAAATGTGCATTATATTATAAGAAAATGCTATCTCAATACCCGGCATAGCTCAGGTTATAATTTGATGGAAAATTAAGCGTTTGTAAAATTGGTTTGGTTGCTATTACCTAAAATATTTTTTTTTTGGGTTGTTTCATGTCTTTTAGTTTACATGTCAGCGTACAAAATATTATTTTAGTCCGTCTTCAATAAGAATTGCAAAACTTCTCTTGAATTTGGTTTGGTAAGAAAATCCACTTTGATATTTTTCGTGCATTTCTCTGTTACAACGAGCCGATTGCCATTGCATAAAGCTTTCTCGACATAAGAATTCCGAATCAGTATGATCAGTGCACCAACTCTCATAAGAAGCTCATGACACGACATTCTGTGCACAATGGATATACCCTCGTATGTCGTATGATTCAAACTTTAGCTTGTTAGGAGTACAAGGATCCGAGTCGATTTTCTTCTGATAGAGGATTGCTGACAGAAAAGAGAACTGGGTTATTTATAAAGGATTTTCCAATGAGAAATGACTCGCTATTTCGGTAACTGCCACTTTTGAAGCTTTTATTCTTTGACTTTGACTACGCCATTACTAAAAAATGGAACGATACACGCTTCAATAACGTCGTGTCTTTGCTGATTGGATACTTGAAATGCATGACAATGATCCGGAATTCCATCGAAAAATCATCTTGACTGATGAGGCCCATTTCCACCTCGGTGGCTACGTCAACAAGCAAAACTGTCGCATCTGGGGCTCGGAAAACCCAAGAGTTATTGTTGAGAAGCCCCTCCATCCTCAACGTGTGACTGTTTGGTGCGGTTTATGGTCCGGCGGGGTCATTGGACCTTGCTTTTTCGAAAATGAGGTTGGTTCAACAGTTACGGTGAATGGATTGCGATATCGAGAGATGATTAATGATTTTTTTATGGTCGGAATTAGATGGTATTGATCTGGACAACGTCTACTTTCAACAAGATGGCGCTACGTGCCACACAAGCAACGAAAGCATTGATCTTTTACGGGAAAAGGTTCCGGACCGTGTTATCTCTCGAAGAGGTGACCACTTTATTATGAAATAAACATCCGTTCATTTATCTCAAAAAATGACATTTTTCTTTGAATACCAAAATAACACCTCTTATTGGAAAACCCTTTAGAAGGATAGCATTGTAAAAAATAAAGTTTGTGGTTCAAGGTGGCCATGATGTAGGTTCATCGTTTATAAATTTAATTAGCAATTGTTTTTTTTTTAACTGCGTTCGAAGAATAGTCAAGAATTATTGAACTAGCTGTACTCACCGGTTTTGCCGGTGCTTCGTCTTTCGTATTGAATCACGCATTAATAATCTCAATTTTGCGACTTTAACGCTCCTTTTTCGTTGCTGTCATATTGTGCAGAATGTTTCTTGTCACGACTATGTATACGAATTTTGAGTTGAATATTTTTGGCCCCAATTGGATGATATGGACTTGGAGGACATGTGGTTCCAACAGGACGGCGCCACAAGCCACACAGCGAATGTCACAATCAATTTATTGGAAACCAAGTTTGGAGAACGTGTTATCTCACGAAATGGTCCAGTCGCTTGGCCGCCTCGGTCGTGCGATTTGACGCCGTTAGACTATTTCCTGTGGGGCTACGTCAAGTCTATGGTCTATGCCAACAAGCCAGCGACGATTGATGAACTTCGTACGGATATCGAACGTGAAATTGCAGTAGTATCGGCCGATTTATGCTTGAAAACCGTCGAAAATTGGGTTGAGCGTCTGGACTTCTGCAAGCGTGCCCGTGGTGGCCATGCAAAAGAAATCGAGTTCCATACATAATGGCATCGAACGTTCTTTCACAGGAATAAAGAATTTCATTGATATCCAAAACGATTATTTTAAATATCGTCAATGTAGGTCCTTCGCGGTTATAAGTACGTTTTTAGAAAAAATGCAGATGTAAGATTGCGATGTCGAAAAACTAGTACAATTGGTAAAAGAGAAAGAGATTTTATGGAATCTTTGTCATCCACTTCACAAAAAAATAAAAAACAAATCACGGCTGTTTGTTTGAATTTCACATAATCGCGCTACTTCATTGTTTACACTTTTTGTGTGTACAGAGAGGAATTTGTGATTTTGTACTAATGCCGGCCACATACCTACAGCTGCTACCGCCGCCACATTGTGTTTGGGCAGTAAGTTGAGCGATTAATAAACTTAGGCATCAGATGATACGGCATATGCAATGTCAGCTCAAGCAGCATGACAATCATAATACACATGTCTCTGACCCAATCAATCACTAGCGTGACTATCATAGAAATCGGCAACTTTGTTTGCCATGTTCATCAACGCAAAGTGTTATAGGAAGCTGTGCAAAAACACTCATAACAGGTGTACGAAGAATATAACTTAGATAGGAATGATTTATCGCACAACATTTTGAACACTTTTACTGCTATTATATCAGAAAAATAAAGAGAAAATATTTACCAACATAATGGCGATTTTACACAAACTGCACTAATTTTCTAAAACAACATTCATCGGACTTAGCCACATTGTCATTACCAACAAACAGGAAAATATTTGTAAGATAATTAATGAAGTCTCTCATAGGAATGAGGTTGGTGCTACAAAACATATGAAGGTATTTTAATCACCCAAAACTTGTGGGTTCTAATATTTGAAACCATTCATGTGAGCTATGTATTGCAATAACTTTTATTAAAAGTGTGTGATACTACACCTGTACAGTGTACACCTGTATACGTACTTATGTCACACTCAAGTATTAGGTATCTATACGCGGAAAGATGTATGAGTGTAGAATACGTATGTAATTGTATAACCATACTGAAGCTTATCTAGTCAAAAGTATCCACGAAAGTATTTTTGTACATATTCCCAGGAAAAATTGGATCTGTGTTGCGAGTTTTTCGTTTCTTGGGTGAAATGGTAATTTTTGCACCCGGGAATGCAATAAGTCTTTTTTGTGCTATACTATTCTACAATGCCATAAATAGTATAAGGAACTCCGAAATATAAGAACTTGAATAGAGATTGGAAAGAGGTCTAGACAAAAGATGGTATGCCGGTATTGTACCACAGCTACCGCGGCGCGAGGGATAAGCGGCTCATCGACGACGGGTACGCCGCCAATGCTCAGGAGCTCCTCCGTTTTAGCACCGGAATTTGGTGGCTTAATGAAGAGGTGAGGGTTGATACGCTCTCCCGGGCCGGTGCGCTACTAACGTAGCATCCTCCCTAGTTTTAAGCTATATATTAAGTTTGTAGGTTTAGGCTTAGAGTAGGGGGTCTTTGGGAGGGGCCTGGTTAGCCAACATAAATAGTGCTGCCCAGACTCGAACGACGCTTATAGCCTCGCTCGAGTCTCGGTTTCACTGATGTACCCTTGAGGGCGGCTGTCAGGCACCCATGGACGCGATCAGGGTAATTTATAGGTAATTTAGAAAAAGTAGCTTAAGTAGTTTTAAGTAGTTTTAAATAAAATAATAAAAATAGAGTAATCAAGTTTTGGAAGTTTATTGAAGAATAAAAACAAAAAAAATTTAAATATAGTTAGATCTAAGGCCGAAAGATAATAATTTTAAGGATATAGTTAAGTTTAGAGAGCTCGCTAAGAGCCAGGAAGCTAGAATTAAGACAAATGTTAGCTTTAAATTAGATTTAATCGTTTTTGTCTAGTATTTAAGTATAAATAATGATAACAATAAAAAAGAATTTAAAAGTTGCAAAAAAAGGTAATAAGGAAAAAGATTATTGCTTTAATTTATGATCAAAAGCAGACTTAAAGCTTTATATTATTATACTCATAGGTCGTAGATCAAATGTTGATAAAATAGCGTTCACGACTGGGTCGACGAATCTCTCTCGTTCATCAATAGCAGAGTTGGCAAATTTTATATTTTATTAGGTCAAAATCTGAGAATCGATGGTAGATGGAAGAGAATCGGTTCTTAAAAGATAGGAATAGTGTGAAATAAAATTCATTTTGGTATATTCATCTGATATGGCAGTATAATTATCAAATAACAATATAAGTTGAAGCTCTCCGTAATAAGCATCGTCGCAATTTCGTTAGAGAGCTATAAGCGCCAGCTGAACTATTTTATAAGCTTTTACACTTTACAAGGGTTTTTTTTTCAGTACAAAGACAAGCGTTGCAGGAGTTTCTGTTTTCTGATCTATTGGGGCATGTTTTTATTTTTGACTGCAATAGATAAGTGACGCTGGTTTGATGTGTCTATGATTGGAAGTAAGGTTCGCGATAGACCAATATCCTTACACAGATATATAATATGTAATGAGTTCCATGGCAATGTAATGAGTTTCATATGCATTTTGATCTAAGCTTACCTAAAACTAAAAGTTTTTAAATCCCGTCTTTTGGAGGACATCATCTACCTTAAAAAAGAGGACAACAAGTGGACAAAATGAGCACAAAAACAAGGTAATCAAAATAAGATCTTTTGCACTTTATGTTTTCTATCAGATTTGTATTGGTTCTGTTTTTTTTTTTTTTAATTCATGATTCGATTATTTTTTTAATTTTCAGAATTAATTGTTGGAGGAAAAAAGGGCAAAATTTCTTGAAACGTTGTAGGAAGTTTCCCGCCGGGGTCAAAAAGAGGACACGTCCTCCATAAAGAGGACGCATGGCAACCATAATATTTAAGAATTCAGGGAATCGTGTTTGATATTGAGTTTTATAAAAATTTACGACCAAAGATCAAGATTTGGGTAGTCACTTTGGAGTTATGTATATATAGTTGGAGCAACAGGTCTGTAGGGACCCAAGGCCTAGCTTCTCACAAGCATTCGTTTTGTGTGAGCGAATGGAAGGGATCTACAATTTTATGCCGATTCCAAACGGCTAATTGAGAAGCTCTAAAGACAGTTATACTCTCGGATGTTTGTCAGACGTTCGCGAGAGGCGACGCAGTGGAAAAAACCATAAGTTGGAATTAGGGTTTTTGCGGGATTCGTACCTGGGACCCCTCGCTTAGTAGTCCAACACACTTACCACTAAGCCACTGCGTCATTTTGGAGTTATAATTGAAAAAAAAAAAAAAAAAAAAACGATTTATTTAGAATACTTATATTAAATATATGTATTTAACATGCATTTTGATCAAAATCGTTAGAGCGGTTTTTGTAAAATAATGCTGACCAAATAATAGCAAAATATTAAAAATATTACGGACTGACAGTTAGACCGACGGGCATAATTTTGCAACCCACTTTTTTGAGTTGCAATATCATTGTAATGACAGAATTGATTAACATCTCGGGTTCGAACATTTTTACGAATACAATATCTTTCTGTTAAAACATTCTCAAGAAAGTTTAAAATTAAAACAGCAACCAGAATATACAAAATTCATATATTAAGGGCTTGAATTCTAGCTTGAAAATAATCAGAAATGGTGGAATTCACTATTTAATTCGCGGAGCCCCGCTTACCTATTTTGAAAAGAAAATTCTATATTAAATTTCCTATCTGTGAATACGTGTGATGTGTGAAGCAGCAAACACAGAAAGGACGGGTATAATGAAATACTGACAATTAGCAGTCATGCCTCATCCTACATCGTGATAATTCTGAATTTTTGTAGAAAAGTGCAAAACAGGAATAAAGCAACATTTTGGAAACATGCATAAGGAATCAGACTAAAAAACATTTGAACCACTTTGCAACTAAATGTCCATAGAAAAGGTTTGCCTTTAGGTAAAAGAATTATAGTACCAAGAAATAATCATTAAAATGTTAAAAAAAACTGCGATTTTTATACTGAAGGTTAATTTAATGTTAATTTTCTCATAAGCAAATCGAGTGAATTTCAGTTCGGTGAAAAGGGAAATACGCCATGCCCACTTTATGGGAAAAATAAAGAGAGAGTGCTAAAAGCACTGACTGAGAGTATGGTATATTTGATGAGTTTCTATCAGCTGATGAATGCGTTTCCACGGTTTAAACTTGTTTTTGTATTTCACCACGAAAACGTGTATCTTGCAGAATGATTAGTAACTAAAGTAATCATCATGTAAATATTATTTCCACGAAGGAATATTTCTCAGTTTATTCCTTTATTTAAAGGGTATTCCAATAAGAGGTTTTATTTTGGTATTCAAAGAAAAATATCATTTTTTGGGATAAATGATCGGATGTTTATTTCTTAATAAAGAGGAAGGTATGCCGTTAATAATGAAAAACAACATCAGCCAAATGGCCACCACGAGCACGCATACAGAACCATATCCTTTTCATTCTTTGAATACCAATATAACACCTCTTATAGGAAAATAAATAAAGGAATAAACTGAGAAATATTGCTTCGTGGAAATAATATATAGAGCTATGGACATTTCTGAGTGGAAACGATTTTTGAGCTATAATCCTTTCATGAAGTTTTCGTGTACTAACAGAAAACAATAAGAAAAAAAAAAATAAATATATTACAAAATTTCAAAAAATGTTATATACAAAAGAATTTAAAACTAACGTAATTATTGAAAACAATTGAGCCAGCCGGGAATATAAATAAAGTTTATTTAGAAAATAACTTTTTCCTAGCCATTGAATTCAACCTGTTGTTGCACTTTATGCAGGTTCATTAATAATATTTAATATTTAA
This sequence comes from Cheilosia grossa, assembly GCA_963082955.1. Classification (NCBI taxonomy): domain Eukaryota; kingdom Metazoa; phylum Arthropoda; class Insecta; order Diptera; family Syrphidae; genus Cheilosia; species Cheilosia grossa. Next base: position 31,352,256 of record OY720144.1, read on the forward strand.
TAAAATACTACAAGTTTGTGCTTTAACATAGCACAATGACTAAACATATTAATATGTATTCCAAAATGAAATACAAACTTCATAGCAGTTACCAATTAATAGGACATGGCAAACAGATTTTTTGAAATTCTGATGACCAACCAATTGGCAGTTGAAAATCAATTCACTGTATTTGTGTAACGTAAAAAGTAGGTACAATTTTTTTAAATTATTTTATTCAAAATTTTCTTTGCACAAAAATCTCTATACTAGATACAATCAACGAAAATGCATTTATTTTCTTTAAACTGTACGGCAGAGAACCGAAAATCAAATGTGTAGCTATCAGTAATATACCTACTGATTTAATTTATTTTTGCAGATGACTCATATAGTTCATAGATTTCTATTGTTTAAACCAACAATAAAATAGATTATATGGGTTTTTCCCTCGTCGGGAAACGTTGCACTTAAACCAACCAACCAACCAGGTAAAATAAAGAAATCCTAATAATATAACTCTAAATGAAATATAAGTAGGTACTAAATTCACCACCCATACCCACCGTTTTTTTAACACGTTCCGATAACGGCCAATTATTTGAATTATCTACTTTAACTTTTTCCAATGTCACCACAGAACGAACTATCAGTCATAATCAGGTTATTATGTGCAAGTGTGTGCGTGCGGCTAATTTACTTTAACATGGCGCATATACTTTCCCACATAAAAACACGGAAAACCAGCTTGTGAAATTGTGCAATTTAAATAAAGACTTTCGATTATAACAGTGTTCCTGGTGCTGGTGGTGTTCCAAGTTTATTTGTCAAGTGTTCTGTTAATTTTATCTGTTAGTCGTTAACTTATTTATATAACTTGTCGCTGTCCAGTGGAGTCTTTCCGACAACTTTGAAATCGTCATTTGTTATGCCTCTACACAAGAGTGGTAAAAAACATCACGTCGAAAACTATAGAGGCATTGCAAACTGTCATGTATACCTAAACTTTTTGGGAAAATAACTTGCAACATTATGCAACTTCACTATTCTAACATTTTTGCTGATGAGCAGCATGGGTTCAGTACCAGAAAATCAACTACAACTAATTTAATAGAATTTACTACACAATGCAATGAAAGCATTACATTACAAACAGATGTTTTTTATGCTGATTTTAGTAAAGCATTCGAGAAAATCAATCATGTTATCCTGTTTTATCTCCACGATAACCGCTTATAATTCCCTGCAGTGACTAAATATTCAGAAGGGCATCTCGGAGTTTAAATATAACTAAAAAACATCTCCTCCACTCCTGTTTCTTTTTTAGACAGATCCCCTGATAGACCCTAAATCGGTCTCCCAATCAGTTGTGGGGGTATACCTATTATATATAGAATACAAAATATTTGTTGAATTTGAGCCGAGGGAGGGTGTAATTAATGTCTTTTGGGATACATTCCACTCATTTCCCCATCAGTCAACCTTCAACGGTTGGCTGATAAAAAAATTGCTTAAAGTGGTCCTAAGGGATCCTATAATTCAAACGCTTTACAACATACATACATACCAGATTGTATGTACGAAGCAACCCGACTTTTATAAATAGTATTGGGACAGAGGTTAGATCTCACTATATATGCATAACATTTATAAGAAATTTGATTAGGAACTGGCATGTCTTATCAGAAACTTATCAGAAAATGTCGGATCATTGCCACATCATATTCAACCTTGAAATAGGTACTAGATTCTCGGAAAATTGAGATAACCAAAATCGACAGACTGGGACATATACTGTCGAGAACTCATGAATAACATAGACAGGTGCAATACCAATATCGGTGACATTGACGATATTGAGTTAACGTGCGAAAATCTCAATACAGCAATAACTTTTGCTTTCCACCAAAAATGCCCAGAAAAAGAAAAATCAGGCAATCGCATTACCCCTTGGTGAAACAAAAAAACTAGCCAAACTCAGAACAGAGACGAGAAAGCTCTTCAACCGGGCTTAAAGCAATGGTGAGCAGGAAATATATAGAATTACACTCACCTTGCACAATCAAGAGGTAAGAAGAGCTAAGAAAGAATCATGGAGAAACTTCTGTCATACAATCGAAGAAACCAGATCTGGTACATCTTTAGTACTCCCCTTTACGTATGAGCAAAGTCCTTCTTAAGTACTACCCTTTACGTAGGTATGATGTAATCCTTTAGTACTTCCTTATACGTAGAAACGCAGATTCAAGGCAGTACTTTTTTCAAAATGTTAGAAAGGGATGTGTGCTTCACGTACTCTCATATAAAGCAAGTCACACTAGATGAAAAACTTATACATGGAACTCTCACCTTACCAAGACTATCGACAAATTCAGGGCCTCATTATGGACCAGCAAAAGTATAGTCGGTAAAAACTGGGGACTTAACCCCAAAATTACACTGGGGATACATTAATTTCCAGTTTTTTTTTTCTTTTAAATTTAAATGTGTTAGAAAAGCCGTGTGCTTTGGTAACAACTAAGATATAAACTAAGGCCACAGAAAATAAATATACACATGTCTAATGCCCGTACACATAAATACCTAAAATGCCAAAAAATAATATATTATAGGATTAACTACAACACTTACAATAAAGTACTTTATCATTTTTGAAATCCAGGAACCGGTTCTTTCAAATTATTTGTAAACCAAGTTATTGCTTTTAACAATAAATGAGTATGTAACTCTTAATCGAGAAAATTGAAAATAACAAAAACTACTTTTTTATTAGATTTAACTTGATTTAATATTGCTAATATTGGATAAACTAATTGAGATTAAAGGAACTTTGCATATAGGTACTCAACAGGGAACAGGGCAGCATGCCCCAATACTATTTCGTGTTGGAATTGTAAAATTTCGCTGGTGCTGTTCTCAAAAGCTTGAAGACATAAGTCAATCTGTTTTTTAGTGTTCGATTAAGAATTACGAGGGGCAGTTAAAACTAGAAACAAATTTAGTGGCTTTGTTCACAATTTTGGAAAAATCAGCATTCAACATTTTCTTAAATTTTTTCGAAAGTATTTTTTTGTTTTTTTTTTTCAAAAGCTAAAGGGTCCGCCATCTAACTTTTTTTTCAACTAGTGCTTATTTCGCGAATGGTAACACTTAGCTCATGTCTGATTTGACAGATACTTAATTTTATCCTTCCGCTGAACGAATATGGTTGTGGCTTGAACAATGCTGGGAAATATTGCGACATTACTTTGAAAATCATGGTAATGTTGCAGAATGTGTGCGAAAATTGCGTACGGAATTTGGAAGAAGAGAAGCACCGTCAGCTCCGTATGTTCGTTATCTTGTGAAAAAGTTAAAGAAACTAGCATCCTCATCGATAAACCAAAGCGTGAAAAGCCAAAAACAGTGCGTTCACTGTTTGGTGCGGAATTTGGTGCAGAGGCATAATTGGGCCATTTTTCTTCGAAAATGAGCTAGGAGTGGCCGTTACAGTCAAATGGTGATCGTTATCGGGCCATGTTGAACGAATTTTTGTTCACAAAAATTGAAGAGGAGGATATTGGCAACATTTGGTTTCAACAGGACGGTGCTACGTGCCACACAGCCGAAGCTACACTCGATGTTTTGCGCCCTGTTTTTGAAGATCGCATTATCAGCCGCAGAGCTGATCTCGTTTGGCCACCACGGAGCTGCGATTTGACACCGTTGGACTATTATTTGTGGGGTGCCGTAAAAGATAAGTGTTACGCCGACAAGCCAGAGACAATTGACTCTTTAAAGGACAATATTCGTGAAGCCATTGGTGAAATACAGCTGCACACAATCGATAATGTGCTTAAAAATTGGACCGATCGTGTAGGCTACTGCATGGCCAGCCGAGGCAGCCATTTGAATGAAATTATTTTCCATTATTTACCGGAAGGATTTTACTTTCAAATACAAAAAGAAATTTGAGAAAATATTCAGTAGTTTTTTTTTATAGCATTTTCAAAAAAAAAGTTATTTGGCGGACCTTGTATTATAACTTGGTTTGAATATAAATTGAAAGAACAGGTTCCTAGATTTTGATAATGAATATTCCGACATTCAATCTGGTACATTTGATACCTGTGGCTGTTAATTGAATAACATTCTATAGGATGTTGAAGATCCTAGTTCAAATAGCCTAAACCTAAAATACGCACTGCACATCAATCCATGAACATACATAATTATGTTTATTATCTGTGCATTAAAGTACAAACACGATGGCAAGCACACATCCACTAATATTTTCGCATGGGTACTATATGATCCGTAGGCGCAGTGGCTTAGTGGTTAGTGTGTTGGACTAATAGGGGGTCGATGATCGATAAGATTGCTCACCACCCTGATTATAGGTAATTTAGATTAAGTAGCCTAGGTAGTTTTAAGTAGTTTTAATTAAAGTTTTTCGAAGTTTCTTGAAGAATAAAAAACAAACAAAATTAAATGTAGATAGATTTTAGGCCGAAAGGCAATAATTTTAAGTATATTGATAAATTTAGAGTGCGAGGGGTCCCATGTTCGAATCCCGCAAAAACCCAAATTCCAACTTAGGGTTTCTTGCATTGCGCCACCTCTCGCGAACGTCTTACAAACATTCGAGAGTATAACACCAGTTTGCCGCACACAACAGCATGATCGTCTTGTGTTCGCTTGCTATTATCATCAACCAAAATAAGCAGTGTGTGTGACTGAAACCATTTTTTGTATGGATTTTGTCAAACAACTTTCGGTTTTGGTGGTTTTGAGACCGAGTTATTATGTGGGGTGCTGCCATTCGGTTTTAATTTGTTTGTATTTCTGAAGGATCCAATAATATTCAGTGTTGCAACCCTTATTTGTGGAGAGCGATCAATTAAAACCGCTTATTGTGGTTGGAAAAAGTTTACTCTAGATACTAAATAACGTTAGTTAAATAATCAAATAAGAAAATGCAGTGTGCACCGATAAAGTTACAAGGAGAATGACCAACCGATGACATCTGAGCGATCATGGTTCAGTGGTGGTTTGACGTCGGACTTGAGAAACCGGTGATACCAAAAACTTATTGTTCTGCGGATGCAACATTTATTTAAACCATTTTTTTAATGTTGTCTTTTAGAAATAAGGTTTATTCGTAAGGTGTTTTAATGCATTCATTTCATTAACGCGTAGTAATGATATTGCGATAAATTAAGAGTGATTACTAGGGCAACCGGATTCATGAAAAAACATGTTTTTTTTTTGGGAAATCGTATTATATATTGTTATATACAAAACTAAATACATATTTTCAGCCCTATTCGTTAAGGCATATTTCTGCATATTTGGGTATAAATGTATATTTCACTTTGTGAAGCATATTTTTGGCATATTTTAGCATTTTTGTTATATTTTTGCAAATTTGTCCATTTTTTTGAAATATCAAAATGACAAAGCAGGTAATCCTATAGTGCTCATTGTCCGTGGGTTATACCACATCCGGTCACTCGTCCCCAGTAAAGATAATGCCTTGAAAGGATTTTATGATCCTTTTTTTTGCTACTGTTTCCGCGAAGATCTGCACTGCCGGGTAATCATTTTTTGAAACATCGACAACATTATTAGCAGAACTAACTCTGTACTCGGCTTTGTTAAACGTTGGTCGAAGGAATTCTCTAGCCCATATTTCACTAAATCCCAGTGTTATCTAGGCCGGACATGCTAGTGGGCGCATTATTGCTCTCTTTATGCTTTATTCTGCGTCTCGTCGAGAGAATCGGACCTGTTTATCCGCGGATGGAGGAAGGATGACCGAAACAGTCTTCCCCTCGCCTGTAATCCTCCGTCAACTCAATTGAAGAGGGGAGAATGAGGATAACTAGTGGACGATATATCTTCGGATATACGACGGGTCACCGAAACAGTGTGCCCCTCGCTTATAATCCTCCGAAAATTCGTTAAAAAATGAGGCAAATCGGTTTTCGCCAGAATCGGTGATTAATAGATCGGCTTTTTCGTTGTATATCTTGCTTAAAGCTTAATATAGTTGGTCAAGACGGAGGTTACCGATCGACAGTATGCATTTGGATAGACGGATGGTGAACGTATCGGTAGACCCTCGCCTGCATCCTCTGGCGACTCATCTATTCATCAGTTACTATCTGGAAACATAGATTGATTGCCCACATCTACTGCATCAGATCTCATTAAACACTAATCCTCTCCTTTTACGTTTAATTCCCTTTTTCCGCCTTCCCCGTCACCGTACTGACTATGGCCAACCCGAGCCTCTAACAAGAAAGCTCTGCAAGGCAAAACTGTTGCCAAACTTATTTGACCTAAATTGCACCAAAGCAACTCTTAAAAATGCGCTTCACAATTTACCCTAACCATTGTTTAGTCTTATGCGCTTTTATTAAGCAATTAAATTGAATAAAATAAAATATAAATGTATGATTATTGAGTTAATGAGAAAATATTAATCGAAGAATAACATTTGATGGGAAGGCATCTCAGAAATTTGTTGTTTTTGAATTATTAATTCTAAAGCAATTTGTAATAACAACGAATGCTTTTCATTGAAGAATTCTTAATACAATGGGACATTGTGAAATTTATTTAATAAGAAAGAAACCGTACAAATTCACAGTTTCTTAGTTGCTACATTTTTACTTACTGTTTTATTTCCCAAATTCTTTACTCTGCAATTCAAATATGCTGTCTTTCCCAGGAGTGCTGTTACATTTTTTGACGCAGCTTTATCAAAGTACGGACCATTTCTGTTTTCATCAATCATTTCAATTGTGTTTCTATGTACACCAGAAGATCCTTTGTAACTACTTCCTCCACTTCTACTCGATATAGTTGTTGTGCTGCTAATGCTTCCAGCACTGACCGTATTTGGAGTCGAACTGCTAGTCATAGTACTGGCATTTGAATTTCCGATTGCTGAATCTCCACCATTACTACTTGTGTTGCTGCTAGAATTACTTGGCGTTGCATTATTGCTTGAAATTGCGTTTAAGCTATGTGCATCCTTTGGTTTTGATGACGATTCTCGCTGGGCTGCATGTACTAAAAAGGAAAATACAAACATTTAGTAAGTATATGAAGAGATATACATAGGTGTAATTATTTATTATTATTTATTTACATCTTGTATTTATTTATTTATTTATCTATTTATTTATTAATTCATCTACAATTTTTCATTACAAATAACAGATGTTGGAAAATAAAAGTAAAAGTAAAGATTACAATTAAAAATAAAATTTGTTAGAAAATAAATATGTACAATAATTTGTTTTTGAAACTGTCTTTCGACAAAGATAAATCAATATCTGTACAAACGCTGTTGAAAGCTACAATAGCTCTTGTTATCGGCTCATTAAGGCCATAATTTGTTCGATGATTCTTTTCTAAGAGGAGATGCCGTGTTCTCACAGATCTCGTCGGTGCATATATTGGCATCAGTGAGAGCAGAACAGGACATCTTTTATGAAAGCATAGCAAGTCTCTAACAAACATTATATCATGAATATGACGTCGCGATTTCAAAGATTTAATGCCCAGAAATTAACACCTTGCCTTATAATTTGGAGAGGTTTCCCAGTGCAATTTATAAAAAATGAATTGAGTGAATCGCTTTTGAATTTTTTCAAGGCGATCAGAATCTGTTGAGAATGCAGGATTCCAAATGACATCAGCATATTCAAGGAGGGACCGAACTAAGGCAGTGAATAGCGAAAGTAAAGTAAATGGGTCTCTGAAGTCCCTTCCATTACGTTTTATAAAGCCAACAATAGAATTAGCCTATGCGACAGTATATTCAATATGATATTTAAACGAGAAAGACGTATCGAGCGGGACTCCTAAATCTTTAATTTTATTTACCCTGTTTAAGTTAATTGAATTAATTGTATAATTATATTCGAAAGTAGATTTAATTTTAAGCGATTGATGTTGCACCAATCAATTATTCTATCCAGGTCAGATTGAATCAAAATACAGCTCTCTATACTTTTAATAGATGAAAATAGTTTTAAGTCATCCGCATATAGTAGGCATTGGCTATATTTGACCGTTGACACGATATCATTTACAAAAACAATAAAAAGCAGTGGACCTAAATAGCTCCCTTGCGGAACACCAGATGTACAGTTAATACGTTTCGAAAGCGATGTTCATTTCATTGAATTCCAAAGGCTTCAAGCTTCTCAAGGAGAATGGAACGATTGACCGAGTCGAAGGCTTTGCTAAAGTCAGTACATATTGCGTCCACCTGACGTTTGTTTTCTAACTCATTTAGAGTAAAAGATGAGGAAGAAGCCAAGTTGGTGATAGTGGACCGACCAGATACAAAACCATGCTGCGCTTCCGATTAACACTCTTTCGTTAAAAACTCAAAGTTGTTTTTAACTATGCTCTCAAAAAGCTTAGGAATTGCTGAGAGCTTACAAATACCCCGATAGTTCTCAACATTATTTTTAGGACGTTATAACGTTGGGAAACTACATGTAGTACGATATAATTGTAATAAATTAATAAAATCCGGGTTGTACACTTGGCTGAGTCCTTTTTGTTTACACTATAGCATTTTTTTTCTTTTCGAATTTCGCCTTTTAAAAAACAATATGTAAAAAAGGCACGGCTTGGCTTAAATATGCTTTTTGCTTTGTATTTATAAAAACACCAACTACCGCGATTAAAGCGGTTGGTTCAACTAAGTCAACGTCCAAGCCTGTTGTGGAATGCAGGGAGACACTGACCAGGGCTTGTCATCGGTTTGAAATCACTCTCGTCTGGGTTCCCGGCCATAGGAACATTGAGGGGAATGAGCAAGCCGATGAACTTGCCAGACGTGGCTCTGCCTGTGCGTGTCTCATGCGGAGGTGGTCTTCCCTCTGTTGGGATGTGCACTTCACATCAAGGGCTGAGACTAGATGGATGAACCTGATGAACTGTGTCATCTGGCCAACCTTCAATGATGCCAGAACAAACAACCTCTTAGCCAGAACGCGTGTAGACTACGTCAGACTATTGACAATTAGTACGGGTCATTGGTCTTTAGGAAGTCACTGCCAAGCTTGGCATCCCCCATAACACCCACTGCCATAGCTGCGCTGACACAAACAAGAGTGAAACAGTGTTCCATATTCTTTGTGAGTGTCCGGCCGTAGCCAAAACCAGACGCAGTGGACTAGGTCATCCCTTTTATGATGACCTTTCGGCCATGCAAAGCACCCATTTGAACAAGATCATAGAATTTCTCAACTCCACAGGCTGGTTTTGAGCTCCCTTATCATCCTTCATCCCCCTTTATTTCGGGTTCCGTGCAGCCACTTAAACCAAGCAACCCATCCATAGTCGCAGTTCATTTTTATAAAAAGTTCTGCCTCCAATCGACAAGTTATTTCTTTCCCTTCGCCATGCTGTTGTCATAAAATGTTCGCACGTAGCATTGGAATCCCTAGAATCCGTCTTAAACAAAAGCAGTTCTAGACTGCCGATCGTCTCTTTTAGAGATAGCGGAGCAGTTTAACATCCACTTCTATTGGGTGACCGATGAACTCACCAAACGTGGAACAAGTATACCTATTTCACTAGACAAAGCACATAGGTATACCAATCACTAAATGTAAAATTAAAACAAGATGCCTTCGAGAAAGGGAATTTTAAGTGGCCAAGTGGTATAACGTGCCTAGCGACAAAACAGATCCCACAGCTGGCAATTGATCTAAACTAACCTAACCTAACTTAAGGACTTAAGTTATACATAGGTATTGAACAGCTCTAATATTTTTTTTTTAAATTAAGTTAAGTCATTCTTCATTCCTAACAGATCCAACAACGTTTAGTGGTAGGAAAATATAAAAGTCGGAAAATTCTCAACAGTTGGCGCTGTAGGCACACATTTCCTTTTTAAGTTTAATTCAATTATCTTCAATAATATAATAACACAATAACATACCTACATAGTTTCTTCGGTGTGAAACTCGATGAGGTTGCTCGATAACCGCTGGGCAAATTTTCATGATTCTGTTTTGTTTTGTTCCAATTGTAAGGTTTAGCAAGACTTAAAAGATAGGATACTTATGACTATAGGGTCTAATGGCAACGTTTTCGATCTCCGAAACCACTCAACCGATTTAAATGAAATTTTGTGAATGTGTATGGTTGGTTCCAGCTTGAAGGGTAGGATACTTTTGGACCCGATAGGTGGCACTGTTTTCGATCTCCAAAACCACTCAACCAATGTCATGCAAGCGACGATTTTTAGGGGAAAATTCAAAGGCCAACATTCTCTTTTCTTGGATTCCGCTTATGCAGATCGATTTGCCATTGCGTCCTCAATTTCCCGTGCGCCTCGCTTTCACTATGACAAATAATAAGTCACAAGGACGACCGCTGGATATTTGTGGCATCAAACATCAATGCTTGAATTCCCAAGTGGCATTCGTCAAATCATCAAACCATAACAATTTTTGTTTATTCAATTCACATCAACGACAACTTGAAGCTCGCCTCTGGTGGAACAACAAACTTGAGTACAGGACCATTCACATGAGAGCGAATTGCGAACTGCGAACTGGCGAATGTTCGTAGATTCTGACATTTCATTCACATGAAAACTTTCTTTAGTCTCAGGTACCCGCGAATCATTTCCATTGTTGAAGGTTAAGTTCGAAGGAATTTTTCATTCGCGGGTTTGTGGATCGCGACTGTTTTATGTGTATTGTGCATATTGTGTGTGACAGTTTGCGGCAAGAATTTTCAATTCGCGGGAAAATTGCTGTAGTTGTAAGTTAAGCAATTTTAATAACTAAGACTCAGTTTTTTTTAGATTAGATATTAGATTATTTGAATATAATGCATTTATGGAAATACAAATATCAATTTTCATTTCATAAATACAGTTAAATTGATTTGTTCGCAATTCGCCTATTCGCAGTTCGCGCTCATGTGAATTGTCCTTAACAACAGCTAGCAGAAGTTGACTTTTTTTTTTAAATTTCCTTCATTTCTATGATGCTAGGTGGATTTTAGAGGGCACTAGCTAAAGTGGGCTTTAGAATCGAACTTTTTTATTTTATTTGTTTTTAAGTGTCATTGTATTGAATATAACTTTTGAATAAAGAATTTGAACTGACTAAATTGCAGCATGTGCAATGTGTATGCTCGGAATTATCATTTTTATTGCATTAACGAATTTGGTAGGAAGGAACGTTTCACGGAAAACATGTACAAAATGGTACGCGCAGTTATAACTGTAAATGGAAACAAGCATACACGATTCGCTTTTAATTTGTTTGTAACAACGAACACCGGGCACCGAATATATTTCGTTCTGCAATTTCTCACCCTATATTCATTTTTTTTCCGTTTGTAACTATGTATAAATCTGTGGCAATAAGTTAAAGTAGCTTATGTCAATTTTGGTAATTTTAATGTGAGCAATACAAATTTATCTTGTGCTTTATAAATCAATTGTATTACATAGTCTCAATAAACTTAAGCTGTTCAGTTCTCTTCAGATTTAACGATTTTTAATGGAGAGTAAGTGGAACCTGGACTAAAATAAAAGGAGATCTTTGTAATGTAAAAAAAACTCGAATTTGGCTTATGTCGACATAAGCTCTTTCAACTTATTGCCACAGAAATATTCACCTGCAAAACAGGCCGCGACTACACCCTTCGGGAACTTATGTAAAACTAAATGAAAGGTATTTGGATGTTTTCGCTTTAAAATATAATCATTAAGTCGTAAATATTGAGAGGGCGCCATATCTCCCGTGGTGCTATATCACCCGACCTTATCCAATCTCATTTCCTAAACAACGACGCAACTACGTACAGTCTTCTACAAACTGGGATCAGTTTCAAAGATTTGGTACTGGTTCGATGTAGGTACCTAATTCATTTAAAAGTTCTCATTAATTAATTAGAAAAATTACGCTAATCAAAAAATTTAATTTAAAATTCATCGTATATATTGTTCGTGTATAAAAAACCGATATATTCAATTATGATGTTATGTATATGATAACTGTTTATATTTTTTCATTGATAATCTGTTTCTGCTCTCCTCGCTCTCACAACAAATAAGTCATATAACTTCCCCCAAACTTTTGATTGGATTGGCATAATATGAGTAGCTACATACAGGCTAACATGTGTATTAAGGAGTATGTTCAATTTCTGTTTTTATTATTTTACGTTGCTGTTTGACTTGTACAGAGAAAGAAGGATAAAGTTACATCAGCGATAAGTATAGAAGATGAGGGAGACTTTATGGTTTCCGTTGCTTCTGTTACGCGTAGTATGATGAAATTAACTTCACAAATAGATATGGCCAATGAGTTGTTGTTATCCCGAAGCAAAAGGCAAAAACAGAATGATTGTGTGTAATCAAATTATTTGTATATACAAAATTCAAGGATTTTCTTGTAGGACATAAGTTGATTTCTATTTCGCAAACATTTTTGAGATTATTTGAAGAGGATGTTTTTCCTAATAATTTTTCAACATACGGGCCACGCAGTAAGTATGTTTAAGTCAATGTTTAATTTTCAAAGTCGTAATGAGCAAATTTATAAAGAGAAATGTGTGATGTATCATTAATTAATCATTATAAAAAGTTCATCCTCTAATTGCCCTAAAAGCACATAAGATATTAATCATCTATTTATTTAGGAAAAACGTTTGCGAAGAATGTACCTAGCGTATGCTTTGAGCTCAGAACTGATATTGTTTCAATTCAATTGCCTGGCGTTTTAATTGTCACCAATCCAAAATTAGAGTAGGTTAGGTATAAGGTTAGCTTTACTTATATTTCGGTTGAACGGACTATTTCATGTGAAGAATTATATAATATGTTCAATTTCTCTGATAGTACAATTAAAATGGTTTCTTACTCTAAGATGGGGTGTACCTCAAGTTTTTATTCTTGGAATAAAATGTTTGCAACTTCCATATTTATGCTGCCCATGTCGAACTCTATATCAACTTTCCAATAGGTCTTGTTAAAGACGGCATCAATCGTAAAGTAATCAAACCAAAACCACCTGCTGGCAAATCCTGGTAAAATAATATCTTTACTAATTGGAAGGCATCAACCAGATTTTGAAAATGTTCCTACCATTTTATTAAACGGATGACAAGTTCAAATGGTATGTCGAAGATTAAAAAACTAAGGAATAACATTTAACATTATTTACGCTATCGGGGTGTTGACCACATAGAGTAGATGCAAAAATATATGGTTTGTTGCTAGGTCTTTCTACCAGTAGGCACTTCTTACCTGTAAAGGCTAAAGCAAGGCTGATAAGCATAAATAATATTCTGTGATATAGCTGTGAAATTTTTGCCAATTTAGACTCTGCTTCGCTACGTAAACTATACAATGAGCTTTTAATTCCATAACGAGGTTTGGCTTTGGCCTTTGCAGGATTGATCATATTTCCGGATATTCGCGGCAAATTTTCGGATGCTGCTTACAGTATTTTCTTCATTACCTTTTACGTCAAAATCATACAAACAAAAGTGCGCGACTGGGTCGTACAAATCTTTCTCGTTCGTCAAAATTTTAGATGAGTTAGTTGGTTGGTAGGTAAAATGTTCAGACGCAACCGTACATAAAATATAGTAATTGGAAGAGTTAAATAAAATTCACTTTTGGGTTATTAATTTGATATGACATCAAGATTTTTGAGTACAAGGACAAACGTAGCAGGAGTTTCTGATTTCTGATCTGTTGGTTGATGATTGGAATTGGAGGTAGGGTTTGCAAAAAAAAAAATCCATTTCACGATCATAAAGGGTTTGCCAATAAGAGGTGTTATTGTGAATGACCCGCTATTTCGGTAGCTGTCACTTTTGACGTTTTTATTCTTTGACATTTGACAAGTAGAAACTACGCCATTACTAAAAATGGAACGATACACGCATTTTTTGGTCGTCGTGAAGCACCTTGTCGGACCGCAATACAGAAATCAGTGGAAAAATTCGAGCTGTTGGGACAAGTTAGTGATGTGAAGAATAAAACCCGTGCACGTCGCTGCTGTAGCGCAAAGTGTTGAAGAAAACTCAGGTTTGTCCATTCCTCGTCGTTCTTTGGAATTGGGCATGATTAATGATTTTTTATGGTCGGAGTTGGATGGTATTGATCTGGACAACGTTAACTTTCAGCAAGACGGCGCTACGTGCCACACAAGCAACGAAAGCATTGATCTTTTACGGGAAAAGTTTCCGGACCGTGTTATCTCTCGAAGAGGTGATCACAATTGGCCACCGAGATCTTGTGATTTAACACCTTGCGACTTCTTCCTTTGGGGCCATGTGAAAGATATGGTCTACGCCAACAGCCCAGCGTCGATTCAACCCCTCAAATATAAAATTCGTGAGGTTATCGAGGACATAGGGCAGCCACTTTGCGATTTGGTTATGGAAAATTTCATGAAAAGGATATGGTCCTGTACGCGTGCTCGTGGTGGCCATTTGGCTGATGTTGTTTTCCGTTATTAACGGCATACGTTCCTCTTTATTATGAAATAAACATTCGATCAAAAAATGACATTTTTCTTTGAATACCAAAATATCACCTCTTATATAGAGAAAGACTGAGTTTGCTATTCTGTTAGGAACAACCATATTACCTTAACAATTAAATTAAAACAATTTATTACAATCTTGGAGATATGACCAAATATGAAAAGTACCATTAGGTATTCGATTAGCGAAAAACTGAGTATGCAGTCATGTAAACCTCAATTACTTAAACCCAAATATCAAAACGCGATGAATAATGCATACTATTCGGAGCAGTGAAAAATAGCGGTGGTTCACCCTATCCCGAAAAAAGATAAAGATAGGACGAACCCTGCTAATCTCCGCTCAATTAGTTTGCTGCCGAGTGTTCGCAAGGTATTCGTGAAAGTCGTAAATAGATCTCCTTTAAAATGGGTTGAGGAAAATAAGATTACTCCGGACAACCAGTTTGGCTTCAGAGCGGGGCATGACACTTTTCATGCCGCGTCAAAACTTGTTTCCGACATGCACGGGTGCCTGCCTGGTCGACTTTGAGAAGGCCTTCGATACCGTATGGTTGGAGGGGCTCTTCTATACGCTGACCAGATTGGGCATTCAAAAACCTTTGTTGTATATGATTTATGACATGCCTTTGGGAAAGAAGTTCGTTGTCAAAGCTGGCAACGTGACTTCGAGCAGGGTTTTTGAAATTAAAGGGAGCAGTGAATTCTTCGTGACCTGGTGGGTTCCCTCAGACATGCTATAGCGTACGCGGGCGATTTAGTGGCGTACAAGTCAGGACCAAAAATCGAGGTCATTAACATCCTTCTGCAGCGTGACTTCGAGCAAACTAAGAGGTTTGCGATGGTTTGAAGTTGAAAATCAATTTCCAAAAATCGGAAACAATCCTGTCCATACCACATTGGCTAGGGCCTCTGGGGATACCAGAAAAAACTGGAGAAAATTAACAATTATTGGGCAGTAGGGGCGACCATTGGCCGTGAAAAACGTGGTGAGGTATCTTGGCATCTGGCTCGAGCAGTATCTGTATTTCGACAAACATATAGATGCTTGTCTTGCTGGGGCTAAGAGGGCCTACGCTAGGACAAGGAGACTGTTTCGCAGCAGTCAACTTGATTCCAGGCCTATCATCGCATATGTCTGTCCCATGTGGTTCAATATAGCGCCGTCCTATATGGAAAAGATTCGGGTATTTGAGAGACAATGTTTCAGGGCCTGTCTAGGGTTGTTTAGAACTCCTGAATCGCAGTACATAAAATACTATCCCAACAGGACCCTATACAATGGGGCTCGACTGAATAGGATTGACAATTTCCTTATTAAGATGATTCGGATTTAATGTACCACGAGAGTACGCTTTGGTCTGGCTTTATCCCGCCTGAGGCATTTCTTCATGTAGACATGAAAGGGTTAGTCCAGACAAAAGATGGTGTGCCGATATTGTACGACAGCCACCGCGGCACGAGGGATAAGCGGCTCATCGACGACGGGTATGCCGCCAATGCTCAGGAGCATTGCGGAACGGGACAAAACAGATATCCTAAAGCAGTTCACCGAATTTTGGTGGCTTGAGGAAGAGGTGAGGGTGGATAAGCTCTCCCGGGCCGGTTCTTGGAAATTAAAAAAAAAAAAAAAACAATTTATAGATTGATAGATTTAAGGCCGAAAGGCAATAATTTTAAGGATATTGTTAAGTTTAGAGTTCTCACTAAGAGCCAGTAAGTGAGAATAAGATAAATGTTAGTTTTAAATAAGATTTAATCGTTTTGGTCGTTGGAGCCGTTTCCGAATATATCAAAAAAACCATTGACATTGAGGTTACCGTACACAAAAAGACGGTGTAGCCCTACAAGATCCAAATCCGAAGTTTAAACTAAATCCGGTCCGCCGTTTAGGCTATATAAGGCCTCAGGAGCATACGGATGGATGGACAGAACACAGCATTGCCCACTTTTTTGAGTTCCTCTATCATTTTATACGAATAAAATATCTCTTACTAAGTATTCGAGAAAATTAAAAATAAAATAATAAAAAATATCGAATTTTTGCCTGCGGTTTTTTCCTATTATAACTGGATAGTTCTCTTTCAATACTGTAAATCTATGTACATAAAAATGGATCGTTGTGTGTTAGGATGCAAAGCCTTGAAAGCCTTCACCAAATTGGATACTTCCTTTTGCGGATTTGTTCCTAATTGCTACGCAAAGGTTTGGGAAAAAAGAAAAGTCGGAAAATTCTCAACAGCATATTTTTTGTTCTTTCTATGATATTTTTTTCTTATTTTTCGAGTGGAATAGTGAGCAAAACCGATTGAGAAGAAGAGATGTTCGTGCTTGGCAAACCGATGAAGCCAGATCACAACGTGCGACTATTAAACGTCAACGTCGACAGTATAAAATTAAAATTCTTCCGGTTAACATTCAACACATCAAGATGTCCAACGATTTGTTTCAATTGACGTCGTTTGCTGGTCAAATTGTTAATGAACAAAATTACAGTCCAACGTAATTTAATTTCACCAATATCAGCGATGAATGCTAACACAACAAAAAAACACTACAAACCACACACAATACACGATACATCACGGTAAAACACAAACTAACACTTATCTTTGCTAAAAAACTATGAAAAATTACAGAATTTGCCTCCAACTATAAAGATTAAAATATTCATCCTGCTGGATCGCTGTTGCCGCATCAAGAACACAAATATATCCAAACATAAGTACATTCTTGGAGATTAACATAATGAAGTGAATCGTCATTGTGCTATCTTTAATACAACGAAAAGAGAAATAGTCCAGCAATTGCAGCAAGTGTTACACGAACACAGTGAGCTCATCAAACTTTTTACGACTTCGTTGTTCGTTGGAACAAATGCCATACGATGATCACGGCATTGTCATAAAAGCAGACAAACCAGAAGGAACTCGTGAACGACAATACAATGCACCCACAGTTCCTGAAATATCAATTGTTGTCGATGGTGAAAATTAGAATCGCTTGATATAGGGGAGAGTTGGGCACATTTGTACACTGCTTATAAAATTTTCCTTTTTATCTACTCTTTTTTAAAAGTAATTCAATATTGTACCCTGACAATACCATATCCGTAAATGTCATTGAATTTCCTTGATTTTCTCAGTTGCCTCTCAGATTTAGAGGTGAAAGATTGTTTTTATAGTGTCAGTGCAATATTTTCGTTTTTTAGTTGTAAGAGTGGATAACAAATTTGGTGCGCTATTTTAAGACGGAAGAACATTTTTGTAAAGAGGAAATAAAATTGGAACTAAATCACGGTGAGTTTCTTAATGAATATATTAAATATATTATGCAAAATTTTATGTCGCTGTAACAGTTGGGGCAGATTTGAACAAGTGTGTTGGGGCACATTTGACCATGTTCAAAACTGCCCCGATCAGTATTTTTTTGTACATATTTTAGACATTTAAAAGAAACTGTTATGTTTTCCATTCAATTAATCTATTGCTCATTATTTTTATTTTTTAAGTGAATAATGGTGCGCACTTACAAGAGAAAAAATCTACTTTAGTCAATGAGGATGACGTTAAAAGTTAAACAGCAGTTTTGGAAAAAAACAATGACGTTAAGAAGGGCAGCCGATGCATTCGGAATATTGCCAAATACATTGTTTTACCGAATTAAGAACTACAAAAATAATAAGGAACTGCAAAATGTAAAATTTTCAAGCAAATATTCAACACAGCAAGTTTTTACCACTGATGAGGAAGAATATTTGATCCGAAGCTCGAAGATGAATTACTGATTGACCAAAATTCATGCTCGATTATTAGCGTTTGAGTATGCCATATTGCTAAAGAAATGTCCCGAAACGTGGGGTGAAAATAAAATGGCTGGAATTGAATGGATATATGGCTTTATGAAGCGACACTCAAGACTTTCAATACGAAAACCAGAGAACACAAGTTTGTCAAGGGCGACTTCTTCTAGACAAGAAGAATCTTGAAGAATTTCATTCAAATTATCAGAGAGCATTCGGTAAGTTTAACTTAACAGGTGATCGGATTGTTAATTTGGATGAAACAGGTGTTACCACAGTAGTTCAAGCCCCAAACGTGATTGCACAAAAAGGGTTAAAACAGGTTGGACAATCTGTTTCTGCTGAGAGAGGCCAACTCATTACTATGCGTGCCATTGTAAGTGCAATTGGAAATAAAATACCTCCAGTGTTCATATTTCCGCGGGCAAGATTTCACGATACAATGCTTAATGGAGCACCTGTTGGTAGCGTAGGTTTTGCTAATAGCCCAACGAGTGGTTGGATGACTGGAGTGCTTTTTATTAAAGTTCTGGAGCATATTAATAAATCTACGAGGTGCACTAAAACTGACATGATATTTCTTTTATTGGACAAACCCGAAAGCCAATGCTCAATTGAGGCCATAAACTTTTGCCGTGATCATGGTATCATCCTTGTTACTTTCCTCCCCACTGTACTCATCGCCTTCAGCCACTTGAGGATTGGAATTTTGCTTCTAGCTATATGGTGTTCAATCGTATTCTTTATTAACACCGCAGCCCCACCTTTTGCACAGTTATGAGGATGAGGGCAATGATATAATTCATATCCCTGCAGTTTAAAGTCAGTAGTAAATTTAAAGTGTGTTTCAGAAATGAGAAATGAGAAATGGTTTATATCGAGAGTCACTTGTGTTTCATCCTTTCGATTCTCGATACCATTAGCATTCCATACAAGAATTTGTATTCTACTCGTTATGTTTTTCTGTTTGGCACAGCTTTTTTGTTGCTGTTCTGTCTCTCTAGCAATAATATTCTATCTAATATCGTTTTACTGCATTTTTTCCATGGAACCAATCCTGTTTAGGATTTGTTTCATGAGGATTTCCATTGCAGTGTTTGGCTCTGCTTTGTGTTCTACAGCTTTCTCTGCTGGTATTTCAATTGGTTTTGATGCTGCCTGAGCATACGTCATTTTAGGATCTGCTGGCTTTTGTCTTGGGCCATAGAAATTCAAGCCAAGCAATAATACACCAATTAACACTCCAGGTACATCAAAAACATCCGCTTTGACAACTTTTGCGTTTGATTTTTCTACATACCGATTGGGTTGAACTTTTTTATTACCTTACTCTAAAAAGATAAAATGGTATGAATTCTATCTTTTCTATGTTATGTTTTTGTGATATAACCAAAGTATGAATTTTTTTTTTTTATTTAATCTTGGCGCTTTTTGTATCAAGTATAAGTTTATTTTTCATGTTTTTATAAAAAAAAATTAGTAAAAAATAAAATTTAGTGTGTTTTATTCGACAACGAAAAAAAAAATAAGATTGCTCTTCAAAAGTGCCCCTTCCAAGTTCAAAACTGTCCCATGCATGGGGCATATTAAAACCAATATTGGTTGAGGATAAAAATTTAATATAAATATTTCATTTGACTAACCAAATATTATTTGAAATCAAAGGTCAATACCACTGTTCAATGTGAGAAAAATGTACAGACCAATAAATCGAATCTATAAGGTTTTATCAATTGCGAAAGCAAAAAGTGTTCAAATGTACCCCACTCTCCCCTACCTAATCACCACCAACCGAACTGGAAACGCAATAGAGCGAATAAGTGAGACAAATCGTTCGTACGATTATGACACACAGCAATATCCGCTTATGTTCTGCCGTTGTGATGACGTTCCTGATAACATTGAAATTATCAGCAAGCTTAAAGTGGAATTGCGTTAGCCTTCGCATCTACCGGAATTGCTGCAACATTGTTGGAAGATCAAAGAACGGCACATTCAGCACTGAAGCTTCCGTTTAACCTGCAAATCAACAAAAATCCTGTTTGCAACATTTCAAAGCAACCCAGCCATGTTAAAGTGTTAAAAAATTGTAAATTCGTCACTCGATCGTACATTGAAAGTTCTGCGCAGCAATAATAGTCGCTTTGGTGGCGCTCTGTTGGCGGGCGACTTCCGACAAACACTTGCCGTGATTCCGAAATCAACAGCAACGGATGAATTAAACGCATGTACGAGTATCTAGTCATCGTATTTGTGGCAATGTGAAAACCATTCCATTGAGTATGAATATGCGAGCGTTTCTGCGAAAGGATAGAACCGCAGAAGTTTTCTCAAAAGAGATAATAAGAAACGGGCATATTCCAGTAGATACTTCCAGTGGTTTCATATCGATTCCAGCTGCCATTTGCCAACTCACTTCAACGAAAGATGAACTCATCACTAATGTACCTATATCGAACACGTAGTTTTTACAGCGAAACATATTAGGGTTGTTTGACGTGCCTAGCACTAGTGCCCACTAGCGCACACTGAGAAGTGTCAGCTGAATTCCACACCTGTTAAACACCCTGTACAAGTGTACAACCCCGAAAACTCGGCTACTATATCGAATGAAAAATATGTTGCCATGAAGTCTGTCAGTATTTGACATTGAAAAATATTTACTTTTGGTGAACGAAGTGTGAAGATATAAAACTATTTTTGGTTTATTGTTAAAAATGAGTGAACTCAATTATTTTGAATACCAAATTTATTTGTATTTACCTTTATCACTATAAACATGTGAAAGACAGCAAGCGAAATGACAGCGAAACTCAGCACTGAATTCTTGCCCCGACAAATGAACTGGGGTCGGTTCAGGGCACAACTAGGGCGCCCTAGAAGTCATGTCAAACACAGGTTTTCGGTACCAGGGCGAGTTCAGTGCTATATCGAACACATAGAGAGGGCCCACGTCAAACAAACCTATTGATGTCAATGACTTGAGTTGGACTTTTCAAAATCAATTTCCGTTAGAGTTGCGTGCGTACAAACCGATCGATCGCGTAGAAAACGAAGACGAAGTCGTATATTATCCAAAGTTTCTAAAGTCTTTTCATTTGCCTGGCATGCCGCCTCAACATTATGCGTCTTAAAGTTGATCTGTCATCATAATGCTACGAAATCTTCATGCCCCAAAACTGTGCAATGGAAACCGACTTATTGTGACGAAGTATATGAAGAATGTAATAGTGGCAAGAATTTTGAAAGGTCCGTTCAAAGTAGAAGAACGCCTCATCCCTTTGGGAATAGATTATCATTTCCTAGAAACAGATGAAGCAGAATCGTCCAACAGAAGTGAATCGTAAATTTTTCAAATTGGAAGCGACGAGATAAAACATATTTTGCGGTGTTTTCTAAACCTGAGTTCGAATCGTTGGAAAGAAATCGTTTCAACGTAAAGTCGAGAAATTCGACTCTTGTATAACATTTAACTTAATACTATTGAGCGACGACATCACATGTCTATTTTGTAAATCTTAAGACGAAGAAATGTGACAGAAATGTATCGGAGAAAAGAAGTACACTTCGCACAAGTGGTATAGATGTTTTCGTTGCGCAAAGCTCCGACATTCATCACAGAAAGGCAGAAGTAGTAAATTAAATGTATAGCAGGCGTTTGTACTTAATAAAACACGTCTGAAATCCTTGTTCTGCGGCGTAAAAACTGCCCGCACTTTATTCTTACTTATATCTACGTACTTAGATCTAGGTGTATGTGTGCTACAGAGCACTTACATGCATATCACAGTTTATGTGTGTTTATTATATATGTGTATATATGTGTGTGTTTATTGTATATGTGTAAACATATATGTTTACAAAGTGTTTTCCAATAAGAGGTGTTATTTTGGTAATCAAAGAAAAATGCCATTTTTTGAGATAAATGATCGGATGTTTATTTCAAAATATGCCGTTAATAATGAAAAACAACATCAGCCAAATGGCCACCACGAGCACGCATACAGGACCATATCCTTTTCATGAAATTTTCCATAGCCAAATAGTAAATTGGCTGCCCTATGTCCTCGATAGCCTCACGAATTTTATCTTTGAGGTCTGGAATCCACGCTGGGCTGTTGGCGTAGACCTTATCTTTCACGTGACCCCAGAGGAAGAAGTCGCAAGGTGTTAAAACATCGAGAGATAACACGGCCCGGAAACTTTTCCCGTAAAAGATCAATGCTTTCGTTGCTTGTGTGGCACTTGGCGCCGTCTTGTTGAAAGTAAACGTTGTCCAGATCAATACCATCCAACTCCGACCATAAAAAATCATCTCTCGATAGCGCAATCCATTCACCGTAACTGTTGATCCAACCTCATTTCCAAAAAGAAAGGTCCAATGACCCCGTCGGACCATAAACCGCACCAAACAGTCACACGTTGAGGATGGAGAGGCTTCTCAACAATAACTCTTAGGTTTTACGAGCCCCAGATGCGACAATTTTGCTTGTTGACGTAGCCACCGAGGTGGAAATGGGCCCCATTAGTCAAGATGATTTTTCGATGGAATTCCGGATCATTTTCTTGCATTTTTGTAGTGAATTTTAATAATTTCAATGCGTTATTGAAGCGTGTATCGTTCCATTTTTCAAAGAATAAAAGCTTCAAAAGTGACAGCTACCGAAATAGCGGGTCATTCACAATAACACCTCTTATTGGACAACCCTTTGGTATAACAACGGGTCGGAATATGACAATACTACTACAAATGCGACCCACACTTCGAAAGATCTTTACAACGAAATAGAAATCTCAAAGGAATCGGTGAAACTGAACTGTAAACAGTGAAGGTGAACTGAATTTGTGTGCGATTTACGTATGTACACTGACAGAGCCAACATCTCGAACATGTGCATATAAAAAACATAAGCAACACCATACTCCTTTTTGCTTCCAAATGGTATGACAGACCAGAGCGAAACAATGGTAAGCTTGAGATCTAACATCTAACCGCATGTCTGCAAATAATCTGTTAGCAACAACTCAACACACTTGTCGTGAACGTAACTCGCGCATAATTCTAAATCAAAGCTTTTATCCAAAACGGTGAGGTGCGCGCTGTTGGCTGATCAGGAGAATAATCGACTTCTTTCGTTTCATGCGATTATGTTTGGGTGAGATTAATCTGTCTGTCATACCATTTGGAAGCAAAAAGGTAAATTCTCTTCAAATATTTACTAAGGTATTCGGCTGGGCATGGCATGAAACATGAATCTTAGAATAATTCCAACCACTTGGAGCTTACACTATCAGAAACTCCTACTTCGTTTTCACCCCTACACACGTCCATCGGAATAATCAGTTTATAACCGCTAATTCAAAATCAAAAACAAATCTCTGAATTCTTACATAGGAGTATTTATCAATTTAAGGATATCGGTCTATCACGAAACCTACCTCCAATCATAGACAACCAGCGCCACTAATCTATTCCAGTCAAAAATTAAGAAATTCGCTAACACATCAACCTTCGCGGTATCCAAATGTAGCAGGTGCTACTACCAGCAATGGAAGCAGTAGTGGTGGACGGAAACCGGACGTCGTGATCGTACCTACAGGCGTGACCTCCGGAGGCTCTCCAATCGTTGGAGCTGCCCGTGTACTTGTAATGAATGATGCAGGTGCTGAAACCAACTCAGGTTGCAGTACCAGCGGACAGAACTTTGCTGTCGCGGATGGCTCTGACGGTCAGAGTGCTTCCTTTGAACGCAGAACGGCTAAGGTGCGAGATAGTAGTTTGACGTATAAGGATGCTGCTGTCTCCTCTTTAGCAGTTCGTATAGGGAAAGCAGGCAATGATAACAGCATGAGTGATGCAGAGTGCAAACACTGTATCGCCAGATAGCACTCCGTCAGACCACAAGTACAAAGAATTTTAAATCTACTGTGAAGTTACACCTTCGCTAGAGAGGAGAAATCCGAGAAACACGAATAGGGCTCGGTTTAAGGAGAAACTTGGCAATTCTGTTAAAGCTCCACTCAAACTAAAATCCCAACAAGGGATAGAGTCCTGTAGAAAACCGGTACCTTGGTGGAATACCGAACTGCAGTGTATCCGCAAAGAAACCAGGAAGCTCCTAAATCGGTCTTTAAAAACCAACTTAGAAGAAGACTGGAATCTGTATCGATCGAAACAAAAAGAATTTAAGAGACTGATTCGTTAGTCGAAAAATGACGCTTATGGGAAATTTTGTGAGGAGGTCGAATCACTAAGTGCAACCAGTAGGCTTGTTAAAGTCCTCAAAGGGGATAGACCAAGTAAACTGGAATTGCTCCAAAAATGTCATGGTACCTACACTGAGACTAAGGCGGAGACTTTTATAGTCTCCTGCTGGAGACTCACTTCCCGGGAAATCAGTTCACTACGTGCTCTTCAGTGGTACCGGCAACGGTGGCCACTTCTGAACTGACAAACACCAGAGTGGAGTGGTGACCGATGACGCTATCAAATATGCAATTGTCACCGGGTCCGGATGGAATCTATCCGACTATGCTGAAACAAGGTTTTAGTCAGCTGATACCGACGCTGAAAATAATTTTCACCGCTAGCTTGACCTTGGCCTACACACCTTCGCCTTGGCGTATGGTTAAAATCGTGTTCATACCAAAGATAGGTAAGACCGACTACACTCTCGCCAAAAGTTTCAGACCCTTAAGTCTGTCTTCCTTCCTGCTGAAAAGCTTGGCGAGACTGATTGAGCTGCACGTGCGCAATGTTGCTCTTCGATCGCATCCTCTTTCCGTGATGCAACGTGCCTATCAGCGCGGAAAATACTGTGAAACTGCGCTGCAGAACCTCGTTGGTAGGATTGAAAGTGCTCTTGATCGGAAGGAGTACGCGTTGGGTATCTTCGTCGATATTGGGTGCTTTTGACAATGCGACTTTTGACAGCATGTGCAGCCAGACAACATGGCGTAGATGAAACATTAGTGTTGTGGATTAAAGCAATGCCTTATGGATAGGACGTTGATCGCCGAGGTGGAATGTGGCAAATGCGTCATGACACACGCCTAATCAAAGGACTGTCGTCTGCTTTCTAGCGCAGAGATACTTGGGCTTCATCGACGATTGCTGCGCAAGAAATGGGCTTTCAGTGAATCCTCTTAAAACGACGGTTGTTCTCTTCACGAGAAGGAGGAATGTCATTGGTCTGACTCAACTTGTAGTAAAAGGCGTCACTATCCCGATCTCCGATGAAGTCAAATATTTGGGATTAATCCTAGATAGAAAGCTTCTTGGTCTAAGAACGTTCAATCGAAAACCGATAAAGCGCTGTCTACCTTCTGGCAGTTCAAAGGCGCTTTTGGCAAGACATGGGGCTTATCTGCTAATAGGGTCCCTTGGATCTATACGGCAATGGTAAGACCACTTCTCTCATATGCATTGGATGTATAGTGAAAAAGGCTTTCGCGGAAACGTGTTACTGCCTCTTTTGC
The DNA here is from genome assembly GCA_963082955.1 of Cheilosia grossa. Taxonomy (NCBI): domain Eukaryota; kingdom Metazoa; phylum Arthropoda; class Insecta; order Diptera; family Syrphidae; genus Cheilosia; species Cheilosia grossa. Next base: position 31,378,050 of record OY720144.1, read on the forward strand.
CAAACTTCAAAGAACGGTCTGTCTTGGATGCACAGGGTAATTCCCTATAGCACCTTCTTTATATATTTATCATGGGGTGTACGCTGAAAAACATCTCTCGGGTAAGAGAGGCGGCTTTTGGTACCACACGCATTGGAATTTTGAAGAACTTGTGCGGGAATTATCCTTTTACCCCTGTCTTATGGATATGTGGTCTGACGCTATGACACCAGGAATCCTATCACCGAACAAATTGGTAGCGCTCTCAAAACCCTCGGCTCGGAACCGCGGCCTTACTTTAAATCCCCAGAAAACTGAACTGCATACTTTCACAAATAAAAGGACAATACCACAATTTGTCAGGTTATTTCGAAAGTACAAAGACGAGCGTGTATTGGTACCAACAGAGTGCGATGAAGACAAATCTAACCGCAGGTCTTGAGGCTATCCTCAATCTGTTGCCGCTAGACATCTTAATACAATTTTCAGCCGCCATCAGTGCCATGAGAATAAACCAATTAGCAAACTGGAAACTGAATGAAACGGGTAATTCATCGATCCTACAGAAATATTTTGGCCATGTACCAAACACAGATTACATTACGCCAAACTTCACAAGACCATTCTCGAGCGGCATAGCCGTTTTCACGGACGGATACAAAACGGAAACCGGTCTTCTCCGAATCGCTGGGTATTTCAAAATCGTTACGCCTCCCCGAACACAGCAGTTTCTTCCAAGCTGAGGTCCTGGCAGTGACAACAGCAGCCCATGAAGCAGCTGTATCAGAACAAGCTGATCCCTCTGTGAATATCCCGCCTTGCTCACTCAAGCTTGAAGAAAGGCCACCAGAGAGGCGAACGCTAGATGGACCGTACTAGAAACTTGCCATACAGCAAGAATGCTATGGCCAACCTTCAATGAAGCAAGAACCGAGAGTGTCATACGAATGTATAGGAAATTTCGTTTCATCCTCTTAGGAATCATAGCGGGGCACAACACTCTGCGGTATCATATGAAGAAATTACGCTTGACGGAAGAAGAACTTTGTAGAGGCTGCGGTGATGAGGAAGATCTTAAGGACTCAACCCACTTCCTATGCCACTGCCCAAGTCTCCAGCACAATAGACACATGGGGAGACACTTCTTCCACGACCTAGACGAGCTCTCCAGCATACCTATAGACAAGATTCTGAGCTTTATCAAATCCACAGGATGGTTTGTATGCAACAGCACAGTGAGTACTTAATCACAGGTATTTATAGACAGGGTTATTATGGTCACGGGACAACCTTTTCCAACCCAATGGGCATCACAATGGGTCAATATGGACCTGAATGTGTCACGGAGTACTCCAAGCCAGCCCACAAACCTAACTTCACCTTATTGCGACACAAATGCACTCATAAAACAACCGTGAAGTAAATAGTATAAGAAAACAATTGAAGGAGTTTTATAAAAAGTACCGGAAATTGTGTCCGATAGAACGATAGGGCATTACTGATTTCCATAATATGATATTTGACAGATCAGCGGATATTTTGTGCATTTCCTATTTTGTGCTTAGTTTTTTTTTTGTCTTATAACAAGCCTCACAAAGCCTTCGAAAAATATCTGTAGGGCAAATTTAATTTCAATTTATGTATTCCTTTTTAAGAATAAAATCCTCATTGTGAAAGAAACCATTGACCTTGGTTTTCCAAGAAAACAAATTATGAACTTTGACATCTGCGATAACAACTAATGTAATAGATTATAAGAAAGTTGTCGCATTAGGAAATCTGGAGGTTTAATTGTTTATTGGTAACGTTTCACAAATGCTGTACATTTTTACTAAAGCTGCCAGCCAACTAATTATCGACATTAGTTCTTGATTATTTATAAGACCGATTATCCATTTATCCATCTGTATAATATGTAAGCTAAGCCGCAGCGAGAAAACATGTCACATTTATGAGTTCTGCAGCGTTGGTAGCCAATTTCGTATTTACATAACTGCTTCGATTCAATTTCTCTCAAATTTATTTCATGTCACTGACTTCGATTACTATATGAGTATAGCACACGTGTGAGTAAGTTCCCTTCCTTATGGGAACCATAATAAGATTAACGTTATTTAGAAAAGCAAAAGCTTGGTACGCCATTTCCTTCGACTAAATCGATAGAAATTATTATTCATACAAAAATATTATGGTTTGGGGTTTCTCTTTCAAAAAAATCAGTTTATATCAATGTATTGTTTACAGAGTGTAATGGTTAAGCGATTAACATTATCTAATGACGGAAAATAGAAATTGCTTTATTCAATGCATTTTATTATATACGTTCCTTTGGTTGTTTTCGTTCATAAAGGGTTTTCCCATAAGAGGTGTTATTTTGGTATTCAAAGAAAAATGCCATTTTTTGAGATAAATGATCGGATGTTTATTTCATAAGAAAGGGGAATAATGAAAAACAACATCAGCCAAATGGCCACCACGAGCACGCATACAGGACCATATCCTTTTCATGAAATTTTCCATAGCCAGATCGCAAAGTGGCTGCCCTATGTCCTCGATAGCCTCACGAATTTTATTCTTGAGGTCTTGAATCGACGCTGGGCTGTTGGCGTAGACCTTATCTTTCACGTGGCCTCAAAGGAAGAAGTCGTAAGGTGTTAAATCATAAGACCTCGGTGGCCAATTGTGATCACCTCTTGGAGAGATAACACGGTCCGGAAACTTTTCCCGTAAAAGGTCAATGCTTTCGTTGCTTGTGTGGCACGTAGCGTCGTCTTGTTGAAAGTAAACATTGTCAAGATCAATACCATCCAACTCCGACCATAAAAAATAATCTGTCGATAGCGCAATCCATTCACCGTAACTGTTGATCCAACCTCATTTTCCAAAAAGAAAGGTCCAATGACCCCGTCGGACCATAAACCGCACCATACAGTCACACGTTGAGGATGGAGAGGTTTCTCAACAATAACTCTTGGGTTTTCCGAGCCCCAGATACGACAATTTTGCTTGTTGACGTAGCCACCGAGGTGGAAATGGGCCTCATCAGTCAATTTGATTTTTCGATGGAATTCCGGATCATTTTCATGCATTTCAAGGACACAATCAGCAAAGACACGACGTTGTTGATGATCGGCCGGCTTGAGTTCTTGTGTTAACTGAACTTTATAAGGCTTAAGACCCAAGTCTTTATGCAAAATACGGTGTAATGACGTTTGTGGACTACCCAATTCCAAAGAACGAAGAGGAATGGACAAACCTGGATTTTCTTCAACACTTTGGGCTACAGCAGCAAAATATTCTCAGTTGTTCTTGAGCGACATGCACGGGTTTTATTCTTCACATCACTAACTTGTCTCAACAGCTCGAATTTTTCCACCAATTTCTGTATAGCTGTCCGACAAGGTGCTTCACGACGACCAAAAAATGCTTTAGTTTTGCGAACTGTGACTGCAAGATTTTCACCATTTTCGTAGTGAATTTTAATAATTTCAGTGCATTGTTGAAGCGTGTATCGTTCCATTTTTAGTAATGGCGTAGTTTCTACTAGTCAAATGTCAAAGAATAAAAGCTTCAAAAGTGGCAGCTACCGGGTCATTCACAATAACACCTCTCATTGGAAATATTGATATATTGCTCAATATATCACTTAAACATAAAATTAGGGTCATACTCAAATGGTCTGCCTCCATTTGAGTATGCTCTATGCTTTCTTGCATTAAACGGATTTATAGGAAACCCTATATATACACGTTCAAGCTGACTATATTAAAATGTTCAGTATTTGGATCCCATATATTTTAGCAGTTTCGGTCCGGTTGCTTTCTTCAAATCAGTAAAGCCAGGCAAAAAAAGGGGGATGCCGGAAGACACTATCTTTAACAGATCCGTTCAGCTGCTGGGATACGCGGTCACAGCGCTCCGTGATAGAAGCTTTCACGGCGATTGAAGTAAAGGCGAAATCTGTTGGCCTTGAAGTAAATGAGGACAAGACTAAGTACATGCTGATAACAAACAAACATCTGTCCACCGCCTAGGACAAAACGTCACTACCTCGGAGTAAACATGAACTCCACGAATGACATCCTAGTGTCGATCCGGCGGAGACATACCCTAGGAAACCGCTGCTACTTCGGTTTGGCAAAACAATTGGGTTCAAAACTCCTAACTCGAAGGACGAAATGTGTGCTCTACAAAACCCTTATCCTGCCAGTTCTGCTTTATGGCGCCGAGTGCTGGACGATAAGCAGGAAGGGAGAGCTTCGAAAGAAAAATTCTTCGTCGGATTTTTGGTCCTGTGTGCGAGGAGGGCGAATGGAGGAGAAGGTACAACCGCGAACTCTATGAGCTGTATAAAGATGTGGATGTAGTCCAAAAAGCCAAAATGCATCGACTACATTGGCTCGGCCACACCGAGCGAATGGACAATAATGATCCAGCTAAGAGGATCTTCGAATCCCACCCCCAGGTTCGAGAAGACAAGGAAGACCGAACCTCCGTTTCAAAGACCAAGCCATCGCGGATGCCAGAGCGCTTGGTCTGGACAACTGGAAGCAGCGTGCCCGGGATCGTAGAGAATGGAAGGCTGCAGTGTCTCAGGCAGGGACTCTCCACGGGTCGGGAGCCCGTTAAGTAAGTAAGTTAATGCTGACCACTCACCTATCGACAGCGTGTTCAAAAATATTTGTTTGCATACTCGTACATTTTCGTTGTGTATCTATTATGGAGTTAGGAGTTTTGCTAACCATACGCAATAGTTACGAGGTTTGCTTAGTAGTATTTTTGTCGGAGGTACGAGGTCTACCAGAGACCTGAATTGCAGTGGAGTTACTAGCTTCAAAAAAATGTAACTTAAGCTAATTTAGACTTTTCAAGGAGATGAGACGTTTTCTAGACTAATGCGCTGCAAAGTATCGCATGAGATGTTACGAGGCATTCTTATGAGGCCGACGATGAAAAAAGCTGAAAAAAATTAATATTTAGAGTTACGACGACCTGTTTTAAATATTCTACTGAAATTAAGGTTGATTGAATTTAGCAATAAATGCACATTTATTTACTTACAACTATTCGAAAGGAAAAAGGTAACTATTATTTCGAGTAAACTAGCTGACGAAAAAAATAACAATGAATTTGACAAGTTAGCTACCTCAACCGATTAATAAGTGAAACTGGTAACACTTATGATAAAAAAAAAATCCATAATCTGTTAAAGGTCGTTTAAACTTTCTAGACAACGGATACATGCTTAGAACTTTCGAAAGCTGCCGTACTATATTGAATGTTCTGTGATCTCGAAAACTTCGATACATGCTGAATAGAACTGAAACTCGAGAATACGAGCTCGTTTTAAGAGCACGTTAGCGTTCTCAAAGTCTTGGCAGACAAGTAATTAACGCTTATATTCTTTTAATTTGTGATCTTTTTGGAGCAACGCAGATTGCTAATTAAAGGTAATCGTAAATATCAGCAGCTCTTTACCAAAACAGTAAAAGGTTTGTTTGGTGCACAAGATCAAAAATCTTCTTAAGAAACTCTGAATATCCTCAGCAGAATTTCTTGCAAAAAGTTTCTTTCAACAGAAAGCTCAGGAACTGTTTTACAAATTCAAGGCTATTTTCTCAAGTATGTATGTCTATACATACAGGTGTCCAAAACTTTGCTTTCATGTAAATAACGAAGTCGTTTAAAGCGACGTTTTTTCTAAGCTATTAATTAATTCAAGTAAAATATTTAACTCATCCCGAGCGTCCTTTTAAAAATAAACCGAGTAAGCAATACGTTTCATGTTATCCGCTTGATTCAGACCACCGCTAATTTATACTTGAGCTAAATAAGATACATCTAAGAAAGCAATATAGTATTTCAATTTTTAACGTTTTCTATATAGGTATGCAGTGAAAGCATCTTTAGCGATTTCCTTAGGCTCATAACGGGAAGCAATCGGAAGTCTTGATCTAGTTTTTGGCAGTTTTTCCATATATCGTTTGGACAAATTATCTTTAATGATCGTAAGTGGTGCACGGATTTGCACCAAACTTTGCTAGTAAGGAACAAATAAATTTAATTTTACTTCTGATTTATTAGAAACTTGGAAAAATGGTTCCTATCATAAAATAATCTAAGAATTGTTTACCAAGACCAACAATAAATTGTGAAAATTAAAAACTATCATCGGCCTGTTTATTACTGAGAATGAATATTCAAAATGTATACAAGCATTTGGACGTATTAATATCGGCTTAATTCAGTATATAAACCCATACTTCCAACCATAGTCGAGAAAACCAGCATCAGCAATCTATTGTAATAAAAAACAATACTCGTAGCTCTCCCTAACAGATCAGATTTTTTTTTAGCTTTTCAACTCAAACATGTCTTAAAACTCTTTAACCATGAGTGCCCAAATGCTTTTTACTGAGATTTTAAGATATTTGATATGAACTACCATCTGAAAGGGATATATTTAAGTCAAAAGTGCACTTTATTTAAGTATATTATTATGTATTCTGTACGGTTTGTTTCATCAGGTTTGGCTTGTAAGTTTTGTACTTTAATACCTAATAGAATAAGAAGCAACAATTCGTGCGAACCAGTTGTGAGCCTTATTTCTTTTCCCAAAGTAAACATAGAGAGTGAAAGGTATACCTTAACATTGTTTTATTTATTTGAATCGTAAAATTAAACACGTATTTAACTTTCTCTTTACATTCCCACTCTTAGCACTCCAGTAGTCTGTACTGCTTCTTCAGAGATAGTTATTAAATTTGCTTAACTTCTTCGAACGACTAAACTTTTTTCCATAGTAGCAATAACTTTTTGAAGCATTACGTCTAAATAAAATTGTTTAGTCTGGTAACACCGGATCAGTGAAATGTCAGTTAACCAATTAGGCCTGAAACCTAATAAAATACACGTTAACTCTGAATATTTAAATAAATTCCAGGCTGTAATTAACGTATCCCTGTTCCAAATGGGAGTTTAAATATTTATTGTTTGGGTTGTAATTACGTATCTAAATTATTTTACGTCAAGGTGACAGAAGAATAATTTTCAATTATTGAATTTGTTAGGTCTTATTCCTGTCATATTTTTAAAATGATACAAAGAATAACAAAACTCGCTCAATGGCCGTGCGTATAACCCTGCTTCTAGTACCTACACATACAAAGAGTAAATATTTAATGAATCGTTGTAATGTGATAAGGCCCATTTATTTTCATACCATTTTGTTCATTTTTTTATAGTTTTTTTCCTATATAGTAAATAGTTGGTACTCACCAGCATTTCCAGAAATCACGACTGTTATTACAACGAGCATTGTAAGCATGGCAGACTTTGTTGGCGTTATTAGCTTGAATACGTTTCTTGTTCTTTTCCACGTCCACGGCCGAGTGACTGCCCTTATTACAGTCGTTGTTGGTGTACGTTTGCTTTTTCGCCACAATTTCTTCTGTGAAGCCGAGTGATGTCGATCCTGGCTGATTATATCGTGATGCTGCTGTTGTACTCGATTCGAATGCTTCTGGAGCCCCTGTTTCTGGTGACGATGATGATGAAAACGTTGTATAACGGTATTAGTCGATAGCGTTGCCATACTATTTATCGCCCTTTTGCCAACCATCCTCGATTGCGAAGGAAGGACGAACACGCTCTGCTGTTGTTGTGTTTATTTTTGTTGTTTAGTCCGTGTTTATTTTTTATTTTTATTTTTTTGTTCACTGTTATGCAGTTATTTCCATACGGAATCGGCAAGAACGGAAGGATAATTGGTCTAACACAGGGGAAGCGTATACCAAGTTTGTCGTTGTGTTATCCCTTTTATTTATTATATGTGCTTGCTTTATTGTTGTTTATATTTGCTTCCGTTTTCGTCCTTGAAGTGGATATATTATGATCTTTTTGCGTTAAGTTATAAGGCATGCTCGTTTGCTGTTTTGACGCCCTCTATTCCATGCGTTAAAGTGTATTATCTTATCGGAATTTCTATCTTATTTTATACTCTGATTGTTATTTACTTTCTTTGTTATGCCAGTTTTTTTATCTTTCCACTTTCTTTATTCAGTTTCCTTCTGTACTTGTCGCCCGTGTAGATATATTATGTGCGTCTTGTTTTGTTTTTTTGTTTTGTACTAAAAAACGTATATGTTTCTCGTCGCAGGAATATGGCAGAAGATTTCTGGAAGGAGCAGACAAAAACTGATACTTACAAAAAATTAAATTTTCTGCTTGGGTGATGTTTGGCTTCATGTGAATTTTGTGCTTCCAAATTGCTTGAGGCGAATAAGCTTATTTCGAATGTATTTTGTAGCTGTTTTTGTTAATTTTTTCACGCACACTGGAGTCTCTTGTCCGTTGGGGGTTAAGCGACGTATATCGCTGTGTATTATTATCCTTATTGATTTTTCAACTACATTTTACTTTGGCTGAGGGAATGGTGTTTTTTTTCTGTAGGTATCGTTCGTAGAATAAACTTCACCAGCCGCGCGATATAACTCCTCCTACCGCAGTGGATTTTTTATGTTGCTGTTGGGGTGTTTTTTTTTTAATTTTCTTATCTCCTTCAATATTTCATTTATATCTTCGTTTATTAATTTATTTTTGTTTTCTTACGTCATATCAAAGTTTCTTTCGGCTGTACGATTATACGCTATGGAAAATCGTTTGCTAAATTTTTCGTTCATTTTGTAAATGATTTTATGATAAAGCCACGGCAAATGGTACAGCTGAATACTGTATTTTAGCCACCCCGCAATGTCTGCGAAAATTCACAGCTTGTTTAAAGTAGGATTTGTTTTTTTCCCTGCCTGTCCCGCATAATGTTGGTTATCCTGAAAGAAATAGAAAAAAAAAATATTGAGTGTGAAACGCCTATACCAAGTTCTGTATAGACTAATTAACTAATTTCCTATGAATTAGATTCATTTCGACCTTTTTGTTGTTAGGGATACGACCTAAGAAAATCCATTTTCACGTAGGGCTATTAAATATTCTGAAAGTCAATCGGCAGTCGTTATTATTTTGTTTCCGTTTTAGTGAATATACTTGTGAGCTATGTATAGAAAAACAATCGATGAGAGCGGTCTTCATAAACCGATTAGGGTGATAGTAAATGCATTAAGTGCTAATTAGACGTTACAGTAGTTATGTGAAACTTCGTATCAATTAGGAATTTGGGATTGTAAGGAAATATTTCATATTATGACGGCCACAACAAAAAAGCGGAAACATGTAACGGAGAGAAAACAACATTTAACATTTAACATTTCTGCAAAAAGGCAATTTATCATTTTGCAATACTTATTTCGTAGTTTAATATTTTGTTGACCAAGTAGGTTTAATTTGTCAATGCTGTTTTTAAACGAATTTTTACTACGCGAATTTCATTTAACACGAATCGAGGAAAAAAAATGTGTAGCTTGATGTGTGGTAACAAAGAAACGGCGACATATTTTGACTATTGTTTAGAGTTTGTGAAATTAGGGCGTGTAGAGTTAGAAGCTTGGCTCTACATGAGATCTCATCGTCTTGGCAACATTTTATATGAAAATTTTTTTGGTTGGATCATTCCTTTTTGTAGTTGCTTGTGACAAAATTTTTTTTGTTTTTTTTTTTGGGGTGTAAGTAGGTATTTCTTGCACATCAGAAGCGCAGTTAACATATCACCCACCGATGGGTGATGGCAAAATCATCCCCCAGATTTTTATTGAACTTTTAGGTTTTTAAATATTTTAGTAGGAATGTTGCAAACTATGAATTATATTTGTTTTCCAATTTTCTGCTTTTAAATTAAATAAAGAGGTAATATATTTATGTTTTAAATTAATATATGCTTTATTTTTTGAGTTGTAACGAAAACAAAAAATGGGTGCCATATCTCCCAATTTTACCCTACACCCTAAACAGAACTTAAACTTATTATACACAAATATTAGAGATTAATTACAGCTGATTACACAGAGCTACACTATAGTGTGTAATTTGTTGTTGGGCATTTTAATTATTTCGAAATAGATAGATAGATATTACCTTTGCCTGTTGCCGCAACAATTTACAATCACAGAGATATGATATTATTATTATTATCATTATTATTATTTATTAACCAATAAACATAAATGTACAGGTTAATCTTAAAAGTAACAGCACTAGCTACAAGGCTTACGGCTGCATTTTACTTTGAAGAAACAACGAAAAAATAAACCCTCAAATTCACACACAAAAAAAAAATTAAGATAACTATATACAGTGCCGCTCATTTGAATAGAATCCCTTTTGCATTGCGTTTGAAGTTGAATATCTTTAAAAATAATAATGCCAATGACTCGTTTTTTTTTTTTTAATTCAAGGTTATTGAATTCTTTAGATAAAACATAAGGAATGGATTCCGTTTTTACAGTACTAGTTTTTATACATTTTTAAGCGATATAACTCAAAATATGTATACCAAATGTTGGCCCACTTGAATAGCATCTCCCAATAAGAATATAATTTAAAAATTCTTTTTAATGTTAAACTTAGAAATTTATAAGGAATATAATTAAGAAATTTTGTTGGCATTACAAAAAAAATAAATTAGTTACGTTTGCTTCTGCCTTGGTTATAAATATCTTCATACATCCTGTTAGGTAGGGAATCAAATAACTTCTTGATGTAGTCAAGCGAAATGCAGGCCCAGCTACAATTAAGTTCCTTGTATTAGTTCCTGCTTATTGGAATATTGCTTCCTTGATTCATACACTTTCTGAGCAATCCATGCCCAAACATTTTCGATAATGTTAAGATCTGGCGTAAAATTTTGGATATGACTTTTGGGCTTCGTTGAGTTTTCTTTAGCTATTTCTGTTCGTTTATCAGATGCTTATCCGGAAGATCACATCTTATTTTGAACGCATCGGTGAGTTTTCGTATTCTATTGAAGATCAATTCAACATTTGGTATAATATTCCAGGAAATATTAAGCAGCATTTTAAGTAATTTATTTTGCGAAACTTGCAACTCTTTGATATGATAATCAGCACAACTCTCGAAAACAATATAGAAAAAGTGATTGGAAGACAACTTTGTAAATAATGAGCTTATCTTCCTTCGGTAATAGTGACTTTCTGTTAATGAAGGGATATAGGATTCTAGTAGCTATATTTGCTTTCTTTAATGTTCTTATAATGTGTTCCTTAAACGTTAGTTAAGCGTCAAGATTATTATTTCGAATTTGTCGTCTTGCAGTTTTTTCTATCGCATTTTGCTGTTTCGCTTTTTATTACTTTGCATAGTAATTATAATTAGTCTTAAAAAAGGTTTACTAACAAAAGTAAACAATATTCGTGCTTAAATAAATCAATCTAGTACCTAAAATCTTTAATTGGAGGCAAGTGCTTTCAATAAGTCGATCTCAGAATACTCATCTTTTTACTCTAAAATGCTGTTCATTCTGCTGTCTTTGTCTAAAAATTACCTTTTACTTTGTGGCATATCATCACCCTTTCCCTATATTCTATTGCCACTTCTATAAGTCATTTTACCAATTACAAAACTGGAACTAACAGTCAGCAAAATAACCAATTGCTGCCTATCATAAGCGAAATTCGAAATGTAACAACGCGAAAAAGTAATTTTGTGGATAAATCAAAAACTAAATGAAAATTTGCGAAAGAACTATTGCGAACAAACAAAATGTATGTTCATAAATGCGTAGTTATATTTGCGCAATAATTTTTTTCGAATAGGCAGTCACCCACTGCATGTTTACAAAAAACTCTCGCAATATCAACATCCGCCAGTTTTAAATACTTCCTTTTTTTCCTTGGTGACTATGCATTATCTTTGCATAATGTGTAATATGTTAATGAGCAAAAAATTAAGCAAAATCTTTTTAGAGGCAATGATATGGAAATAGCCACTAAAGCCCATTGCCTCATGTTCATGCATAAACACATCGTGTGAGAGGTCTTGCAATCGGCCTTCTTTCGTTGGCTGCACTTCTATTCCACTTTTCTCTTGCACTCAATTCTGAGTGTTGATGTTGAACAGCTAAAACGAGCTTTACATATCTTAATATTATTTTAAACTTGTTTTTTAAGTGCTTACTGAAGATAGGGATTGTTTGCGCAATTTAATTGAAGGACATACAAAAATTTGTCGTCGATAAGACACTTTCTTAAAACTGTCCCGTACAGGCAACATAATATTTCCATAGGTAAGTATGTACTATGTTCATTAATTCGCATTTAAGAAATATTTTAGTTGATATAGCTTACAGCATTTTGCCCCAATATTCAATTACAAATGCGTTAGTAGGGAACTTAACAATACTTACGAGTATACTTACCTATAATTGCTAGTACATACCTTAGCACTAAGCATTAATTTTAGTTATGGTAGGTACACGTATATGATAATGATACATATTGATAGTCTTATCCATACACTACACACAAATACAGAAAGTGCCTCGTTGTTTCTACTCCTATTAATATTTTCATTTTTACTTACACTCCAAAATCAGGCAGAGGCCGAGTTCTATTTCACCTTTTCAAATTAAATGCCATCGTTGGATGGTAATGTTTTGGTGTCAGAACTAAGCACTTGCGTGTAAATCAAAATACAACAATTCACAAGCAAAGCCAAAGGAAGTCAAAATAAAAACAAAAGAAAATGAACATCCATTTATAATAGTGTCAATTTTTGTGTAAGAATTAATCGACCAAACCCTTGTGTAATCGCCACAACTGTCCAATATCTGTCTTACTAATGATATCGATTACTAACATGATAGCACTCCAAAATGATTATCGTTTTAGGTGCGTTTATCACTCGTAATCGATTAAAAAGAACTAAATTCGAAAGTCATTGCTACCTACAACCCACACATTTGGCATAGTCGTAACACTTAAGTCCTAATTTTTTTCGCAAATATTTCCTTTCAACTGCTGAACTCGTTTTAAGTTTTGAGAACATAATATATTTTCCTTAGCCGAGTTACTATATAATTTAGCTTTGATTTAGAATTTTCGTTTCCTCGGACAAAGAAAATTGGTAGAAAATTATCGCATATTCCATGACATGCGATATTAAAATTAAATGGAGTCTTTTGCGTGATAGCATGCTTTGATTCTTTGCTTTCTTGGTCTTGCCTTGTACATTTTGCAAACCCTCCGGTGAAGTAATGGAGAAAACACTAACTAAAAGTTAAGTTTCTTTGCAGGGAATGTATGGGTGAAATAGTATTTTCTACCGAGGGATGGGTAGTAAAGGAAAATATAAACATTTTCTGATTTTTATCCTGAGGTTTTCTCGTAGTTCTTTCCAATTTTTTTGTTCTCCCTCGTGTCCTGGTTTTCTGCAAAGTTGCCAAAGCATAAATCATTTTGTTTTTTTTTTTTGTGTTTTGTGTCGTTGTTGTTGTTAGCAATGGCGTTTTTCGTTTAAATTTTGAAGGAGGGAAATGTACGCAGGACATGTTGTTGCTGTTACTCCGCCTTGATTCAGTTTTGTGTTTGTTCGCAAAGTGGGTCGCTTTGAGATTATTCTGTAATCAGAAGTTGTAGGAAAAACAGCTTTTAGTCAAACAGGCGATTCATCAATTTCCTTGGGTAAAGTATTTCCATTCTATTTTGTAATTGGTACATCCTTATTCTTTAAATAAGACTTGAATATGGGTTCTAAAATAATAGAGATACATCAACAAAAGAGTACAGCATATCTAAAAACAATAGAAAAGAGAACATAGTGGAAAATAAGATTTATTTAATTATTTTTATGTTTAAAGCATGATTTGTCTATGGAGGTCAGTGGACTGTAAATAAAAGAGTATCAATTCCCTATTACAGCGCCACATCAGTAAGTAAGTTAACAATTTCCTACTAAGTAATGCACAGAAACACTTCCACTTACTCTGGGTTATTTGCGATGGCCATCCCCCTGGCGACGAACATTGGAATCAAATTCGTTACGAAATTGTCAATCCTATTCCGTCGAGCCTGATAGTATCTATAGCGTCTTGTTGGGATAGTATTTTATGCGTACTGACACAGGAATTCCTTACAGCCCTAGACAGATTAGCCATGCTGTTAAGAATCATTTAAAGAAACCACTGCCCGACTTTAATACTTTACCTCAAAAAATATTTAACAACTAACTTAGTAACTAAAAATTATTTCTTTCTACAAATTTCTAATTTTCAATTCATTTTCATAAAAAATGCCAACGTGAAGTGACTATAATTTGTGGAGTTTATTTTACCTACTTATATATATTTGGCGCAACAGGTCCGTAGGGACCCAAGGCATAGCTTCTCGCAACCATTCGTTTTGTGTGAGTTTCATTTTTGGAACGAATGGAAGGGATCTACAATTTTATGCCGATTCCAAACGGCTAATTGAGAAGCTCTTTTAAGACAGTTATACTCTCGGATGTTTGTCAGACGTTCGCGAGAGGTGGCGCAGTTGAAAAAACCCTAAGTTGAAATTTGGGTTGGGTTTTACCTACTTAACAAAAGAAAATTTTCTACAAAAATACTTCAAGAATAAAATTACATCTTCTCAACACAGGCCTTGAGTCTTAAATACCCGAAACCTTGCTATAAAGTAAGGCGCTATATTGAACGACATGGGACAGCCGAGAGCTATGTCTGGCCTAACACTTGACAGGTTCACTGCAAAACAGTTTCCTTTCCAGAGCATAAGCATTGTAGATATAGCAAGACAAGCATCTATAAAATTTGTGAAACTATAAATACTTGTATTTCATACTTTAAATTAAGCTGCAAAGAAATGTCAACGATCTAGATCGTTAAACCAGCACCAAATCGTCTGCTTACGCTATAACATATTATCTTAGGGAAATTAATTAAGTTCATAAGTCACTCCCATTGCAAGTCTTTGTCTTAACAAATCAGATAAAAAAATTATTTAAGAAACGCCACAAAAACAGAAGCAGCTTTTAATACCTATGTCGACAAATTTTGATGTTGGCACAAAATATATAACTGGGAATGTTTTGCTCAAAGTGCAAATGCTAATATAACGCCACTAACCAACCATTGATATTGGTTTAAACTCTCCAAATACAATTTTCATGCAACGACTAATCGTCTGTCTTCCTTGCAATCTGCTAGCTAGTAGCTACTTGTGCTCAAACATTGAGTGTATGCGATGCATTCCGTACGATTCTGCACGAAGAATCGTTTTCTTGTTCGGGCACCCAGCGCACAAATTCCCAAACTCAATGGAACTCCATACTCCACAGTGCTTGACATGAATTCCCATCGGATTGCATTGCATAAATGAATAAAGTTAAATTAAGTTGCTTATTATCATTTCTCGTATCCACAATTCCACCCTTACTCGCTATGATATGAGGTTTTGTTGCCAAGAGCCAGAGAGAGTCAGATCTCAAAGCGGCATTCAAAACAATCCCATATTGCAATTAAAAATTCCGGAAAACTTTATTTGGCTCCAGTCCCCCGCTTGAATACAGTTCCTGGGCTTAATTTTACAGTGGCACTCACTTGAAAAACACAGAACAAGAATACTTCCCTTGTTCAACTTGACTCAAAGGATAAACACAATATAAGGACGTCAACTTAAAGGAAAGTGTGTGTTTTTCATTTGTGCGCCTTTTTTCATACAGATTACATTCTACTCAACCATCCCCTTTTCATCTGCCATATTGTCGTTATTTGCAACAAACTGTGTATACTATATTTACAAACAAGCCGCACGCAGCTTTCTCCATAAGGCAAAGGAAAAAGAACACAGCATTTAATTTTTATTCCACGCTACAATGCGGAGGTGGTTTCATTGAGAATGAGCTCTATACATTTAAAGTAAAGGGTCGGAGAAATTGTGCTACAATCATACTCTAGATAAAATTTAAAACTGTTTTAAAACAAAGCAACAAATTGTTAATAAAAGTGCAAATAACTATAATATCTAATTTTTATTTCAGGAACGAATGCAATGCCGAATGCGAAAGGCTGATTTGAGAGGCTGTACCAGGACAGTTCTGCTGTTGTATAGAAAAATTAATATATTTGATAATTTTATAATTTCAGGGGGTTGATTTAGATACCACAAGTTCAGCAGTTCAACTTTTTAACTCCTAAACCACTGCGTTCACCAATTTTATATTACTACCATTAAAATTACCCAAATTATCATACAGACAGTATTTTAAATTGCTACGAGCTTTCTTAACACTCGGTACGACACGATTACATTTTATCAAATGAAGACAAAAGGTTGCTACAACCAATAATTGAAGTGCGTTCGAAAATAAAAATGTATAAGCATCGAAACAAACATAATTTACTAACCTCATATTTCCGCGCTAATAAATCCTTCTCGGGTATACGTACTGCAAAGAAAAATAAAACACTTTTAGACTTATTGCCTGCATTTATTTGTACATTGTTAAATACTTTAATCGATTAAATACAATCGTGAAAGCAGGCACGATTAAAAAAAAGGTATACAAATTTTTTTAAGGACTTTGAAGCAGTTTGTAGATAACCTACTGTAATACGATTGTGTAATCGACCTTCTAGCAAATTCTTGTATTTGAAGCACGCAATGAAAGTGAATATCAACTGTTGAAGTAGCTGCCAAATAAAAATGGTGATAGATTACCAGGGCACAATTTTAATGCGTATAATGCAAAAATTAACCATCGATACGAAACGCGAATCTTATTGTAATTACTTAAGTGTCACAAGTAGTTGTGGTGCATTCGACAATTGAACTTTTGAATGCACTGCACATGTGACCAGAAAAATGGGGTAGATGAGATATTGGCATTGTGGATCAGTTAACAGATCAAAGGTAACATGGACTTTGACGCCGTTCATCCGTCAAATAAGGCTAGAGGTGGAGCATCCTTATATTATAAAGGCCACTTAATTTTTAAATTTAGAACTCGAAACAATGCAAATGAGCTCCGTACAGGTATACAATATAGACATGCATTTTTTAAAAACATCTACTATCTACTGCCCACCACGTTGCAAGATAGAGAAAAGTGTTTATTTAAACCTAATCAGTTCCGTTGGACAAATTTTTATAATTGGCGGTGACTTTACCGCCAAATATAGTTTCTGGGGTTTAGATGTATATCAAGAAAGGGGAGAATACTTTACGATTGCATATGCAGTCCAAAAAGAAGGAGCTTCTCAATTAGCCGTTTGAAATCGGCATAAAATTGTAGATCCCTTCCATTCGTTCTATCGGACCGGTTGCGCCAACTATTTATTTATATTTATGTACAGTACAATAGCGATCTTCATTCGACTGGCAAACCAACTCGATTGATTTCTTAATTACAAAAGAACTACCCGCCAATCGTGTTAAAGTTGAAGAAAGTTTTGATCTTTCTTCTGATCACCCAGGCTAACAAACGCAAAAACAGACTGGGAAGGCTTCAAAAAATGTGTCCAGGACAATACTGAACCGTGTGCATCACTCAAGACGCCTTATGAACTAGAAGTCGCTGTCGACCGCTTCGTCAATATCGCACAAAAAGCTGCGTGGGATAACTCTCCTCACCAGCGGAGAATACCTGACTTTGCATCGTATATCCGAAGGAAATATTAGATATGATCAAGACAAAACGAAAAGCGCGAAAGAGATGGCAACAAACTCGAGCCCCGCAAGATAAAGCGCATTTAAATCGACTGTGTAACCTGCTAACAAAGTTGATTAAGGCGCCGCCTATTAAGATAACCCAAGACGTTTGGGCAAAAAGCGACAAAGAGAAGGTGGACGTTCTCGCCGCCCATCTAGAAGATTTTTAAGCCGTTCGACAGTCAGGCGCTCAATGGAGGTATTAATGCGTCTTACAGAAAAATTGAAATTAATGTTGTAGGAAACGGTACACTCACAGAGCTCGGGCAAGAAATAAGGAAACTGAAGCCCAAAAATACTTCAGGTTACGACCTGATTACGGGTGAACTCCTAAAAATGTTGCCTCGGAAAGCATTAACAGAGCTTCTTCACATTATAAACGCCGCCCTCAGATTACAATGCATTCCAAGTCAATGGAAAATCGCAGAATTCATGATGGTCCTAAAACCAGGCAAACCTACTAATGAAAAAAAGTCGTGTAGACCCATCTCGTTTTTCCCAATTATTTCCAAAGTTTTTGAGAAGACATTACTCAGACGATTACAATCAATTATAGAAGAAAACCGTCGTGTACCTGACTACCAGTTCGGCTTAAGAAGCAAATATTCGACGATCGATCAAGTGCATCGCATAACTGACGTAATAGAGGAAATAAAATCTGCTCTGCCGTATTCTCTGACATTTAACAAGCATTTGATAAGGTGTGGCATAAAGGCCTTAATTGCAAATTAAGACAAGTTCTTCCCGAACGGTTATGGAAAATTCTAGAATTTTATCTAGAGAATAGACTTTTTCTTGTGAAACACGAAAATGAATATTCCGAATTTAAACAAATAAAAGCAGCTGTGCCGCAAGGAAACGTCCTTGGGCCACTCCTGTACTCATTATTTACGCGTGATATACCGCAAACAGAAGGCACTACCGTAGCCACTTTTGCCGATGACACTACTATACTAGCAGTTGGTACTATGACCAAAGACGCTAAAAAAAATATTACAAGGCGGAAGGCGCGCTTAACCGGGTCAATGAATGGACAAAATCATGGAGGATCGCTCTTAACGCAACGAAATCAGTTCACGTGGATTTTACATGTGAGCAAACAAATAACTTGCCTGTATTTATAAATTCGGTCCAAGTTCCGTTTGCAAATGAGGCTACGACTCTCGACACAAAGTTGAAATGGAAACCGCATGTAAAAAATATATGCAAAGATCTTGAAACCATAGGGACCTTGGAATTCCCACGGTTAAGGATGAAACGAAAAATTGCGCTCGAAAGTATAAAAATCGTCCATGGGACGGATACGCTGCTAACTCGGTCCGTGAAATAGACACAAATTTATTGCGGCGTCTGCAACAAACTAAACCTTCCGACCTAGCTCGATAATTATTATCAACCGCATTAAAATTGCGGAACGAGCAGGAACTATCGCCGGATTGTTGCCTGGACAAACGTGTATAACTTCGTGATAACAAAATTGCTTGGTAAGTCATAACTTTGTTGCAGTACGGAACAATTTGTGGGAGGTGGTTTCAGTAAGTAAAAATCTCCCACTACTATGAACTCGACTGTCCTCATAGTGTCTTTAAGAAGATTTCCACTTGCCTCGGAGAAAAAAAAAAAGTTAACAGAGGCTGGCCGCAAGGTGGCGTACTGTCTTGACTGCATGGTATAATTGACTGCTGCTGCATACCCTCAACAGTTCATACGTCTACGCTAAGGAGTAAGCTAAAAATGTTTCCATACTTTTTGTCGGATTATGCCTATGGACGGTTTTTACTAAACATCGGACTGCAACAGGTCTGACTTAGCCAGTGCTAAGAGGCGTCACTATCCAGATAACCGATAAAGTTAAATACGTGGTAGTGATCCTAGACAGGAGTCACCTTTCCTTTCGTACGGGACTGGCTTCAGCCAGAGTCTTCAAATTAGTCAATGGTACGGCAATCGGTCTTCGTGGAAATACACAACACAATACTTCCACGGGGTCGGGGTATCTGCAAGGCTACGCTTAGGACCTCAGTCAGCCTGTAATTTTCAGGATTGCAAGACCCCTTGAATCCAAAGTTGAAGTCTTTGACAAAGGTCATACTGGGCTTGCGAGAAATTGGATCCCTGAGGAAATTGCTGTTTTCTTAGGACCTGTACCTGCGCTGAATTTTCCTGCGTCTCCGATCAGGAAGTGCGTTTAACGCGAATGTTTGTGTGTGTGTGTTGTAGGTGCATGTCGATATGTTGACATCGTCGAGTTGGTAGTAACACCACGAATAAGACGTCCTTGAAGGTAGTGGAGAAAATAAATTAATCAAATAATATTATATATTTATTTATAATTTGCGTTTTCACTCATTGGGCAAAGATGCTCACATCATCTACTTGATGTACTCTTACCATTCCGGTCCCTTTTCATATTTTCTTTTCAATTCAGTTCAATTCAATTCAATTTATTAATAATTATACTTCACAAACATAATATTGTTGACATCTGCAATGCCTTACGGGGCTTGTCTGCAAAGGATTATGTACAAAAAGAATGTAAAATTTTTGAGTTATATTGTTTTAGTTCAGAATGAACTTAATTCTGAAAACGACAGAATTTAAATTTTATTATTTAAAGAAAAAACAAACAAAAATGAAAAATTACATAATTAAAAGTTTACACGATTGAGGTTTAGATGTAATTCTTTAACTTTCTTTAAGCAAATTGGTTTTGATAAATTTCGAATTTCTACAGGTGTTTCGTTGAATATTGTTGGAATTGCTACATCATATTATTTTCCAATGTTTCTTTCTGGCTGGTTTTGTCTGGTATTGACAATTTGTATGACCAGAAGCCTGAACCACTTAATGTGATAAGGACTGTTTTCACTAGTATTGAGGGAGCTGAAATGTCAGTATTTCTTTACGTATGTGTATAATGCACTCCTCTATCAGTATAAAATATAATTACGTTTGGCGCATAATTGTAGACCTTGGCGGATTTTTCCACATGTCAGCTTTTTGTTAACAAGCCACTCTAATTCAGATTAATACGAATAAGTGAAGAGAAATCAAAATAATCAGTAAAGGCAAACATACTTATTGCCTCCGACTTCAGAAAGCAATATAAATATACATAATATACTCATCCATACTACATGAATATATATGTAGTGGAATGCATAAGGTATCTCTATAAATATTCTTTCAAAAATAGGTCCATTTGCTTTGGCTTTCCTACATCACTTCACTGAAATGGTGATAAAAGTGAGCTAACAACGCCTGCCATCCATCCCAACCAATATACCCTAAAGACCATTTTCCATACGAGTATTCTGGACTAATCAAAGCCTATCGATACGATACAAGTGTCCACTATTTTCGACTCTTTCACCACATTAAACGAAGGAACATTAAGCACCCATACACTCACCACCAAGTCGGTACTCGGCAATAGCATAAGCTTGAGAATAAAGATACATACGGGTAAGCATGAATAGAATACAGCACCAACATTTATCTAGTTGAATTACGTCCAAACGACATAAAATAAGGAACATCATATCGCTCCGTATCCTGCTGTCCACTTTAGCGTGCGGATACGGGCAAAAGAAGACACGGAAAGGACGAAAACAGCAGCAATAAAGTTTTTTATTTATCGTTCGTCTGCACATGTTAAGGTAGGGTCGATTGCTAACTGAACTTGAGCACAAAAGACTTTATTCTATATATCATTTCACCGTATCCTAGTGGTCCACACGGACGGTGGTGTTGGAAAAAAGGGATTTCCTATTACTCATTTTTGCAAGGAAACAAAAAAAAAATTAATAAACAATATTACAGAACACGCTCCCAGTTTTGTGCTTTCGTTCTTTCTACATCTACACACTAATATATCTAATAGGTACGATATCTGTGTGCTTGTGGTATTAGGCACCAATGAACGTTCTACAAACGTATATGTATTCGAGTTTTGTATGTCTGTAGTTGTGAATGTTTCCTAAACTCGTGAATTATGTGAATTAATATCGCCGTAACGCAGGAAATGTACGAGTAAATTGCTCTTCTTTCCGTTCCCTAAGCTTTAAATTCAAAAAGAAGGGACGATTAGGGACTCAATGCGGTAATGTAATAAATAGTTTTGCCAACATAAGGTGATAAATAATATTTTCAAAAAATGGAATAACATTTGTCCAGTTCATCATTAATCATAAAGTAGAGGAGATAGTAATTTTGAAAATGGAGGGATAGAAACCGTATATTTAGCTACATAATGATTGAAGAACTTTTGCGTCAAGTAAATTATGCAGAAAGAAGAATATTTGACTTGAAAATTTATAATGGAGTTTTCGATTGTTATTTTAAATCCAAGAATGTTTTTTCCTCCACTTTGTTAGTTTGTGGAGGGAATAACGAAAGTTATTGCAAAGAGTATTTATATATGAGTAATCACCGCTGTGGTACAGTACTGGTGCATTCCCCAGTATTCAATCGAGGGCTGTTCTAGCGATAAATGAGGGCCAAACCAAGTATAATGCTGTCAACAAGAAAGGACAGATAACAATGACGAATTGGACAGAACGTCACAATTAACAGCGTACAGTGTATACTATACACCCAGCCACATGGTTGTACAACAAAGAAAAATAAATAAAGTAGGTACCTACAACTAAATACACAGGCAATTATTGTATTTATATAAAGGGTGTTTTTTTAGAGTTATAGAACTTTAAGTTGGCAACACTATTTTAACTGGCTGCCATTTTGTCAGCTGTCAAGTGATTTATTTTTAGTTTGGTTTGGCATTTCAACATGAATAGACTGACGCCAGAACAACGCTTCCAAATTGTGGAAATATATTTTGAATATTATAGTTCTGTTCGAAATACGTATCGCGCACTACGTCCATTTCATAAACGAATTTTTTGTAGCGATGAAGCTCACTTTTGGTTGAATGGATACGTCAATAAACAAAGCTGCCGTATTTGGAGTGATGATAATCCTCAAGTGTATGTCTAGACACCGTTAGTTCCACAAAAAATGACTGTTTGGTGTCCTTTATGGGTTCGTAGAGAAATTGGTCCGTACTTCTTTAAAAACGATGCTAGCCAGAACGTTACAGTCAATGGTGACCGCTATAGAGCCACCATTACTGACTTTTTCGTTCATCAATTGAACAACCATGATGTGCAGGAGCTGTGGTTTCAACAAGACGGCGCAACATGTCCCACAGCTCGTGCCACAATTGATTTATTGAAGGAAACGTTTGGTAACCGCATATAGTTCCACTTTGCGGACTCGTGAATTGGCCTCCAAGATCGTGCGATTTAACGCCGCTTGACTATTTTCTAGTAGGCGCAGTGGCTTAGTGGTTAGTGTGTTGGACTACTAAGCGAGGGGTCCCAGGTTCGAATCCCGCAAAAACCCAAATTCCAACTTGGGGTTTTTTCCACTGCGCCACCTCTCGCGAACGTCTGACAAACATCCGAGAGTATAACTGTCTTTAGAGCTTCTCAATTAGCCGTTTGGAATCGGCATAAAATTGTAGATCCCTTCCATTCGTTCCAAAAATAAAACTCACACAAAACGAATGGTTGCGAGAAGCTAGGCCTTGGATCCCTACGGACCTGTTGCGCCAACTATATATAGACTATTTTCTGTGGGGATATGTGAAGTCACTTGTCTACGCCGATAAGCCCGACACGATTGACCACATGGAGGACAATATTCGCCGCGTTATTGCCGATAAACGGCCACAAATGTTGGAAAAAGTCATCGAAAATTGGACCTCCAGATTAGACTACGTCCGAGCCAGCCGTGGCGGTCATATGCCAGAAATCATATTTAAATTATAATGCCAGAAGATTATCTTTCGAATAAAGTAAATTTCATGTCAAAATCATATTTGTTTTATTCCATTTCAAAGTTCTATACCTCTAAAAAAAACCACAATTTAGTTGGAGCAATAAAATATATCCTTGCTTTACAGTCTACACCCTTTCTCTACATTTCAAGATCCTTATGAAATTAGAATTTGATGGATGACTTAGTTCGGATTGCAAGTGGAAAACTCGTGTACATTATCAGTAACGACCTAACAAGAGCTCTATCCATAATTAAAATAATTTGGAAAGCACCAAGCATGTTGGAGTTACTCCTTAAATAGTAATGCTGCCGCCCACAGCGATAGTTAGATCGCTATGAATCTGTTGGGTCCTGGAACACAAAAGAGGGTCCGGTAATGAAAAAGCTGATGAGCTGGAATGAAACGGTTCTGCACTTGAACTAAGCCAGCCCAATACGACTGTATTGATTCGCCCTGTAAACGTAGAGAGGAAATTGAGAACCAAAAGCTGACAGTGATAGATGGAAGATGGAGCAAGCGCAATTCTTGTTCCATATTAATCAGGAAAATGTGGCCAGGATATGAGAAACAAAAAAAATTAATAGAATCAAGAAAAGTCTTTCTTGTGTGTGTTACGTAGCATGCTGTAATATCAAACTAAGAAAATAAACATTGATGTGCAGAGGATGCGGTAATGAGGAGGTACACGAACACAATTCACACTTTTTTCTTGCAACTGCCCCGCACTCTATCAGATATCTAGGAGATACTTTCCCCAAAACTAAAAAAATGTCTCTGGCAGGTCCATAAAAGACTTGCATAAATTTGTAACAGCCTCGAGAACGGATAGTTTGACAACTCGAAGGGCTTGATAGCTTTCCATGTGTGCGGGTCATAAAACCACAGGACATCATGATCCAAGTATGGCAGATAGACGTTTCTCCTGCTAATCATTTTCAAAAAAAATGTCTTCACAACTTTTCCAACTTCGCATTAATGGAGAAAGTTTCGACCCACCAAGTAACTTAATTTTTTTTTTTTTTTTAAATCGAATTATACCATCCGTGGGCATTACCAATAATTAATAATTTATAATTATTTTTTTATTAATTATTCTATGGCACTATTAATCTACCATGAATGTGAAGTATTACATAAGCTCCTCAATATTTTTGTTTATAGTATTTTAAATGCAAAATTTTAACAAATTAAGTGTCTGAAGATATGTTCGAAAACTCGCATTTAGTTGTTGAAGTATCATGCAAATGTTATTTAAATCACACCACACCACCCTTACAGAGCTGCGCAACGGTTTGTTTACACAAACTGTATTTGCTTATTTCTCCATAATACTGTTCTAAGCAAATCGTATATGTGAATACAAGAAGTTGTAATTGAGTAATTGTTTTATATACCTACGTCGTGTGCGTGTATTCCCCACACAATTTTCTGCTTTCTTTAGTCCTCTGAGATTCATACTCCAATCTGTATGCAAAAGCTTCCGTCCTGAAGGATAACAATTGACAAACTCCCACATTTGGTAAAGCAATCTTACCTCTTATAAGATACAAAGAGGTTGATTGTCACGTGACGATAATATGGGTATAGTTACGATACGTTGTTTGCACGAGTGACAATGTACTTAGTTGTTTTCGGTTCTTGCACATAGAGAGCTGACTGAAACTGCTCATGTTTCACTTTATTATAACATCAGCGTATTCCAGATTTTACAACATTCCACCTCTACAAAACCCCATTGGTAAGTTGTGAATGCCATATACGCCTTTGAGCCAAATAATTCACACACTTATCAAGCCACCCACGAAGGGCTTGATTTGGGTGCTAAATATGAATAAACCCATACAATCCAGGATATCTGGGATAGGCAGTATATGTGTAAGACTGAAATGTTGATGTGTGCGTTCAAAGTCGTCGTTGGCGTCATTGTCGCCATCGTTTGTTTGATATATGGTGATTTCATAACAGTCTACCTCTACAATCGCAAATGGCGGCAAAAAGTATGAATTGTTTTGCGTGATATTTCGTTAAATTCTACTAGCACGTAATCGCCAGGCATATATACTCGTATATATATGTACGTCTGCCACCGGAACATAATATGGGGGATATGTTTGGCCTTTATTAGATTTTGAATGGACCTGTGACTGACAGTATAGTAGGGCACATTTTACTTTTGCTTATTTAATCGTTTCGTGCTATTCGATGGAAAACGTGTGTTGGTCAGGTGAAAATCTTGATTGTGGTTAATTGATGATCGTTAAACATGAAAATGCTTTGAGGTTTCATGTTTATTAATGTAAATAAAATTGTTATTTTAATTTATTTCTGAGATGCCTACCCAGTTTGACGTGGTGGTGAGAACATCTTGCATAATATTTATAGGTACGGTTCAAATGATGTAATTATAAAGTATTATAGACATAATATATAATGTCAGCAATAAGTTGGAAACAAAAATTGCTGTAGGTATATAAAGAACGTTATGAGAGTATTTAAATATGTTGGTATATATCTATGGGACAGATGAAAGCTATTTTGATAATATTTGTTGTACACGTTGCAAAGATTTTACAGATAATGCAACTTATACTATCAGTGGGTCAACCACCAATTTGGAATGAATTCTAGACACTTAGGTCCACCCCGAACTGTACCTAAACCTATGTAAGTAAGTAAGTAAGCCCGAGGTGGTCATCCCAGACGAGAAAAATAACATATGTCTTAGATCCGCATACATCAGGGAGTTATTATGACGGCGTAGAGAAAGTCTTCACTTAAAGGTCTCAATGAGGTCGTTACGGACTATCTAGATCTGTAGATACCTTGAAGTATGAAAGTCTGATTAGGTTTCTCAGACCGATGCTTTTGAAGTTATTGGGTGTTCGTTTTACACCTATTTATTTTCAGGAGCTCAAAGAACAGTCAAACGGAGGTTCGTTGTTCGTCCTAAGCTTCAATATTGCTACCCTCTTTATTAAGTTGAGCAAATTGTTGGTCTATCTTCGTCCAAATTAAATGATCTGTTGTTCCACAGCGGGACACCAGGATTTTTCTCTTCGTTACCGTTCTGAAATCGTTTCCATGATGTCGGTTCTCTTTGGGGTGGTTCGAAAAAGCGGTGAGAAATTTGTGATGGCGTAAACATTAAAAGATTCCTTTGCGTACAGTAAAGAACATAATTTAGGGCAAATTCATAAATCTTTCGGGTCGAATATGCTCAAACTTGTTACGGTCTTATAGATGTAACACAAGGATCGCGATGGACCCATTATGATTTAACCTTATATTCATGATTGGCCTAACCTCATCTAGCTATAGGTACTCTAAAGTTTTATTTTTCGAAATTCGGGGTTGAGTGAAATCTACGATTGATAATTATTATCAAATGCGTGCATTCATATTAAAAAGAAAAATAAACATTCGAGTGGATTTTAAACGTCGTATTAATTTTTGTGTTCAATTGAAATACATTCATACTTAAGTGTAATTATTCCAGCATGGTGGGTTTAGTTCGTTTCGGTGTAACGATTCAGTATCTGCATACATATTGACATTTATATCGGCAGGGCAAATAAAAAACAAAAAATGTTAATGGTAATCGAGTTCGATTGGATTATGTACTGAATAGTAGAAACTTGAGTCTAATCTTATCTATCTATATTAAATGGGAACGCCAACAGATGGCGTTACGCTCACAGACTCAGGTTTGACAGCTGGTGAAGTACCTATATTCGATCTTTCAACATTGATGATTGATACGAAGCATTTGAGTGCGCAAATTATTTATGTTTTTTTTTTTGTACTTTCAAGTCGTCGAAAGTTTTTCGAGAACATTGTTCTTTCCAAATGTGAGGTTATAGGCACATCGAATCTGGAGTTACGAGTACATAAACAAAAATTTCCTTTATTCATCCACTGTTTTTCTGCGCTTTAGTAATTTAAAATATGGATTCATTTTGTACAGAACGAATTTCAGTAAGGTATTTTGTCATCGACAAATAATTCGTGTTTTATAAGATTGATTGACAGTGTGGCTAATCAAAACGAGTGAAAACTGTTCACATCCTTTGAACATCCAGTGAACATGCCCGTTTACGAATGTCGAACATGGCTGCACTTTTCCCCAAGAAGAAAGAGGCGATACGAACCGTTGGCGTCGTACAAATGATGACCAAGATCAACGTAGACTCATTCAATGTGAAGAGTGAAAGACACGTGCGCTACCGTTCAACGCTGATCTACATAGAGATCTAAATATTGAAATGGTTGAAGTTAAAAAAGTTGCCCAAAGTCACAGAAGAAGGCTTCTCAACCATGTTAACGTAGAACTTACAGAACTATTAAATACTGACAATGTAAACAGAAGATTGAGGCGGGTAAGACCCCTTGATCTATAAGAGTTAGCCAAGGCCAAGAGATTAGGTAATATCTTCAAACAAAAAAGTTTCGAAATCCGACAACCGGCGGATTCTTCTTCTGAATTTTTCAAATAATTTAAAAATAAATTGCCGATTAGTCGAACGACTAGGTGCAATCCCATTCGGGATGACGACAGTCAGTCGCTCCCGGGAGGTTTTTTAGAGGTTTTTCGAGTCCCTCACTATTGCAGAAGCATCCCTCGCGTACTTGCTCTGCAATGTCTTTCGATGATTTTTCCTTCCAGCGAACCCCCAAACAAAACAAAAAAAAAACCTTTCAATTTAAATTTGCAATTGAGCAGCTTTTCCGTTCCTAATGGAAACGCCTGAGATGGTGGTGTGCTGGATGATTTTCGCATACCCATATTCTACTACGGTTGATTAAGAAAATCCGACCAGTCCAAGTTGATTCAATCATTGGCGCCGAAACGCCCATCATCATAATCGAGACGCCGACCCGAAAATCTGTGAAATCGTAAGTATGCATTGAATTCAAAAAAGTGTTTGATCATCTCAATAGGGGGCTCGACTTTCGATAGTAATTTAATCAATTTTAGGTAAAACGAAGTTTGCCGGGTCAGCTAATTTTCAATAAATATTGGTTTTATTTCCTTCAAGGTACATGCAGAGTAAACCATCTGGAACTACAAAGCTATGTTTACCTGTAGTCTGCTTGATGCTTAATAGCAGCCACATTTAAACTCATCCCTCGCAAGGTTCATCAAACTTTAAAAACAAAATCAATCGCCTAATGGCTGCACGGCTATTCTTGCATAGGGATGAAATTGTGGTTAATATTTTTCCACTCCAAATATATTTGAATTTTGTAGATCTGGAGTGGGGGTTTAGTGTTATTTAGGTTGGAAAAATCAATAATAATTTTGAGAGTATTGATATTCTTTGACTATGTAAGGAAGATAATATGTGCAGATTATTTAAAAAAAAATTCTTACTAGTCCTTAGTAAGTATGTACAAATACAGTGTGCATGGATATTTTCGGTTTAAAAATGTATATATGATTTATCTGATTGTTGTATAGAGGAACTATGGATTTTGTGTTACGATTGTATACAAATCATGTATATCATGTAAATCATATATGTACATACAATCGTAACACAAAGAGTCAGTTAAATGGTTCTTATGTTATAGAATTCGCTAAATTGTTGGTTGCTCGCACATTTTAACATTTCATATCAGTCAATTAAAATAAACAATTAACCATTGAAGTTTATCGAAAGAGTTTCTTTGGGCAATCATTTTCAGGCATCATTAAACACTAAGCTGTGAACAACATCCTTAGCAATCATATTATTTTATTAATTGAACTTTCAACAACTGGAAAATTAAGGACTGTAGGGGCCATGATTGTCTACTAACTAATTTGGTGGTAACTATAGTATTTATTTGCCACGAGTCTCCTAATGACAAATTAATTTGGTCGTTGCTTTAGCTTTATGTAACAATTTTACTTTTTATGACAAAGAAATTATGCCTTGCAATCTTGCATTATTATATAAAGAAAATCACAAAACAAATATTCTTTTACAACCTCTACTCTACTATATAGTGAACTATTTAATTTTGGTCGATAACCACCAAATCCTCTGGGGTTTGTTTTGACGAAAAAGTTTTTTGGGAAGGCAGGGTGTGTGAATGAATAAAAACTGATTCGAGATAACTCCAACTTTTAACATATCCAAGCCACTGGACTGGTACTTAGATCGGTATGCATAAAACTTATCAGACAAAGTTGTTGCTACAAAGCTATTATACTATTTTGCAGACTTTGCTAAATATTTAGTACACACATTTGCATTAAACAATCTAAGCCTTGTGTGTTTTTGGTCTGTGCAGCAAAGTTGACTTAATTTACATTTTCTTCTACCTTTAAAAAAAAAAACAAGTATCAAAGAAGAATTGGTAAAGATAATGGCGCATATTCATAGTTATACTATAAACCTGGGTCTAACTAAACTCGAATCTAAAGTTAACCCCCAGGTTAAACACAAGTGCTATTCATAAAGAATATGGCACCTCTGTTTAGTTAGATCCGAGTCTAACATGTATTCTACTACAAATCTATTACAAAAATACTTTCTGACAGCAAAAATTCAAAAGGATTTAAAACTTGTAATTTGTGTTTTGTTGTTGTTCTGGCTTGGTTTTGGCGTTTTTTTTTAAACAAAAATAAGGTATGCATTTTTGTGCAAACATAATTATGTTTTGTGATATAAACAAAAATTATTAAATTACAGATGAGCTGCAAAGCAAATATCAGAAGAGCAAGAGAACAAAACTGGTCGGAAGCAGAAAAAGAAATGCTGCGTGAGTTTGTCAAAAGGCATTTAAATGTTGTGGACGATAATGTCAAAGTGATATCGAAAAAAATTTGACTTGTTGTATTTCTTGCGCTAAGACTTGAAGGCTTCCAGATAAAGGCAAGCCTCTCTTGGATGGTGTGTCTTGAATGTTACATAAATCAATTATTATAGTCAACGTACCTTTGTCGAATCGATGTCTTTCATAAAATTCTTTATTAGTCAATGATTGAAACGGATCGATTCTGGTTCTGTAGCGCTTCAGTCTTCTAGTTGGTGGTACCATAGCAATATCTTTCAAAATATCAAAATCTTCCTCAATGTTGTAATCCACCGACATATTTTAATTAACTTTTTTTTAGTAAATAACTACGCGCTACGTTAATTTAATTATTGTAAACCAAATATGATATTATTTGCGAAATTCTTAAATTTTCTTTTCGTTCACTTGGTTTTGACGTATAATTTAGTTAAAAACAACTTAAACATACGTTCTGTCGTGTTTAATGTTAGACTCGAGTTTTTCGTTTAGACATGGGTTTAAATTGTCTATGAATAACATAAACTCCGGTTTAGTTTAGTTATAACATAGTAATAGCTTATCAAAGATCTATGAATATGCCCCAATAACTTTAAGCCTTCCAAGACCGTAAATGCCGCGAGCGGAACGAAAGATTGAATTACGATAACTGTGGATTAGCGATGCTATCGATTGTAGTTCAGGGTTAGTTTGATTGTGTTTATTTTGCACCGGCCAGAGCGGCTGTGTTGGATGACGATCGCGACGAAACAAATCAATTGCCTTCTTAGGCCGAAGTAAGAGCTGTTTGCAATTTTAATTTTTCGCTTGATATCTGAGGTGATATAATTTTCAGAGTAAATAGCGGAGCCGACGTAGACAGAGTCCCGAATTTCCTCAAAGTTCTAGCTGTCTATCGTGAAGTATTGCCCGATTCGGCTATGTTGTGTGTCCCCTTTTTGTTGGCAGACGGCCTTACTAATAATCCACCACTAATGTCGACAAATTGTTGGATTTCAGGTTTAATAAAAATGTACAGCATTTGCGAAACGATTAGACCTCCACATTGACTAGTCCGACATCTTTCTTAGAATCTATTTTTTTGTTGTCATCACAGAATTCAAATTTCATAATTTATTTTCGTGAAAAACAAGGTCAATGTTTTTTTTTTAACGATGAGGATTTTATGCCAAAAAAAGGAAAACATAAATTGCAGTTTAATTTGCCCAACAGATATCTGTTAAAGGCTTTTTGAGGCTTATTATAAGCAAAAAAACAAAATACAAATTGGAAATGCACAAAATATCCGCTGATAATGTCAAATATCATATGCAAATCAGGAATGCCCTAGGGTTCGATCAGACAAATTTCGGTACTTTTTTTTCAATTGTTTTCTAATACTAAAGGGTCCGCCAAATAACTTTTTTTTGAAAATGCAATAAAAAAAAACTACTGAATATTTTCTCAAATTTCTCTTTTTATTTGAAAGTACAAGTCTTCCGGTTAATAATGGAAAATAATTTTATTCAAATGGCTGCCTCGGCTGGCCATGCAGTAGCCTACACGATCGGTCCAATTTTTAAGCACATTATCGATTGTCTGCAGCTGTATTTCACAAAAGTTATTTTGGCGGACCCTGTAGTTCACGAATGTAGTTATTATGAGTGCATTTGTGTCGTAATAAAATCTCTTTCAAATTATGCAATAAACGGAACACAGTTTAATTGAATGATCTGATTTATTCGTAGGCTGACGATGCAAACATCACAACATCACAATTGAATCGTGAGCATGTGAATATTTTTGAAAATAGAAATAATAATTCATTTTAGAATAAACTAAAACTCACGTAGGTAGCTAGGAAGCGTGTTAAGAACTTATCGCTTCCGGTTTTGAAAATAAATACAATTTGATATTTTAAAAATTGTATGGATTATATATTATTTAATTCGCGAAACTAAAAAACCGACAAAAGTTTAAATTCTAACTGAAAAATTTAAAACCCACATTTTTATGCAAGAAAGCTGTCATGTTTCCTCTTCTATGAATTCACACATATTTTCGTAATACCTGCGTTATTCCTCCAGAAGTAAATAAATTTGTTATCTCGTGTGTATTTTCCTGAGTGCTGATAATTCTATTCTTATAACTATATTTTCCTCGTAGTGAACCTTTTCACACCAACCATTGTTTCATTAGAGATCCTCATTCTCGGTAAACAAACTCCTTTTGCAAAGAGTTTGATAAGGGTTTGGTTGCAGCCAAATATCTACCTGGGTCGCCAAAGGTACTGAGAATTGTTGACAAATGGTATGAGCTGAGCCGTCCAAACTGAAGTCCGAAGATATTTTATTCTGTTTGTAAGCTCATATAAAATTTATTTTTTAGTAAGCATACATTCGTTGCTTGCAAACAATTAAAAAGGAAAACCAGTCACAAAGCAAGAACTAGCGGTTAAACAAGATAAAACAGACACAGGAAAATATACATCAAGTGTTTCCAAATAAAACAAAAATGCAATATATTTGGATTTTTTGCATTTTTTACATTTGTACAAATTGGACTTCAAAAGCATTTGCATTGTTGTATTGCAACGAACAAAATTAGAAAACATTTACAATTTACTTAAAATAAATTATAATTGTAAACGCTCAGGCTGAACAACAGCGTACTAGATTCGCTTCTATTACGAAATTGAGCATCGTTATTTTGGATGGTTGTGCAACACTGCTCCTCAAAATGGCATTACGGGAGGATTTATGTAGGGTTCCTTTCTAAAGGGTGATTTTTTAGCTGGTTTGGTTTTGGCAACACTGGTTTTGACAGCTGACGTGTGTTTAGTACCTTGTGTCACTGTCAAACAGCTTCAGTTTGGTTTGCAATTTAACCATGGATCGTCTTACAAATGAACAACGCTTGCAAATTATTGAATTTTACTATCAAAATTCGTGCTCGGTTCGAAATGTTCATCGCTGCTTTTTTATCGAAAAATTGTGTTCAGCGATGAGGCTCATTTTTGGTTGAATGGGTACGTAAATAAGCAAAATTGCCGCATTTGGAGTGAAGATCAGCCAGAAGCATTGCAACAGCTACCAATGCATCCCGAAAAAGCCACTGTTTGGTGCGGTTTATGGGCCGGCGGCATTATTGGGCCATATTTCTTCAAAGATGATGCGAATCGCAGCGTTACTGTCAATGGTGAACGCTACCGAGCGATGATAACAAACTTTTTTTTGCCCGAAATGGAAGTTCTTGACTTGCATGATATGTGGTTTCAACAAGACGGTGCCACATGCCACACAGCACGCGAAACAATGGCGCAATTGCGAGGCGAGTTTGGTGAACAGTTAATTTCACGTTTCGGGCCGGTCAATTGGCCGCCTAGATCGTGCGATTTGACACCATTAGATTATTTTTTGTGGGGGTATGCCAAGGCTAATGTGTATAGGGACAAGCCCGCTTCGATTGACGCACTGGAAGCCAACATCCATGCATTCATTCGTGAGATACCGGCCGATATGTGTGAAAGAGTATGCCAAAATTGGACTCAGCGGATGGGCTACCTGAGACGCAGCCGCGGTCAACATTTGCATGAAATTATCTTTGAACATTAAATTGCAAGGTTCAAACTATCGATTCAAATAAATATTTCATTCATTTTTTCGAATTTTTTGTGTTTTTTTTTTTAAAAAAGTTCTAAACCTCTTAAAAAATCACCCTTTAGTTAAATGAAACACACGATTACGTTATAAAAGTTGATTTTATTCTCACTACTCGCGTAGCGCACTGCAATGACTAACGACTGTTTATTGTGGTGGTTGACGGCTGACTGCTCGAGCCTAGGGTTTTCTGGTCGTCGCTTGATCGTCTGTTCGTCTTCGTTCGTTACCGTACTTCGTCGAATGTTCTGTCTGTCTGTTAACCGGTTTGTCTTGCGTTCTGTTGTGTGGCGTGATCTCGTATGGTGTTGTCTGGTTGATTCGGCTTCGGATCCCACATTTATTTAGCTAATGCCAGAGATAAGCATGGCTTTCTCATAATTAACAGTTGGCCCTACAATTAGCTATTCTGGCAACTATATTTGTTTATTGGTAAAAGGATTTTGGAAAGTATGGAGTCTTTGCGTTAACTGCCGGACTAAAGTTGATTATTGGTAAGGCCGAGAATGCCCTCATTCACCATTTTGTTAACCCTTTTTTTTTCCACTTTTGTATTGATGCTTGCAAGTGCACCAGTGACGGCTCGTTGTGCTCTCTAAAGTATACCTTATGCTGAAAGAGTCACATGAGAGCGCATCGGGTTATCTAAATCCTTTGTTGATATCATCACGCAGAAACGTTGACATTAACCGAATGCGATTTTTGCTAGGCTAAAGAAAATGGGTTAAAATTCACCAAGTCTCTGTAGAAAATAAACGAGTATTTTATGTTAAAAACCACCGAGTTAAAAAGGTTAAATGCAATCTAACAACCTCTCTATTAAAAACAACCAATAAGTCCTGTGGGTTGTTTTTAACCGCTTTACTTGTGAAAATTTAACCATTCAACATTTGTTCAAATCTAACAACCTCTCTGTAAAAAATAACCAAGCGGGTTGGCAAATAACAACAGAGTAACTGGTTAAATTCAATCAAGTGGGTTGGCTAATAACAACAGAGTAATTTGGTTAGATTCAACCAAGTGGGTTGGCAATTTAGAACAGAGTAGCTTGGTTAAAATCTACCAAGCTAGTTTGTTGCCAACGACCGAGAAAATTTGGAGGGGAAATTGTTAATCGGTTATTTTTAACCGAGTTTCCTTAAACAAGTTAACTCGGTTGTTTTTTATCCACTAACTCTGTAGTATTACTTGTTAGTTTTAAACCGAAAGTTGATTGATTTTAAATAAGTGAATTTTCTGCGTACAACGGTCTCGGTAAGATTGTTTCCGACCTTTATGGAGCAGCGAGAGTTTTCCATCGTCACTGTGCACAATCTGACAAGTTTGCCAGGGAAGCCAAAACTAGGTATGGTTTTGAACAGCTCGCTTCTGTAAATGACATTATATACGGCCTTAACTTCCGAACATTTTTCATGGAGTAACACTTCTCTATTTCGTCGATTTATTCATACCGATTCAAATCAATAGCTAACTATTTTTACTTTGCTAAAATCCTTTACTCCAGTCCAAGCAAATGTTATTGTTTTCATTCATTCGACCAAATATACATAAATGCCAAGAACTTATTCTTTGAACATTAACAAGATTATAACGGGTTTTTCAATAAGAGCGCTACAAAAGTTTTTTTAAATAAAACAAAAACGATTTGATATAAATGGAATTCTTTATTCCGTTCGATGCCATTATGTATGGAACTCGATTTCTTTTGCATTGCCTTCACGCACGCTTGCAGAAGTCTAGACGCTGAACCCAATTTTCGACGGTTTTCAAGCATAAATCTGCCGATACTGCTGCAATTTTACGTTCGATATTCGAACGAAGTTCATCAATCGTCGCTGGCTTGTTGGCATAGACCATAGACTTGACGTAGCCCCGCAGGAAATAGTCTTACGGCATCAAATTGCACGACCGAGGCGGCCAAGCGACTGGACTGGAGTACGTGTGGATTGCTGCCTGACCAATACCACATATTTTGTTTATTGACGAAGCCATTCAGCCAGTAATGAGCCTCATCGCTAAAGATGATTTTTCGATGAAAATCCGAATCATTTTCAAGTTGTTGCTCAGGCCAATTCTCGATCATACGCTTCTTCTGGTGGTCAAGCGGCTTCAGTTCTTGCCTCAATTTAATCTTGTAAGGATGTAGACCAAGATCTTTTCGCAAAAATCGCCACAACGACGTCACAGAGATGCCCAACGCTTGAGAACGACGTGTGAGAGACACATTTGGGCTTTCTTCAACTGAAGCCTCAGCGGCAGCAATATTCTCGACACTACGGGCACTTCTTTGTCTCACTGGCACGGGAACATTTTGTACTGTGTCTGTGGATTCAAATTTTTCCATTAGACGCTCAATTGTTGATCTGCTAGGACGATTATGACGACCATAAATTGGACGTAGCGCTCTTAACGTTGAGGCCACTGACTCCGAATTTCGGTAGTAAATTTTAATAATTTCGACTCGTTGCAAGAAATTCGGAGTCGTTTGCTGTCCCTGTCGCTTTACTTTTGTAGCGTCCCTGTTGAAAAACTCTTTAGTTCTTTTTAATGATTTAGAGGAACAAACAATTTCTAGTGGGAGGAATGTTAAGATAATTCCGAATGGTCATACCATTCCAGTAGACATATTGAAAAAATTTTAGTTGCGTGTATTCGATTTGAGCCTCTGGCTCTAATCATTAATAAATAATATAGCGGAAAATAGTATAACTTCCTATTGTAATAAGTTATTCCTATCTGATTCAAAATTCAATTGACACAATTATTGATTTTAAAGATGAATGCAACTGCAGGATATTAGGTGATATAATCTGCAGTAATCGAATTGGAGGTATAAATTAAAGTGGGTGGGCTATATAAATGAATATAGGAGTACATGTTAGGCGACGATTCAAATATTGATATAAAAAATTTAAGCTGAACTGAAATGAGCCACACAAACTTCGATTTTATGGCATACATCTTGGAACCGTCTGTTACGTTTGTTAGGTTAAATGAAAATTAATAGTAACATCAAGCTAGTTATTGCGATGACTAGAAGGCGGTTTAATTCATCGTAACTTCCACTATTATTGTTACTATGAACGATGCAAGGACATCTTTCCAACTCAAAGATAATGTTTCAGGAAATATATTTTGATGTAGCCTCCTTACTCGACCGATCGGAGAAAGACATAATACAAGACTTCTTATGTACTTTTTCTCGTCAGTATCCGAAAGGCATTGCTAGGTCATTACCTTTATCACGCTCTAAGTGATCTTAACGATGTAAATACAGCGTAAATTTACAATTTGCTACTTTTGTCTAAGTGCGCCTCGTTGAGAACCCCAATAAAAAACCAACGAATGAATATAGCGCACTAATAGAATATTCGTACGAAATTACGATCATAGAGTAACTTTCAAAAGTGTTTCTCGCAATTCTGACATCGTTCCTGAGGTCTACAACCTTAAAAGATGGACGGTTTTTTTTGAAACTTAAAATTTGGAGTTTGGGGGCTTGCAGTTCGGGCTCATTTTTTTTTTGCACTTTAGCCCAATTACTAACGGTACCTAGTACTTCCATATAATGGTTCTAAATCAATTGATATTTAAACTTAAGTAGGTGGGATCACCATTGTTACACACACAGTTTTTCGCTAAGAAAAATCTAATAACGGTACACTGGAGAATTGGACTTATCTCAAAAACAGTCCGTACGATTATAATAATAAAGTACACGACTGGGCTGAACGAACCTTTCTCGTCGGTCAAATTAAAAATATTAGAATAGTGCTGAATTAAATCCACTTTTGACTTATTCATCTGGTATGGGCAGTGTATATCAAATAACAATGTGATTTTTTCGAAAGTTCAAGCTCTCACTAATGGACAATTATCGGAAGTTGTAGAGAGTTATAAGCGTCTACTGTATTATCTGTAAGCTCTTACGCCTTACAAGACTTTTGAGAACAAGGAGAAGCGTAGCAGGAGTTCCTGTTTTCTGACCTGTTAGGGCATGTTTTTATTTATGGAACCGATTAGTAACGCTTTTTTCAGGTGTTTATGATTGGAAGTAGGGTTTGTGATAGACCGATATCTCTGTGGGCAGAAACCATAACCGCTTAGTTCCAGCTCGGACGATTTTGAGTCATTGGTACACCACGTTAAGCATGCTTTAGTGCAGGTACTACCACAATTTTTTGTTTTTTTGTATCGTGCTTTACATTATTCATTAAAACCTAACAGTCACTTTATCTTAATTTTTGCATAAAAGCCTAACTCGAGTGATTTAGGAATTTTATAACCACAATTTCTAACTTGGGCTGCATTTCAATTTCTATTTTTAAAATTTGTAATCTTAAATAAAAGCATAACAGCCCGAATCTGCCGTTGTGAGCCCTCACAAGTCACATAACTTGTTCCGAAGTTATATACGATAACCTTCACAACAAAACTCACAAACAATTCACCTCAGAACGGTTACTTTCAAATTGGCCCGAAATTTTCGATAAAAGTCCGAACTCGTACAAGAAAATTTATTGCAACCTCAATTAAAAATAAAGACCTTAATACTTCTGGAATAACTTTAGATGATGAAAGAGGTAAGAATGCTACCGCTGACAAATATCTTCCATCTCATTTGAATTTGCGTATTATGTACGATTTTTATAAAGAAAGACGAGACAATCCTGTGGGCCGGACTCTTTATGAACGAGAATTCCACGACCTAGAACTTGCTTTTAAAAAACCGCACATAGACACCTGCTTCAAATGTGATACATTTCAGCATATGACGCCCCAGGTGAACTTGTCAGTCAGCCTTGGTAAAAACTTATCCATATTCCAGGCTGAAGTCCTTGCAATTTACCATTGCGCTAGAATAAATCTAAGTTCTAACACACGGGGTAAAACCATATTTATCTTCTCAGACAGTCAAGCAGCTCTCAAAGCTCTCGACTCATCTGTAATAAAATCAAAACTTATCTTAGAAACATTCTTAGCCATCCACGAACTCTCTAAGAAAA
This sequence comes from Cheilosia grossa, assembly GCA_963082955.1. NCBI lineage: Eukaryota > Metazoa > Arthropoda > Insecta > Diptera > Syrphidae > Cheilosia > Cheilosia grossa. Next base: position 31,416,913 of record OY720144.1, read on the forward strand.
ACCTAGTCATCCTCCATTGGATACCAGCCCACAGAGGATTTGAGGGTAACGAATCAGCAGACTCGCTGGCCAAAATCGGAGCTTCCACTTCACTTATAGGTCCTGAACCCTTCTGCGGTGTCAGCAAAAACCTCTTCAGGTCCCATATCAAGGATCTATCACGCATCGAGTCGAACGAGATTTGGAAAAATACAGTTGGGCAGACCTGCACCAAAAAATGTCTACCTAAATTCTCCCCCAGAACATCGCTCTTCCTAATTAATCTGGACAGAAATAATCTGAGGATCCTTACAGGAATAATCAGTGGCCATGGTCACGTGAGAAAACACCTCCACCGCATTGGCGTCTCACCGGAACCTACCTGCAGGCTCTGTCTTGAGAGTGATGAATCCTCTCTTCACATACTCACAGCCTGTCTGGCCCTATGTCGCCTTAGGAAAAACATCCTAGGGAATGAGATTATCGATCCAGCAACTCTTGCTGACCTACATCCAGGGAAGATTCTTGTTTTCCTGAATGCCTCTGGAGTGAAAAGATGGCTCTAGGAACCTACCTGGGAAGGCACAATAGGCTACTCTTGTAGCCGCAGTGCCAGAGCCCTTTGAAGGCTCTCCCGACTCTTAATCTAATCTAATCTAATATGACGCAAAGAGAATTGATAAGCAAGTGGCTCAAAATAATCCCTCAGCCAAATGCTTCAGTTTCGACTTGCAGCAATGCTTGCCAACACCATTCATAGGTTCTTCGGTAGCTTTCTACAAAAGACAGTTGTGGACTTACAACTTGACTGTTCACGATAATGCTAGTGGAGAATCGATGAGTTACATGTGGCATGAAGGTCAAGCTGCCAGAGAAGGCAACGAAATTGCTTCATGTTTATACCAGCATCTGAAAAGCCTACCAGACACTGTAACTGAAGTCACGTTCTACTCCGACACATGTGGGGGACAGAATAAGCATAGTCATGTTGCTGCAATGTTTATACTAGCCCAAACCGAATTCCCATATTTGGTAGTAAACCACAAATTTTTAGTTCCAGGACACACTCACATGGAGTGTGACATAGATCACTCCATGATTGAGAAGCAAACAAAAATGCAAATACCGGTATACCACCCGCATGATTGGTACCAATTAGTACAGAGCACAGGGAAAACAAAAACAATTCAGGGTGCATGAAATGCAGCAGGACGAATTTTTAGATTTTGCCGCTTTACTTAAGACAGCTTTAGTGTCTCGAAAAAAAAAATGAGGCTGGGGAACAGTTCTCCTGGCATAATGTTCAATGGCTGCAGTATAAGGAGAAAGGTTTAGTCATGTACAAAAATTCGTTAAACGATTCAGACGAGTTTAAAATTTTAAGCTTTCTCAGGCGGGAAAAATCTAAAAATCTTAAAGATTCGCTGAAAAGGAAATACAAACAATTGAATCCAATATCCGCTGAGAAAAAACGGGATTTGTGATCACTACTTACCTTAGTTCCTCCTCTTTTTCATGAATTTTATAAAAATTTGGCAACTTCGGAAGAGACATCAGATAACGACCCCGATTTGTTGGGTTAAGAAAATGACCACATATAAAAACTGAATAAGATACCTAGTACTTTACTTCATTATTTATTTGAATTAATTTAATGTTTCCAAATTTTGTAAATGAATTAATCTGAATTATTAATGTAAATACAGATTTGTTTTCTCAACTTAAGTCCTTAGAAAAATCTTAATTTTAACAGGTAACAAAGAGACGAATGGCTCTAAGGAGATGAGTCATCACAAAATCTGGTAAGCACTTATTTGTTGGTCAACAGCCTATAATCTTATTACAGGCGAGTGTTTTGATGATTGTTTTGCATCAATCATTTTTCGCAAAAAGAATATCTGGATTTACAAAAAATTGTTAAATCTTCAATCTAATTTGACGGAAAAATACTAATTCTGACTTAACCCCTATCTACCTGGCACTAGATAGAATAACATTTTGTTTAGAAAAAATACGCGAAAAATTAACATAGAAATGTTTTAGAACTGAAGGATAAATTTATTTACGACATTTGTCATAAATCAACATTCCTTAGTTTTTTTCTTATACAAATATGTATTTTTCTCGAAATCGTTATAATGTATCCGGTCATAAAGTGTGTTGGAATAGGGAACCAGGATCAATAATAATGGAATATAGATAGGTGGTTTAGGTGTCTTATAATGGGAAAGTTGGCTGGATCGGGGAAGAGAGGCTATCACCCCTCACCTTGAGAAAGCCACTTTCTGTCCAAAAGGGACACCAGGGGAACAATGTTCCCAGGATCGTCATACGTGGTGTAGAGCCACACCCTGCAAGAGGTACCACTGCTTTCGACTGAATATGACGGATCTAGAGCGGAAACTCGATAAAAACCCGTAATCCCGGGTGTCTAACAACCGTGCCTATGGGATGAATGGCACTACGTTAGTGTGTCTTATTACGGTGAACTCCGGATAACAGGCGACCTCCGGTTTAAATTAGCCCTCCCGAGGTATGGAGCTCTGCCTCGGGCGACGGACTTTCTCGCATATTTCAAAAAAACATATGGAAACAAATAACAAAAAATCAGAAAACAACAAGGAATGCACACCTTTCAAACTGCAACCAGAGGTCACTATGGACCTCCCAGTTTCTACAGCTAGGGCACTTGGTCCTGCTGCAGAAACTGAACAATATGACTCCATGGTGATTGGAGAGGATTCGGTCGTCATCACTCCCATGGAAGTTATATCGGCGGAAGAGGAAGCTGCGTTACTCGCATCCCCGAAATCATCAACAGCTACAGACAAACCATCTGGGTCAGTCAAGCCAAGTGATACTGGCAAAGTCAAGCTATCCGGAGCTGGACGTAAACGCCTGAAGAAGCTGCTAGACGCAGGGTATCAGATTGAAGAGGCACGTTCAATGGCCTCGGAACCTGCGCAGTGTAAGGACATTCGTCCCAAAAGACCAAGGGATGAAAGTTCGACTCCAACGAGCAACACTCCGAAACGGAAGGCTACTGAGGCTGCACCTTTATCAACTCAGCAAGCACCCACCTTCCGGGACGTTGTTGGCTGTATAAAGATAGGGGTAATACCAACAGACTACCCGGCTACCATATGGTCCACAGACCAATTAAAATTGGTACAAAACAGTGTCCTGGATAGCATCCTTAAGCAACAGGACAATACTACCAAGCCCCAGTTCCGTGGATGTACATTCAAACCCGGTTGGCTTGCTTTTACGTGCAAGGACCAAAAGACGAGTGACTGGGTGGAAAGGACGATTCCTACTCTAACACCATGGGAAGGTGCCAAACTCAAGGCTGTGAAAGAGGAAGAAGTTCCTCGGCCACAAATTTTTGTCGGCTACTTCCCTGGGGAGGTAACCACCAGCAAAATACTGGGCCTTGTAAAAGGGCAAAATAACGGTCTGAGGGTAGACGACTGGTTATGCAGATGATGTAGTAATCACTGTTAGAGGCAAGCATGACTCCACGATATCTGAAATCATGCAAAGAGCCTTAAACTTAACCTACAGATGGTGTCAGAACAAAGGATTGACCATAAATCCCTCCAAAACAGTCATGATACCATTCTCAAGAAAGAGAAAACTAGAACTGAAACCGATCAAGCTGAATAACGCAGTAATAGACTTATCAGGAGAGGTTAAATATCTGGGAGTAATTCTAGACAAGACTCTCACCTGGAATTCACACCTTGATCATGTCACAAAGAAGGCGACAAGAGCAATTTATATGTGCCATCGTCTCTATGGCAAAACCTGGGGCTTAAAACCAAAGATGATCTATTGGTCATACAACACGATCATCAAACCAATGATCACCTATGCAGCGATATCATGGTGGCCAAAAACCGAACAAGTAACGGCCCAACAAAAACTAAATAAGGTATATCGCTTAGCATGCGTTGGTATAACGGGGGCAATGAAAACTTGTCCAACCGCAGCCTTAGGGGCAATGCTCAGTCTTTTGCCTTTACATATTTCAGTAAAGAAGGAAGCTGGTCTCAGTGCCCTCAGGCTCCCTGATATATCAAAACTTAAAGCAGGAAACCTCACAGGACACCTTAGGGTATTACAAATGCTCCAAGATGATCCTGTGATCAAGGTATCAGACACCATGCTTAGAAGACTTCGCTTCTCCAGGAAATTTAAGATAGTCATATCTGACAGGAGTACCTGGAGAGGAAACCAATTCGTAATACCATCAGGATCACAAATCTGGTACACCGATGGTTCAAAGATGGAAAATGGTGCCACCGGTGCTGGAGTCTATGGGCCTAGGTTCCAAAAAGCTATAGCACTGGGAAAATCACCAGACATCTTTCAAGCGGAGGTACACGCCATAGAGATATGTGTCCGAGAATGCTTACGAAGGAACATGAAAGGTGCCCGCATCTACATCCTCTCAGACAGCCAGGCAGCTCTTAAGGCCTTAAGATCATATTCGATCAGATCAAAGCTGGTCTGGGAATGTTTCAACCTCCTTGAAGATCTGGCCAAGGACAACATAGTCACCGTTGCTTGGATACCAGGTCATGAGGGATTCGATGGCAATGAACGTGCGGATTGTCTGGCGAGAAGAGGCGCATCACGCCTGCTCACTGGTCCTGAGCCCTACTTCGGGTTGCCTTTGAGTTACGTACAATCAAAATTTAGGAAGTGGGAAGATGATCACCTTGCCGAATACTGGACGGAATCCAAAGGACAGAGGCAGGCAAAAAGATTCATAATCCCAGCTCGTAGTAAAACAAAAAAGTTGCTTGAGCTAAGCAAAGATGATCTAAGGATCCTAACAGGTTATCTTACTGGTCATTGGCCACTAAGATACCATCTCAAAAAAATGGGACTTTCCGACGATGACTCCTGTCGACTCTGGGGAGAAGATGAGGAGACAACGGAACATATACTCTGCGAATGCCCTGCTGTGGCAAGGGGCAGAGATATCCACATGCAAGGGGCGTCTTTAAGTCCTGCTGATATAGGAAACATGGAACCAAGAAGGGTATTGAGGTTTATAAAGAGCCTCAACAGCTCCCTGGGTTAAACAACAGGGGCCAACACAATAGATCTCTTCTGGTCGCAGTGTACGGGGCCCAATTCTTACAATACAATACAATAGATATATCTAACTTTCCAGTGGAAAGGCGAATGGCTACAACCGATTCCCCGCAAAATTCATGCAAAGAGTGATGAGTCAAAAAATGAAATTTCGAGAAAATGCGTCTCGAAAAAATTAAGAACAAACTTTTGCCTGTAACTTACAAAAAGAAATAAATAATCTTTTAAGTTTTTTCAAAAACTTATATTTTATTTACTCACATCAAATAAATAATAAACATTTTTTTAGTTAATTTAGAAAAACAATACAAACTTTTAGTGTAAAAGAGCGATAATTCAAATTGTCTCTTGTTGATTTACTAAACAACTATTCTTATGCAAGAAGGATATAACTCGAAATATATCTATATTTTTAAAGGAGTATTCAAATAAATAAGGATTTTTAGAGTATGTATTGAAAGATTAAATGTTATCTAAGCTCCAGCTCTTCTCTTTTTAATTATATTAAATTTAGGACTTCCTGCTTCTTCACATTCTAACTTTTGGAAAAAGTCGTGATGGCAGGCTGTAATACAGCTTTGTTCGCATAAGTCCAGCAAATCTTGTTTCTTCGCTGATGGTATTTTTGGTGGACCATTAGGATAAGCTGGATTTAAACTTATAACCATCTGTTCAGACGCAAATTTAAAAGCCTTGAAGTTTTTATCAGCAAACGAAGTTTTATATTTAACTATGGTGTTGTTTTTCTGGACATTTATTCCTATTTTCGTTATTTCGTTGGTTTGTAGTTGGTGAACTTGTTTCGATTTTCGAAAATTTATCCTGACTTTAAACATTTTGCCTTGTTTTTTTTTTCTCAATTAATGAATGCATGTTATCACCTTCATATTGTGTGGGTCCGACTATTAAAAACTTTTGCGTTATTGATTTGACATCGTATGTAGATTTGAACTAATTGTATCGCTTCTCATCGGCCCCTCTGTGTGCTATGCTCTCACGCCACAAATAACGAAAGTCTTCTTTTGAATACAGCTCCAGGTGAAGTTGAAGCATAGCAGTCTCATGTTATAAATAGAAAAAGGATGAAACATCGCCACATGGCAAAGGAATAACGGCTTGAAAATCCATGCAAACCACTTTCGTTTTTTCGTCTGTTTCACACATCTTCTTGTCTGCTTCTTTTTCCTTTCTGGACAGTTGTTTTTCTTGCAGAAGTGCTTTTTCCTCTTCAGTTGAGTATTCAAATTGGAAGCACTGAATGCATTGATCCTTTTTCGGTTGAAAAAATCAAATGTTGAGGATAGTTGAACTTTTTTTTGTATGCGTGTTCTTTTGCGAATACTACCCCATAGTTAATGCACTTTTCCTTGTACATTCTGTACATTGAGCTTATATTCAATTCAAACTGCCATCAATGAACTCTCTTTTTGTCTGTTGTCTAATATAATGAGATTCTATGCGTTTAAGGCTCTACTGATAGGGATGGATGCTTCTCGTGTTTGCCTCTGAGGTCAGGTTGAACAACATAATTTTTAAATATACATCGAGCTGTTTCGATAATCTAGGCGCTTATGTTCAATTTGTTACAAAAGAAATATACGCTCACCATCCTGAAGGAAATGAAATTACAAGTTCGTTTTTCGCTTCGAGCCTTCTCTTGTGTATCGGTATTTTGGCTGAACTTCCTGGACACTGTTATTGACAAGCTCCCTTTGCCCCTATTTCTCCCAAATTCCAATAACTTTTTAAAATGTGTTCCCGTTGGGGTGTCAGTAACATTGAAAGTGCATTTATAAGAACAATTATTATTGCAACCACAATGCACAGATCTGGCTGGAAAAACCCGTACCGTTGTTTCGGCTTTATAGCTCTCCCCCGAATTAGGTTTTAATTTGTTAATTTTTCGTATCCAGTTAAGTGTGCTTCTTGCACCCTTTCTTTTTAGAAGTTGGTCATTGACCTTAAGAATAAAATAATACTGCTAAAGGTGGAAGATTATGTTTAGATAAGACCCAACTCGCTCTTATTTCTTCTTCAATGTTTCGATCATCAACCTGGAGAACTTCCTCGAGAAGTGAATGACTTTCAACAAAAAACAAAAACAGCCTCATCTCCATTCTCAGCCTCTCAACAATAGCGACAATCTCAGTCTCCAACTGTACCTCCAATTCATCACGATGTTCATCTCAATTTCACTCTCAAACCCAGCAACTAGTAAAAAAAAATTATTGCCGGGCCTAGGGTATAAGTCGAAATCGATTTTGCAGCAGCTCGCAATACGGTGATAAGTAGCACTACTATCCACTATGCACTCGCCTACCACAGACGCCAACAATCAGTGGTGCCAGTCTCGCGACATCATCCGGGAGGAAGCCCAAACCACTGTAGGGTACCAACCACCCCAGAGGAAAAGCCCGTACAGGATACAGGTGACAGAAGATGCACACAGGAAAGCGCTGCAGTGCAAAACAAGGAACCTGCGTGGAAATAAGAGAGCCTACGCAGTATCCCAGCTCAAGGAGATCGAAGAGTGATCGCAACAACATCCGGAGGTTCTATACGAAAACCAAGCAACTGGCTGCTGGCTTCAAAACCGGAAAGCAGGCGCTTCGAGATAGCGAAGGAAACCTAGTCACCGAAGCGCAGGGAATAGTAGATGTATTTGAGCAGCCTTTCCAGCAGCTGCTTAATGGGCATCATGTTGAGAGAGTGGTAGGACAAGAAGAGAACCCGCGGCCAGTCAATGACCTGTTCCACCAACCAGTATAGAAGAAGTTGGCTTAACAATAAAAAAGCTTGAAAACAACAAAGCCGCAGGCTCGGATGGCTTACCAGCGGTGGTGATGTATTGGTAGGGCGCATGTACCAAATCATCAACCAAGTATGGATGAAGAAAACATGCCCGATGACTGTACTATCAACTCCATATGCCCCATCTACAAAAAGGCGATCCTATGTCTCGCAAAAACTATCGAGGCATATTCCTGCTTAATGTCGCGTATAAGATCCTATCCAACGTACTGTGTGAACGTCTTAAACCGTTTTGCAACAAAAACAAATTTTAGAGATGACCATATACAGGGTCTGCCAAATAACTTTTTTTTTTTTTTGAAAATGCTATAAAAAAAAACTACTGAATATTTTCTCAAATTTCTTTTTTTATTTGAAAGTACAATCCTTCCGGTTAAAAATGGAAAATAATTTCATTCAAATGGCTGCCTCGGCTGGCCATGCAGTAGCATACACGATCGGTGCAATTTTTAAGCACATTATCGATTGTGTGCAGCTGTATTTCACCAATGGCTTCACGAATATTGTCCTTTAAAGCGTCAATTGTCTCTGGCTTGTCGGCGTAACACTTATCTTTTACGGCACCCCCCAACGGGGTCAAATCGCAGCTCCGAGGTGGCCAAACGACATCAGCTCTGCGGCTGATAATGCGATCTTCAAAAACAGGGCGCAAAACATCGAGTGTAGCTTCGGCTGTGTGGCACGTAGCGCCGTCCTGTTGAAACCAAATGTTGCCAATTTGTGAACAAAAATTCGTTCAACATGGCCCGATAACGATCGCCATTGACTGTAACGGCTACTCCTTGCTCGTTTTCGAAGAAAAATGGCCCAATTATGCCTCTGGACCAAATTCCGCACCAAACAGTGACTCGTTTGGGTATTTCGGCTTTTCAATGTATGTGTGATGGTTTTCTGTGCCCCAAATGCGACAATTTTGCTTGTTTACATACCCGCCAAGATGAAAATGAGCTTCATCTGAAAAGATGATTTTTTTGGCACATATTCTGCAATATTACCATGATTTTCAAAGTAATGTCGCAATATTTCCCAGCGTTGTTCAAGCGTATACACAACCATATTCGTTCAGCGGAAGGATAACACTAATTATCTGTCAAATCAGACATGAGCTAAGTGTTACCATTCGCGAAATAAGCACTAGTTGAAAAAAAAAGTTAGATGGCGGACCCTTTATTATACAAAAATATTCAGAACCTGGTCATTCAATGATGCAAGAGGTTGATACTGTCCACAGCACAATAGAAAGTAGGTACTATAGTCCAGTGTCCTTAATTAAAAAGTTACTCTCCGTGTCCAGGGACTATGAAAACTTCATTTGAAGGTACTAAAGTGCCTGAAAGAATACTTTCAAAACTATAGCTTGGCAAGTTTAAATTTGAACTTTGGAGCAATTAAGTACAGCCAAGCAAAAAAAATTATCTACTGCTCCAGTAATCTTACAAGCGTTCAAAACAAGACTGATTATGGAGAGTATACTGACTCAATAACGGTCCCCATATTAGCTCCTCCGAGGAAGATGCGAAATATTCAAAAAGTTCCCTTCCAATAATTTCGTTACTCAATGCTCATGGAACCATCTCTAATGAAAAATAAGAGGCCATCATTTCTATGCTGCCGTAAATGCATAGCAGCGATGATGTCACATTTTATAAGGCTGTTTTAAAACTTATTGACTAAGTTACCTTACACACACTATTAGTGATAAACGATAGACAATATGAATACGCATTGCGTTTTTGTTATGTTTTTTTTTTTTTTTTTAAATTAATTTATTCAGCTTAGAGAAAAAAGTTCCTTTATTTATTTTAATTTGTTAAGAAACTTTATATTAATTAAATCAATGTTAAAAAAACCATAAAATGCAAAATGCTTTATTAGTTAGCCGAATAACAAATCTTTCAAAAAATATGAAAATCTCTGTTATTATGCTCAAAAAAATAAGCAAACCACCACTTTTAAGTTTAAAAACGCTCTCCTGAAAAGTTACGTTAGGGGTTTAGGACAAATAAGAACTCACACGACGATGTCATGAGCCTGAAAAAAAAACAAAGAAGGAATTTTCATAACATAAATTATAAATATATCCAATATTAGCCTAGTAACAGTTACCTAGAACTGCAGCTCGAAAATAACTCCCAACACTTTTATTTTCATTTGGTTACTCAATGAGAGATATTACATTACAAAGCCAGCACAAGCTTCTTATATGTAATTCATTTTTTATCGCAGGAATTGATCGATACCTTAAAAAAATAAATAAAGGTTTCTCTCCGGCATGGAGCAAAAAATGTAAAATAATACAAAGTAGCTTGTTAAGTGATCGTATTTGAAAATCTCAATAGCTGAGAGTTCTTTGAAAATCATTTAAAAGGTTGAGATATATTTTCGAGCCCTGAAAAACCCCCATACAATGCATTGAAAAATCAATCGAAATGCACTTACAGTAACCCTGTTATAACTATTTGAACAATATAAATAGGTAGCTTAAGTTTACTTACTTTTCTATCATTATGAAACTCGTATCATAATTTCTGGTAACAACAAAACTTTCAATCGCCTGTTTATTCACGTCTGATTTCAATGAAATAAATGACAGTGATTTCGTATTATATATAGTTGGCGCAACAGGTCCGTAGGGACCCAAGGCCTAGCTTCTCGCAACCATTCGTTTTGTGTGAGTTTTATTTTTTGGAACGAATGGAAGGGATCTACAATTTTATGCCGATTCCAAACGGCTAATTGAGAAGCTCTAAAGACAGTTATACTCTCGGATGTTTGTCAGACGTTCGCGAGAGGTGGCGCAGTGGAAAAAACCCCAAGTTGGAATTTGGGTTTTTGCGGGATTAGAACCTGGGACCCCTCGCTTAGTAGTCCAACACACTAACCACTAAGCCACTGCGCCTACAAGTGATTTCGTATTAGAGTCCAATATTATACCCATGACGTTAAGTGCTTTATCATTTCAAAAACATTTTCGGTTGCAGATGAAGCATTGTGCGTGCCCTTCCCTTCTTATAATTTGGTGTAGATGCCTACTGCCTTAGTGGGTACTTTTTAAATTTTCTCAGCGAACAAAAGTTCGAAAATTAAATTTTCGGATGCTTGTTCTTCAGTTCGGTGCCGCTTCCATCTTGTCCACAAGAACTTATAATTGAATTTACTGAAAATTACAAATTCCTTCAAGTAGTAGGGCGTTTTTTAAAATATACCTACATTTGCAATCCCTTAAAAAATTACTTACACAATTTATGTTACGAAATACATTAATGTTCTTCCGAACAATAATAATAATTGATTATTCCTACTGGCATTGTGTTATTAAACATAAATCAAAATCAATAAGTAAATATGATTGGAAGAAAGAAGTAAACAACAACCTTATCCACTACAGCTAAAAACAGAAGCGGAGATATATTGTACTCAGTCCACCCCAACGGAGTGGATTGTTATTGTCACTTCCGCATTAGTGGGCTAAGATCCCTTCAAGCTGCTGCTTAGTTGCCACCGGTATGGAAAGAAAACAAAAAACCCATCGTGTCACTTGGTGCTATCACAGGAGAACGGACTCCTTTGTTGTTTTCAGGCTAATATCTAATGTTTTTCTCCAGAGAAAGAGACATTATAGAGTCGGGTAGAAGTCACTCCTATATATATATTATATACTCTACAGTCTACACACAAAAGAAAGATGACGACAACTTAAACGAAACTTCGATTGCTCCTTATGAATTCATTGTCTTTTTGTTCGTAATCCTAATTGGATTTTACCTCCGGATAAAAACAAGTTCCTGTATATAGACACAAGGCTATGGGGACACAGGTGTATAAAAGAAAGTTTGTATTTTTGTGATGCAGAATTCTGTACAGGCATTCGTTAAATGTTAGAGAGAGTGGAAATATTTATTGTGCTCGAAGTATTTAGGTCTTATTTGGCGCGATTTTGCAGCAGGTTGCGATTTAAAATAAGTTTCATATTATTGTACTAAATATTGTTTTGACAGCACCCAATCGGTAAACTTAATTTTGTATTATGCCCACACATGTGCAGAAATTGATTTATGCATATTGCCACACGTTAATTGTGCACTCACTGCAGCGCTGCAACATGTCTCTATTTCTTAATTTGCTGCAAAACTCGAAAATAAATCGCAGTTTCAAGTATTAGCCATCAAGGCTTTTTGACTCTGCTGATCGTGTTTGTTTTTCTTTTGATTGTAAACACATCAGCTGCTTTGCTTCTTTGACGAATGACAGCAGGAGCAGCCCTATTAGCCGTTGTGATGCATATCAAACAATGCTCTGCACATCTGTTTTACTTGCAGCACTACACTCTGCGCTGCGTCCAGAATTTTTGCACATGTGTTGGGCTCTATTTAACACTTCGTGACTCATAATCATTGTGCGTGCTGAAAGTCCCACTTCACTTCGCTTCGCAAAGCCTATTGAAACACAATATTTTAACACAGTTTAAGGAAAACGTTTTTTTTATGTCGTGGAAAAAAGTATTTCTGTTTCAGCATAATTTTAAGTAAAATGTATACTTGCACAATAATATGCAAGTATGCATTTGTTAAACACCAAAAAGTAATTAAAAATTTCTTTCCATTTATACTTTTGCTCTCAAATTTTGCTATGTAAACATTTGGACTTTTCCGGCAAAGGCATAATACACGTTTTCACTTAAAATCGAACAGATTTTTTCGTCTCCACGAAAGAAAACAAACGACAGCTATTTTCTTGACAGTTATCATTTTCTATTTATTCTCTGTGATGATGTTTAGATTGTGCTGTATATTTTGTTAGAAATGCAAGCAAACTATTTTTTGTCGACCAGCGATAGCAACGAAAGTGAAGTTGAAAACGTACATGTGAACTTAAGAAAAATCAGATAAAATCTGCGGGATTATTCGACTCCTTTCACATTACATAGAGCCGTGGCTTCTAACACCATATAGAAGAGCAAGAGTAGAAGATGAGGTAGCCTTCAATACAATTCATTCCAAGGCACGCAGCACAAAGCCTAATAGAGTCTTGTATCGGTATTTTGAAGGGTAACATAAAATGCAAAACAGTCCAATATAAACTAATTTATAAGAAAATTAATCTAATAGGCAGATGGAGAAAGAAACTGCTGATACATCAACGGATGTTCTGCTCTTCATAACATTTACATTTTGCATACCATACAATGTTCCAGTATTGGAAATTGCAATCAAAGACGACCAGCAATATCATTGGGAGGCTGAAGAAACAAATGTTAGATCATTAGGACAGTTGCTGAAAGACAGCGAAATCGAATCAAAACTTTTTTGACCACTATGTTTTCTCAATATATTTTTACTGAAAACAAAACAAAAATTTAATCATCTAGTGTTGTTGTTGAAGTCCTATTTATAGTTAAATGTTTTGATTGATGGATTAAATATGCGCACATTGAAAAATAATTAATTTATATTTTTAATAGCTTGTAAGTTGTTATTTATTTATTTAGCTTTAATTTTCATTCCAAACATCCGCTTTTGTAAACAATCTAATTCAAAAACCGATATATTTTCCATTGTCAGCCGTTAGTTGTCTGAGACTGCTAAACTATTTTTACGAATTTTATCCCGATATTAATAGGTTTTTTTTTATTATGAATAGCATTTTTTGCATCAAATTCATTCAACAATGTTCAGTGTTACTAAACTCCAGAATTTCCAATCTTATTTTCATTTTGTACAAATGTGGTGTTAAATGTGCAAGCGAATTTAGAAACTTCCAATTTAAATTCAGTTGTGCCCTAGTGAATATATGGGTTTAACTTGTATGTTGTTGATTTATTTTTGGAACAACCCCCAAGACTTAAACTTAGGCAGGTGCATGAATTCTTCTCTGAGAAATATAATGCATATAAACAAAATTAAAAAAAAAAAAAGTGAATGGATCAATGTTTTTTGGTTCCGAAGATAGGTAGAGAGCAAGTAAGATATCTAAAAATACATAGGTACTCAACATTTATGTTTTTTTACTTTTGCTATCATAAATTTATTTACAAATTGATTGTTATTGAAATAGTGCCACCCGGCGGCCATTAATACAATATACAGGTATTCACAGACAGGAAGAAAAGAGCGGGTGAGAGAAGATTTTCAAAATTTGCGAGAAAAATCGGATAGGTACACAGAAGCTGACCATCTAGTTTCGTTAGTCTTTGCTCTAGAGAGTCTGCATGTAGGGTCCGGTGAAACGCCGAAGTGGTGGAGATCTCTTTTCATGAGACGATTGCCACTAACTATTTATTTCTGTCAGTATTCTCTGGTTATTCTTTCCAGATTATCTAATGAGGAAGCTGGATTTTCTGGGGGAGATTTTTGGGAAAACTTGTCTGGTGCAGTTGTGTCCAGGTGTTTAGTCAGCTGTTTCGGCTAATGATTATAGTTTTCTTACCAAGTTCATAGGTGGCCTTGTATGTTTCCAGAACAAGCTTCGATTTTATGACAAATTCTGCTTGGCTGTCTGAAAAGATCAATATCCTTTTATTAAGGAAGACAAGGAGTTTAGCCTGTTTTGTGGATGAGTCTTTTTTTGGTTAGATTCATCATATCTCCAATTGAGGATATCGAATTGAAACTACACACAGTGTATGCGTCGAGAAGCTTATTAAGTATCTGCGCTAGCAGGAAACAAACAGTAGGTATATACATATACATAACCCGCAGTGCTGAGGTGACAAAACTATTTGTCTGATACTCTGGATGGTCATTTTATTGTTGTTGATACTCATAGATATACCTATACTTGATTTGGCAGGTTATGCAAGTTGAATTTTGAGTGAAGTACCAAATTCTCATACCGTTAACTACAAAGAGTCTATACGCCAGTGTTGCGCGGTTAGTGTGGTGGATTCATGACACTGAGCCGAGGTTTTTAGTCACCTTTTCCGTATGATTTCTCATTCTGCTGTTCTGTTTTTTTTATTTTTTTCTAGTTTGGTTTTAGTAGATATAGGTAAATACATATTCGTTTTCAACAAAAAAAACTTATACATATAAGAAATATTTTTGGACCTAATCATACAAGATAATGTCCGAAAATGATAAATTGGAAAGCGAAGAAAAAAGCAAAACAATTAATGAGTTAAGTACATCCAAAATGACTTTTAACCATTTGATACAAAATATTTTATTTGTTAGAGACCCACATTTGCAATATTAAATGCTTAGTTTCTAATTGATATCGAACATCATAAAAAAACCTTTCCAGTTAAATAAAAATAAATTAACAGTTTCTAATAAAAACATACACTTTGTCCATATATGTACAAAATGTCATAAATGTTTATGGGTATAATGATTATACAATAAACACTTATACAGTATATTCGATGAAGAAATGTTGAACGAAAGCATCAATTTAGCCAGAAAAAAAAAACATAACACTGATGGCAGAAACAAATAGCGTTCTTCTCACTTTGCTTGTATTTTAAAAGCATTTATGATAGACGCGATTAATTCCTATTGTATTTTATTAATTTGAACAAAATTATATGCATTTAAAAATGTTTAATAAGCTTTTGAAAGCTTTTGAAAGTTTGATCTATTGATATCGTTTTTTACCTACGGAGAAAGTCCTTGATCAATGAATAAGTAATCAGTTCCTTACGAGTAACCCACTTCATGCGAACCAGTTCGCATACCAAGCCGGCAAGTCTACCAAAATCGCCATACACAGCCTCACAATGGCGATTGAAAAGGATCTCTGTGCCTTCATAGACATCCAGGGAGCGTTTGACAATATCTCCTTTGATGCCATAAAGAAAGCTATGATAAGGGAAGGCATTGCCCCACTAATCATTAAATGAGTTTTATACATGTTAGAAAGCTGAATCATTAATCTGGCGTATAGAGGCTCACAAAAGACTGTTAAGGCCGCCAGGGGCTGTCCTCAAGGAGGAGTACTTTCTCCTCTACTGTGGACTTTAGTCATAGATTAACTCCTAGACCACGTCACACAAGCGGGGTGAATAATACAAGGTTATGCAGATGATGTAGTAATCACTGTTAGGGGCAAACATGACTCCACGATATCGGACATCACGCAAAGGGCCTTAAACTTAACCTATAGATGGTGTCAGAACAAAGGATTGACCATATATCCCTCCAAAACAGTCATGATACCATTCTCAAGAAAGAGAAAACTAGAACTGAAACCGATCAATCTGAATAACGCAGCTATCGACTTATCAGGAGAGGTAAAATATCTAGGAGTAATCCTAGACAAGACTCTCACACCTTGATCAAGTCACAAAGAAGGCGATAAAGGCAATTTATATGTGCCATCGTCTTCACGGCAAAACCTGAGGCTTAAAACCAACAACATACAACACGATCATCAAACCAATGATCACCTATGCAGCGATATGATGGTGGCCAAAAACCGAACAAATGACGGCCCAACAAAAACTAAATAAGATACATCGCTTAGTATATGCGTTGGTATAACGGGGGCAATGAAAACTTGTCCAACTGCAACTAGGGGCAATGCTCAGTCTTTTGCCTATACATATTTCTATAAAGAAGGAAGCTGGTCTCAGTGCGCTCAGGCTCCCTGATATATCAAATCTTAAAGCAGGAAACTTCACAGGATACCTTCGGGTACTATATACTAATGCTTCATCAAGATGATCCTGTGATCAACGTATCAGACACCATGCTTAAAAGGCTTCGCTTCTCCAGAAAATTAAAGATAGTCATATCTGACAGGAGCACCTGGAGAGGCAATCACTTCGTAATACCATCAGGATCACAAATCTGGTACACCGATGGTTCAAAGATGGAAGATGATGCCACCGGTGCTGGGGTCTATGGGCCTAGGTTCCAAAAAGCTATAGCACTGGGAAAATCACCAGACATCTTTCAAGCGGACGTACACGCCATAGAGAAATGTGTCCAAGAATGCTTACGAAGGAACATTAAAGGTGCCCGCATCTACATCCTCTCAGACAGCCAGGCAGCTCTTAAGCTGGTTTGGAAATGTTTTAACCTCCTTGAAGAGCTGGCCAAGGACAACATAGTCACCGTTGTTTGGATACCAGGTCATGAGGGATTTGAGGGCAATGAACGTGTGAATTGTCTTGCGAGAAGAGGCGCATCACGCCTGCTCACTGGTCCTACTTCGGGTTGCCTTTGAGTTACGTACACTCAAAATTTAGGAAGTGGGAAGATTATCACATTGCCGAATACTTGACGGAATCCAAGGGACAGAGGCAGGCAAAACGATTCATAGTCCCAGCTCGTAGGAAAACAAAAAAGTTACTTGAGCTAAGCAAAGAAGATCTGAGGATCCTAACGGCTTATCTTATTGGCCACTAAGATACCATCTCAAAAAGATGGGACTTTCCGACGATGACTCCTGTCGACTCTGCGGAGAAGAGGAGGAGACAACGGAACATGTACTCTGCGAATGCCCTTCTGTGCATATAGGAAACATGGAACCAAGAAGTGTACTGAGGTTTATGAAGAGCCTTAACAGCTCACTGGGTGAAATAATAGAGGCCAACACAATAGATATCTTCTGATCGCAGTGTATAGGGCCTATTACTTACAATACAATTAAATTGCTTGCTTCGCTCATTTATGTACCTACAAACCTACGTGTTTCGCATGATTATAGTAATCTTTGTCAAAACGCTGAATTTATTGCAGAAAATTACTCGGTTTTATATAGCTGGCAACTACGGAATAATTTTGACAATAAGTGTTAATATATACAGTCGACTCCGATTTGCCTACTACTTACGTCAACTGTAGAGATAACTGCTAGCATATTTCGAGTTCAGGCTGGTATGTCATTTTAAACATATTAAGTGCTATTTTGGACGTACTTCGTCTACATTAATTTATCTATGTTATCTATCAAACAATTTAGATCAGAGCACCACGCATGGTCGTATGCGTATTTATTTTCTAAACGAAAAGAAAAGCCGGAGATAAAATGGGGAAAACGTGATGTTTGTTTTAATGGTCTACTACTTTTCGAACGGGAAAACATTCTTACACCTTGCAAATACATATACATAGTAGGTATTAAACAATCGAAAATATACCTACTTAACTTTTCACATACTGCATAAATATCTCATCTTTTAGATAGCACTCAGACTCACAGCCCCCTATTATGGTTATCAAATATCGAGTATTTAATTGATAAACGATGCTTCTATCAATCGGTTGATAAATTGGTATTATGAGTGTCAATTGTTAAATTTTACTCCAATTGTGAATACTGAACAAAATACAATTGTGAATGGCATTCAATTTGACGTTTGTCAATCATTATTTTCTCTGTCGTCTTTTGTTGTGGTTTATTTGGAAAATGTAAGTATTTTGTATTAAATAAATTTCTTTAAACTAACTTGTTCTTTTAGGAATAGAGTTGTTAGCAACAAACGACAAATAGGAAGATTGGTGGAGATAATGGAGGAAAATGCAGATATCGCAAAAGGAATCTGCACAAAGCCGGTCCTAACCAAAAAATGGGAGGAAATCGCTGTGGAACTAAACAGCTTAGGACCACCGAAACGGGACGCAACTAAGTGGCAACGAGTGAGCATTTTATTGTAGAACATTAATTTGATTAATTATTAAAATAAAAATAACTATTCAAAATGTAGGTATGGGCTGATTTCAAATGCAAAATAAAGAAGAAAGTTACTCAAAACAAAATTGAAATGACAGCAACTGGTGGCGGACCAAGCAGATTACAGCGACGGAGTGACGCCGAAGAATCAGTCAGTCGTCTTATGCATTTCCCCGCATGTGTTGATCCGCCTGGAGTTGAATTTGGGCTAGAAATAACAAATCGCATAGCTGAAGAAAATGAAGATGATCCTGATCCTGGAGAAGAAGTCACAGTACAATCGCCTAGGCCAACTCGCACAAACATATCATGGAAAGAAAAAAATGAAAATCAACGAGTTGTCCTTTTAGAAAACCAGACGTCGGCGCAGGAAAAGTTTTACGATGGCATGGTTACTATCATGAGTGGTGTTCAACAAATTTTTTTTAAATTTGCAAAAGAGTGCTCGTGAGACAGAATATTATGCAAAAAAATCATTCAATTTAAAAAAAGAAAAATCAGAAGAAGTGCTTAAAATGAAAAAAGAAAAGTTGGATCTATATAAACAAAATGTTAAAAACAAAGAAAATGATAGAAAAGTGAAACTACAACTAAAAATCCAACTCTTGGAAATTGAACAAGACAAACGAAAAGTTATGGATATATAACTTATTCCAGTTTGATTTTTTCACTTTCTCTTTTTATGTTTTGATGTTTTGAAGTAAGTTTTGTTTTCTTTTAATTTAACCTTTGTGATATGAATTTTGTTAAGTTTCTGTTTTTGTTTAACTTAAAGAAAATGATTAAAAAGACTGCTATACCAACTTTTAATTTTGTTCTAATTTAGTTTTCTTTGATAGTTAATTGTTTTACATAAACCTTGCAATTGCATCCCTAATTCGGCTTCCATCGTTGAATGTTGTATTTGACGAGTCATCTAAAACATCATGGTTTCCAATAAAACTGTCGGTTTCTCCTTCTTCGATTTTAAAACTTTCTAATCTGTATTTAACACAAATATTATGAAGAGCTGCACATACGTTTATTATTTGGGTCGCTTTTCTTGCAGTGTAATGTAGTTCTCGGGCTTGTAATAAGCATCTAAATCTGCTTTTTAATAATCCTATGGTGCGTTCTATAATATTTCCGCCCTGCGCATGCTTTCTGTTAAACGTTGATTGTAAAGAACTTTCTGCAGCGTTCCTTTATGGCGTCATCAAATACGTTGATAGAGGATATCCTCCGTCCCCTAAAATATTTGTTTGTATATTTTATACAAACGAACTGAACTGTTTTTTTTTTTTACCAAGAAAACGAAAGTCAGTTCTTCCATTACGGTAGTCATCTTCTATCTTAACTTTTAATTGTGACATATTCCATATATTAGCATCATGTGAGGATCCTGGATGTTTTGCATTTATGTATCTGATGCACATTAAGTGATCACAAACCTTAAAAATACAATCGAAATAATAATTGTCTATTGCACCGGAGAAAAAACCTTACAAGCATTGCATTTATACTATAAAAACCCTTTCTGCTATAGTACACATGCCGAAGGTCTTTATTCGGACCGATTATTTTGATGTGTGTTCCATCTATAGCCCCTACTACATTTGGGATTCCACTCTTTTCAAAGAGGTATATTTTTGCCAGACGTTCTTCTTCTGGAGTATAGGTGAATTTTATCCATTGATAACAAATGTGCCTTTCCAAAACATTGAGTAATTCTTTCAGAACAACTGACACCGTTGGCTGCGCCATGCCTATGTTAAAATCATTTCCAACGCTCAGTTGATAACTTCCTTGACCAAAGAATTTAAGTACTGCTGCTAATTTAAGTACATTTGGGATGGATTGTTGTCTAATCATCGGTTTCAGTTTGTCGTCAATATCGGTCAATACTCCCAAGAAGGCTTGCTTCGAAAGTCGAAAGTTTTGTATAAATCTAGAACCGAATCACATTATGCGCTTATAAATTTTGGAATACCTGCATATGTTCTTCCAAATCCAGAGGGTTTGAAGCATCTCGTAATATCCTGCGTGTGATGGTTCGCTCAAGTACATTTTCTTCCTCAACCCCAAAAAATAATTCTACTGAAGACATTTCGTTTTTAAAATGGGGTTTGAAAAAAAAAAACCCAAAGAAATTATTTGTCAATGAAGAATTTATAACTGAAAGAAAATTTACTAGATATCAAAATTTTTGACAACCATAATACCAAGTTTGTGACTAGAACTATTCACAATAGATCATAAATATGCATTGAATTCACATATTGTCAAATATTTTGGTAATTGATAACGATAATACCGATTCATTAATTTTGTTGATAAGTATCAATTATCATCAAATATCGTGTTGATATTTGATAACCATAATAGGGTTGTAGTATTCGTGACAATAATTTGATAATGTAGTCCATAATATGACTCTACCCTTTTGCAAAACTAAATTCAATAGATTGCCTGTGTTCCTCTCCATACTATTAAATTCGACAGCCTTTTTACGTTTTTTAATGGTTCAGTGTCCACTTTTCATCATTTGCAATAATTTTCACTCAGGTATTTTGTTTATGAAAATTACAGAAGAATTGCCACGATAAACTGTCTTCCTAGTCACAACATATATGTTTTTGCATGATTGTAACATTGATTGAACCACAATACAGTAAGTTTACAATCGCCGCCTTTGTGACTAATATTATTTTTCACATTCATAAGCCATACCATGCGATGAATGGAAACAGAAAAGTTAGGCATATGTGAGGATGTTAGACAATTGAATTTGAATTGAATTTTATTATTAGTATGCTCAAACTGTTTACAATTAACATTATGTTTCCTGCAACGGCTAAGTAGCTTGTCTGCAGAAGATTGGATATTTTGTTTTTCTCATTGAGTTCTAGAGGGTTTTTCAAAAGGGACGCTACAAAAGTAGAGCGACAGGGACAGCAAACGACGCCGAATTTCTTGCCGTTCTTTTGACATTTCTCTTCAGTAAGGTTTGCCATTGCATGATGGAAAGATATACGACCCAACAACGAGTCGAAATTATTAAATATGGACTTGGAGGACATGTGGTTCCAACAGGACGGCGCCACAAGCCACACAGCGCATGTCACAATCAATTTATTGGAAACCAAGTTTGGAGAACGTGTTATCTCGCGAAATGGTCCAGTCGCTTGACCGCCTTGCCGATTTGACGCCGTTAGACTATTTCCTGTGGGGCTACGTCAAGTCTATGGTCCATGCTAACAAGCCAGCGACGATTGATGAACTTCGTACGAATATCGAACGTGAGATTGCAGCAGTATCGGCCGATTTATGCTTGAAAACCGTCGAATTGGGTTCAGCGTCTGGACTTCTGCAAGCGTGCCCGTGTTGGCCATGCAATATGGCATCGAACGTACTTTCACAGGAATAAAGAATGTCATTGATATCCAAAACCGTTTTTGTTTTATTTAAAAAAAACTTTTGTGGCGCTCTTATTGAAAAACCCTTTATAAATTTATTTTCATCTTTCATTGACTTGTCTGGTTAAAGAAAGAATATCAAAACAACAATAAAAAGGAAAAAGTATTTAAAAATTTATATAAATTGTAAGGCATTGACATTGAGATACATTTTTTTGATTATTTCAAAAATACCGATTTAGGAGGATCAAGAAAATGTGTTGGCAATTCATTGAATGAAGCTGGGACAGTTATTGCGAAGCGTCTGTGTCCATATTCGTCCAGTAGTCTTATAAGTGCTGTCATCTTTCAAACTTGAGAATAACTCTACTTTATGCAATAAGTTGACGGAAAAATGCTATTAAATGTTGTCACCTTGTTGTCGATGCGATAATGTCATGTCTCAAGTGCAACTCAACCAAGTCGAAGTAGCACTGCCAAAGAACTTCTGGTGGGCTTAGTTGAAATAGAGCTCAGGCGGATTGCCTAAGTTTTCTCTATATTCAAACTTATAATCAACCATAACTCCCAAGTATCTGTACGTTGATACGTTTTCAAGTACGTCATTGTCTTAAAGTAGTACGTGGTCACAGTTCTTGTGCAGGCATTCCGAATTGTGTATTTTTATTTCTATTTTTAGCTTAGGGATATGTGGTGGACTTTCGTTTTTTTTTGGGCGTTAATAACGAGTCCATTGTCATGATACAATGCCGAGACTACACATAATTTTTTTTGCATAATTCTTTCCGCAGCTTCAAAGTATTTGTGATTAACCACAACTGCCGTATCGTCAGAATAAGCATTACCATAAGCATAACCAAGTGGAGGACCCGGTTTTGACAGCTTTTCTACGCCTACAGTATTTTTGATTTTAACTCGGAATCTTCTTTCTTTCAAATTACTTTTCAACCATAAAAGTAACGATCCTCTTCCGCCTACTTTTTCCAGCTGATTTAAAATATTTTCATGGGATAAGGTATCCAAAGCTTTTTTAAAATCAATTTGAGAAGTCGCCGAGTAGGAAGTCGATTCATACTTACATCTGGCCTAAACCCTAATTGATTGCTTGTCAGAATATCATATTTTTCCAGGTATTGGTATAGTCTTTTGGCAACAATATCTTCTAATACCTTGTCCGTTACCGAAAGAATTGATATCGGCATAGTTTCTATAGTTTCCGATATAGTTTTAAATTCCATCTTTATATAAAGGACGGACAATTGATGCTTCAAGAGTTTAAGTTTTGCTGCTACTGGAGCCAAAGCATTCGCATTATTTTTCAGGTCTTTCGGCCGTATGGCATCATCACCAGCTTGGTGGAGTTGCATTTCGTCCGTACTGACTTCACAGAAAAACATTGAACGCTGGACATTGCTTGACGCACCGGAATAGGCCTTGTAGTTACATACACGAACTGTGTTTGTGATATCATTAACTAATTTTGAGCAAACTGATTTGCTAAAAGACCAAAATTTTCAGCTGTAAATATACCACCTTTTTGCCAAATATATTGTTTTCAATTATCCAGGTTTCCAAAACCGTATTTTAAACAATTTCCTTGAAAGGTAAAGCCGCGAGGTACGGCTTGTTTATTATTCAATACACATACATTCGAAAATTTAAAGGACAAACTTTAAATACGCACATTTCATCAAATTTAAACACCTCTTAAGCATTGGTTCAGTTTTAATTTTGTTAATGCTACACGCCTTTAACCCAAACTTCTAATTTTACCCAAGACTCCTTCCATATTTTCGCTGATCACTCACAGAAAGATTCCAAATACGATACTCACCCGGATCTTACCATAGCAATGAATACTTTTTTTTTGGCATATTGTTGTTTATTGTTTGAATAAATACAATAGGCTTGAGGGTTGAAAACTATTTATCGAATAAGGTTCATAAGGCTTTTATGAAATAGAAATAGAAATAGAAATAATATTATCTAACATTGAGGGAATGGGAATGGAATCCATTTTTACATAATGTAAATCAAATGTATGCTATACATCAGGCTATTGAAACCTTAATGTATTTCTGGATATTCAATGCTAGAAACATATTAACTAACACTTATGCCGACTCTTTTTATATGCAGGCATCCCAATGCTAAAAATATGCCTACAACTTAAACATAAATACCATATGCTATCAGCAAGTTGAAAACGGATATGGAGGCTCGCAACTTAGGGTCATATAGGAAGGTAAAGGGTGATTTTTTAGCTGGTTTGGTTTTGGCAACACTGGTTTTGACAGCTGACGTGTGTTTAGTACCTTGTGTCACTGTCAAACAGCTTCAGTTTGGTTTGCAATTTAACCATGGATCGTCTTACAAATGAACAACGCTTGCAAATTATTGAATTTTACTATCAAAATTCGTGCTCGGTTCGAAATGTTCATCGCGCGCTGCTTCCAAAAATTGTGTTCAGCGATGAGGCTCATTTTTGGTTGAATGGGTACGTAAATAAGCAAAATTGCCGCATTTGGAGTGAAGATCAGCCAGAAGCATTGCAACAGCTACCAATGCATCCCGAAAAATCCACTGTTTGGTGCGGTTTATGGGCCGGCGGCATTATTGGGCCATATTTCTTCAAAGATGATGCGAATCGCAGCGTTACTGTCAATGGTGAACGCTACCGAGCGATGATAACAAACTTTTTTTTGCCCGAAATGGAAGTTCTTGACTTGCATGATATGTGGTTTCAACAAGACGGTGCCACATGCCACACAGCACGCGAAACAATGGCGCAATTGCGAGGCGAGTTTGGTGAACAGTTAATTTCACGTTTCGGGCCGGTCAATTGGCCGCCTAGATCGTGCGATTTGACACCATTTGATTATTTTTTGTGGGGGTATGCCAAGGCTAATGTGTATAGGGACAAGCCCGCTTCGATTGACGCACTGGAAGCCAACATCCATGCATTCATTCGTGAGATACCGGCCGATATGTGTGAAAGAGTATGCCAAAATTGGACTCAGCGGATGGGCTACCTGAGACGCAGCCGCGGTCAACATTTGCATGAAATTATCTTTAAACATTAAATTGCAAGGTTCAAACTATCGATTCAAATAAATATTTCATTCATTTTTTCGAATTTTTTGTGTTTTTTTTTTTAAAAAAGTTCTAAACCTCTTAAAAAATCACCCTTTATATCTTCTCAAAGCCATTCGTGTCAGTAAATGTGCGTTGGCAAAGACAAACTACTATAGTGGTTAATATTACGACAATACACTCGATTACCATGTTCCAATTATTGACCTTTTATCAGTAGATCGTTATGTATGCATCATTGGATACACACTACTTTTCGAACCGATGCAATGATGGTTTTAAGATTTTTTTTAACATATGGACCAAATAAAAGGTGACTTTGATTAGAGGCGTGGAAGTAGTTTGAGGACTAATTAAAGATCATCCAAATACAACAAACGACTAGGTATTCAAATGCTTTTATAGCACCGGAGACTGCCGCCGAACAAATAGAAACGAATGCAATCCACCACTACACCAAGAAATTAGTTTCTGCTTGGAGTACAACGTACCTATGTGTTGCTTTAAATTAAACCATATCTAATGTACATACATTTGTATACATTTCCTTTCTGAACTAAAAATAATTTCTAGACGGCAGGAATATGTATACGGCAATCTTTAATGTTATTTTTTTAATAAGATGCACATTTTTGTATAGGTTAAAAGCTAAAAATCAAAATACACTTACCGATGAAAACCGTGTCACAGAATTCACAATGCACCTTATGCGACCATAGTTATCCACTTTTCTGTAAGCTGCTGTTGCTTTAAAGGCACGGTATTGTTTTCAGCTGAACATACCCGCCCAAGTAGGTATATGTTATTTTATCCCACAGCACTATTAATTCCTTACACTATTTTTCTGAATTTCCTTTAAAAGGAAATAACACTAATCTCTTTTCCAGACATAGACTTAGCACAAGTAGAAGTTATTATGTGCAATGAATATGTGTACGTATGCACAGCCGACACGAAAGGACCTTTACCCGATAAATAGGTTTAAATTTCGGATTAAATTGCCATTAGAGTCGCACTGGGTACAAGAAAGAATAGAATAATCAATAAACCCGCAATATGAAGGAAATGTAGGAAAATAAATGATTAGTAAGCCACAGGGAAACTTAATTTCAAATTGAGTCGGCAGAGTGTGTATTGATATTTATGTATTAACATGATATGCATGAACAAAATAAAAAGGAAAAGAAAATGTTTGTCAGGTATTTAGTTGTATATAGGTATTAAACAATTAGTTCTGTAAAACAAAACATAATACCAACTGTTAATTGAAATGAAAAAAAAAATATAAAAATTAAAACGAAAATAAGTCCCATACACGATTTAGAATAGGAAAAAGTCAGAAACTGGCTTGCACCTTTAGTATACAAGGCATTTCTCGAGGAACGTATAAGAAAAGACTGCTCATATTAACAATTATATTTATACAAAAATACCTTCGGCCGGTATTTAAATAATTTTTGTCTGAGTTACAATGTCAATTCATATTAGATAGTAGGTACTGACATCCGTTTTATAATTTTAAAAGCCTATTCCTTCTCCTCGCAACTATTCGGGAGACTAGACATCGTGAAAATTATATGTAGAAGTTACAAAAAAAATCTCAAAATGTAATTATCTGTAAGATAGTTCGACGTTCTTAATTGGCGGAGATATTTAAAAGGAGCCGCGAAAATTGGGAGACCGCACAGATAATTATTGTTGTTCGTTTAATATTTCTCGAAGGAATACCTATCATAGGAAGGGTCGCCAGTTTGCGGGTTTCCATCACGATTTAAAGTTTTTTTTTTGTCGACGGGGGGAAACTAATCGTGAGGGGGAAATGTGGGGTTTTCAAAAATTCTATTTTATTTGTATTTCGTTATAATATCCTTTTTAGTAAAATTAGTGTGGTTCAAGAGATAAATATAGGCATTCAGCGAACGAAAAAAGCACTGAGTAACTTCAACTTAAAAAATGAGGTAGCGCAGAAAATCTTCGTTGCTTTCTATGCAAAACCAAATGATTCAAAATTGACAGTCGAGAATAAAACCAAGGCCTATTCGGCAAAATCTTTTATCCATTTATTCGGTTCTTCTGTTATGAATTTCCATACAAAAATTCAAACTGTCAAAAAATCGTTTACGTTTAGAATTGGTACTCTGTGTGGGAACATCTTTTATGAATTCAGTTAAAAGTCATAACAGAATAAAAGAAGGAATTTTGTGACTTTTATTATAAAAGATTTTTATTTAATAGGAAGTTCTGGATTGAAATGGATCTCTATATAATTCTTCGTCAACGAAATGCTTACAAAAGGATACGGAGTGTTAAAAAAGTATAATAATTGAAAATAATTTCTAAATTTATATTTTTGATTAGCCTAAAATATCGATCACTTTTGCTGGAACTAAGATTTAATAGTAACCCATTTGATTTGCCTGATGTGCGTAATAAATCGAGGTTTACTCTTTTCAGTCGGCATTTTAATGTTTTTGCAAAAATGTTATCAATATAAAAACAAAGCTGTTTGTTTTGAAAGGTTCGTAACCGATTTTAATTTTCGAAGTTCCATTAAAGTGTGAAACCCAGAATACGATTTATGAAAGATCTTTTATGGTTGAGACCTTTTATCATTCATACCTAACAGAAAATTCATAACAGAATAAAAGATTTCGCAGAATAGGTCTAAATAATAAACAGTTGACATTTTTGGATTTAGTGTCCGAAATGAGTGCTCAATCAATTTTTAACACATTCTAATATAACCTCTTCCGACTGATTTTTGGTATCTTTGAAAACAAGTCTTTCAAAAAAAGCTTATGCCAGCTTAATTAGAAAAAAGTTATAATCTCTTGTAATAGTTTCTTATACATTTTTTTCGGATTAAGGCACCCGCATCTGTAAGTTTTATAAAGAATTTGATTAAAGTTGCGTAAGGGTTTTGCAAATTTCTAAAAGGTATTTACAAGAAGTAATTTGCGTCGACTTTATCATAGTGTGTATTGATTTGCACCACACTTTTAATTCGAAAGACCGAACTAACATGATATTCTGTCTTACGAAAATTCGAAATTCCTACTTCTAAGCCATAAGAAAACAAAACTTCAACGTTTGGAAACGCTGCTCATAAGTTATTTTATTAACGTACCCGACCTGCATTTGCGAATCTGCATTTGCGAATGATTGGTAAATGAAGAATGCGTAATTGTAACGTATTTGTAACGGATGTGCGCACATCCTGCTCAGAAATACGGTTGATAAAGAACATCCCCGGCGGCTCATATTAAATATCTTCAACCAATTTTGATATTCTTCTACACAATAATAGCCGTAATGCATAATTATCCGACGTTGAGTCAATGCAAAAATAATGATTAAAGACATAATAATAATACTCTATGAAAGTAAGGAACGTAATTGAACATAGTTCATGGTACTAAAAATAATTGTTCCCATTGGGGTGCTGTCAGCAAGTTTATTGTTTTTATTATGTACATATTTACCTAATACTCCTCATAAAAAAACACTTTAATTTTTTTATCACAAGTTTTCTAGAAATGTCGTTTCTTCTCTATGCAACATTTTATTTACATTCAAAAGATACCGATACCCAATATGGTCAACTTAAGATAAGTATACTGATCAAATGTTGTCTTTATTTTCTTGACGCATATTCCATTTGAGACGAATATAATTGCTCGACAGCCAGTGCATAGGTACTCCGTCGCTTTCGTAGCCAAGTGTATAGATCGAGAGTATATTTATAAAAGACATGGCAAGGGCAATACCGTGTTATATTATTGAACTTTCAGCACCTGTCAACTGTCTGTCTTTGTAAATGGGAGACAGATATATTTTTATTAAAAAAGAAAAAGGTTGATTTGTGGCTCTTGCCTGACAAAAAAAGTACTTATACAATTTTGTTGCTGCATGGCATACACATTTAGAGTCTATGTTTTGAATCTCTTGTCACTAAAACCTACAGTCGAACAGCAGTTATACTATAATTTTCTATATGATTAAAAAAAATCTCTAACCCCTTACACCTTATAAATGGACGATGCCTTGATATGAAAACTATCATATTTATCACACTATCATATTTTCCACAGTCATTGATATAATTTATATTATGTAGACGTAATAAATTGTAACTGACACATTATTACCGTAATGTTATATTATGTTATACATGATTGAGGTCCAGTTGCGAGTTGAAAAATAATCAATTATAATTTCTTTTTAAGAAACTCAAACGACCATAGTCCTCTTTCACATTTTCATTGGACCATACAGGAACCGAATTTTGCTTTACCACTATGACAGCGTCGGATCTTTTAAACCATTTTTCTTTTCAAATAACCGCTCACAAACACATAGCGAATAACTTTATTTTCCGTATCATATTGCATGATTAATTATTGTAA
Organism: Cheilosia grossa; assembly: GCA_963082955.1. Lineage (NCBI taxonomy): Eukaryota > Metazoa > Arthropoda > Insecta > Diptera > Syrphidae > Cheilosia > Cheilosia grossa. Next base: position 31,446,320 of record OY720144.1, read on the forward strand.
ACGAAAAGCAAAGCAGGACATCCTGCAGCGTTCATTTTCCTTTATCTACAGTGATGTGAAGAAACAAACTACGACAGAGGCAGTGAAAAGACAGCAAATAATACTAAAAAAAAAAAATAATATAAATAAATGACTGCGATTGGAAAAACAAACAGGATTAAGGAGCTGAAATTGGGGTCCATCTTTATCCTGACTTGTAAGACATTTACGCTTAAATCCATTTTTTCAGGGGTATCCAAAGTGTAAATCCACTTTCTTATTCGATAGGCATAGTTTTAGGCACTTATTAGGGATCCATCATTGAATCCTGTGTTTCATTAATTTATAGCTTCTTCACTAAACTTATTTCGGCACTTCACTAAAACTGAATTATTTATTTTTTTTTTAGAAAAACTAGATTTTGCCTATTTTTATTTTGAAATTTATAATTATACCAATAATATTTGTTCAGGTGCTAATTTAATTTATTCATATTACTACACGCGGTTTTCACTCATATCGATTCATTAATTTAATTTTTATTAACCGAGGATACGCGCGACACAAAAAACGTGTGTTATATGACTCAATGCGTCTTCACAGACCGATCGAAGGTAAAACACTGTCAGTACTGGAGGGAAGGCACATCTTTTTTTTTTCAATTGATGGTTGGTCCTTTTTTGTCGGTTGTTGTTGTTTTTGCTATTGCTGTTGTTGCGGGAGTCCAATAAAGCGCCGCATTAGAATTTCTTGTATACCCACTGTCACTGGATTCTGGATGTGAACCGATTGGGGATATATTTTCCAAATTTCCAATCTCTGACAGAGTTTTCCAGTCCAGGTCGAATACCTAAGAACGTAGAACATGAAGTTTGGCAATGAGTAGATACTACGCCGAAGCAAGTCAAAAATGGTTCCGAGGGAGCTTTTGCTTGCCAAGTGGAGCACCGAAAGCATTTTCAACTTCCCATCAGCCACCACCATCTAACGCGTTTCCAGTGGGAAAGTTGTATAGTTCAGATAAACCAAAAACGTTCTTAGTATTTTGTTATGGGGCTTTTCAACATAGAGGGGTTTTGGATAGGTGAGGTGAAAAAATCTTGCGGTATGAATTGCATTGGAATATGTTCTCCCCAAATGTGAGCGAGAGTTTTTTCCCCGTTCCTTTTATTACCTATCCCGGTTTCTGCAGTTATGTAGGTACTAGTTTTTTTTTATTTATAAAAATGGTACGAAGTAAAGAGATAATTCAAAATTTGAGAGATTATCATTTGTTGTTGATGTATATAAAACCCAGGAAACTTGCGTAAAGTAAAAGTAACAGTAAATATTGCCGAGGATAATAAGAGCACAGAGATACCAGTAACTACATCCTACAACCCTACAAGTGACTAATCATTTTTTATCCTGGAATTTGTGTCGTCCGCCATGTGTCGTCATAATGGTATCTGTTCATATATAGAGAGTGAAACTAGTCACGTTATAATTTTGGTGGGCTTATTTTTTGTAGGTACAGGTGCATTTTGCAGGACGTTTTGGTTTTGCGACCATTAATGTTAATTTTGTAAATAGGTAGGGGAGAGTGGGTACGAAAGTAACATTCTTCGTATTCCTTTCCATAATTTGCAAACCGCTGTATAAACTTACTGAAACAACATGCAAATTAATAAGCGGGCTTTTGACTACCGTAAGATAATATCTTGGCTTCCAACTTTTGTCACCGATCGGTGTATCGATTGTATAACACGGTGAAAGGACTGTCGTTACACCATATAAATGTAAGAAGAAAACAAGAATAGTGGTAAAAATTAATTGTTGATTAATAAAAAACAATTAAAATATTTGTACAAGTAGAAATAAAAGTTACTTTCCTACCCACCCTCCCCTACCTATTTCTTTATAGTACATTGCTTTCAACCCGAATGTTATGCCTAATCTGAGATAGATTGTGCTATATTATTATTTATGAATGGAATGGTAGAAGTCAGTCTAAAGCCATTGAAACGGCTCTTTCTTCACTTATAACTTACTTTTCTTGCATCAGAATGAAGAACAGGGCCCTATTCTAAATCTCGTTTCAAAAGGAAAATTTTTCGAAAATGAACGTTTTGAACTCTCTATTTCGAAAGCTGAATGAAATGTACTACTACTCCGATTAAGAATTTCGAAAGTATTACAGAGTACCAACTTAAAAGCAACTTCGAAAAGGATTGACTTTCGGAACGAAATAGAGAGTAGGGCCCTAGAAGTCCTTTGTATGCTTTGAAGTGGCTTCTTGGCATTATTTTACACGCAAATAATTAAATGCCAAATCATGTGAGAGGCTGAACCTACACCAGCCAAATCAGCCCACTGCAATGAAACATTTTACATCATTTTAACACGTTTATTAGAGTTATGTAGTCCTAATTTTATTACACTTCCTGATCTCGATATATTGCGTGATGGTGGGTGTAGGACCTATACACCACCGCTCTTATGACTTTCGAACCAGTTGAAATATTCGCCGCAGTCTTAAACCAGAATTTATAACAGCTGGACCAATTCAATTTACAGTCTAGAAAATCGACATGTAGAATTCTAATCCGAATCAGATGACGAAAATAAAACAATACCGATCATAGAAAAATGTTATTTTGGAGTTGTGGCAACAGTTGCTTTCAAAACACGACAGAATATGTATGAGTATGACAAACTTCATATTACCACCAGCCATATTGCAAACATTCTGTACAACGTGACATCACAATATGAAGTCAATTGACATGACATTTCATTTGCTTGTCGTGGGTGTTACCATATGAATCAAATTGAGAATTTTTATTTTTGATTTGTTTTTTAAAAACTAGTTTAAAATTCTATGTTCACATATATGCAACAAATAAACAGTGTTTTGCTACTAGTATTTCGTTTTTTCTTGGCATATTAAGGTGTATCCAGCAAGCGAATGATTTTTTAAATATTTATGAAATGTTCTCGATTTTCTTCAGAAACATTTCACAAACATTTGTCAAATATTTGTTTTATATTTACTAAATGTTTAGTATCGGAAATTCACGGCCAGAGGCTCGAAAACAACAGCACCGCATCCGTAATATGGTGTGTTTTATTTCGAAAAGGAAATGAGTTTACCTTCAATCAGTTCGAAATGTAATGAAAATCTTACTGCAGTTTTCATCTCTGGTCCGCTCGGATTTTAATTCTTAGACAAAGTAAATGACAGCGGTTTAAGCACGAAATTCCAGAAGAACAAAATGAAGTTAGAATTGGATTTTTCGGTGATAAAAAAGAAACGTTTTTCCCAATAACTAGGTTCGAAAACAATTTTAATTTATGCAGGTAGCTTGTTTCGATTTTTCATTATTCCAAGATTTTCTGGACATCTGTATTTTATGTTAAAAGAACAAAAAAACACCTGTGAAACAAATTATTAACGAACTGCGTAACATTTCATAAACATTTTTTTTGTTAAATAAATGTTTATGAAACATTTACTTAAATATTTCGCTGGTCTGGGCATACCTTTATGGAATGAAAAAGCAAAATCATCTCGAAGGCGGGAAATGTATTCGATGTGAAAAAAATGCTTTTTGATTTTTTGTGTTATGAAGGGTGTTGAATATTTTAGTCTGGCAACGCGACTGTGTGGCTTGGCTATCGTTAACAGGCACACCAACATTGAAAAATGAAACAAGCCACATGATTCATGATCTCGATGAATAGCAGGATCATGTGCTGTTGTTGTAAGTGCATGTATTCCAATGATCTATATGGATCATGGCTGATAATAAAAAAAGGGCTATTATGAAGTAGACACTGCTGTTAAACACCAAATTTTCCGTTAATAAAATTTGAGTCTTTATTGTTTGAGTTCTTAATTCCAACTGAAGTATCGAAGATCGCTGCTATGCACACGAAGGGTCCCATGCTTATCTTTCGCGTCAGCATAATTCGCGACGTTCGCAGAGGATGTTTATTTAGATATCATATTACCCTTTGGGTCGACGTTGAACACTTGAACAAACATACTCCGCAACAAAGTATATGACAAAGGAATATTGATGACCACCCATCGTTATGCATAACACCTCCCTTCATAAAAATAAACAATATGTTTATAAAATTATTGTTTATAATCTATAAAATACAATATTGCATAACAAAAATATGCACGACATTTACACATTATATATTCATCAATCTAATTCAGTTTCCATTAATTTTCTTCTTCTATATCGAAATTATTAACTTTAAAAACGTTGGAATTAGGTCTTTTTATAACCGTTCTCCTTTTCTCATTATCATAGTAATGAACAATTTTTTCTTTTTCTTTAATAGGGTTTCTTATTTTCTTATTAAAACAATTTCGGAAAATAGTTATCCCATTTCCTTTTATTAATTTCAGAGTAAAGTAAGTTATGATTGCAATAATAAGTATTCCACTTATTCCTAACACTGCACCTTGAGCGTGAGGTGGTATATTTCTTAATTTTCTAGTAATATAACTTTCTTGATTTCTTATTTCAATTGTTAAATCTTGCAATTCCTTTAGATTTTGAAGTCTTATTTTAGGCATATTAATGTTCTCTTCGTTTATATCATTTAATTTTATATTTAAGCAACAATCCTCTGGAGCGAAACGGTATATATCTTTATTTTCAATTAATAACTCCGAGTCATGTGTTACAATTCTTGATTCAATTGTTTCAAAAGTACAATTTGCGTTTAAATTTAAAATGCCAATATTATTAATAAGACCTTCTTCATTATCTTCTTCTTTTCTGCATTTACATTTATATTTAGTTTCTTCGCTTAACGTATATAAATATTTGTTATCCGAAATTTTGTGAAATATTTCAACATGATTTATTATCTGTTTAAAATTACAATTATTATCTCTTCTGTTCATAAAAATCGTTAGCTCACAATCATTACTAGCAATACTGTTTTTAAATTCTAGTTGATTACATATATAATGATTTTCAAGTTTCTTACAATCGTTCATTAAATTTTTACTTAAGAAATACTCATCTTTATGTTCTTTTATTATAAAGTAATTCATTTTTTGTTCGATAACGTACATCATTCCATTGATTTTATAAGGTGTATTAATCATTTCATAAACTTCTGATTTTGTGCTCTCAACTACTGGTACTGATAAAACAACTACAAGTCTATTATCCTTTATATAGTATACAAGATTGACTTCCTGTATTATGTTATTATGCTTCTAGGCTTGGGGTATATAACATTTCCTCTTCTTTGTCGCTATTCTTTAGTAACTCTATAAACTTTTTTGGTTATATTATTATTGGATGTATGACTTTGTCCTTCAAAAATAAAATTGCTTCAATAATCTGATCGATAATCATTTCTGTATGGTTTATAAGGAAATAAATTTTAAGTTTCAATTCAATGAAATATTCTTTTATAATAGTGCTTTTTCTTTGTTTGTTCATGGTACCTATCAATTTTTCTAATTCATTATTCATTTTAGAAGTTAGGTTACCCAAATCCAAATATGCTTCTTTCATTATTTGATTCTGTTTGTTAAGACTATCAATTATTTTTATTTCTTCTTGTTGACTTTTATGGATAAATTCACTGTTCTCTTTCGTTGTTATAATTGCTTCTTCGTAATACTTAGCATCTTCACTATCTAGAGTTCCGAATAACAGTTTAAATCCTGAGCCAACTATATTTATAAGACCTCTTTTAAATCGTCTTTCAACTCCTAATAACTGGTATATAATTCGTAGGTACACTTTTCATTAATTCTAAAATTTCTAGTTTGGTTTTTCTTATAAATTCCACGCATTCAGGAATTTCCAATATGCAATCTTCGTTCATATTTGATTCTGTTAATAATATTATTTGTTAAATAGTTTAATTTTCCTTTTATTATATTTCATAGGTCTATTGTTACGTTTAATTATGACACAATCGTCTAGAACCTTAATAATTTTGTAAGGACCTACATATTTTTCTGCAGACTTGTCCCTTTTATCGTTTTCTATTAAAACTTTATCATTAACCTTATATTCTTTTATCCTAGAACCTAATCTCTTATCGTATCTTAATTTAGCTTTTTCTCTCATATTCAACATATTCCTTTTTACATCAACCTCTAGTCTAATAAGTTTCAACTGCAATTCCTGTACATAATCACTATAAGTTCTCATTTTTAAACTCGATTCAGATGGTACATTTGCTTTTCTTCCAAATATTGATTCATGTGGAGTAAATCCAGTGCTACTATGAACTGTCGTGTTGTGACAAAACGCAGCATACCTAAATAATTTAACATATTCTGGTTTTGATTTGTCTTTTATCATTAATCGTAAATATTCTCCCAATCTAGCATGCGATCTTTCAGCAGATCCATTTGCTTGTGGATAAGCATTGCTGGTTCTTAAATGTTTAATTCGGAATAATTTACATAATTCTTTCATTAAATCGTTTACGAATTCTCCTCCATTGTCAGTTAAGATAAATTTTGGAATACCAAAATAAAGTATCCAATTGTCGGTAAAAGCTCTTGCGACTGTTTCGCATTTTTTATCATTAATTGGAATATAACTAATGTACTTACTCAAGTCATCTTGAATAGTTAGACTATAAATCGTTTTATTCCCTTCCTTATAAGGACCTGTCAGATCCATTGATACCTTTTCTAAACTGTGATCTACGCTTGATACAATTTTCATGGGATTTTTCCCTGGATGCCTATTTATTTTCTGCTTCTGACATTCTGGACATTTGTTAACAAACTCAATTACGTCACTATTTAAACCCTTCCAATAATATTTTTCCCTGATTCTGGAAATCGTGGCTTTTTGTCCTCCATGCCCCCCAATCAAACCATCATGATTCTCCTTGATGATTCGTTGCTGATCATTTCTATCATTGATAACTTCGACATCCGTTTCAGATTCATTTTCTGAGACCTCCTCGTCTTCAATTTCATTCGTAATCGTATTTTGGTTGCTAGTATGACTCGTACTAGGTAGATTCCTACATTCTTTATCATAAATGTTTCTCAACAGAGTTTCATTCTCTTCTTCTTCATCATAGAAATCACTACCAAAAATATCTTTTATATTTCTTCGAACTTCTGTGTCGACAGTGTTGGCTTCTATAGGGTATACGTTCCTACTTAGTTCGTCAGCTACTACGTTATCTACACCTTTCTTATATTTTATCTCGTACTCATACTCCTCTAATTTCAATCGCCATCTAATCAGACGAGAACCTGGATCCTTAACATTGAATAACCAAGTCAATGGTCTGTGATCAGTTTTTATAATAAATTTCTGCCCGTATAAATATGATCTAAATTGTTGTATTGCCCAAACGATAGCTAGACATTCCTTTTCCGTTGTGCTGTAATTAATTTCTGCTTTATTTAATGTTCTACTCACGAAGTGTATTGGTAATTCTTTACCTAAATGTTCCTGAGATAAAACTGCGCCTATTCCTAAATTACTAGCGTCCGTCGTTATAACGAATGGTTTATCGTACTTGGGATATTGTAATAGAGTAAATTCTTTCAGTAACCTTTTTAATTCGTTGAAGCTTTGAGATTGTTCTTCTCTCCATACAAACTCGATATTTTTCTTTAATAGCTTAAATAAAGGTGAAGCAACAATGCTGAAATTTCGTATAAATTTCCTATAATAACCTATCATTCCAAAAAAACTTTTTATTTCCTTTGGATTCTTAGGCTCTTGTAACTTGTCAATTGATTTGACCTTTTCTACATTAGGGAGTAAACCTTTACTTGTAATGAGATGTCCTAAATACTCGACTTCCTCCTTTAGAAATTCGGACTTGTCAATTTGTATCTTTAAATTAGCTTTTTTCAGTCTATTGAATACGTTTTTAAGTCTTTCATTGTGTTCCTGTAAACTACTACCATATACTACTATATCGTCTATATAAACAAAACATTGTTTACCTAATAGATCTGATAAAACAGTATTCATCATTCTTTGGAAGCAAGACGGGGCATTTTTGAGACCAAAAGGCATCCGAGTATATTCGAAATGACCGTAAGGTGTCGAAAATGCAGTCTTTTCCATACTATCTTCGCTGAGTGGTATTTGGTGAAATCCAGATTTCAAATCAAGGGTAGTAAAATACTTCGCAGCTCCTAGCTGATCTAGTATTTCATTTATGTTCGGAATCGGATAACAATCTGAGATTGTAACATCATTTAGTTTCCTAAAATCAATGACCATTCTCCACTTGGGTTTGCCACTAGCATCTACCTTCTTCGGTACAACCCATAGGGGACTAGACCACGGTGATTGGCTGTGTCTTATGATTCCTTCTTCTAATATAGTTTCTTAATTTGCATATTCACCTCCTCCTCATGTACCTTTGGGTACCTATACGTTTTCGCATTTATTGGTATATCGTTTATAGTGCGTATATGATGTTTGATGACTGACGTTTCTGTCAGCTTTTCCTCTTCTAATCCGAAAATATTAACATTTTCCTTTATTAATTCACTAAGCGCTTTTAACTCAAATTCATTTTTGATGTGGTCAACTCTCAGTTGGTTCCATAATTTATTGAACTTTTCAATACTTTCAAATGCTTTATTTGAGGTAACGTTTCGTTGATTTTTATATGATTGATTTTTTGTCATACATCCTTGACATTTTACTAAACTAGTATGTCTCGGGTGACAATTATCAATTAAATCTTGTTTACATTCAGTACTTTGGTTCTTTCCTATTTTATTAGAAACGGTAAGAGCTCTATTTTCCTGAAGTTTATCTTCATCCTCATTGAAAACCAAAACCATTATAATTTTATCATTATACATGATTTTCCGCTTTAAATTTATACAGAATTCTGATTCCTTTAAGAAATCAATTCCAAGAATTCCATCGTAATGACCTATAACATCATCCGTTACTACATGAAAATATATGTCAATCAAAAATATGTCGCTGTTTTCCTTATCTTCATACTCTGCTGTAATATTCGTACTGCCTATGCTGCATCTATTGGACTTACCAATACCTTTAAAATTCATTGTGTCTTCAAAGTTTACGTCATTTTCAAATATACATTTCGTTTTTATTAGGCTAATGCAAGCACCTGTATCCACTAAAAATTTAAAATTTTTATTATTATATCTCAAATTTACATGAGGGCTTTCATTATAACTGGAGACAATGCCCTCGTTCATTGCTCCTTTTGTCGAAAATTTATATTTTTCCTTGTGCTATTGTTCGAATCTTTTTTTGTTTCTTTTCTATCTTCATTATTTACTTTTGTATTGTAACCTTTAGGATCCGAGTATTTATTCCTATTTTGGCTACCTTGATTTTCTCTTCGATCTACTTGTTGTCTTTTAGGTGATCTGCAATCCCTACTAATATGACCAAGTTTATTACAATTATAACATTTTATTGCGTTATAATTAATTTTTATTAGGTTCTTTGCAGTGTACTCTCGGTTGTTATAACCGTATGTTGCTCTTTTCCCTATCAACCTAGTTTCTTCCTGTATGGCTAAAGACGAAGCCTCGGCTAGTGATGATGGTCTTTGGCTATTAGCAAATGTTCCTATTTCCTCTTTTAAGCCATTTACAAATGCGTTTAGAACATCTTTTTCTATCATATATAGTTGTCCGTCAAACAACCTATCGTTTTCATTATTTAGAAATATATCTTGAATACGTCGTCTTTGAAGAGTTTCGACTCTTTGAATATACTGTATGACCGTTTCGTTCTTGCCTTGTTGCAAGCGGGTCATTTCTAAATGCAGTTGCATGGGGGAATATATCTCCTTGAACATTCGGTTCAATTCGATTTTCAATTCCATCCACGAATTAAGTTTCTTGTTCATTAGTATTGTTTCAGCATTTCCCGAAATCTTACTTTTTATGAACGGTAAAAGACAAATCTTTTGTCCAGCCGTTGCTAAGGACATGGCATTGTCAATATTTGTTACAAAATGATGGAGTTTATTTGGATCACTATCAAACGGCGTTATTAATTTGCAAAGCAAGTCTAAGCTCATTTGTGGTACACTAGTTTCCATAATTTCCCTTCCATGATTATTTACAGTTACGTTACGCGTATCGTCTATTGATAATGTTTTAATATTATCGTCAATATTAAGTGTTTTCTTTTTCGGAATTGTTCCTGTTGTATTTAAATTCCTATTTCTATTAATTTCATCTCCTAATTTATCCATACATTTATCGTTTTGTTTGTGCATCCTACTAGTTTCAATCTCATAGTCCCTAAGTTTCTTAATAGTTTCTTCTACTGATGGTAGTTGTTCATTATTTTCACATTCCTCTTCTAATACGTGTAAAAATAATCGTCTACGATAAGTTCTATTCTCATAATACACTAAGTAATCTTCCTCAACATCGTCTACACTAATTCGGTAGTTATCTAGTATCTGTAATAATGAAAGTTCTGTTACTTTTCCACTTTTACTTCCAATACACTTAAACACTTTACATAATGTTTGTTCATCGAACTGGAATTCACTTATATCCGTCAATACGGTTGCCATTGTAATATTTTATTTAATTATTATTTGTATTCGATATATAATATACTTAAATGCACATAATTTAACGCATAGCTTACAGTATTATGTTGTTCAATTGGAGATTCCGCATCCTGTCTTCTGATCGTATTCGTCTTAGAGATGATTAGTAATAGAGTAAACGTTGTAAATATTTTTAGGCACTTTATTTTCAGTCAACGTTGTAAATATTTTTAGGCACTTTATTTTCAGTCAACGTTGTAAATATTTTTAGGCACTTTATTTTCAGTCAACGTTGTAAATATTATAAAACCACACTTCGAGTTTTTTTCGACTGTCTTTATGTAGTGATAGTATGTTACTTGGCGTTTTTTTTTTTTTCTCTTTTCGAATTATTGACATAAAAGAGAGTATTTTACTTTTACGTCTCGAATATTTTTATTCTACCGTTTTTCGAATTATTAACGTAAAAGAGAGTATTTTACTTTTACGTCTCGAATATTTTTTTATTCTACCGTTTTTCGAATTATTAACGTAAAAGAGAGTATTTTACTTTTACGTCTCGAATATTTTTTATTCTACCGCTGCCACCAATTGTTAAACACCAAATTTTCCGTTAATAAAATTTGAGTCTTTATTGTTTGAGTTCTTAATTCCAACTGAAGTATCGAAGATCGCTGCTATGCACACGAAGGGTCCCATGCTTATCTTTCGCGTCAGCATAATTCGCGACGTTCGCAGAGGATGTTTATTTAGATATCATATTACCCTTTGGGTCGACGTTGAACACTTGAACAAACATACTCCGCAACAAAGTATATGACAAAGGAATATTGATGACCACCCATCGTTATGCATAACACTGCCACTTAGCACCTATATACTTAACAATACCACAACGCGGTTTAAGGCGGTGGTAAAAATGCAGTTTCATGTAGTGAAGGATTGTCTATTGATACCTTCTAAAGGGGTTTTAATATCTAATATATTTCTTCAAAAGGTGGTGTGGTATACTTAATTATAAATACGAAGTGACAGTGGCTATTTTCCACCTCTTTGGTAGTCCAAAAACCTACGTAGCGTTTCAAATCATGTTCCACTTGTTTGGACTCACTATAGATACACATATAATGTTATAGTGCTCCTCCTGATAAGAGACACATAAGATTAGGAAATAAACTGAAATTATGGGTGTACATTTTGAAGTCCAATACCGTTATTTACACTGTGTTGAACAAGTCGTACAAATCTGATTTTCCAGTTCCAATTGATTGTATTGCTTTTGCGACGGTTTAATTTGCCCTCTGACACCGAAAATTTCTGTTGCCTTAGTTTCATTATTTTTATAATGAAGTATTACCTTTTTACCTTACCGTCACCAGCTTTTTTATACCCAAGGGAAGCTGACTACACCACACATTCTTGGAAAAAAACAACAAATTTCACAAATTTATGCTAAACCAATTCCAATAATAAGTGGAATGGTTTTTAATATGGGACATCCTTACTTCCCATAACTAAAAGGCCAGTTTTACCATTTCGACTGTTGTCGGCAACGGCACCTTACGGCAATTAAAGCAAAGAAATCTTAGAATGACTCGCTGAGGCTGTTATTATTGAAAAGTTATGACAGAAAGGAGGGAAAAAAGTCACAAAATAAAATTTTTGAGTGCTACAAATAACAATTGTGACATGAATTGACTGTAAATTCGCTATTTAAAGCTCATGAACAGGAAGAAGGAATATTCGACAGTGCTAATTAATGGTCTTATAAGTTGCTGAAGAGAACTTCATGAAAAGTGACCTTGGTACGAAATTAGAATCGTACTCGGTCAGTTTGAAATCGAATATGTTGGAGTCCATTCGTTGTACTTGTCCTAGCCATCTTAGACGACTGATGCGTACTTCTCTGACCAGATCGCTGTACAGCTCTTAAATTTCCTCTTCCACAGCCCGTCAACGCAAATTTTCAACTGCGAGGCTTCTCAAAGTATCCCTTCGGGGCTTGTACGTTGTACCCTTGGGAGAGTCGCTTTACACTCTGATTGAACTTTTAAATGTTGCCGCTGCAGTCCGCCTTCTTTTTGTAGGTACTGTTTCGTTTTCCCTCTATAAGAAATTTATATTATTCCCTTCTATTTTCACAACTAGAGCTGGCCCAGTTTTGGTTTTTGACTTACCTACAGTTTAATAACAAACACAGTCCTTGTTTTTATTTATTTATTTTTAACTAGTTAAGGCCGCGACCGCTTCACCAGGCATCTTAATCAATATAGAAATGACCATTCGGGAAAGCTAGAATTTACAAATTTATATCGCACATTTCTATGATTGTCCTTGCGACTTATTGAATATTGATAGTAAGGGCAAATGCAAGGCGAACAATAAATTGAAAACGCTAAAATTCAAATGTCATATCAGATCGGGATCCGAGGAATCAAACGTCTTCGCCTTTAATTTTTGTGTTAAAAATTGTTGCTTCTATCACATTTCCCAACCATTTTTTTGATGCCAAGCCTGGTGCCACTACAAAGTTTTGGTTTATTGATGTAACGAAACGTAATAATCGGTCCTCCTATTTTTAGCTGCAATATATGCGTGGTGGTAATCCTGGCAATTCAAGTGAAGTTAAAACTTCTGTAGAGTAATTCACCACCTGATCCTGGTTCACGAAAGCGTCCACTGATTCGAATGCTGATAATGGACCTCGTATTTTATGTAAAATAGCCTCTATACGATAACCAAATTGTTGTTCTTTCCGGCTAGTGTTTCTCTTGCTTTGAAAATTCAACTGCGGATGATTGGTCGTTCTGCACGTACGTTTGTTGTTAGTGTTAGTTTTCTTATATTTCTCCACAGAATTGAAGATTTCAAAATGAATTTATTTCATTAGGAGCAGTAGTTTTGGGAATGAAAAAAAAAAACATTTCGATTTTTATACATATATAATCGCTTGTGTCTGTAATCACTTAGTGGTTAGTGCGTACTACTAAGGGATGGGTCTCAGGTTCAAACCCCGAAAATACTCAAATTGCATTACCCCGTTATCAGAGAGTGCAACTATCGGGAAAGAGTTTCTCAATTAGCCGTTTGGCATAGAACTGAAGATCCCTGTCATAAGCCCTAAAATGAAAAAAAAAAAATTACAAAATGGATGCATGGATGCTTTAGGGTCTTTACGGACCTTTAGTGTCAACTAATTTTTATATATTTTTATCAACGTTTTCTTACCGTTAACTAAACAAAATCAGGCTCAAATATTGGTGATAAAATAAGTCTTATCGTGGCTGAAATAAAACGTGGTATCTGCTAAAAATATCCGTATCTACTCGGATACTCAAGCTGACATCAAGTGATTGGAATCAGTCTCTACAAATTCCATAACAGCCCAAGACTGTCGTTCGTCTCTCCGTGAGATGCCGGAATACAGGGACGCAGGGACTGCAAGGCTGATGAACTCGACAAACACGGAACTACACTATCTATATGCTTCGAGTTAAGGATTCATCCAATCGGTACTTGTTAACTCATAATGTCTAGAGTCAAAATTGATCTAGTCAAAGCTGGATCTAAAACGCTCTAGATATTTGATCTCCCTCGATATGAAGTACATCGGGGCTACAATATTGACACTGTCTTATAGGCAGGCATGCAACAAGGCTTGGCGTATTTCCAAACGATTTTTGCAGAAGCTGTCTTGACGAGGAGGAGGGAGAAACTATTCTCCATCTCCTCTGTACTTGTCCGGCTCTCTCACAAAGACGAAGACTCCATTTGCGAGCGTTCTACTATAGTGATCTGAACGATCTCAAAAACACAGAATTTCGAAATCTTCTACGCTTCATCAGCAACGAATAAAAAGATTAAATACATAGTTTCATCTTGTGTCACAAGGGATTTTATAATGGTCTAAGTGTGTTGGCAGCAACTTCAACCTAACCTACCTAACCTTACAAAATAAAATAAAAATAAAACACAACCCTGCAACAAATTCACTCACTTTTAATTGCCCCTGAAAAATTCCAATAACAATCTAATCGAAAATCATAAAAAAAATTATCACCACGAAACTCATCTGATATTACCACATATTCGAAAACACAAAATTACAAAAAACTCGAGCTGTTACATGCGCTTTCACTTTATCAAATCACATTATGATCCTCTCAGTATTTCTTTCTTTTTTCCTTTTTTTGTCGCTCAAAAACGAAGAACGAATTTATACGTACGAACATTTCGGTATAATTTCTTTATTTCAATACAAAAATGTCTGAATTTGTTTTTTAATTTGTTAAAATTTGTAGACTATCACTTTTGTACCATAATTATCTACATTCAAAAGAAACAACTAAATTCATTGAAAATCACAGGCGCTAGAGGGAAACAAACGCATTTTTCGACTTAGTTATGTATATATTATATAGATTAAAATATAGTGGTTTTATACATGTAAATTAATTTACTAGTGGCTAAGAAGCAGAATATCTACTTTTAGGAAAGATATTAAAATATTTTTTAAATTCATTACCTATATGCTGCATTTGCATCCATAAAACTCTGGTCGGTCCCGACAACTAGACTTAAATTTTTTAGTTGAAGTTTACTTAAAAATTACAATAAGTTTTCTGTCTAATATGCATTTTGTTTACAGAAGCATTTGTTAAAGAGTACAAATAAATGCTTGAATCAAAATCCTAACTTCGTACACGTTTAATTAAAAACGACAGAAGCTAAAAAAAACTTTTACTCTCTAATATACCTTATATCTAAGTGGCTTACGATTATTTATCTATTTGAATAGGTGGCAGCAATATACACGACGTGGATTAATTACCTACCCCTTTAAAAGTGAAAGGGGGGGGGGGGAAAGTCAACCACAACAGCAAATATAACTCGGAACAAAAAGCCATAGAAAAGTATAACAAGATGGTATAAAGAATGGAAACGAGACGCAACGAAAGGATACGCTTTAATCAGATACAAAAAAAAAAAAAACTGAAAAAGCGAGAGCGCACACAAAGAGTAAAAAATAAAAGATAATTTATTATATTTATTCCAAAAGAATGCCTCGTCTCACCTTATTGTTATTTTTAAAGTGAATTTAAAGTGCTAACAGTAACACCGCAGTACAATGAACAAAGTCTTTATATACGTATACTAAACAAATGCATAATATAAAGTTATGTACGAGTTTTTTTTTGTTCACTTTTATGAAAATACTCTTCAATGTTTCCCTAAACCCTGGTTATTTGTCAACATACAATAATTCCAAGAATGTATGTATTGACAGTTTTAAAAGAGTCACTAGTGTGAGTCAAGTAACACTATAAAAAAAAGGGAAATTTAGATAGTATAAGTAAAGTAACTACATACGTTGCCATGCAAAAATTTTCTATTTAAATATAATACCTACGAAAGTAAATCTTTATGTTGGCGGATGGTTGTGTATATCAAAACGATCTTATTGATTGACTATACCAAGGGTAACATTACTTAGGTACAAGTTAATACTATACAGGATATAATCTTTGCAAGAAGATTAAAAAATATATTAATTGCTAAAAATTCGCAATCACTATAACAATAATATGGAGTGCGTGGCTTTGTCCCGAAGTGTACACCATTGAGCAGAGGGAACCAATTTAAAAAAGCACACTACCAATTTTAATTTTTTTCTGCAATATATTTTCTTTGCCAATATACAAAACTAACTAGAGTTAAAATGTAAAATGTCACCGGATGTTTTTAAATGCATTCCTCTAATTTGAAGCAAAAATCTAACTAGATACGCAGATATGTCGGACAAGTCAATGATTCCAACTATACTGGATTTACCAGGACCGTACTGGACTCAACTTTCCGAAATCGAAAGAATATACATCTGCCCTGAGTCTTTCCCCAGTTTTTCGAAATTAAGTCTGGAAAAGAAATTAAATCATAACGCAAATTCTGTGTCACCCTTTAGTTCGTGAAGTCTACAACTATAGCCCCCAAATTTTAGTACAAGTACCTACCCAGAAACATCTTTCGAATGCATGGTATCACTTCTCATACGCTCAATCTGCGTGCGATATATGCCTGGGCTTGCAGGTCATTGCAGGCAATATGGGTAAAGCAGTCAAGAAATAAATAAGCCAGAAAAGATCATATCTCAATTTATAATGCCAATACCATTCTGTGGGTTTGCCAATTAACGACATTAAAAGAAGTATTAAATAACGACTGAAGAAAGAAATAACCTTTTCTCTAGGGTCAATAGGTAAGTAAAGAACCTTATACCTAACCAAAAAATATCGACGTTCTTATATTTAAACTTTGCTTTAAAAAATTGCGACATCATGTACATGAGCTCTAAATGTAAGACATTACAAAAGGCACACTTGTGGCCGTATTTATTTGTGAATCATTGCGTCACCTCCGCAGGTGACGCTTAGTGGTTAGTGTGTTGGACTACTAAGCGAGGGGTCCCAGGTTCTAATCCCGCAAAAACCCAAATTCCAACTTGGGGTTTTTTCCACTGCGCCACCTCTTGCGAACGTCTGACAAACATCCGAGAGTATAACTGTCTTTAGAGCTTCTCAATTGGCCGTTTGGAATCGGCATAAAATTGTAGATCCCTTCCATTCGTTCCAAAGACCTGCGCTACAGAAAACCACAGATACTCCATATTTATTAATTTTTATATTTATTAATTTTTATATTTATTCAAGTTTGGATAGTCTTTGGTCTTGCGTCGATCGTAGATCGATAGAGACATTTTCGGAAGCAGGGGTATATTAAATAATTGGTTGAATTTCACACAAATTATTTATATTCGCTTGATTTGTTGTTGCAAGACTCTTTTTTTGTGTCGTTAAGAGAGCAAAATGTCTCTGTAAAGAGACCTACTACGATGTCATGGCTGATTTTTTCAAAAACAGTCGGCATGCGTCGTTTATTAAAAATGCGACGTGAAACGTTGCTGGTGACGTGATCAAATGAGAGTGGGAGGGAACCGTCGAAATCAATAAGTAATATAATTTAAAAAAAAAAATTTAAATATTTAGTTCTGTTCTATTTATTTGAAATGACAGTCCCCGTTTTTTTTCTTTGCGTGAATCTTACTGATATTTTAGTAGTTATTCTCCTATTCGGGAGGAGGCGAATCCAACAAATCAGAGATCATCAAAATCGAACTAACCCGGCTTTGTTCTATTTGTAGAATATAATTTATATAATATAGATATATACATAAGGCCACAAATTGTTCCAAAAATAGGTTAATTCAATGCAATTTAAACCCAAGTTTTCACTAGGGCAAAAGTGAATTCCTTAAAATATTCGCAAACATTGCATACCTTTCTATTACGCTTGGTGGGTGTTTTCAACTTGGTTTTTTAGCACCGTATTTGTACAAAATCAAAATATGATTAGGAATTCTGTGTTTAATAAGAGTGAACAGTGTTCATGTTACTAAGGAACAGCAAAAATTTAAATTTTATTCATATTTAAAAAAAAAAAAAATATTATTCTCGGAAAGTACATTCGTAAAAACGAGTACATATGATTGAACTCCCAACAAAAAGATAATATAATGTGGTGTTTAATTTGATCCGATTTCAGATTTTGCGTATTCAATCGAACGTAAGAATCTAAATTGTTTTGTTAATTTTCAGATCCATTTTAGCCACCATGCAATTTCTCACTTAGAACCCGCAACCAAACTATGAATGAACTGAGGAGAGGGCTTGGTAGCAGGTATGCAAATATTTGTATATATACTCAAGTGAATATAATATTTTCAGTTTGTGTGTTCATCCTTACAGTGAAAAAACTATTCTAATTGTCTAAGAGTATTTATACGGCAAATTTAACACAGACGATATACTCGTACGTACACCACGAGGTTTCATATTTTGCTTTCGCAATATTTATTACATTTTTATCTATTTTGTACCGTCGCCCCATTTTTCGTACTGTGTTTTGTACCTTATTTATATATGTCCATGCCCTTGTGGCTATGCTGAATGCATGTGCTTCAACCCACTTAGTCGTAGAGAGTTTTGAACAGAACGTGGGAATAGTGAAAGAAGAATGCAACACTAATTATAAAATATCTGTGTGCCAACCCTATGCTTTACAAGTTTGCTGGTGCATCAGAAAACCGAGCTTTTTTTTATCCTTTTCTGACCTCATTTCTTGCTTGTGCGATCCTTGAAGTTAAGGAAAAATAACTTATTCTAAGAACCTGCACACACGTTTAAATAATGAAAGTTTGTGCGAATATTATGAACAATAGGACGTGTTTTCTTATTTTGCTCTCTCAAAGCAATGGTGTCGACTTCAAGGACCTTACACATTAATCTGTTGGCGTATGAATATACTTCATTATCCTGTATGTTAAAGAAGAAACTGAAGAAAGAAAAATAAATCAGCGCACACTAGATGCAGTAGTTGTGAAATTCTATGTTATCAATGACTGGTGATGAGATACCCACTTAAAATGGATTTTTCACTTGCGCTTGATAAACATGCACATACACTTTTCAGGATTTGGAAGGGATTAAGGGCAAGCCATAGTCGACAGGAGATTGCGGCATTTTGTTGCCATTTTTGTATGTATATTTTTTTCTTGCTCAAAGTGCCTCTACTTGTGTATTTCAAAGAAGTCATGTAGACTTTATACCACCCACTTATCGTTTCGTTCTTATTTTGTTCTTCTTTATTGAAAGTGTTTATAGACATCATAATTTAAAGCATTGTAACACCCATATATAGGATATATATGATTTGGTAAGTCGTTCTAGACATACAAAAAGGTTCTATTCATGTGCATTGAAAAAGCAGCCGAGTTATCAAACAGTTAGTCGGAATTAGAAAGCTTCTCAATTCCGAGTTTCAGTTGCTGTATAAGAGCAGATCCCTAGCATTATTATTAAAAAAAAAAACAAGACGGTAGGTTTTCTAAATAATATTTTATTTACTATCTCTTAATATCTCTGCACCGGTACAAAGCAGAGAACAACAAAATCATTAAGCATGACTTAAACGATTTTTAAGTCTCCCAAATTAGTCCCGTAGATAGGTGTGTAGCTGTGTATGCGTACCTACCTCGGTATACATGTTTTTCCAGTTTGTATAATTATAACTGAATTTTCATCTGAAAATTGTACTTCATAGGCAACGGTAATGAAGTAAATTACCCTTTTCATGTCAGTATTATATCGCAATGGTTCCACTAGAGATTAGAGCTGTGCCCGGGTGCACTCTGTCGTGCACTCTACTCTGGGATCATTTGAAATTTAAATACATTTTAGTACCTACATGGAAGAGGTATTTCCGTTTTTAATACTGGACATTTTCTGTTCTAGTGTATAATTTATTATTCCCGTTAAACAGCGGAAACTTTCCAATTGGACAATGATGAGAATTTAGAGATGAAATGAAAAATTTTATTTTGAACCCTAGAACAAACACTCAGATAACTGTGTATCCACTTCCGACTTTTAACATCTGTTCAGCTATTCTACAGTATTAAAATTCAGAATCTATGAAACTTAAATAACTCCAAGCAATTAGAAACTTATAATTATTTTGATTTTGTGGGCCAAGAGCTGACACCGTTGTGTTGGCGTACAAACCCTCGATACCCGTATATCAACCTGTACTGCACTTACTCTGTGTGTACAGAAAACAGGTTTTTGTAAATTTGTCTTTCAATCATTGGATTCCTAAAGAAAACAGTTTCGAAATTCGAGTTTAAATAACGCTGAATGTGTATTATCGATGACGTAGATGGCATTGCAAGACAAAGTTGATGCAATTCAAATTAAAAGAAGCTCTGGTGAAAATGCAAAAGATAACGATGAGAAGTTTTGTCCAGCACTTCAAGAACGAGTTAAGTGCTACAAACCTTTTGTGTTATTTGCAAATGCTTGTCGAGGCCATCAACGAAATGAAATCCAAAACAGTGCAGCCAATGTCAAATCGAGGAAGCACAAACAAGCAAGCAGGATGTGTTGCGTGAAAAACGCCATTTTTGATTTCTACTGAAAACTGTTTTAATATTGTACTGAAATGGAGTCAATTGTATTATAAACTATTTTTTTTTGAAATTTCAAATTGCAAGAGAATTTGAAAGAAACAGATACATAAATTGTATCGAATGAAGGCAAATTGGATATTTGAATGCGATACAAAGTAATTCGAAATTTTGTTATTGGTTGCATAGTACAGCTGTTAGTTATGTACACTAGTTGGAACTCGGCAATAGTATTTTGACAGAAATGCAGGTCACTTTTCGAGGCGAATAGTTCCTAACGGCTACGGATTAACTGTCTACAATTTTCACTCAACAATTGCATTTGGTGTGACCTATGATTGTGTGAGCAAATGAGATTATTTGAGACCCATAGCTAGATAACTTAGGAATATTTGTGGTTAAAGTGCAAAAGTATTTTGCCAAATGAATTTTTCAAGGTTTCTTTGTCGAAAAATACTGTTATCGTTTCCATTTAAATTAAGTATGATGAATTTATCGTGTATCCATTTTGATAAAAAAAATGAGGAAAATGACAGAGTAAACAAATTGTGGAAGAATTTAGTTTGTCGAAGCAAACTGTAAATATCAAAATCAATAATCACGTAAGAACGATCTCTGTGCAATATTTACTTCCCTCGAGTAAAAACCGAAAAAGTTATAGCGAAAAAAGTATAAGGATGGAAGATGTATATTGGGGAGGTTTGTTCAAAATCAAAGTTTAAGTGCCAAAATTCTCGAGCTTTATATGAAAAATTGTGCTGAAAACCCGATTATCTCAAGGCGCCTTGCTGAACTCAATTTGAATACATACCCTACCTACGAAAAATCATATAGAGACTACGATTCGTGATTTTAAAAATGAACCCATAGAGGTTGTAACCGGGTCATGAACGGAAGAGAGTTCAATTGAGCCTCATGGATCACCTTAAAAAAGATTTTTTCGGATGCCGAAATCATCTCGTTGAAAATATGCACCAGTCGTTCGAACGAACGGTGATCCAGCACAAACTTTAAACAATTACGCATTACCACCTGGTGATAGACTAATTTATTATTTGCGTGCTTCTATTCGGTTTCGATTCCGGTGGTTTGCTTTGTTTCTGGTGGTGGTTTGGCACAAAATGGATATGTAAGTATGATATATTAATAATTCTGACATTCTATAAAGGTAATTTGCATATTTGTCACAAAAAAGAAACAAGAACAATAACCTGGATCCTCAAACGTAGGTATAAAAATTCTAAAAATTTACTTGGAAAACGAATTTTGAGCCAGTTTAGTCTGCAATCCTTTTTATATTTTTGTAAGTTTGTTTTTAAGATTTTTTTTTCTTTTTTTTTTTGTACTAAATGAATTGGCTGATTATCAGGTGATGAGAAATGTGATGTTTGTTTTAAGGATTTTATTATTTGGTATTTATATTTGTGTTTCTTTCGTTTTTAATAAATTTATTTACCTACCTATGTAAAAAAAAACGATATTTTCATGTGATACATTTGGTAAATTGTAGATTCTCAAATTTAGATACTTTTGATTCATTTTTCAAAAATAAAAGATACATTTTTCGAAAAGTCAACGGGAACGCTGTTGGGGATGCGCCTCCGGGTGGTCAGCCACACCATTGCTCAC
Organism: Cheilosia grossa; assembly: GCA_963082955.1. Classification (NCBI taxonomy): domain Eukaryota; kingdom Metazoa; phylum Arthropoda; class Insecta; order Diptera; family Syrphidae; genus Cheilosia; species Cheilosia grossa. The sequence goes on from OY720144.1 coordinate 31,468,470, forward strand.
GTGTTTATCGTCTGCCCATTCGAAATGGTGACGTAGTTTGTTAGTTCCTAGGTATTATTTATTATAGAATAATAACAAACATGATAATAGTGTCATTATTATTGAGAGTTTTGAAAGTCTTGTTTAAGAAGCCAACGCGAACACACAAATGTATAGCAAGTGAATTCAAAGAAAAACATAAAAATAATTAATTGCTGTTGGTCAGTGTTTCAATAGATAAGCAGTAAAATCGAACACCTACTGAATGTCTTTATTTGACAGCGACTTGCTTGGATTTTTTCCACCGTAAATAAGCAACCCTCTTAATAGCAAAACCCTATTAATAGCAACAAATTAGCCAGTGTTGGGATTGGGATTCAAAAACCCCATCCTATGCATAAAAAAGGTCCCCGCTTATTGGGAATTTAATTGAAAACCCGGTGTTATTGAAGAAAAAATTGCATTTTTAGAAATTGAAATTTATTGAAATTAAATTAAATTGAAAAAGGGAAATGCTATATACAAACATTTCTTCAATCATCAAAATAAATAATACATACAAAATTGCAAGAAACATATCCCCCTATAGGGAGAGTGATATGGTACACCCTATCGGGTGATATGGCGCATTATTGTTTTTTTAAGTTTTTATTGCCACATTTTTTTTGTATGATTTGCATGTATCATGAGAACACTTTTGACAAATTAAGCACTGTAACCAGTCATCTTTTTTTGTGGTAACATTATAATCTTCGCCACATCCTGCACAGAGTCCTTCCTCAAAATCCTCTGGAACATCATCACCATAGATTCGCCATGAGACGGAACATTAAGGCTTTCCTCAGAGGACGACAAGAGAGTAGCAGTATGGCGTGATCTCTTTTTCGGAATTTTATACTTCTTCAGAGTTTTTGTTAGCTTTTTATTTCGTTTCAGGGACTTGAATTTTTGTTGCGACACATTTTCTAGTGAAGTTAGGACTCGAGCCTTTTGCTTTCTTGGATTAATCTTACTGACTCTGGAAGTTGATGGTATTGGCGAAAGGATATTCAGCATTTTCCCTGGGCTGATGTCACGGGATTCCTGTATATCAGTTGCCTGCTCTACGTTCAACTGTCAAAAAATAAATTAATTACCAGAATGGGTATGATTATAAGACCCTGACAATTTTTACTTGTTCTGTATCCACTCTCCGCAGAGTCTTTTCAGAACGGATGTATCTAACAGCTGCGGGAATTGTGTAGAGTGGGGTGAAAGACATAGCAAGACAATTTAATTTTCAACGGCGTGCTCCAGCACTTCACTATTAAAAGCAGTCTGGTTTTCTAGGGGTGAAATGCCTTTGATAACTATATCGCTTGTAACGTACGCCGACTTTTCACCCATGTAGACGTAACAGCCTGGTGGCATACCATCCTCAAAGTCCTATTTCTTGTTTTTATCTCTTAAATTCATAGTCCTATTCAATACAAGATAACAGAAAAAAACATATTCTAAGACATACATTTAAAGACACAAGCTGGTAGTAAGAATCTGTCTTCAGCATTGCAACAAGCGATCACAGTGATCGTCTCGTCCTTTTCAGCACATGTTATTAATTTTTTATAATTAATTGGCGCAACAGGTCCGAGGGACCCAAGGCCTGGCTTCTCACAACCATTCGTTTTGTGTGAGTTTCATTTTTGGAACGAATGGAAGGGATCTAAAATGTTATGCCGATTCCAAACGGCTAATTAAGAAGCTCTTTCAAGACAGTTATACTCTCGGATGTTTGTCAGACGTTCGCGAGAGTTGGCGCAGTGGAAAAAAAACCCTGAGATGGAATTTGGGTTTTTTGCTGGATTCGAACCGGGGACCCTTAGTAGTCCAACACACTAACCACTAAGCCACTGCGCCTACTCTTATACAAAATTACGGTGGAAAAAATATTTCGCCACGTGCATGTATAAAGAGCAATTTACAAACACGTACAAGAACGGCGAGCAGTCGCCAACAACTTACCGTTAAACCGATGAACAAAGTAGACTAGACATTAATTTTTAACGCAAAAAAAAAAAGGATTTTTTATATTTTTTTAAACTATTAAACACAGCATGACAAAGTGTTCACTCTTCAAGTTCTGGCGATAAAGTGAAAAGAAAATTGTATAATGCGTATCGAAGGACTAGTTGGCCTGGGACAAATTAAAGGTGCGCCATAATCTCCCGCTACCACGTTCTTGCGAAAGTAAAGGCTACAAAAATATCAACACAATTTTACTAACCAACCGCTGTCCTTAGAAGCGACAGAAGAATGCCATTCATATATCATACGACTACGACAGCAAATTGCATATAGTTGCAGCGCTCTTGATTGTTTGCATGCACTTTTGTAACCTTGTCTATACTTAGGCAAAACACAATTGTATTTAACCAACGGCAAGTACGTAGAACATAATTCATAAATCCACTTCACACTCATGCTAGCAACTAAACAAAAAAGCAAAAAATAAACAACAACAATAACGTTTTGAAGCTTAATTGCACCTGCGGGCACTTTACCTTCATTTCACAATTTTTTTACATGTGGAACTTCATTTTTTCGCAACCCCCAAGGACACTTTTTGCGACACAGAAAACACCGAATTGCTCGTTATCAATACAAGTACTCCTTATTCTGACAATGCTCCAAAAAAAAAAACCGTACATATAACGAAAGTAATGAATCAAATTTTTATGTAAGACCCAAGTTGATTTTCTCCTATGTTACACTTCCTTTGATTGGCCTACCTATGTTCCATTGTGATAAAAAGTCAGAAATATTGATGGATGGCATCACATTTGCAATGCTTACAAAAATTCAATAAAGCCGTAGTTTCATTGAGATGAATATCGAAAAACTACCCGAAAACATAAAAAAGCCACAAAAAAACGTCTTGCAGTACCTATAATTATGGTTGTGAATGCTGGTAATTATTTTGCATGTTGACGGTAAAATTAATTCCACTTGCGTCGCACATGTGGAGTGGATGGAACGTTTCTCAGGGACAGGGGTTGCGGCGCTCTCAACGTAGCGAGCGCATGAAAGAGGAAGAGTTTACTCAGCTTAATGACAAAAGTGACAGCGTCGGTTGATTCCTTATACGAGTATTGCTGTCTGCAGAGTTCAACCACTTCGCATGGTTGGTCGGAAAAGAACGCCGAGCTCAATCGTTGGGTTGATGCTTATCTAATTGGCCATGCTTTGTCATTCTTTATGAACATTTGATGCCGTTGGGTTGAATAGCAAATGAGTAAAGTCGACGTGAACTTAAAAGGGGAGAACATTTTAATTATTTTTCCGTTTTGGAAAATCCATTTCATATTTTTAATACTTCAAAAAGGGGCAGACAGGAGGACAATATGACAAAAGACTTTCAAGATAAAGATACCATAGAATTCTTTAAATATAAATTTAAATGCAAGGCGTTAAATGCATGTTACTAAATATATGCACTATTCAATAGAAAGGGTATAAATGTATTCGATGTAACACGAAAGAAAAATGCAATGGATACTTACATATTTTAGGTTGGACAAATTGGCTGTTTTGTTTTCTAGCTATGTCCAGAAGAAGAAGATCAAAATGCAAGCTTGGAGTAAATTGTTATTATTAAAATTAATGCGTCCTATTTTTCCATTTTAATCCATTTTGGGGAAGTTTTAAGAAACCAGATAATGCTTACATCCTGAACAATATCTAGTTCTTAGTTTTTAGCAAAATATTTCGAACTAATCATTGGAATATTTCTGTTCCTTTTTTGTCTGTATAATTTTACAAAAACCGCTCCAACGATTTCGATGGAAATAGATATTATCTAAGATAACAAAAGGACTGTAACAGTATGCATATAAACATAGAGACACAGGAATCTCAATTTTGACTTCGATGGAAGGGCTGTCCGGTCGACAAAGGAAGGCAGGCGTGTTTGTTTAAGCCAGTACTTTGCTCGTCGGAGGGGTGGGATCTTCTGCTTTGCTTGCGGCCTTTAGATGCCTGAAAATATTGATGGGAAAGTTTTAAAACTGGGATTATTAAAGGGATAGGAAGAAAATAGAAAAAGGATTGACTCTAAACGAAATGAAACCTTAACTATCCACAACTATCAACTTGTTTGGTAAGCCTTCTCCCTTCTCATTCCACACCGGTACCGAAGGTGTTATGGTAGGTACCTTTGAGCTGCCCCATAACCCTATCACTAATGAGCAGAGTACAATGGTTGTTACTCGCTCGTTACATCCTCTACTTGAAAACTCAAAACGCTCAACAACTCCTGTTGTCTGTCATCATTGTCCACGTCATCTCAATCACCCTTCCATTTGAACTTACTCACTCATACTAATGCAAGGATCTTGAAAACACAAAAAAAAAATTATTTTATATCTTGTTTATAAGAAAATTTATAATTAGGAAAGTTAATTTCTTCTTTGTTTAGTTAAAATTGAACAATAATTTGATTAACTTAACCAATTTAAAGAAAATTTACATGTACTAAATTAAACTGTGACCCCAAACAGGGGGCTTACTCATTTCACGTTACACAAGCGTTTTTGAGCCTCCAGACATTTGGCCCCCACTTTTTGAAAAATTATCAGAATGGCCCTTTTTCGTACCTAATGGACAAATTTGATTTTTTGTTAAAAATAAATGCCTTTATTGCTCTTTTTATTTTTGCTATAGTATAAGTATTTTATGCAGAGGTCCCCATAAATTAACCTGGTTTTGTGTTCGATTATGAATTGAAAACCTCTCCAAGTGGAATATTTTATTTACGGGTGAACGATGCGGGGCATCAGTAAACTCTTTTCTGGAGAGAGTTGAAGAGCTCAAGGAAGCTAGGGGGATTAGTGAATCCCAATTGTTTGGGTCGTCGCACAGTGGGGCAGCCTATATGACGAAGTCGGAAACAACTCCAAAAATGAATTGAGAGAGATGAGTGTACAAAGTTGTTTTTGCGTTAATATACATTCCAATGCATCATTTGCAAAAACAGTTATGTTTTTAAGTTGCTTTGTCACTTCGTACAGTCTAATTGAGATTAGCAATTCAGTTCGTCTTGCAACGTGTGTCTAAGCAAGTAATTGAATTGGCAAGTGTTTGCATAGCTGTATTTTTTTTACAAATTAAGTGAAAGTTAAACATTAATATGGAACCGAAAGCTTCAAGTATGTACTAACTTTTAAAATTAAATTTTAGGTAAAAACTATAAAAATTATTTATTCTTTTTTTTTGTGAATAAATGTGTATTCAATTTTGGAGGAAATTTAGTGTATTTTTTTCAATTGCTAAAGCAAAAGTAAAGTATCACACGCTCTCACACCGAAATTTTGATTTGCCAATAAATCTTAACATCTTGTCTATGCAATGGAAAAAAAAAAAACGGGTGAATACGTGTGCTCCATTTTTTTTTATTCCGTTTTTCCCTGAAGACCACTTGTAGCAAAAGTGTTTTTTTAATTTGCGCATTTTTCTTAATATTGTTATTTTCGCGTAGGTTCGCAGTCAAACGATTTGTTTTACACAAGGATGGAGTTGTTTAACATCATGAAGGAATCGGGACTTCAAAAGCTGGAAGAAAAAATAAAATTTTTGAAGGGACACCTTGAAGGCCACCATAATATTAATGTTAAAAAGCTACATCATGCAATTGCTCAATTTGGAATAAGATACACATAATTATGTAGCTTCAAAATATGAAGTACAAAAAAAAATTTTTTCTTTAGATTTTTTTTAAGTGTTTTCTTGTTTCTAAGTTAAAAAAACATAATTTAAAAAATTAAATAAAGCTGCTTAAACTCAAATGTCTATTTTTTATTTACATCTAACTGTTTATCATAAAAAAAAAATATTTTCAAAACCGCTAGCCCTTCAAATGAGTTGTTTCCAGTTTTGCAGGTATCTTGCCCCACTGTGCGTCGGTCGGTCGATTTGTTCACAGGGAAGGCGCTTCTGTGGTTTAGGGCCATTAGGCGGACTATTTCTCCTTGGCCAGAGTTGGTGAGGGAATTGAAACTGGAGTATTTCCCTCCAAACTACGATGATCATCTTTTAGAAGAGAAACGCGTAAGGATTGTCGGCGCAGAGATATTATCCGGTCTCACCGGCAATGCAGGGACATATTAATAAGGAGCTAAAGGAGATGCTTATTGAGAAATCAAGCAGTCCGTGGGCATCATCAATAGTTCTTATTAGAAAGAGGAATGGTTCATTTAGGTTCTGTGTTGACTAGAGGAAGCTTAATAAAGTTTCCGATAGGTATGCGTATGCACTTCCATATATTTCAACGACCCTAGATAAGCTTCGAGATGCGAAGTTCTTAACATCTTTAGATATAAATTGCCCTATTGGCAGATCCCGGTGGAGTAGAGATCGTGCCCACTCACAGCCTTTACGGTTCCGAATAGAGGCTTGTCCCAGTTCAAGCAATTACCAAGGGTTTAAGCGTTTGTGTGAGGCGGGATTGAAAGTTAGTTTACGTCGTTGATAGGAACGGATGTTGATCCGTTGTATGAATTTTCGCCACTTGACATGCCCATATTTTCAGCGACCTTTTGTGGTGCAAACCGATGCATACGATTTTGGTATCAGGGCCATATTATCTCAGGAGTTTGAGGAAGGAGAGAAAGTCATTTGTTATTTAAGTAGGTCCCTCCATAGGTTCGATAGAAACTACTCAACGACTAAAGAGGGATGCATAGCCGTACTGTGAGCGGTTGAGAAGTTGCGTCCGTGTATCGCGGGTTTTCGTTTAACGGTTGTGACGGATCACTACTCGCTTGTTTGGCTGAGTAATCTTAAGGATCTGTACCAACGGAATGTATTCCGAACTTCGACCAGGAGTCCTTGTGATTCCAAACAAGAATATTGGACAGAGGAACACTAGTTGAAGAGATGACCGAATGCCAAACCGACGAAAACTTGAAGGCTTAACCGCAGCAGGACAACTCACTTATCCACACGGCGCGGATAGTTAAAAACTGGATAAGGGAGCAAGGTGCGGGATAACTGCAGTGACCGCCATACTCACCGGAACTGAACCTTATGGAAAACGTATAGGGATGAAAAGTGTACAAGTATAGTTATCAAATTGAGGACAAAGGATCTCTCATTGCCGCCATTAAATTAGAAAAATTTCGCTGGACTTGTTAAAGTCACTTTATGACTTTATAGCGCCCTACACACGTTCAATGTTACTTGACAATGTTACTTGAATGACTCATCTTTCAAGTAACATTGATCGTTTGTATGCTCTTCAATGTTCTTGTCAAGTAACATTGCTACATTGATGAAAACCAAAATCAATTTGGTTTTCTTCAATGTTAATTGACAATGATTTGGTCGTGTGTAGGTTACTTCAATGTTACTTGTCAATGTTGTCATTTGTGAACTAATAATTTCGGTGACAAGATGTGTGATTTTCGCCAATGTTCACGGGAATTTATAATTGAATTTATACGCATCTATCGCGAAAATGGGTGTTTGTGGAAAGTAAAATCGGAAGAATATATGAATAAAGATTTGAAGCAAAAATCGTATGAAATATTGCGGAAAAAACTATTAGAAGTTGACAAAAATGCCACAGTTTTAAGTGCTAAGAACAAAATAAACAGTTTAAGAACAAATTTCCGAGCAGAATTAAAAAAAATTAAAAATTCAAAAAAGTCTGGAGCGGGGGAGGATGAAATTTACCAGCCATCATTATGGTATTTCAGTGAGTTGATGTTTTTAACAGATCACGAAAACCCAAGAAGCGGAGTGAGCAGCAGAAACTCAGCTCGCAGTAGTTTGCCAGATTTGGCTTCCGACGAAAGCGTAAGTTTTTTTGTAGGTTCGCATTACACACATTATAAACGATTTAAAATTGCAGCTATTTGTCGACAGTCCTTCTCCAATTGCACCAGAAACTGAGCAGAGAACACCATTTTGCCGTAAAAGACGAGCTAAGAACACAGATGTGGAGCAAGCTCAAGCTGTATTGCAACAAGTGCAAGAAAAACTAAATGGAAATAAAGAAGATGATTGCGACACAGGTAAAAATGTTGCTTGGGAATTAAGGTCCTTGCCAGAAGAAGACAAAATTTATTTAAAAAAAATAATAAATGACGCAATTTTTGAAGCCAAAGTTGGGAGAGCGAAAAAAATTCGTATTGTATTGGAAGCTGAGCCGGGAGAGAACATTCAGCAAGAAATACAAGCCACCAATCGGCAAATTCCGATACAGCAATTTTTTTCTGAATGGCAACAAAATTAAAAAATTAAATGATTTGAACTTTGAAGTATAGGTACAAATGTTTGCTTTTTTTGTTTATTTATTTTTTTGTATGTTGTTTTAAAGAATTAATTATTTTTTGTTTTAATAAAGTACTGTAAATATTGATCACGAACGGCTTTTCCTTCCAGTCCACTTCGTCGGTTGTGTGTGCTGCTTAGTTGGCTTAATGATGTACCTTCGTTCTGAAGATGTGTTGCAAATCCGTCGATGTAGTTCGGGCTTTGCCTTCTGAGGTAGTTATGCAGTGCACAGCTTGCTAAAACAACGTAGTCGATAGTTTCCAAGGACAAGTTAATATTTGTATGAAAAATCCTGAATCGGGACGAAAGAATTCCAAACGCGTTTTCTACAACTTGTCGTGCACCTGAAAGCCTTTTATTAAAATATTCCCGGTTCGGATTTAAATCTTTCCTTGAAAACGGTTTAATCATATCTTTTCGTAGCCTAAACGCTTCGTCACTAATAAAAACTTACGGAATTGTTGAATCGTAATTGTTGGGACATTTGGGTGGTGGTATTTTAATACGATTGTTGACAAGATCTTCATAAAAGTCCGTATACTCTATTACACCCCCATCAGAAACTCTACCATTAGTTCCGACGTGGCAGTAAATAAATTCGTATTGAGCATTTGCAATAGCCATTAGGACGATGCTATGGTATCCTTTATAATTATAAAAGTATGACCCACTGTTTACAGGATGCACAATCGAAATGTGTTTACCATCAACAGCCCCCAAACAATTAGGGAAATCCCATTTGTAAAAGAATTGCTGAGCGATTTCTTCCCATTCCTCTTCAGATCTTGGGAACTGTGAAATAAATAAACACACATTTACTTTTTATTTTATAATTAGACTGTTGTTAATATATTCACCTTTAAGTAATCGTCTTTTAAAACATTATATATTGCACGACAAGTCTCTGGAATTATTGACGACAACGATTGAGCGGAGACTCTTGTTGAAAATTTAAGATCTTCAAAACTCCTGCCAGTAGCTAAGAAACGCAGGGTTGCTGACAAACGCTCAGATGGTTTAATACACTCCCTCATCACGGTATTTTTTTTTTCAATCAGGGGTGTAACCAGTCTCAGCAATTGAACGAATACATTTTCATCCATTCTAAGAAAATTTCTATAATCTTCATCAAAATTAGATAATTCTCTTAAAAATGAACAATCTCCATATAATTTCCTTTTCAGCAACCACTTTTTTTTTATCCAGGTTTTCGATTTCTTTTTATTTATTATTAATACACTGGTCGCAGCACTGGCTGCAAGAAAATATAAATTAATGTCCATACTCACTGACAACTATGAAACGACTGAACACAATTCAAGCAAAAACATTGTCAATATTCATTGATACGTGTGGAGGCGATTTATCATCAATATTACTTGATGAAAAAAATCGACAATGATACTTGTCAAGTAACATTGAACGTGTGTAGGGCGCTTATGACAGGGGAGGCAGTACCCACTAATAGAATCAATAAATAAAGTACTTTGATAAGAAGAACTTGTTTTATTTCATTCCAATGGGCATTTTTTTTTTTGTGATTTCACCAAGAGGATGTTTGTGCACAACAATCAAATCAACAATTATTTTACTTTAAATTAAAAGAAATTAAATTATTATGCGTTTTATAAATGTATATCCGGACATGTTCATTGCAAAATAGCAATTCCTTGGTGTTTGAAGTTTTGGAAGTCCGATTAAAGCAAAAATAAAAATTGTACCGTCTTCAAGAAATCCCGGATACAGATCAGAAAATGCTATCTGTAATTTCAAGCTGAGATCCTGGACAAATTACAAATAATGTGTACATAAAAAAAATATAATACTTCCTTTGCCATTCTTCAAATGGGATACCGGTTTAGAATGATTCGTTAGATGGTTTTTCCCAGAACATCCCTTTAAGTAAGTATTGCATTGTTCAACTTGTCCGAGGATTTTATTCATCGCGCATTGGCCTAATTTTTTTCACAAGGAATTATTGTATTTATGGGAAACATTGTGTTTCTAGTATAGTTATATAAGAAATTAGAAACGTGTGTGCGTAAATATGCGTGCAGAACTACGTACCTTTATAGCCTTTGCGTTATGGTTTACTGAGTCTACTGAGTCTGCTTGATTTAAATCATATTCATCAAAGTCATTCCTCAATTCCATCAATTGAAGCATTTACTTGGAGCTAAAAATGGTAAAAAATCTTACTCGTTTTTGTCTTATCCATAGCTTTTGCTGATGATATTGTTTTTTTTAAGGGAGCTATTGCAATCATTACAAAAACATAACCCTTCTGCAATTCAAAGACAGCAGTAGCACAGCCAATAGCCCATCCCGGAAAAATCAAAAGAGTATGTTCTGTTCGGTAATCGATGGCATTAACGAATTTTGGTGGAACGTAGTTCGCCGGGTCAGCTATTTTTTTTTTATAAAATTGGTTTTGTTCAAATTTGCTTGAAAACGAGCAAAAATGCCAACCTGGAGTAAAATTGTCTCAAAGACCCCATTTTCTATTTTGAGGAAACTTAAACCCGAGTTTACATCCTGAACAATACGTTCTACTCAGTTTCTAGTACATAATTTTTTCGGAATTTTTCGTATTTTTTGCTGTCAACTTGGACTTCCCGACCTTGGTGATCAGTTTTGGTTCTGTGAAAGAGTGAATCGAATAAATCGTTTTCACATTCGCTTTCACATATTGCTTTCATTTTGTGGATTCATTTGGTACTATAAAGCGATTCTAGCTCGATAAGTGAAACTATCTTGGTGAATTCAATATCGCACACTGTGTTGTACAATATTATGTTCTCAGTATTCAAACTCTCACTAAACATTCCCTTGCAAATGAGAACGTGAAAAAAAAACTATTCATATGACAATTTTTGAAGTTTGGTTTCACATTTTCGTAGAACGAGAATCGAAATTGCGGTGAAAGGGTGAAAAGATTCTCCTTTCACTTTTTCACAGAACGAGAATTGACCCCCTGAATCATATAATTTGTAAGTTCTTTGGGTTTAAATAAAAAAAACAACCTTTTCCTTTTATAAACTTTATTGTTCGGTGGCCAAAAATAAACTAAAAATCAGTGCTTCACTTAATTTAACATGTAAGCTTACATCAAGTAAAAAAACTATTATATACTTTATAACAAAGAAAGTATAACAATAGAAAAAATAACATAACCGGTTCTTATTTATTTGTGCATGGTAACAACTAACAATAAGCATCTTCGGCGTCATGTGTCCATCGTCGCTGGGAGCTGTGTTTTGTTTTGTACACTGAGTACATTATTTATGCGGTGCGGGATATCAGCGTCATGTGTCTACCATTCATACCGTACGGTACACGCAGATTGGGAGATTGTTTTGGCATTGTGATGTATATACATTCTTAGCATACTGTATACATAGCGCATGGTGTTTAGCGATAACAATTGGATGGTTGTACCATTGCATTGCACGAGTTGTATTGCAAGTTGTTGCTATGCTGAGCATGTGACTCCTGGGGGTTTTAGTAGCTAGTGAATCGATAAAATTAATGGGGATATTATCGTTAGCGAGTCGCACAAAAAATCCTGCGAATGTGACTTATTTGTATTATGGTTAGCGAACTGAACAAAATTCATTCGCCTAACTAACAAACCGCTGGCGAATGTAAAGTCACCTTATTGCGGTTTGCGAATTTGTGAAATGTCATTCGCCTTTGGTTAGAGAAATGAATGCAAATTCAAGAAAAATGTATAAAACCCATTCAATTCATGTAGAAATACATATATATATAATGAAAATCTCCTTTTATAGTTTCAAAAGAAGCAATTCCAGCCAAATCCAGAAGCTAGTTGAGCTCATGGAACAAAACTCAGACATAGCCAAAGGGTTTGGGTCAATTCGGAGCTTCAAAAAACATCCAAGAAGGATTATTGGGACAATTTCGCTGTTGAAATTAATACTCTTGGTCCACCAATACGAAGTGGTAAAGAATGGCACGAAGTAAGTACAAAAGTTAATAAGCCACATTAATATTTGCTTAAACAATTTGGAATATTTGTAGGTTTGGTTGGACTGCAAACTGAAGTTTAAAAAGAAGATAGCTGGAAATAATAAGGAAATTTTTGGAACTGGCGGAGGCCCATACAGTCAACTTTCACTGTCACCAATTGAACAAGCCGTAGATGCTTTACTTAACATTCAGCATAATGTTAACCCAAGTGGCGTATTGTTCGGTCCTTGGAGAAGGGTAGACGCTCCAATCGGAAACGCAGATGGTAGGAACGTTGCAGTTGCTAGCGGAAGTAGACAGGATGAACTAAACGATTTGATCGAAGAAGACCCATACGATTGAAGCAAAAGTACTCAATGTTCCTCGCGAATCGCCTTGTCGTACAAGGAATATACTCTACAGGGAAAAAATAGATTCCCGAGAAAGTGAACGCATGAGCATTCTGAAGGAACAAACTTCAACTCAAGCTGTGCTACTTAGCATCTCGCAATCGATTGATAGAACGTTAAAAGAAATTTCAACATATGGCCCCACGGTTTGATGGACCATACGAGGTCCTAAGGTTCGACTCCCCAGTCATAACGGTGTTAAGAATAAAAGGCGACAGAAAGAAAAAAATAACCCGCGCCCATATCCAAGACCTAAAACCCTATAAAAGGGACGACACAGCGAGAGAAGCCATCAGTCGTGCAGCAACCGTCGGAGGAACAACCACCATGGACAGCACAGCGAGAGTGACCGGCAAAGGGCCGGACGGACCTACCAGCCATCGGAGGACAAGGCCAATAAGGCCTACACCACCACCAAGACTCCAGCAGGCCACCATCCTATCAGTCCAGACCATAGTCCCGGCCAGACCGGAAGCAGCACCAGTGCGACCAAGAAGCACAGAGCAGTCACGACTGGGGCTCGCACGGGAAGCCCGGAAGAGGGCCGAGGAACGGTGGCGGAGCAGGCATCCAGCGGGCCCCTTGGCAAAGGAGGAACCTGGTCAGGAACGGACGGCAATACGGGTGGTCACCAAGAAGATCGTGGCGAACTCGGCACCGGCACTCGCAACCATCGCAACCGTAGGACCTGCAGCAGCGACAAGACCTCCCAGCCAAGGTGAACGGGCGGCAGGCCCCCACACCACCACCGAAGAGCGCGGCGGGCCCGGAACCACAGGAGGAACCAGCGACGGACCCAGGCAAGGGCCCCCGCAAGAATGCCGGAGGATCCCTTCGCATTCGGCTGGCAGACATCATCGCCACCGGACGGAGGGTGGTATACATCCGGAAGCCTTGGGGCGCGGTACGGGCCGAGCTCACCGGAGGAGGCAGGGCAACGCTCCAGATCCAAGGACGAGTAAAGGACCTGCACCTCATATAAGTTGTCTTTGTATCCAAGAAAGAGTTTTTTTTTTAGTCAAAGGACAATTTTTTTTTTTGGTAGTATTAAGTGAAGTATTTTGTTGCAATATTTTAAGTTTGTAATATTACAAAAAAAAAAAAAGAAGACAACATTTTTAAGTTGGTAGTATTAGTCAAAAGGAAAAAAAAAAACAGCATTTTTTGGTATTGAATCAGTATATGTTTATATATACAGTACGCCCTCGGTAAAAGCAACCCTCGATAAACGCAATACCTCGGTTAAAGCAACACCTAACATTTTACCATTAGTGACTCAGTAATTGCAACTTTTCAAAAAACTGTGACTCGATAAACGCAACTTTCCATCCATGCTCTTATTTCATTTAATTTTTGTTTCGTTTTTTTTTTGTGATTGGTTTTACTGTAACTGGGCAGTTATTTTACAGCTACTTCTCGCAGAATTTTAAACACATAGATCGTAGGTGCATTTTTTTTTTTTGCATCATACAAGAATAAGAAAAGGAGGGGAAAATGTTTCGTATTTCTTATTATAGTTCATGTGATTTTCTCGCGGTCGGTAATTGTTTTGTTTCGTGTAATAAAGAAATCATGGCTATGGTTTTCACCTTAAATTCTAATTCAAGGCACATTTTTTTGTGACTCGGTTAAAGCAACACCCTCAATTAACGCAACTGCTCGAATTTCCATCGGTTGCTTTTACCGAGGGCGTACTGTATATACAAAAAAAAAAAAAAAAACTTTAAACTTAAAAAAAAAATTAAAAAAACTTTAAACTTTACTCATAAGATTGTTTTTTAATTACTACAGGTCCCAACTCCTGATACTTCTCATAAAGGCCAAGAACCTGCGTGGTCATACTTCAAAGCACTGATGGTGGAAACCGGAACTAGCCGAGGGCTGACCGCTGACCTAGAATAAGCAATTATGTATAGTATTTAGAATAAGGAATTGAACTAAGAATGTAATGACAGTGGCAGTAATCAATGAAATAAGGGTGTAGACGAGAAGGTTCCCGTCTGACGAAAAGGGAGGGGAATGTAACGAAACGTCCCGTTCGTCACACTTTCACAGCCAGCGATGTGTGATATTGAGAATTTTCACTCGTCGCATACAAGTCACACTCTCTTATTGATCGCAAAACAATGAATGCCCGAATGAGTTTGTCATTCGGGGAGACTTGTCTAAGTGTGATTTGTACCAATCTCGTACAAAATCGTTGCCTACACTCCTTTGATAACTGCCGTCAGCAAAAAATCTAAGTGCGCAGGCCAACTTTATAATAGGAAGGATTGAAGAAGTGCGCATATAATATGAATTGGTATTTCATTCGGTCCAATACATGCACGAATGTTTCTTGGTTAAACGAAATTTGGAAACAAATCTAAAAAAAAATTCATTGAATTAATTCGTATATTAAAGTGCTTAATGCATTTTTGTACTTACAGATGGTTTGGAATTTCCAGAGGATTGGAATTGTCCCTTATAAAAGGTTTTCCTTTTGACATTTCTCTTCAGTAAGGTTTGCCATTTCATGATGTAAAGATATACGAGCCAACAACGAGACGAAATTATTAAAATTTACTACCGAAATTCGGAGTCAGTGGCCTCAACGTTAAGAGCGCTACGTCCAGTGGGCCGTACTTCATCCGTGATGATCAAGACCGGCACGTTACTGTGAATGGGAATCGCTACCGATCAATGATAACCGAATATTTTTGGCCCCAATTGGATGATATGTACTTGGAGGATATGTGGTTCCAACAGGACGGCGCCACAAGCCACACAGCGAATCTCACAATCAATTTATTGGAAACCAAGTTTGGAGAACGTGTTATCTCACAAAATGGTTCAGTCGCTTGGCCGCCTCGGTCGTGCGATTTGACGCCGTTAGACTATTTCCTGTGAGGCTACGTCAAGTCTATGGTCTATGCCAACAAGCCAGCGACGATTGATGAACTTCGTACGAATATCGAACGTGAAATTGCAGCAGTATCGGCCGATTTATGCTTGAAAACCGTCGAAAATTGGGTTCGGCGTCTGGACTTCTGCAAGCGTGCCCGTGGTGGCCATGCAAAAGAAATCGAGTTCCATACATAATGGCATCGAACGTAATTTCACAGGAATAAAGAATTTCATTGATATCCAAAACCGTTTTTGTTTTATTACTTTTGTAGCGCTCTTATTGAAAAACCCTTTACTTCGTCTCAATCTATACATATCTAGTGCTACCTCCGTATTTCTTCAAAAAATAGATTAATATTGCTGATCATTCTTAAGGCACACAGATTTTTAAATTTTAATTCTTTTTGTGTTAACATAAATGTTCGAATTGACGTTTTATGCTGTCATTTTCGTTTTTATTATTTTGGTAGCCCAGTTTGTTCGCCTACCATAATCGTTCAAGGCGAGGGTTTCGACAACTACTCGATTAACGCGAATAACTCGACTCGCTAACGATAATAGGCCTATAAAGCAATATTTTTTTTTAACTTTAAAAATTCATTTTTTTTTATTTACTTCTTTTTTAAACTTACATACTAGACAAAACGATTAAATCTAATTTAAAACTAACATTTAACTTATTCTAGCTTACTGGCTCTAAGCGAGCGCTCTAAACTTATCAATATCCTTAAAATTATTGCCTTTCGGCCTTAAATCTATCTATATTTATGATTTGTTTTGTTTTTTAATTTTCAAGAAACTTTAGAAAACTTGAATTCTTTATTATTGTTTATAAAAACAATGTTCGAAAGCGAATGTGAAAACGATTTATTCGATTCACTCTTTCACAGAATGAGAATTGACCCCATGGACAAAGTGATAATAGGTATATCTAAGCTTTAATCTAATCTATAGCGAAGCACTACACCATTTTTCCAAGGCTATTGATCCACACTCCAGACGGTTAGACCGCCATCCAAATAATTGATACGAGGCGCGCATCCATCATCCTCGACGAACACACATCCCATTTATTGTTCCGGCTAAATCCAGCTCGACTGTCCAAAGAATAAAAAACTGCGCCTTAGCGTATCTGGAACAGCCAGGTCCAACAAAGAGCGCCTGAGTTAGAAACCATCCACTGTGCACTCACCTACCACAGCGTATACAAGAGAACGATGCTCATAAGAAAATGCTGCAACGCAAAAAAAGGGCCGCGATGAAAGATTATCGAGCCAGGAGAAGAGAGGAGAATAAAATTCTACTCAGAAAAAAAGAGGGCCCACGCAGTATATCCCAGCTCTATGAGATCGAGTCTTGTGAAACAACAACCGGAAGTTCTATAAGCAAGCCAAGCAATTGGTTACTGTTCTCAACACCGTAAGATCGTCTTTTCGAACCAGCGATGGAAACCTAGGCTAAATTCATAAACG
Source organism: Cheilosia grossa (assembly GCA_963082955.1). NCBI lineage: Eukaryota > Metazoa > Arthropoda > Insecta > Diptera > Syrphidae > Cheilosia > Cheilosia grossa. The sequence continues at coordinate 31,485,496 of OY720144.1, forward strand.
TCAAACATTTGCGCAGTGATGCGGCATCACTGCTTTTTTGCGATGCTGATGCGATGCACAGTTTATGCTGATGCGTTGCTGATTGAATATGGCACTTGAGTTTTAGAACGCATTTTTTACATCAAACATTTAAGATGGAAGTTTTGCTAATAAAAGTTTTAGTCGATAACTTTGATCGTAAAGACTATAAATTTAATTTTAATATGTGTGAAGCAAGAAGAATGCGTTCGAAACGGATACGAACTTTAATTAGCAGATTTAAAAGAAGGAAAATTCCAAAAACAAGAGACTATTTCAAAGTTGTAGAAAAATATCCAGACGATGTATTCCAAAATCATTTTAGAATGTGCCGCTCCACCTTCGAGGTATGTCCACCAATGATTTAAATTATCTAAATGAAAACCAATCCATCTTGCTAGAATTTGCGAACATTATTAAATCCTATTTGGACACCTTCTTACACTGGTCGCATCGGATATTCTTTAAAAAAATGTTTGTACACTACGCTTTGGAAATTGTGCAACGGCAGGGTCAGTTTTCGGATCCTTTCCGATCGGTTCAGTATTGGACGAGGTACTTCGTACAACATCTTTATGAAAACCGTAAACCTTATCTGCAACTTAAAAAGTGAAATAAGTTGGCCGTCAATTCAGCAACAAAAATATATAATGGAAGATTTTGCGAACAGTAGAGAAAACCCATTTCCATTCGTTGTGGAATGTATCGATGGGACGCATTTCAACATTCCTACTCCAAAAAAGGATCCCAGTAGTTACTACGACCGCAAAGGAACGTTTTCGATTAGCATGCAGTTACCTTTATTACTTTATTAAGAAGAGTATGTTATATATTTCATCTTTCTTCTCCTAGGCAATTTGTGATAGCAAATTTAGATTTCTCGGCGTTTTTATTGGATATCCAGGAAGCTGCTACGACACCAATGTATGGGTGAACAGTCCGATATTCAAGGCGCTGAAGGAATTGAGTCTGCCGAAAACGCCCACCTGTTGGGAGACTCTGCGTATCCACTTTCAGAGTATATAATGGTTCCATTTAAGGACAATGGTCATCTCGCACCCAAACAAAAAAAATTTAACACCTGCCTAAGCTCCACAAGAGTGTTTATAGAACAAAGTTTTGGAATTCTAAAAAAAAAAATTGAAATTTTGAACTATATAGACGTCCGAAAAACAGAAAATATTACGCAAATAGTTTTGTCTTGTTGTATACTGCATAATTTCATTATCAACAGAGAAAAGGATTCAATCCATCCAGATTGGAGAGCGTCAAACAATGAATCTCGTGAGATTTTGCCATTATCACCTGAAGCCGAGACAAGACACACGCAGCAGGGTGTACAAAAACGCAATTGTTTATCAATGCTCTTTTCTGCTTGATAGAAAGATAAATTGTATTTATTGTCTTGTAACAGTAAAAAATAAATAATTTAGTATTTCAATAAAAAAAAACTTAGTAAAGAACTTAAGTGTATTTGCACTATCGCAGGAACTTCATCATAAAAAACACTTAATATAATTCATTACACCAAACTTCTGGCAAAAAAATTTCGGGTAGATACCTACCCTAAATTTAATTAGATTTGCTAGGCTCTAGCATTTCTCGAAGAATGTCTTTTAAACCTCGCAATTCTTGAATGCGGCCCAGTTCTGTAGAAAGTTTCTGTCGCTCCAACTGCATCACTCTTTCAAAAAATCTAGAGTTTCACAGTCTTTAGTTTTGCTGCCTCTGGTGGGAAGTCTTAGGACGGGTCTTGGTTCTGAAGGTGAGTCAAGAGATTCTTCATCTTCTTCTTCCATAGCGCTAAAAGTATCATGTACTTGAATGTTTGGGACGGATTCATTTGACTCATCCAGACTAGGATGCAGAACAGGAGATGGAAGTGTTGACCTTAAATTTTCAGGCGGAGGCACGATCGAATGCTTTGTCCCGTACACTTGATCAAGTTGATCGAAATGTTCCCAATAAGTAGCGTTCCTTCCAGTTTTTTTTATTTCGATTCTTAATTTTTTTATATGTTATTATAATATTTAGGAATTTTCTATGGATTTGAGTTTTGTTAAATTTCAAGTTAGGAGCTGCTTCTTGCATTTCTGAAAGAATCCTTCCCCACAGAAATGCTCTTGACTTTTTCCCAGACGAAAATTCTTTTTCATGCCTTAGTCTGGTAGTTATTAAAAGTTTTACTTCCGCAGCGCTGAAATACTCCCTGTAAAAAAATAGAAGCTTGTGAAACAAATTAAAATAAAGAATTCAACAAAAATTTATATATTTTTCTGTCAAAAGCGTTCTGTAAAAACGTTTATTTACTTACTTTTCTTTCTCTTCTGGCATTTTTCTTACTTTTTTGCCGTCGAATCAACAGTGCATCAGATATTTCTGCGATGCTTTTTTTCGTTATATTTGCGCATCAGTTTGATCAACTTTGCAATAATGAACACTTGACGTTGAAAGTGATGCCAAATGTTGCATTAATGAACATTTTGCAAAGCATCATGAGCATCATGAAAAGCAGGGAATAGTAGACTTAGCTTCAACAGCTGTTAAACAGGCATCATGTCATGGGTCGGAAGAGAACTCACGTGCAGTCAACAATGAACCAGTTCCACCACCCAGTAAAGAAGAATACTACTTAGCTACAAAAATGCTTAAGAACAACAAGGCCCCATGGTTTACTAGCGGAACTCCTCAAATACGGTTGCGATGTTTTGGTAGGGCAAAGGGTCCATGCACCAAATCATAAACCATATGCTCCATCTACAAAAATGACTATCGATTCATATCCCCTGCACGTTCCAGTGTGGTTTCCGGCCCGACAGTTCGACTATAGTAGACCAAACTTTCACATTAAGGCAAATCGTGTAAAAGACCAACGAATTTTAAGTCGAGACTCCCCATATTTTCATTGATTTCAAAGCCGCATATGATAGCATTCATAATCAGGGACTCTATTTGGCGATGGTCGATTTCGGTTGGCATACTGGTCACTCGTCTATTCTACTATAATTCACCAAAATATCCGTAGCATGCGTACACATTTTGATACGTTTTTAATTGACATTGATTTTTATTTCTGAGATATGGATCTTTAATGAAAAATTTTCAAGTTACTCCATACCTAACTTCACATTTAAGGCAGCATGTAATAATTTTTATTCGGCTGGTGGTGTGCAGTGTTTTATTGAAGCGATTTGGCGCCGAACATTGTTGTTGATCGTTTTAATATTAACAATTTTGATTGGATTAGTACATGTTGCGAGATTTATGGTGCTTGATACTGCTTTGTCGGTGTTTATAGATTTAATTTTTGTTCAGTTAATCCCTTCCTGGGTGATTTTACTGGCATTCTTGACAATATGATGTGTAAAAATCTTATAATTGATCTTATTGCTAGATCAACTGAAGTTGATAATTTTTTATCGGTTATGTCTTCCTTTGGTCTGGAAAGACTGATGACTTATCCTACGCGTGTGGTTCAAGATACACTGCAGTTCACTAGATTAGAAGCACTTTGTTTTTAAAACTGAAATTAAGTTTGTTACCGTTGTCTGTCCAGGAGAGAAAAAAAAATAATGGTGCAAGAACTGCCAATGAATACTCAACAAAACAATAAAAAAAAAACAAATCGTTAGAGCAAGTTAGCGGTTCTTCTGAGACTCTTTGTATAATTCGTCTCATTTACGCGTGCATAAATCGGTTCATAAGATTAGAAGCGCTCGAAGTAATTGCTGTGTTTGCTGGTTGCTTAAATTGTTTTGATATATTTAATAAAGTTACTGTAGTTAGCAGAACATCAAGTGTTTGTTTTTTTTGTCAAAAATGGGAAAGAAAAAAATATTAACATTTGAAGAAAGGGCTAAGATAGATGTTTACCACTCTCAATGATTAGCAAATCGTGCTATCGCCAAAAAAATCAACCGAAGTGATCATGTTGTTGATAATTATTTGAAATATCCGAAATCCTATGGGAAAAATTACAAAGGGAATACCGGCAAGTAAATCTACCGTTCGTCGAGTGATAAATAGTGCCCAATATCTGAAGCGACTGAAGCTGAGAAAAAAACCGCCATTGAATGACTTTCGTAAAAGTCAACGTCTGCAGTTTGCGAAAAATCATATGACTTGGACAGTGCAACAAGGTACGAGTTTGAATGACTGGCGGAAAGTAGTTTTTTCAGATGAAAAAAATTTAATTTGGACGGCCCGGATGGATATAATTACTACATTCACGATTTAAGAAAGGAAGAGATATTTTTAACTCGACGTCATAGTCGAGAAGGGGGCGTTATGGTCTGGGGTGGAATATCCTATTATGGCACAATTGACTTGGTAGTTCAGAGTACAAAAATGACTGGAAATAGCTATAAAGCGCTTTTCCAAAGATGAAAAACCTTTTTGGACCGCTCCCGTGGATATTCCAACATGACAATGCACCAATACACACAGCTCGTATCGTTAAGTCCTTCATTGCTAGTCAAATTGTTGAGATGCTTTCATGGCCACCTTATTCCCCAGACCTTAACATAATAGAAAATGTCTGGGGATGGGTGACTAGGAAAATATACGTCGGTGGAAGACAATTCGATAATAGGGAGGCTTTGATTGATGCAATTAATTCAGCCTGGAACGAGATTTCTCTGAACTACCTGACGTCACTATATAACTCCTTAAGCGATCGAGTTTTTAAAGTTATTTTAAAGAAAGGTAGGTCAACTCATTACTAATTAGGATACTATTAAGAAATACGAAATAAAAAAAAATATCTTTACAACAAAAAACATTTACAAAAATTAATTTTCCTACTCTCAAGTCAGCTTTAATCTTTGAGTTTTGTGATGAAGCTTACAGAGCACAGGATCCATCTACTGCCTTTGATTTGTCTTTTCAAAAACTGCAATTGCACTTACTAAGCGCGAGTATACAAACGAAAAGGAGTAACAGTCTTAAACCCTTAAAGCAGTGGATGTCTGGTACTTTACTTAGTTAAATCAGATACAAAAAACATTCTTTCAACTCTAGATTGATAAGGCATTTCGACAAGGTTTGTCAGGAGATAAAAACTGAAATACCTCGTCAAAGAGATAGTTTTTATTAGAACAGGTTAGCGCTTAACGTTGGTAATTCCAAAACAGAATGACAGGTTGTCAACGAAATTTTATCAATCAAATCAAGATTGCTGTCTTTCTTAGATAAAACTTAATTTTCTCAATTTGTGTTCTGAAATATACAGTAGTCTAAACGACTACCTGCTTCTCTTTTTATCGACATCACTAAAGCTTTTGACATGGTGGATCATAATATTTTGTTAAAATAAATTATAATACTGGTTTTAGAGGTTTTATCTACGACTGGTTAACTTCTTATTTACAAAATCGTAGTCAGAAGGTTAGGATTCGCAATTGTTCAATTGCAGAAACTATTATAAACATAGGTGTTCCACAGGGCTCTGTTTTGGTTTCTATTCTGTTTTTAATTTTTGTAAACTCGCTTTTCACCTAACGTTTCAAGGGAAAACTCACAGCTTTTGCCGATGATACTGCTTTGTCATATTATGGTAAGTGCTATTTTAGCTGACATTTAGATGTAAACAAGGATCTAGATTTATTGCGGAGATGGTTTAAATTTCATAAATTGGTAATTAGTAATAAAATTATGTTTATGATTTTTAATTTAATGAGTAGAATCTGTGGCAATATGCCACTTCAATGCTATTCGCCCAATTGCAATAGATTCCGTTAAGTTAATCCTTGTATACATGATCATAATTTACCCTCTTTGGATTCAATTGGTATTTTTGAATTGATTTAATTTCTTAATTTTACCGCATCCACATCGATAAATTTTCTATTTATTTGTATAATACTAATCGTACATTCGCCTCTTGTCAGCATCTGAAAACGGAATGTACTTCACTATTTCACTTTAAAGCTTAAGCCGTATTTTGTAAAATGTTTGAATTAAGTATACCTTTACATTGTATATATAGCTTTAAGATGAAATAAAGTTTATATCAAGGAAAAAAGACACAGAATGCACAGATTATAAGGCCGAAAGGCAATAATTTAATGATAGTTTATTTAAATATTTCTCCCTCAGTTTCAATTCGACTCAATTCTCCAAAGATCTAAATTGCAAAATCTCATTCAGCCTTCCAAATCACTGTAGTGTATTCATGACGGTCCTCAATTGCCGCTTATCTTTTAACGTGATGGGGAAACAATATAAAATTCACCGGGCCATGGGGACATTCCAGGTAATTGCATCGATTATGACCTCGCCAGACAGGGCACTGATATGCCAATTTTTTCGGAAAAGGAGCATCTTAACATGCCTCTCGCACTTGCAAGCTCCTAATTAAACGAAATGCAATAAGCGCTACTAATCGCAGGTGGTCTAATTGCACCACGTGACATACCACGAAACAGTTCTGGCCTAAGGTAGACCTCAAGCACTCTAAAAGTCGTACAACAAAGATCCTTGATAAGCACATAAGCATGTGTGATTAAGGGACACTGCATCGTTATATGAACCATGCTCCCGGGCTGGGCCTCTCTTCAAATGCTTTCCGCAGAAGCTGAGGAGGAAAAAGAGACTATTCTTCACCTCCTTTGCAATACTTCTTCGGCAATCTCGGCGAACTCGCAAATATAGGCATCAACTATACCTCCAACGCCTTATTCTTTGCTCCAGTTGGTTCAACGAGTAGTGTTTTTGAGATCATTTATCATGTGGTATCAATGGACCTATACTCTAGCCTAAGTGAGGCAGCACTTGATGTGGCCTGCCACCCGAATCTAACCTAACCAACATATCTTGAACCCTAGTTCCAACCATACGCACGAAAACCAGCATCAACAATTTATTCCTGCGTAGCATTCAATGGAATTCAAAATTACTTCCACAAGCAAGTTGAAACACCAAATAAAAAGACATTAGATCTCTCTGTTACAGGACAAGATATATTAACAATTTTGCCGAGCATGGGACAGTCGAAAGAATACCTTACCATCGAAACCCCTCAGTTCGGACGGAGGAAACAATCGCTGCTGTAGCTGCTGCCATACAAAACAATCCAAGAGTTTCGACAAGAAGCTTATCTGCTCAAATGGGTATAAGCAGACAGTCATTGCAGTCAATTATCCACAATGATTTGGACTTATTCCCATAAAAAATTCAAATGGCCAACAAACTGAACGTAGCAGACTTGCCGATTCGCTTGAAATGTTGCCAAAAGATGCTTCAAATGGTGGAAGAGGACGGAAACATTTTGAACTGTCTTTTTATGTCTGACGAGGCCCATTTCGATTTAAACGGCAACATAAACAAACAAAATTGACGAATATGGAGTGCTTCCAACTCACAGATACACCATGAGACGGAATTGCATCCACTTCGTGTCACAGTGTGGTGTGCAGTTTCATCACGCTGCATTGTCGGGCCCTACTTCTTCGAAGAAAACGGTTACACCGTTACGGTTACTGGAGACCGTTACTTGAGCATGTTGAAAGAGAGCAACTCCTCACATAGCCCGGCCCGTTATGACAGAATTGCGACGAAAATTTCACAATAAGCTGATATCCAGAAACTCCACATTCCGTTGGCTCCCCAGGTCGCCTGACCTTACTGCACCTGACTTTTTCTTGTGGAGTTATTGCAAACAGGAAGTCTACAAAGCAAAACCAATAAATTTGAAGGAACTAAAGCAATCCATTCGAGAAACAATTGTGGCTATTCCAAGCAGTAATGAACAACTTTTTTTATTAAGATGCCGCACATGCATCAACGAGCACGGGGGGCATTTAAATTCCAGTATTTTTAAAACTAAACTACACTGAAAAAAAAAAAAGTTATTTGAGTTTCTTAATGTAGCAATATTCATAAGCCACCCTATACTTTAGTTTTAACACTTGACATTTTGCTTTTCGTTGCTATGCCTGGAAAGACTCCGGCTAGGGCGATCTTATTCTCATTCAACCTCCCTGGATGAAGTTCCTCTTTCCACATAAGAAGTCCACAAGTATAATTACGTTGTGGCAGTACTTGATGTTTCGCTGCCGGTGTATAAAACCGTCCGGGTAAAAGTAACTCGAGAAAGTTTTTGCCACAAAAAGTTTTAACCCCCTGCAAAACCGGATTTGCTTTTTTTAACTTTTTATTGAGCATGATGACATTAGATACATGGCTTCTGTGAAAAGTTTTCTTCCCCATGACTACAGGGACTGCGGGTCAAATGGAGAAATTTGTCTTTATCCTTTTAGAAAAGGGTTCTATCAGAAATCAACTGAAATTGAAGGTACGTACATTAGATGTAGCATGTGTGTGTGTTCGCCAGAGAATAGCATCAAGTTTCTGACATGCGGTTTTACCCCATTGAGCGTACGCTGATCTGAACTTAGTTTTGCATTACTCAAACAAAAAGGAACCGATGTGTGTGTCTAAAAGCCTTTTGAAGATTATAGGTGGGTTTCAAATTTAAGTGGGGAAAGAAATTTGAGAAAATTTGGATAAGCAAGAATGCCCACTGGCTTTTAGTTTCGTGACTAATATACTCATACTTATAAATAATACTGAAGGCTATATTTATTTACGCGTCACTGAGTCTAAGAAACTAGGTGCAACTAGACCAACATTGATAAAGCGAGGTTGCCTAGAAGTCCAAAAGTGTAAGTCTCATTGGAGAGGTTGTAACAATCATAAATACCGTCGGTATGTTCATCTACCTTCTCGTGGTGCTTAAGTAAGGCACAGGTCAGGGTTGTGGTAAAACTTCTCTCGTAGAACTGAACTTGAATTGAAAAAAAAAAAAACACGATCTAATCTGATCAATCGATCAACCCTTAACTCAAAGGTGACTGGGGTGCTATGCCGAGGTAGCTGTGATAAGGTAGGCAAAACTCCTGGTACACTGGGTTCAGGAATAATTGAACAGATAATGGTGACTCCTCAGGGGGAACTCAATCCTCTGTTGTATTGGGGATCTCTGCCTATTCGGTCTGTTATATATTCTCCCCTACTAGTGGGTACATATGGAATAATTCTAAAATAAAAACTTAGAAAAATCGACGCGCCTTTGGAAGGCTTCGGAGGAGTCTAAAAAATTCTGATAAAATGAAACTGAAGAAGCTCGATGGATCAATGAAACAGGAATGCGTTAAGAGGTCAGTCAAGACTCCGGAAAGAGGTTAGAAAACTCGACTCTGACTGAAGTTGCGCAATCAACTTTTCCCGTACCGTAAAAAGCTCAGGGTGGTTCAATTGAACCTTCGTCAAAGCAAAGAATCGTCAGCAATGATGACTAAATGTTTTGATTAGGATTCTTTTGATCAGTGTTGTTATGGTAATCGTATATTTTCTCAGTTCGAAATCGTATTTGTCGTATTTTCTAATTGCACTAGTACCAAAAGTGCGTTTAAGAGCGTAGAGGTCATAATTGTACTTAATTTGGATATTATTTTGTAATACTAGTGAGAAATCGGACAGCTTGAGCTTAAAGATACTTTTCCTATTATTGGAATTGTAACTATTTCTGAGTTTCAACCAAATTTAACTTAGGAGTGTTTACTGTTTACTTGTCTACCAATTATATTTATACCCTCTTAGGGGTAATTCGAACTCTACTGAAATATGCCTTATTTATATATATGGTAATTCTACCGCCATATAAAACTGCACATGGTAAGCGGTTAAGAAAAGTAAATGCTTTTAAAATTTTACCACTTTTGATTTAACAACCAATATGCTATGTTTAAAATTAATGCTACCTGAGGGTACCGTGTTTTTAAAAATTATTTTAAGAACAATACAAAACAAAATAAATGTGATTCTTCGTTTCATCAGCATTTTCGTTTTATTTAATAAAAAATTATATATTTAATAAAAAATTAAATAATAATACGAGTTAACATATTTTCACTATTTCTACAAACAAGTTTTTCTTTTCAGTATTGCGAAAGTCGATAAAAAAATGAACACAGTTGTTATTTTAATATCACATTAAATACGATTTATGTAATAAAAGGTTTTTTTTTAATAAATAAATACTATGAACTACAAAAAAAAGAGCAAGAACAAAAAAAATATTCACAGCATAAATAAATAAATAAAAGTTTATTGTTTCAAACGCAACATAAAACTTTGATTTCAGTCAGTCTAAATTTGTTTACAAAAGCTCGTTTAATGGAATTCTTAGAACTACAAAACAAAAATGTAACGAACATTTTATGAATATATTTATGATATTACAACTATACTTTTTTAAACTTTTGAAGTTATAAGAAATAAATGATAGGTTGTAGTTATATTATGTAATTGTATATTGTAAACTTTTGACTTGTAAATATCAACATTAAACATATCTATTATTAAGTTTAGAATTAATTGTAAGGTCATAGCAATTACAATTGTTAATTCTTAAATAGTCTTTGCAAAGTAATATTCCTTCCAATGTATTAACCTCTAGTCTGTTTCGCGTTTTTGTTTTATGTATTGAGTTTTATTTGCGAAAATGATCTTTCAACATTCGCGCTAGAGTTCGGCAAACTCAAAACATTAAAAACGAATTTCCATTCTAATGTTCTTCAAATTCTCTTCGAATAAGTTATTGAAATCAATATTTCTAATTTCTCTGTATTCGGAGTCAATCTTTTGAATTTCATTTGGCAAAACTAAATTTGGAAACAAATTAAATAGATTGACTAGTGTTGTGTTTTCTTATTTTGAAGACTTTTTTTGGATCAAGACCAATGTTTTGAAAAACTTCGTTATTGAAATCGAATCTTTTTAATATTTGATCACTAAGTTCTTGAAAAAAAACAAAACACAATCACCTTTGAATGCCTTTATTTGAGTCGGGCTGATTTTCGCAGAATTTTCGGATATATAAATACTGACTTCAGTTCCTAAGTACAAGTTTTCATGCAGAAGAATATTTTTTTCCAATTTATAATTAATATTTTGAATATCTGATTCAGATTTTATATATTCTGATTTAAGGAAGCAATCGGACAAAGAAATAAGTAGGATTTTTTATTTGCGGATAAATCAGATGTATTTGTGGACTCTCGCTCTGGAAAATTCGATTTAATTTATTTATTTCCGGAAGAATGTATTTAAACAAATTTAAGTACATTGGCGATAAAATATTGCATAAAGAAGCAGCAATTGTTTTTGAATTATCGATGTTATCGAGTTTCGCTTGAAAGCAAAAATAAATCTTTAACGGCTCGTACAGTTCCAAAATCCGATCTACAACTGCTTCCAAAGACAGCAACCTAGTTTGGCGTGGATGTAGAAGCTTTTTTGCTTTTATATCCAAAAGTTTCCTAATTTTTTGAATATAGATATCATGAGCCATACTTTCTATATTTGATGGCATCTTAAGGCAGGCATAGGAGGCGCAGATTGCGAAGGAACGGCAAATGCATTTTAAAACAATTAAATTTTGGCAATCTTGTTTTAATAGGGTTCATACTGGATTATGCCTCCCAGTCATATTATAAGCGCCATCTATTCCATATCCAATTAGATTTTTTAATCAATGCCAAGCTCATTGAAAGTTTGTACAATTGAATTGTAAATAGATTTGGAGTCCGCGTTCGTTACCTTTTTCAGCGAGAGCAAACAATCAATAATTTTAAAACTGTGCGACAATCGAACAACAGTACTTAAAATTTTTGTTGTTGAAATCTCCGTTGACTCATCAACACATATAGAAAACTTTAGTGTTTTCAAAATTTCAGAGAGAATTTCGTGTTGCACACATCCGAAAATATAAACCACAGTTGATCAAAGTTTAAGTCGTCCACAAGTCACTCTTTTAACGATATGAGAATCAGGAAATGCGTTTTTAACATAGGCACAAGATGATCCCCCAATATAAATGGCAGGTTCCGCTATTAAAGCTGGCAGTTGAAATTCTGCCTTTGATACCATTTCGTTAAAATGAATGAACTTCGAAAATGTATCAGCAATTGTGTGATGATTTGCCTACAGATTATATTTTATTTAGTTAATTATTTTTTTAAGAAATATACAGGCTGTACAAGATTCAATCTAAGTTGTCCATTAAAATGTTGATATAAAATATCTTTACATGCTACTCATGTGATAACGTGTTCACATATTCACATAAAGTGATCCCCGAAAACTCTGAAACGCGTTATCTGGCTAATAACGCTTCTAAAAGTTAAGCTTTTTGTAAAACTTCATTCAAAATCTACCGGTTAAATGAACGCACACAAAAAAAAAACCTTAAAGTTATGTTCAGACGATTGCCAGATCTGCCAATATTGTCAAGTCTACAAATGATCTCACAGTGAGCTGCAAATGATCTGACAGTAGCGAACTGTATTACAATACCAAATTACCAGTTCACACGGTTGGCAGATGTTTGCTTATTTGCAGATCTGTTTGCAACCCATGGGAAGACATATTAATATTATTAAAAATAGTTAATCGGTGGTGAAGTCTTGATTGAGAAGCACGTAATAATAGAACAACAAAAATTGAAATGGGACAAAAAGATGCAGTTGCGATTGTTTTGGCCGCTTACGTATTTGAGAGTTGCGAGGAGGATGAATTGCAACACAAATGTCGGAGTGTTTGAACGAAAGATTGGGTGGCTCACCGAAAGCAGGAGAGACGCAAAATTCCTCGTGGGATTGAGACCTGAGTAGCGGGAATTGTATGGACTCCAAACAATTCGATGATATCCTAACTTAGGTGACTCCGCATATCGAAAAGCTTTCAGATTCGAAATGTGAGTGAAAACAAAATAAAATTAAAAAACACTTAAGCTAATTGCTTTAAAGCATCTACCTAATCGAACTTCCTTCGGAAAAATTAAACAACGAAATAAACATTTGCAGATAGATTTACAAGCATCATACAACAGAAAATACAAAATATACCTAAAACAACAAATTATTAGAAAGGATCATAAATACATGTAGATCCTTTTCGAAGTAGTATTAAAAAAGAAAAGGGTTATAAACTTTCCTCGTTGTTATATCGACTTCTTTGTCCACGTCCACACACCAACATAATTTATTTAACTCACACATTTTGCACCAATCTAGAGAAAAATGCAAGGAAAACTGCACCGAAACTTAACTTTGGTCGTTGAAATCATGTAAAATATTTGTCTACAAATGAAAAATTTGCTGATGTCGTAACCACAGCACATCTGCCAGTAGCAAATGAGTCTGCAAATGTCCTAAACGTCTGACAATGATAAAATTGTGTGTTCAGACGAGTGGCAGATACCTGACAGTATTATTGTCTCATGGTGGTCTGGCAATTATCTGACAAAGACTTTTCTGCAAATATTGGTAGACTAAATTGCCAGTTCACACGTGTGGCAGAGATTGGGAACATTTTTTTCATTTTCAGACTGAAAATATTGTCAGATCTGGAAATCGTCGTAACAGAGATTTAAAAAATATATAAAATTAGTACATGCCTATCAAACAAAAAATGCGTTTGCTATCAATTAGATTTACCATTTTTAGATAAAATACGAAAAAAAAACACTTAGTTTGGCATTCTTCAAATGGGATTCCGTTTTAGAATGTTTCGTAAGGTCGTTTTTGCCAGAAGATCCCTTTAAATGGGTATTGCATACGGAGTAAAAAGCCAAATATTCCGGCTTATTCGAGGGTTTTATCCATCGCGCATAGGCCTTCCCACAAAGAATTATATTTATGGGAACATTTTTGTTTATAGTATATTATACAACATTAGAAACGGGTGTGGTTTCCTGAGTCTGCTGACGTTGAGGCTTCCAAATTTATGAAATCGCAATTTACGACTTGTTATTCCTCCTGAACGTGATTTAATTCAGATTCTTCAGAGCCGTCCTCAATTTCATCAATTTGAAAACTCGATTCTGATGATTTGATTTTAGCTAAATATGGTACAAAATTTATTTATTTTGGGGTTTTGGAAAGTGTAATAAATCCTTACTCGTTTTTTTTAAAACTTATCCATAGCCCATTTTAACCGTTGCAATTTTGCAATCATAAAAGAAGATTAAAACTACAAAAATTACGGAAACCGAGACCGAGCGTCAAACCAACATTCTGCGTGCAATTAAACAACAATAACAATACGAGCAAGAAAGAACGCGAATATGCAAAAGAAAAAGTAGACATTGCTAATTTCACAAAACGCAGCAGCAGCATAGCCAGTAGCCGGTAGCCCATCAGGCAAAAAAACAAAAGAGCTCGCTCGGTAATCTATGTCGGCTAAGTGTTGGCGAGGTAACGTTATTTTAAATGCATTTCTAAATTTTTGTGGGCTCTTTTTCTGAAATTGTATTTTATTTATAGAGTCGTATTTCGGTTTAAACGTCGTATTCTATGTTTGTATAATATCGGAAAAATCTTAAAAATATTTATGAAATCTTAGAAAATGGGTTGAAAAAAGTAAAAATCGGAGCGTCGGATTAGCTCTCAGAAATCGTAATAAAACGATCACGATACGATCGCATAACAACGCTGGTTGGTGGTTCTCAGGAGCGAGAACTTCGCACCAACCAATTGAAGCGGCCTGTGTAGAAAATATATGTATTTTACCTATAAAGTCGTAGCAATAAAAACAATGTTTTAAGCAGGGACTGTTACGTGTGGCAACACTGGCCAAACGTGTTTTACATTGTAAAATGTCATGTAAGAGTTAGTTCTCGGTCGGTCTATGGCCGAGAGAGATGTTTTTTTACTGCGAAGAAGCGGAGATAATAAATGTGGGTTTCTTGTATATTTTGCCCACAGTAAAAATCGGTGTATTATACAACATTGCCAAAAAAAAAAAACAAATTTTGCAAAATGTGAGCATAACTTAAAACGAAAGGCACGGGCAAAATCGGGCGGGTAGGTACAGCTCTACAGTAAAAGAGACTATGTCCGTCCAGAACGGATTGTTCGATTTGTACGATTTTGGGCTTGGTGGGGTCTGTATGGAGAACCGCACATTAAAAAATGGATAGAAAAACGGGTAGTTGAATTCTTTGATGTTCCGGGTGAAATTTTAAGCTGGCTCAGTTATAATTTTGTTGCGCAACCTCAGTGCACCGAAAGATTGCAACGGACCGCGTTTGATTTGATTGTGAAGAATCTCAGATCAAATGTAATGCAGGCGACGATTTTGAGTGCAAAATTCAACGGCATACATTATAATTCCGCGGATTCCGCTCATTCAGAACGATTTGGCATTCGTATTTAAGCATCTTCAATTTTCCGTGTGTCTCGCTTTCACTATGACGAATAATATGTCGCAAGGACAATCGCTGAATATTTGTGGCATCAATCTTGAATTCCAATGACAATTGTGTGTGGCGTGCTCATGTGTGAGCAAACCTTCCGCTTAGTACTTCGTTTACCATAAAGCGCTTTAGTGAAAAAGTGGAAGGCAGGCTGACACGTCATTCATTGCAAAAATTACAGGGTCCGCCAAATAACTTTTTTTTTTTTTTTTTGAAAATGCTATAAAAAAAAACTACTGAATATTTTCTCAAATTTATTTTTTTATTTGAAAGTACCATCCTTCCGGTTAATAATGGAAAATAATTTCATTCAAATGGCTGCCTCGGCTGGCCATGCAGTAGCCTACACGATCGGTCCTATTTTTAAGCACAATATCGATTGTGTGCAGCTGTATTTCACCAATGGCTTCACGAATATTGTCCTTTAAAGCGTCAATTGTCTCTGGCTTATCGGCATAACACTTATCTTTTACCGCACCCCACAAATAATAGTCCAACGGTATCAAATCGCAGCTCCGAGGAGGCCAAACGACATCAGCTCTGCGGCTGATAATGCGATCTTCAAAAACAGAGGGCAAAACATCGAGTGTAGCTTCGGCTGTGTGGCACGTAGCGCCGTCCTGTTGAAACCAAATATTGCCAATATCCTCCTCTTCAATTTCTGTGAACAAAAATTCGTTCAACATGGCCATTGACTGTAACGGCCACTCCTTGCTCATTTTCGAAGAAAATTGGCCCAATTATGCCTCTGGACCAAATTCCGCCACAGCAGCAATTTTCTCGGGTGTACGCACTGTTTTTGGCTTTTCACGCTTTGGTTTATCGATGAGGATGCCAGTTTCTTTCTCTTTTTTCACAAGATAACGAACATACGGAGCTGACGGTGCTTCTTTTCTTCCAAATTCCGCACGCAATTTTCGCACACATTCTGCAACATTACCATGATTTTCAAAGTAATGCCTTCTCAGCGTTGTTCAAGCGTATACACAACCATATTCGTTCAGCGGAAGGATAAAACTAATTATCTGTCAAATCAGACATGAGCTAAGTGTTACCATTCGCGAAATAAGCACTAGTTGAAAAAAAAAGTTAGATGGCGGACCCTTTATATAGCTTTTGACATAGACACATTATTACTAGATGGTGCATTTCATATAAAGGAAATGGTTATTCCGAAACACCCCAATATCTAGATGGCGCCACCGTGAAAATATACCTCAAACTCGGATACATGCTGCAAATCACTTAATCTGAGGTGTTCTGTTGAGAAACATTTCCGATCAACGTGAACCGTGGAGCTCGTTGGCTTCGCAGTGAGGTTTATACCTGATTCTTCTTTATTTTCCTTTTTCGCAAAACAAACAAAATGTTCCTTGGTTCTTACGGCATCATGTATGAGACTTTTGATATTGCGTTGAGGAAATGTGCTTAAAGAAAACCAAAGAAACAAAACAAAAAATAATTACTCGTGTGCCTCTTTTCTTTCTTCATTCATTCTCGCCATCCCCAACCGTCGGTATAAAAAGTCTTTCTGATATGACAAACCAGGGTAGGAACTGGTTTTGGTTTGGTTTTTCTTATAGAAGAGGAGGAAAAAGGAAAGGAGATGCAATATTATGATTAAGTATCAATCAATAGCAAGGTGAGGGAGGATGGTGCAAGGGATGATGCCTTCACACAGAGCTATGGGGTATTCGCGCCAAATTGTATATGATTGGGTATGCAGCTGTATACATTTCCTCAGATTTCATTTCTTGATTCTTTCGATATAGACAACTTAGTGAAAATATTATAGTTGGCTTTTGCTTTTAATTAAAACAATATTGTAAATGCACCAATAAGAGGTGTTATTTTGGTATTCAAAGAAAAATGTAATTTTTTGAGATAAATGATCGAATGTTTATTTCATAATAAAGAGAAAGATATGCCGTTAATAATTAAAAACAACATCAGCCAAATGGCCACAACAACAACACGCATACAGGACCATATCCTTTTCATGAAATTTTCCATAACCAAATCGCAAAGAGGCTGCAATATGTCCTCGATAGCCTCACGAATTTTATCTTTGAGGTCTTGAATCGACGCTGGGCTGTTGGCGTAGACCTTGTCTTTCACGTGGCCCAAAGGAAGAATTCGCAAGGTGTTAAATTACAAGATCTCGGTGGCCAATTGTGATCACCTCTTCGAGAGATAACACGGTCCGGAAACTTTTCCCGTAAAAGATCAATGCTTTCGTTGCTTGTGTGGCACGTAGCGCCGTCTTGTTGAAAGTAAACGTTGTCCAGATCAATACCATCCAATTCCGACCATCATCTCTCGATAGCGCAATCCATTCACCGTTACTGTTGATCCAACCTAATTTTCGAAAAAGTAAGATCCAATGACCCCCCGGACCATAAACCGCACCAAACAGTCACACGTTGAGGATAAAGAGGCTTCTCAAAAATAACTCTTGGGTTTTCCGAGCCCCAGATGCGACAATTTTGCTTGTTGACGTAGCCACCGAGAAGGAAATGGGCCTCATCAGTCAAGATGATTTTTCGATGGAATTCCGGATCATTTTCATGCATTTCAAGGACCCAATCAGGAAAGTCACGACGTTGTTGATGATCGGCCGGCTTGAGTTCTTGTGTTAACTGAACTTTATAAGCCTTAAAACCCAAGTCTTTATGCAAAATACGGTGTAATGACGTTTGTGGAATGCCCAATTCCAAAGAACGCCAAGGAATGGACAAACCTGGGTTGTCTTGAACACTTTGGGCTACAGCAGCAATATTCTCAGTTGTTCTTGAGAGACGTGCACGGGTTTTATGACTGTAAGATTTTCACCATTTTTTTAGTGAATTTTAAAAACTTCAATGCGTTTTGAAGCGTGTATCGTACCGTGTGTACCATTTTTAGTAATGGCGTGGTTTCTGCTTGTGAAATGTCAAAGAATAAAAGCATTAAAAGTGACAGCTACCGAAATAGCGGGTCATTCACAATAACACCTCTCATTATGGAAAACCCATAACAATATGAGAAAAAAAGTTAAATGTGCAGTGAAAATTCGAAAGATTTTCCCGAGAGGCATTATTTTCGATCCCGAAAAAAACATAAGATAGGGAAGTATTTTCGTATTTTTATAGAACTAGTAAACATAGTAATATAGTATGTAACTACCTGTATAATATACGTTTTCTTTTGTGTATGATAATTTAAATGAATTCGTGTGTTTCAAACTATACATAGTTAACTGAATTATAATTATAATAGATTCCGAGAAATGTACATTACACTCGTAAATACATATGATAATTGACATTTTAATGTCGACTTTCAAGCG
Source organism: Cheilosia grossa (assembly GCA_963082955.1). Taxonomy (NCBI): domain Eukaryota; kingdom Metazoa; phylum Arthropoda; class Insecta; order Diptera; family Syrphidae; genus Cheilosia; species Cheilosia grossa. Next base: position 31,504,101 of record OY720144.1, read on the forward strand.
AACTACATAGGTAGGTACCTACCTATAAATTATTATTATTCTTTATGTAGTTATTTTGTGTCATTCATGCAATCAAAGTTTCAAAGACGCCAATATGAAACCTGAAAATTTATCTCAATAAAAGTTCGAACATAAACGCAATATTTTTCTTGTGGCAATGCTATAAGTGGAATTAAAAAAAAAGTGCTGTGTCAGTCAATCATTCAGTTGGTATCTTTAATTTTCCTCCATTCACTTCACAGCATCAGCAATCAAAGAAGTACATACATATATACCTGTCTACTTTAAATAATTTATCATAATCCTTAATCATGACCTTTGCCAATAAAATATCGGAATATGCACACATACTACCTAATTATTTCACATTTCCATAGACACATTCTTTCCACATTGTTGTCTTCATAAGATACTCCATCCCCATCGTCATCAGTATTGTCACGCTAAAAGTACGTTAGCCCTACCACACGCACCATACAACTATCTATATGCTATATATATCAGGCAAAAAGAACCCGATCTCGATTTCCTCATCGATTTCATTTGCTATTTTTCTTCCTCCTCTGCAACATGTTTGTGTATCTTGCAAATACCAATCAACACAAAAAAGGTTTATAAGTTGACCAACTGCATTGGGACGCCATCTATTAGGAGTAAAAGTGTGAGGTATACGCTGTTCCAGGTCGGGGTATGAAATGCACCATCTAGTAATAATGTGTCTATGCTTTTGATAATAAAATTACGGACAAACATTACAAATTAAATTCATTTAAAATTCACTTTGTTAGTAAAAATTGGGTTTAAGCAATTAAAATAACAAAAATTACTTGTGTATAGGTAACTATAAAAACAATAGGTTCGTAAGAAAAAAATAAATTCATTTGATAATGTAGGTAAGTACTTTGCGTAAGAACTTACACCCATAAGGGACGAATAAACTTCTCCATCTCTGCATCTCTAATGGACGTTGTCGAAAGTTCAGTATATTTAATGTGAAACCAATTATCACAAACATTACACCTAATGTTTTCAAAAAAACACTTCTTCAACGTCAGTGAGAACGTCTTCATCACAATTGTGACATTTGGGAACAGTCTTTGTGCGATGTACGGTGTTTTTCTTTTCGGCTCTTTTCTTGAGCCTCCTTGAATGAACAAGAGGTATTAAACATACCCATGTCTACAAATAATATCTGTTGATTTCAAAAGGGAAGGTTTTATTGGCCAAGGAGTGTTCAAGGAGAAACTGTCCACTCTAACGATTCACTTCCCGTTCGTCAACGCCGTTTTTTTTCGTTTGTTAGAAACCGGAGGAAAGAAAACGCACAGTTTCACAACGTTATAAGAATTAATCCGTTTTATTAAAGTTTAGTTTTATATATAGCAAAAATGACATTATATACAATACAACCACTGACAACTATGACAAATCTGACAATCTAGTTTTCGTAACCTTGAGCCTTTTGCTTGGTTAATACCTTTAGGGTAATGTAGTTACAATTGATAATATAGAAATTGTTCAGAATAAATAAAAAAATATCTTAATCTGCAACATTCTCCCCCGCCGTGAACTAATAAGTTCGCCAAGTATTCAACCGACTCCAGAAAACTGAAAAGTGGCAGCACTGAACAACCAACTCCAATTCGCCTCATTTGCTTATCATATCTCCAACCCAGCTGTGTGAATTAGCAATTTTACTTTTCTTCTTCTTCGATCTGTTGGAGAAACAATTAGTTGGAACGAGACAGACATATCAATAAATAACATAGAGATTGATACACAAAACCCTTTCGTGTTCTATGAGTGAGTAATATGAATAGCCATTTGCCCTTTGCCTTTGCCATTGCCGATGTAGATAAGTGTTTTCTCTTTCCTTCTACCTATAGCATTTTGATAGCCGATCGGTTTCGTTTTACTATCAAGTATTGTTGTGAATGGCTTCGCGTCGGTTCGGTTTTTTAATTTTTACGTGTGATTTGTTTTTTTATTTTGTGTAATATGTTCCTTAATATGTGATATGTGTAATTAATTTAAATTCGGTGTGTGTGCATTCGATGATGCCAGTGATTTCATATTTGCAGGTAAGTTGTATTTTAAATGATTTCATTTTAAATTTTGGATTGAGTTGGGGTCAAATTTCAAATTTCCATGAATGGAAGCTTGGGAAATTTGACGATAGGTTCTTTTTATTCTTATTATTATTATAATTATTATTATTATTATTTGTGTGGGGTAGTATGTATGTTTATGCTTACTTCGTTGAAGCGGACTGTATTAATAAGTATTATTATATGGTTTTGTGAATGATTGATAGAGTGAGTTTCATCAGTGTTAAATGTGTAGGGAAATTTTATCCCATGTGAAATTTATGTTTATATGTTCAGTGGTGTGTGGTGTTGAGTTATTAACATTATTTTATTATATTTTTTTTTTTTGATATTTTACTTGTGAGAAATGTGCATGCATGAAAATAGTGTGTGTGAAAATGTGATTTATTAATTACATTTGTAATATATATTTTTGTTTATTGTGGTTAGAGATTGGGTTCTTCGACTGATTTACTACTTGGTAGTATGCAAATTTTGGTGATTGGTCTTTTTAGCTCACCAGTTTTTGTTTTTAGTGTTACGACGCGAACACGGTTGTCTGCTCCCGGATGGACTTGTGAAACTCGGGCCAGACTCCATTTGGATGGCGGAATCCGTTCATCCTTTATTAGAACAAGGTCTCCTAACTGTGGTTGAGACTCGCTTCTAAGCCATTTTGGGCGCTGCTGCAAACGCGACAGATACTCGGAACTCCATTGCTTCCAGAAGGTCTGCAACATTCGTTGTATCCGCTTCCACCGATCGTTGTAGCAAATGTTTTCGTCGACGATGTCTGGCTCTGGTATACCTTGCATGGGCTCTCCTATGAGAAAATGTGCTGGAGTCAGGGCCATGAAGTCATCTGGGTTGTTGGTGAGTGGACACAGGGGCCTCGAGTTGAGGCAAGCCTCAATTTGAGCCAGTAGTGTAGTCAGCTCTTCAAAGGTAAATGTTGAATTCCCTGCTACTCGTTTGAGGTGATACTTCACCGACTTGACTCCTGCTTCCCATAATCCTCCAAAGTGTGGAGAAGCTGGTGGGATAAAATTCCACTTTACGCCTTCGCCAGCAAAAGTTTCGGCAATCTCACTTTTACTATACTGGGCTGCTTTGCGCAGTGCTTCCAGCTCCCTGTTGGCGCCAACGAAGTTTGTTCCACAGTCGCTGAAAATCTCTTTGCAGAAACCTCTTCTCGCTGAAAATCGCCTAAATGCAGCTATAAAGGCTTGAGTTGTCATGTCACTGACAAGCTCAAGGTGAATCGCCTTGGTAGCCAAGCAAATAAATATGGCAAAATATGCCTTAAACGTTTTAGTTCCTCGACCCTTCCACGCCTTTACTTCAATGGGACCAGCATAGTCCACTCCAGTGAAGCTGAAAGGTCGAGAAACTCGCACCCGAGGTGCAGGTAAATTGCCCATTACTTGTTGAGCAGGCTTTGCTCTATACCTGTAGCATATGTTGCACTTGTGGATGTGCTTCTTCACGATGGTTTTTATATTTAAAATCCAAAAACGCTGGCGAAGGTAGGCGATCATCTGCTGAGTTCCTCCATGAAAGGTTTTTTCATGCGCGTCCTGCAGTAACAGATTAATAAAATGATGACTTGGCCTTAGAATTATCGGATGTCGTCGTTCATAACCCAAGTCCGCATTTTGTAATCGACCTCCTACCCGCAATATATTCTCCTCATCAACGAAAGAATTTAATGATTTTAAACCCTTTGTTTTTCCTAGAAACATTTGAGTTTGAACAATCCTAACTGCCAGCTTTAAGGCTGAATACAATTCCATCGGAGAATGGGTGTCTAATATTCGTTGAGTTGGTGGATTTCGGATATTGGACACGAACCTCAAACAATATGCTAATATCCGCAGCAGTTTCTGAAGATTTGAATGTCGATGAATTAACATGTCGATGTCATTGCATTCAGCTTCAACAACATGTGTCTTAATTATTGTTCGACTTTCCTCCTCCGTCGCTATATATATCGGTTGACCTGGCATTGTGAATTCCCACTCCGACCTAAGAAATTGTGGACCGTTCCACCAGAGAGTGTTTCTACCTAAATCGGATGGAAAAAGACCACGCGATGCCAGATCTGCTGGGTTTTGTAGAGTTGGAACATGTCTCCAAATACTACAATTTGTGATTCGCTGGATTTCTGACACGCGGTTGCTTACAAACGTCTTCCATCGGGACGGCGGTGATGTGATCCAAGCCAAGGTTATAGTCGAGTCTGACCAGGCGTAAGTCTTCGCGTTACTCAGCCTCAAGACTCTTGCTGTATAGTCTAACAGCGAGGCCAGAATAACGGCTCCACAAAGCTCTAGTCTGGGAAGCGTAACCGTTTTCAATGGAGCAACCTTTGTTTTTGAAATAAGTACGTGCATATGTATGTTGTTGTCCTCATCTAAAACACGTAAGTAGATAACTGCACCGTAAGCCTTTTCGGAAGCATCACTAAATCCATGAATTTCTACTCCTTTATTTTGTTTACGTAGCTGAATCCATCGGGGCATGTGGATTTTCTCAAGTAATGGAAGTTCCTGACATAAGACATCCCATTCCTTCTTTACCTCCAAGGGAATTGGTTCATCCCATGACACTCCGCGCCACCAAAGTTGCTGCATCAACATTTTTGCCTTTACGATACAGGGGGAGATCCATCCAAGCGGATCGAAGAGACGTGCGATTGTCGACAGCATTGTTCGTTTGGTGGGAAACTGAGCAACATCGGAAGACACATTTTGGAACGAAAAGGAGTCGTCAGTGGGGTACCACTTTATACCCAAGGCCTTTATGTGATCTGTGGCGTCAAAGGGTAACGAAAAACCTAACTCCTGCTGATCCAATGGGATGCCTCTCAGTACCTCCTGCGAGTTGCTCGTCCACTTTCTCAGGTTGAATCCTGCGGTGGCTAGCAACGACCGCACCTCATCTCGTTTTTCGATGGCTTCGTCTACAGTGTCAGCTCCAGAGATCAAATCGTCAACGTACATCTCCTCTCGTACTGACTTTGCACCCGCAGGGAAGCGTGCCTCTTCATCAATGGCCACCTGGTTGAGAGTGCGAATTGCGAGATAAGGTGCGCTTGCCGTACCGAAAGTCACGGTATCCAAACGATACGTTTTGATCGGCTCATTCTTGCTGCTCCGCCAAAAGATAAGTTGGTAATATGCATCTTTCTGTTTCATTCGTATCTGTCGATACATCTTCTCGATGTCAGCTGTAAAGGTAATTTTATGAGTTCTCCACTTCAATATAATATCAATAATATTATTTTGCCTTTTAGGGCCCACCATCAGTCGGTCGTTCAAGGACGTACCATCTGATGTTTTTGCTGCAGCATCGAAAACGACCCGAAGCTTGGTAGTTGAACTGGCCTCTTTCAAAACCGCGTGATGTGGGACAAAATAATGATGTGGTGTTTGAAGAACTTCATCACTGCTGGGATTCAATTCGGTCATCTGACCAAGTTTCAGGTATTCTTCAATACATTTTGTGTAGTCCATGTGTAGTGTCGGGTTATTATCCAGACGCCTCTCCAATTGATGATACCTACGCAAGGCTCCTAACTTCGAGGCCCCAAGCCCAGGGTAACATCCATCCTTAAAGGGAAGTGTAACTTCATATTGCCCATCAGGCAAACGTCTGGTCGTCTCCTCAAAGTGCCTCTCACACTTCTGGTTTTCATCAGTATCTGCTACCTGGAATGGTACCTCTTCGATCTCCCAAAACTTTCGTAACTGGGTATCCAAGTCGCACACCTGCAAAAAACTTCGAACCGATTTGTGTGGCTGAGCAGATACCCTACCTAGCAAGATCCAACCGAGCTGGGTATTCTGAGCAACAGGTGACATTTCATCGCCCCTGGCGATTTCTGGGAGAATCAGTTCAGAATAAACATCGCTGCCTAGCAAAAGGTCCACCGTAGCAGGTTGGAAAAACAGTGGGTCAGCTAGAACAAGTCCGTTGATATGTTTCCATTTATTGAGTGTCAGTTTGCTGGCCGGGAGAAGCCCAGTCAGGGATTTATACACAAAGGCTCGTGCACTGGTCTCAAACGTAGAGTGTAGAGACCCGAACGATATATCAGCATACCGATGGCATGCTCCACTGCTGACCTTACCCAGCCCTGACACTTCAATAAATGTACTCCGGGTACTTAGATTGAGTAGCTGTGTTGCCGCTTCGGTAATAAATGTGGCTTCAGATCCCGGATCGATTAAGGCTCTTAGGTTGAAGTAGTTTCCTCTCGAAGACCTGACCTTCACCATGGCGGTAGCTAATAAAATTTGTGCGTTTGTAACGTGTTGTGCGAGGTGGTTTCGAACTGCGGCACTTGTTGTTGGAAGCTCCTGGTGAGCAGTTTGAAAATTCGGAGCGTTTGAATTTAATGTCGATACTTGGTATGACTGAGTTTGTGTATTTGTGTGGTGTGGCATTGCAAAAGAGTGTTGTGTAGTGGAAGTGTGATTGTCGGGTTGATTAACACCCGATGTGTGTTGTGTAGGGTATGAATGTGGCTTAACGGATGGTGCTGTGTTGGTTTCTGGTATGTTTGTGTTAGGGTGAGAATGAAGTAGGGAGTGATGCTTTTGTTGACAGAAATAGCAACGCGTTGGACTGGGACATTGCTGAGTGGAATGGCTGTATGCTAAACAATTGCTGCAAACACCGATTTTTTGAACAATATAATAGCGTTCACTAATGCTCATTTTAACAAACCGGTTGCAAGTCCTAATCGGATGCTGTCCCTTGCTACAAACTCTGCAACTAAACTGTTCTTTGTGTTTTGTATGCCTAACATGAAATGTGGTTTTGGTGTTAGTGTTCTTTTGGATCGGGTTTTTTGATTTAGGTTTTTGCTGTTCAACTACCTCTAAAGTTCTGAACCTGGTTTCAAGAAATTTAGTGAACTCATCGAACGTTGGCAATTCTTTCCTGGCTCCTAAACTCTCTTCCCACATTTGCTGTGTGTATGGAGGTAATTTTTGAAAAACAATATAAATAACTATTAAGTCCCATTGCTTTACAGGCAGCCCAAGGTTCTCCAGCGAATGCAGACACTCTGTAGACGTATCGAGCATGGTTTTTAGTCCTACGGCACTCTCATTTTGCATAAGCGGTTGATTAAAAAACACTTTCAAATGCGTATTTACTAAGAAACGCTTATTGTCATACCTTGAACACAAGATGGACCATGCCTTATCATAGTTCCCGGTATCGATTTCCAGATGCTGCAATAAACGTTCGGCCTCACCAGATAAACCCGACTTCAGGTAATGTAGCTTCTGAATTTCTGTCAGGCTCGCATTAGTATGAATCATGGATTCGAATTTGCTTTTAAACTGCCTCCATTTTTCATACTGTCCTGAAAACATTGGCAGCGCCATTTCTGGTAAACGTATACCATGCTGAGCTGCACTATGGTGAGCTGATGTGGTCTTGGACGCGGTTTCCCCTATCTTTTCTAGACAGTCCAACAGCTCTGCCTTAAACTCTAGATAAGTTTCTCTTATAGTCTCCACAATTCCCTCAAACTCATTCATTGCATCTTCATCATCCACTAGATTAACTAATCTTTCATTAATTGTCCTACTTTGCCTGAACATATCTTCTAAGATTGTCAGTCGACCATTGACTAGATTTTTCGTCTTCTTACTTTCAGCCGCTGAACTAAAGCTGTTATAATCCATTTGAATGATTGATAAGGCATTTTTTAATAACTTAAGTTCTTTTAGCGCGCTCATGATTGCGAACAAAAGAGAAAATGGCAAAATATACGGCACAATATATGAATATGGCAAACAAAAAACTGGCTAATTACTCACTCACCTGGTACTGCTGCGTACAATATAGATGATATTCAATTGTAGCTAAATTACACGTCGCGCAAACCCGTTTGGCACAAAAAACTCACAAGGGTAATGTCTGATAATTATAATTTTTGATTAATTTCTCAATTTAATCGATTTTTATTTTTAGTTCTGTCACAATGTGTCACTTTTAATTCGGATTTGGCTCGAATGGACCAAATGTTGATTTCAAAAAGGAAGGTTTTATTGGCCAAGGAGTGTTCAAGGAGAAACTGTCCACTCTAACGATTCACTTCCCGTTCGTCAACGCCGTTTTTTTTCGTTTGTTAGAAACCGGAGGAAAGAAAACGCACAGTTTCACAACGTTATAAGAATTAATCCGTTTTATTAAAGTTTAGTTTTATATATAGCAAAAATGACATTATATACAATACAACCACTGACAACTATGACAAATCTGACAATCTAGTTTTCGTAACCTTGAGCCTTTTGCTTGGTTAATACCTTTAGGGTAATGTAGTTACAATTGATAATATAGAAATTGTTCAGAATAAATAAAAAAATATCTTAATCTGCAACATATCCGATCTGTACCATCTGTATTTTCCTCCAAATCTTCACCTAAAGTTATATAAGAAGGTATTAATATGCTAGGTTATACAATGAAAATATAAAAGTAGAGTTAGTTTGTTATTTACAACCAAGAGTTTCGTTCAACAAGTTGACTCGGTTATTTTTAATCCACTAACTCTGTAGGAGCTATATTAACAGTATCACTTGGTAGTTTTTAACCGAAAGTTGGTTGCTTTTACATAAATAAGTGATTTTTCTGCGTGTATCCGTGATTATTGGATCCACTTTTTCATTCTCCGGTACGAAAGGCTCTTGAGTGGGATCGGACTCAGAAGTCAGAAGGGTTTGAAGTTGAAGGTAGAGTTACTAACTCACCATTAACGTTTACTTGGTATGTGCCCTCAATGTTTTTCTCTATCAATAACTCAGAACGAACAGAATCGCCTTCAATATTGATTTGGTTTTGTTGAGCCCTAGATATGACATCGAGCACAATTTTTTAGTATATATTTTTTGTTTGAAGCGCATTTTTAGATTGTGTTATCATACGCCTTACCTTCAGCAGGCTTTTTTTGAAATCGTTCCAAAAACATACCTATGCCACCACTGTCACCAACAGTACCATCATCAGTATCCGCAACAAAATCGCCGCCAGCATAGTTCTGTTAACTGCCTCTCAAGCATTTTTAACACATTTGGACTAGTCAATGGCATCAGGATTAAAAGGAAACAATCCACATTTCTTGAATGCGTTTTGAATAATAGTTGTTCTGTCCGTGTATTAAGGACCTCAATCAAAACCTCCCAAAAATCATCATTATCGTGTTTTCATAGTTACCCGGACGGCTTTGTCATTCGCTAAAAGTGATTTGTTAGTCGGACTTTGTCTGCCTTTGGATCTTTAAAATACCTTGTTGTTTTGAACAACTTTCAACCTGCCAGGTGATCTTTTGTAAGGCAGAATGACCATGGGTGGAAGTGTTTTCCACAGGTTGTAAATGTCAGAAGAACTGTCAGAGTTTCTTTCTTATTTCCTGTTTTTATTTGATAAACATTTTTACAGCCTTTCTTAGGAGCCATTCTAAAGCCGGTCTCACCCGCATTTCGAATTCTGGGGTGACCTTCGAGAATATCTTCTGCGTTTTCCTCTTTCAGATAATTCCTAAGGTCCTGAAACCTTATACCTTCCTCTGTGATTGCGGCCCGGGATTTCGTTAAGGATTCTGGTGTTCGTAAGCTTAAGGCTGGATGGCGCTTGAAAAAAAATCGAATACCATTTTTTCCCGGGCTTACAGCATTTAAGTTTTTCGGCCTCCGCATCTCTTAAAATGTTTTGCATTGTGGTACGAAGATTTCCTGGACTTTGAGGAAAACCACATTTGGCCAAAGTCATTAGACAGCTTACTAGTTTTGCCTTTTCTTCAATTGAAACCACTGCACTGCACAAGGACAATTTTCGTCAGGCTCGTCTATAGCTCTTTCGTGAAGCCGGTCTTGTAGAGTGGGTCTTGGAATGCCAAACTTCCTAGAAGCTTCCGTAATGGGCATTTTATTTGGCGAATTTTAGTGACATGGTAGGAAATCTTTTCTTTAGTTGCTCTTCTCATGTCACTACAATTAAGTTTAAACTATTTCAATATTAAATACATTATATTGTTCACTTTTCAGTGTTAATAACTGTCCTAAATGTTTTATTTTTTAAAAATCTCTCAAGCCTCTTGGTTTTTTACAACGAAAGATCGTCCGAAAACTGCATTGTTTTTAATCATTCGCCTATATTTGCTCGAAAATTACTCCTGTGGTTTTGTAATTAAAATTTTGCAATTTATTCGAAATCAAAAAAAAAATTTTTTCTTACTAAAAACTAATTGCAATTTCATTTATATCACTATATTCAACTTAGTTAATTTATTTAACTTCATAACTTGCAAATTATTAATAGCATTTTGTACACGTACCCTATGGTGCATTAAAACCCTAGAAAGCTAACGTTACAGACTTCTATGAAAAGCTAACCATTCGTTAGATTTTATTCAGTTTCTTAGCATAAAGAAAAAGATAAAAAGATAGGTAAAAGATAATTATAAAAAAAAAAATACATATTTTTAAATTTTTAAATACTTTAATTCACTTTCAAATGGCACGTGTTTTCTTAGACAAATGAGGTACATTAATACAATAACTAAGTTAGGAACTATTATTAACAAAAAAAAAAAACTAAAAATCTTCAGTTTTATAACATAAAATATCCACTTCAACTGTAAATAAAAAAAAAATTAGATTTTTTTCGGCGCAAGTTGGACAAAAGTCAACTGTATGTTCGCCACAAATAGGAACTTTGCAACTTTTGCAAAAATTCCTTGTCATTCGTCTTTTCTTGTAGGAACACAAACCGCAGCTCTTCCTCTTCTTTGTTGAGTCAGTCTCATGTATTGGAGGACTTCCAGAGCCAGATGGTCCATGAATTTGATCTTGACCTTGACCTTCTGCGCGTTCTTCATTGTTCAAATTCAATGCATCCCTCATTTTGTCTTTTATTTTCCGAGACATTGATGGTGTTTCGAGGCCAAGATTCAACGAGTTGTTCGTGCAATTGCTTCATATAGCTTCTTCGTGATAGTAGTTTATGATAATATTATGGCAATAGATAATATCGTAGCATATCGTAGAATATGCACATGGGCCACCTGTTGGTTTTTCGGTTGCACGACATATTTGAACACATCTGATCAAATGTGTCTACTCCACCTTTTGTAGCTTTATAAAACTCGATCATGGTTGTTATTTTTGATGCTGGGTTCACATTTGCATCTTCGTCACATGATGAAAGTAAATAAACCATTTTGCTTGGCTTCGGCTTATATGATAAGAGAGTTAGTGGCCCATCAAAGCAAAACATGGAAGTTCCTACTGCTCTACCGCGATGGTTTTTCATTTCTTCAGGTATTTCTCTTTTGTTGGCCCACAAAGTTCCGACAATTGTCAATTTGTAAGGTTGTTGAAGCAGTTGTTTAGCTAATGGGATTGAGGTAAACCAGTTATCGGTGGTAACGTTTCTGTTTGTACCATGAAAACTCCGTGTAATTTCCTTGACGACATTTTCAGCAAGAGGCAATCCTTCCGTGTTTGTTCCTTTTCCAAGATATGGAATGGCATCAATCATGTACCTGGTTCCACTATCACACATAATTTCGATCTTCAGACCGTACTTAGCTGGCTTGTTGGGGATGTACATTTTCAATTTGCACCTACCTCGGAATGCTAGTAATTGCTCATCTATTGTAATATAGCTTCCGGGAACGTAATTACCTCGACATTGAATTATAAGTAAGTCCCATATTTTTTGGATCGGCCTTAATGGATCAGTCTGCAAGGTTTGTATTCTTATAGCCCTGTCATCAAACCTTAGGCATCTTACGAGAAAACCAAACCTTTCTCGGCTCATACACGCAATGTAACGGGATCCGCAGAAAGATGTATTGAACAATTCATCACTTGTAAGGTGGTTATCTTTCATCGCAGCTGCCAACAAATAGAGCATAGAGTTCCTTTCGATGTCATGGTATCATAGCTCTGTCTCTTTACGGCTATTTCGACATTGGTCCATTTCAAAATGTCTTCACAAATTTCATTAGTTATAAACGAGGTAAATAAATCCAGAGGCTTTGTCACATTTTTGATTGAACGAGCCGGTCCTCTAGCCATGCGAACGATATTTATCGTAGAAGTTCTGGAAGAAGAATGTCCTTTATGAGTTGCCCATGCGTGACGATTTTTACCACCTCTAATGTTGGCTTGAGTCAAATTGACAACGCAATTGGAGGCTGATGAAGAATCTCTACGTGGAAGAGCATTGGAAAGTGGAGTCCCTTCTTCCTCTTCTTCAGTGTCTGAGGCTTCGTCATAAAAGTCACTTTCGACGTCTACAATCAACAAAACATCTTCACTTTCACTATCAGATAAAGCATCATTTACTTTTGCACCGTCTTCTTCATCTATTGCACGAACTACTCCGTCATCCGCAACAAACGACATAGCAGCCATACTTCAAAATGAACTTAAAAAATAAAAAATAAAACAAAAATCAAAACAAAATACAGATTCAAAAGTTACGCATAAGCTAATCATTCGTCAAAATGACGAGTACAAGGTAGATATATCACAAACAAAATGACTTACCAGCCAAACACAACCACCACGCAAGAGAATCCACCGGCTACAGCGTTGGCGCGAAAGCACGATTACGTAAGTCAAATAATATGGAAGGGAGAGGAAAAAATTGATTTTATGCTCGTCGTTTAGACGAACGTTAGCTTTCTAGGGTTAAGCTTTTCGATATTGCTTTTGTCAAAGAATTCTTGTTGCATTTTCGTTACATAACCAACGTTATATTATTCAATTTGTTACCTGCTAATTTAAACCCGTTAGCCAATATGAACAAATTCGAAGATAAGAAGATGACAACAAAGCAGAATAGGGAAAAGGTCGAAGGTTTGGTTTGGCAAAATTGGCTTCGTGCGTTTATGCAAACTGGACTCGCTCTCTTTCGTCTAGCAACCATAAACAAAGCAACATCTCCCAAAGAACCATTCGGTATCTGATGTAGATCTGCCCGCCATTAATAAAATACATTTTATAACGCTTTGGAACCAATCGCGTTTTATTATTGGCGTGTGTCAAAACAAAGGTAATTGAAATAGAAATTCAGATATTGTTTCTATAATATATTGTATCATTTCTTTTTAATTGTGGTGTATAATTTAGCGGTACGAAATTATAGTTATAATGAAGGAAATACATAATATTTTTCCGACGAAAATGTGGCATTGCAAATACAAAATGGTAAGAATATCTGAAATTGTTGTTTCTTTGCTGTTATTAACCATATAAATACATATTATTTTTGCCTATCAGATTCAAACTTTGCGTTAGCTTTTGTTCTGTAGCTAAAAGAGAACAACAAAGACAATCAAGACGGTAAGTGCACAATCTTCATTGCATTATGTAGCCGCAAAAACAGTTCCATATTTTTTAAACGCTGCAAATATTAGCTACGGGGAGGGGCACTGGGAAGATGAATCCAAAGAAATCATGAATAATGTTAATGGTACCTGGTTTTGTAGTATTGAATGTAGGTCGAACTTATCCAAACTATTTTTTTTAAAGAATCTTTGTGGAAACACTGCAATTTGCTCCTCTTTTTAGAGGAGTGCATTAAAAGAAAGTAAGGAGGAACTGCGAAATCCGAAGGTGCGGCGTCGGAGTGTGTTCATTGACATAAAAAAGGCGATGTTGGTGAAGGGCCATTCATTTTGAGAAGATTCCCAAAACCCCCAAAAACCCTACCTGCGTTCGCCCCTGCAAATACACATTAATATTTACACAACATGTAATATTATGTTTTACTACAGAAACCCCAATCTTATTCCACGGAAAGTGAGAAGATTTCCTTTAATGTATTTTATTATTTTCTTATTATTATTATTCTCTTACGTAAACCCAAGACTAAATTCAATTATTAATTTAGTTTTTTCTTTGATTTGTGTTAACTCATTTAATAAAAAAAAAAAACATTATATGTATTTTTTGGTTTTTTTATTTATTAGAGTAATGAAAGAATGTAGTTTCTTTTAATATTTTCAACATCTCTTCTATTTCTTGAAGACATTTTTTTATTGAAAATGGAAGCTTCTTCGACATCATCCTCCTCCATATCTACTTCAATGTCTTAGTCACCAAAAAAACTGGATGTGACCGTGTAGAACTACACTACAGCCCACAATCGTATTGGCCAATTCTGGTTTACTCATGGCGATATATTTGAGTCTCCTAAATCGACCTTTAAGGAGACCAAAAGCTCGTTCTATAGCCACTCTAGCCTTGCTGTAGCTAACGTTAAAGCGGGACTGAGCTACGGTTAGATGTCCATTGTTTCGAAGTGGTGTAACCAAATTTCGAGTCAACGGATATGCCGAGTCTCCTAACAAATTATACTGTGGTGGGATACTGCGACGACTGATGTAAGTATATTTGACTGTTTTTTTTTTTTTTTTTTTTTCATAATTTCAAGTTATTATTATCATGTATATGTTTTTTATGAATTAAGGTGCTTGAGTCTAAACTAAGATGACAAAAATTTACATTCTGTGTGTATATTTTATGCAAATACGTTTTTTTTGGAACATCAACGAAGGTAATGTAAATAGACGAGATTTTGACAACGATGATTCGAGCTGGAATGATGAAGAAGATATTCTTGAGGAACCAAACGATGCGGCAAAGCACAGGAGAGAAACGAAAGCCTGAAATGATTATGTATTACAACCGCAAAGAAAACGGCGTGGATCTGGTGGACAAAATGTCAAAAATTTGTTTGTCCTGACCATTCCAAGTACATATGTTCATCATGCTTGGAAACAATTAATTACTTTATAGATTTTTAGTTTATTTAAGAACAGACCTGCATTTGAAACTAAAGTTCCTTTTTTTCTACAAGAAATCCGAAATTTTTATTTTTTTGTATTATGAAGTTATAATTTTTTTTTTTTATCTTTAAGTAATATGTATTTGCATTTAGCAGAAAAATAAATTTTAATAAATAAATTAATATTACTCACTGAGAAGCAAATTAGAGTCATGCGAAAGTGGCACCAGAACTCATCCAATGAATACATCGGTACTACAGCCTCGTTAAAATGCTGATTTCGAGTACCTTCATGGAAGAATCCCGACAACATAGGATCATCTAAAATTGCTGACCACATATTTACGCGCATAAGTTCCCCGATTTCCGCTTGAAAATAAAACCAATTAAATATTTTAACAAATTTTAATATAGGTACTTACATTACATATATGTACGTAAGATATGAGTATAAAACTTATCAATCATAAAATCATCATCATCAAAAAGATCCATATTCTCAGAAAACTTATTCAAACAATTTCAAACTCTGAATTTCCAAACTGATTAGACAAATAATGTGAAATGTTACATCGCTGCTGCCTCTGCGCGGGCTTTCCCCCATCTGGGATATTTTGTGCTAGCGGGCAGTGGAACACGGCCAATGTGTATTAATGTTAAAAACGCGTATAAAACACTCACCTCAATAGTTTTCACATAAATCGTTAAACCCGAAACAATTTCCACTACGGTCTACATCTCTGAACTGACCTGAACTGGTCTGAACTTGTCCTGTCGAGGTAGCGCACTAAACACTTAACCCTAGTGTGTGTGGAGAATACCCGGTGTACCTAATGTAAACAATTTGGACACAGGATAAGAGAATTATGACTGATCTATTGAAGGCAAGACAAAGAAGCAGGGTTATTGTTGAGCCAACGGTTTTCTTTCGCAGTGGCCCGGCACTGGAGACGGCCAGCATTAGACCAAATCAAGTCAAGTTGCTGCAAAAGTCGGGGTAATTGTATACAATAAATTAGATTTGATACTTCCGCGAACATCTCCAAGCAAAGAACAATCAAAATTTATACCTAATACAAATTGGTTTTTATTTCAAAGTATTAATTATATTCTTTTTCAAATAATGTGGTAATTGATAACATCTCTTATAAACATGATATAAGAGATAAGTGATGACCAGGCCCATCATAACATACGCTTCGATAGTATATATAGTTAGCGCAACAGGTCTGTAGGGACCCAAGTTTCATTTTTGGAACGAATGGAAGGGATCTATAATTTTATGCCGATTCCAAACGGCTAATTGAGAAGCTCTAAAGACAGTTATACTCTCGGATGTTTGTCAGACGTTCGCGAGAGGCGAACCCTCGCTTAGTAGTCCAACACCACTAAGCCACTGCGCCTGCGCTTCGATAGTATAGTGGTATAAAATAAAACAAAAGACCGCAATTGCTAAGTTTAAAACGGTACAAAGTCTTGCATGTCTCGGCATATCCGGAGCCATGTGTACCTGTCCTCTTGCGGCTATAGAGGCGACTAATACCTCTCCACATATATTCATTAACATAGTGGTAATTCGCATTTCGGCAAGTCTGATTCAAATAAAAGAGATAAATCTCAGCGAACATCCGGAGTTAATAAACGTGTTCTCTGAAATTCCAACTCTTGACATGCTATGTGCGGTAACAGACCGCATACAAAAAACGTTACGTAGTAGAGAAGCATGGGCGAGTAATAGCCCACCTACTTGCCAAAATGGCCTAAAGTGGTATACGGATGGTTCCAAAATGGTAAAAGGAGTGGGAGCTGGCTTCCACGGACCTAACCAAAATGTCTCAACACCGATGGGGGTTAGCCCAAGTGTGTTCCCGGCAGAACTTCACGCCATACAAGAATGTGCAAGCCACGTATACAACCCTAGTATAACAGGCATCTACATCCTACATTCACGCGGACAGTCAAGCAGCTATAAACGCCCTTAGCTCTTAATATGTGAATGTCCAGCCCTATACGGAATCAGAAGGACTATCTTCAACAGTGAGATTCTCAGCCCTGAAAAGATGAAGAAGTCATCTGCTAGCAGCTTGATAGACTTCATTAGGAAAGTGGAGGAATATTGTTCTGGCCCTATGGCACAAAAGATCTTATATGTCGAAGTGCCCTTCATCGCTCAGGCGAGTCAGAAGGTTTTAAAAAAAAAACAAAAATTTAAATATTTACTACCAAAATCAGTCCTACAGAATAGAAAGGGTGGAAAAATGTTTAACCAGATTTGTTTTTGAAAAAAACTAAGGTGGAATAAAGAAAATCCACCCTATTTAACTAGATGTCTTCTTTTTAATTAACTTATACTCTTGAAAAGAGACGCAAGTATTTATTAGTCATAGTAACACATCTTAAAATAAACTGCACCCACCTACAGCTGAGAAGATTTTTAGTGTGTCTTGCGAAAATTGCTTAAGCTTAAGCTTACTAAGTTTGAACAGTATTATTCTTATACCTACCTAGTAAAACATAAGCAAATCACAAAAAACTTTCGATTGAAAATGGGAAATGATTACTGCGGTTTCGTGGTAATGCAATTATTTTTTTTTTTTCAGTGACGATTTGTTTTACTACGCACAAAACTATGCTACCATAGATACACGAAAATCTATATCAATCTATGTTAGCCACTTTGTTTTACGCTGTTGACTAAATGTTAGGTTAGGTTGAAGTGTCTGTCGGCTAGCCCTGATTATGCTTCCTTTCAAAGGAGTTCAAGTATCTAGAGCATTTTTGATCCAGCTTTGGCCAAATCTGTTTTGTCGCTAGATATGTCGAGCCGGTTGTCCATCTAAGATTTGTTGTATTGATAGCATCCAGCTTTATTATGAGTTTACAAGTAGCGATTGGAATACCTAACGAATCCTTAATAGGAAGTATAAGTAGCATAGTTCCGTGTTTGGCGAGTTCATCAGCCTTGCAATTGCCTGGGATGTGCCTATGCCCCGGCACCCAACAGAGGTGAATATTGAACTGCGTCTCTATAAGAGACGAACGACAGTCTTGGGCTGTTATAGAATTTGTAGAGACTAATTCCAGGCACTTGATAGCAGCTTGACTATCCGAGAAGATACGGAAATCTTAGCAGTTATCACGTTTTCTTTCAGCCTAGATGAGACTTCTTTAATCGCCATAATTTCCGTCTGAAAAACGCTACAGTGATCAGGAAGACGGAAGGAGAGACTAAGATTTAGTCTGTCGGAGAAGACACCACCACCAACACCATCCTCAGTTTTCGAACCATCCGTGAAGAAGTGAATCGATTCATCACCCAGGAATGCTTCCTCCTCCCAGAATGATCTGGTGGGAATGGAGACCTGGAAGTTTTTATCGTACTCTATTTCTGGTGTGGTGTAGTCGATGTTTCCTGGAAGGTTCTGAAAATCGTTCAGGATAGCGGCATGGCCAGTTGTTTTGCAGGCCCATTGTGAAGTGGCTTTGACGTGCCAGATGAAACAGGATGTTAAGTGCAGCAGACTTTGCTTTACTTATCACGATTGACCACTTTGTCCAGCGCAGTCCACCAGACAACCAAACCGTACGTGAGTATTGGTCTCATGACGTATAGCCAATGAGTGATACGAGGCTGTAAACCCCATTTGTTCCCTATGGCTTTTTTGCAAGAGAAAAGTGCCACAGTGGTTTTTTAAATCTTTCTTTGATGTTAGGCTTCCAGGTTAACTTTCAATCGAAAATGAGTTCCAAGTTTTAAGCCTCATTTGAGAATGTCAATCTAGTGCCACTTATATACCTATGGATGGTCAATGTGTGGAATTTTGTATTTCCTAGAAAAGAGGACAAGTTCAGTTTTGTGGGGGCTTACACCCAACTCACATTTGTTCGCCCAAATTATTAGCCCATTGAGTGCGTGTTGTATGAGTTGTTTTAAAGTATTAAGGTACTTTCCTGACACAGCAATAGCAACCTCCTGCTTCCAGGCATATCAGCAGTTCATTTACCACCAAATTCCAGAGAAGGGGAGATAGGATGCCAACTTTTTACTATAACTTTCTTTACCCAGCCCTAGTTTCGAAACAATTCTCAAAAAATCGATAGGTACCAGAATCAAGGAAATTATTTCGAATTGATGTAAATGTTTATTGCTCGAAACAGTTAGAACATGATTCGAGGAAAGTGGTTTATTTCAAGTAGCTACTTTCAACTGCTGCAAGCAGAGGTTATTCGTCCTTGCCTCCCCTAATCACCTAGAATCGACATCCTCCCAGTAGGGAAAATGTGCTTCCTTCCTCAATTTATACTTCCTGAAACCATAATAGGATTTAAATCTATTGAGGGTTACATTCCCTTCATTCCATTTGAAAACAAAACTATACCCAGCAAAGCTGTTCGGCAAACAATGAAAACTTTTAATTTGAGTGACTGGTAAGTTTTCATTTGCCAAGTGAGTTATGCGTGTGATTTAGGGTTGTGAGAATTTCAATACGAGAACAAAATATTGAATATATAATGGCTAGCCGCAAAATTTCACTTATCGTTAAAATGTTTTCATATAAAAAGGTGCAAATAACTTTAAGAGAGTCTTACGAGGATACCTACTACTTGTACCATGTGATTTCGTTTTCAAGAATGGTATATACCTATCACGTTAAATATTCCAATTCCAAACAAGAAACTTTTTGAAAATAAGAAGTCCTGGGGCCGAATAACCGCATCCGTGAGAGAGCCATACGTCACTGAATTTTGATGATATTACAAGCAAAACAATAACAAATTCAGTTGCTTAAAGCTTCAATCGGAAGATAATTATTACTTTTTGGGCGGAGACCTCAATGCTAAACATGGGGAAACGATAATCCGAACCCTAGAGGCAACCAGTTTTACTACTGGTGGCGTCATAATCTGATTGAGTACAAACTCGAATTGTAGGCGACGGATATCCCGTCTTTCCCTAGAGATGGTTCTTTCTTGGACATAGCGCTAGTGGACGAAAGACTGGAACTAACAAACATTGATCTAAGCACGCGGAACTGTTTATGAACGGTTGAGTACGATAGTGATCACTACGGACTTGCCGCCGTAATACAGATCCCGAACGAGCAGTAGCAGCTGGAGCAGTACGACCAAGTGCGTTCTTTCGATTACCGAAAAGCGCAGTGGTCGCGCTTCTCCAGAGTGTTAAAACGCGACACTCGCTCATGCGAGATCGACCCACCGACAAACAGGAACCTAACAAACGATGAGATCGACAATCATTTACGGCAAATGAATGTCGTCATCAAACAGACAATGGAGCGGACTATCCCCAGGGAAGGACGTTCCACAGACGAAGAACAAACTGAAAAGTATCGAAACGCAACAATCGATGCTTTGTACAGACATAAAAGTAGACTTCTCTCGAGGCTTAAACGGCAGAACGATGATGAGATTGGTCACCACCCTGATTATAGGTTATTTAGGTTAAGTAGCTTAGGTAGATTTAAGTAGTTTTAAACAAAACAATAATAAAGAATTCAAGTTTTCTAAAGTTTCTTGAAAATTAAAAAAAACAAAACAAATCATAGATATACATAGGTTTAGAGCGCTCGCTTGGAGCCAGTAAGCTAGAATAAGGTAAATGTTAATTTTAAATTAGATTTAATCGTTTTTGTATAGTATGTAAGTTTAATGAAATATCTCAATAAAAAAATGAATTTAAAATGTAAAAAAAAAATAACAAATTGAGTCACGTATTACTCGATCGCGGATGCGGTAATTCAACCCAAGTTTTGTGAAAACGTATGTATATGAACCACGTATTCATTTTAGCAGCAATCAACAGTTGGCGATTTGCCGTGCCTATCATACCTCTGATCAACGCTGAACTCTGGAGGAACGAGAAACACCTTTTGGAAAAACGACGATGCAGTTCTTAAAAGTAACCATATTAAGCATCACTGACAATCAAAGATTGTATCTCTAAACAGATAGGTCGGTGGAGGTATTTTCTCTGAAAAGCAAAATTTAGCATTTCCTTCGGCCTCCCAGAATATACTGCTCAGTCGGGAATGATTTTATTATCTTAAGAATTCGGTTCTTTCAAGTAAAGTTATTCGCATTTCTATAAAAGATAAAGATATGGGTGTATCCAGTTATGATCGCCATCTCCACATTAACTCCAACATTAATTGTGGTTGAACCCGCTAGAGTCGTTTTTGAATAAATCAAACTGATTTTTAGCAGTACTTTGGGAAATACCGTTGATATGAAAAATAAAATAAACAAAAAAATCTCTAAATGAAAGCAATCAGTGAGGTTGTAGGTCTCAGGACCAGGCCTACATACGGATAGACTGATGCAATTGCTGGACACACTTTTTAAAATTTTTGAGTTCGAAATTTTGGAAAAAAAAAAAGAAAATGTTTATCTAAAGTACAAGGAAGCTAAGCACATCTTATGTAAATATAAACTATCACTAAAAGCATAACACTTTGCAAAAGTTTAAATCGTTACTTAGTAACCATGATATATTTGCAATCACATCTGTGTGCGTTTGCCTGTATAGAAACTACCATAACTTCAAGCAATTACTTATTGGCTACAAATTACCCCCAAAGGTTGTAATTAAGACATGGCTGTGGAAAATGCAAGCATGCACACATTTACTCAAGAGTTTAAAAAGTTCTACATTAAATAGCTTTGCAAACTCAAAAGTTTTCCATATAGCGATGCTGAAATATTTGCATCTGCCATTATGTGTTCTATGGGTTGATTGCTCGCAGCTTTTACACGGCAATTTACATTTACTTCTGGTGCCTTATTACACCAGGACTGCTGAAGATCTACAGCAGAGGCATAGACATTAACAACAACGGGCCAAAGTATTGGTTGGTAGGAAATTATAAATACGAGTATTGTGTTATGACTTATGGGTGGATTTTTCACTATTTTCATTTCAATTAATTGCAAGAATGGTAAAAGCAGAGTATATCCATCAATGAGTAGGGACACTCTCTCTACATATGTATTTGTTACCACCACATAGCAAAATGCAGAAAAAATCTAGAATAAGTGGAAGCAGGTCGAAAGAATACTTTTTTCCTGTATACAACGACTGCTTGAGAAAAAAAGGGTACACAACACATTTTGTCTGTACCACTACATGCGGCTTGCTGCGTACGACAAACGATTGTGGTTTATACTCTGGTTTTTTCATAAAGCATTTTTAAAGGCGACCTGGAGTGAATGTCAGTATATTAGTATTCTCCCTCCACCATGCAGGTTGATCAGGGTAACCAGCTTTGCTTTCGTAGAATTGGTATAAAAAACTTTTTTTTTTAGTTTTTGCCATTGGTTATTGATTAAATGGTCTTTGTTAAGGACATGAAAAAGAAATGTTTTATTCTATATCACGAAATTCAACCCTTTTGCTTTGCTACGACTTCGTTAATTACCATATTTTACGATTTTAAGTTTTATTGCCAGCACTTTTTAGGTAGAATATTTCACAGCAGATGGTCACACTAATTACTTAGGTTGGTTGTAGAGGGGATTGTTTACATTTTTTTCGCACGTATTTTTAAAGGCGACCTGGAGTTGGATTGTTATCAGTCGTTCATTCCCATCAATTGACGAAGTAAAGGGTGTTCAGTGTCAGTGCGTGTGGCAAACAATTAAAAATAGTGAAAATTGAATGTTGAAGTGCAAGTTTGCATAGTTTAAGAACTCTAAATAAAATAATGGGAAAACATTATGTTAAATGTTTGGCGTGTGGGCGAGAGCAGAAAGAAAATGTTGGAGTTAAATATTTCAAAATACCGGTTAAAAGTGAGAGGTAAGCAATATAAGTTATAGATCGGGCAAGAATGAATATAAATCTGTGTTGTATTTCTTATTTATTTTTTAGAAAAGCGAAGTGGTTGAATAGCATAAACAAACAACACTTAATACATGAAACAATTTCGTAGGATTCCAGGATCTGCGAAAGACATTTCTCGAAAGACATGTATGGAAAGTCAACGATGTGCTTAAAATGGCATTCTACTATTTCGCAGGTTATATTTTAAAAAAATACCGCCTAAACCACAAGTGTGAGTTAAAATTCAGTCCGCAACTTAACGTTTCCTCAATTTTTACAGATTTTAAAGAATATGAATATGCGAAATTGACACGGCCCAATCAAGAATTTTTAGACTCGTTAGAGAATCTTGAACAAAAATTTATTTCTTGTTTTCCAAATATGTACTACCTAAATAATTTTGAGGAGAATATTTTTAACTTTTTGAAAAATGAATTTCATTACAATTGCTGCAAAAATCAAAATAAGGAATTTCTTATCAAATTTTACGTCCGAGTACGGCTTTACTTTATTCTAAAACAGTTCAATAAAAATAACAAAAAATGTACCAACAAAGAAAAATATTTAAGTGTAGCACACATGTGAATATATATAAGATATAAAATGTGCAATAAGAAATATTACAAATTGATTTTGCTTTTCTTTTACGTCACACCCTGTACCACATTTTGAAACAGTTCGACTACTCTTCCATCCCTCTTTTACTAGAGCACTTTTAGTGCTGTCTATTTCTCGTGTCTGTGTACTGCAAATTGTAAACTGATAAGAAACACGTGGAGAGTGTCCCTACTCATTGATGGATATACTCTGGGTAAAAGTAATTTATTGACTAACTGGTGCAAGTTAGTCGGTCAGTCTTGTTGTTTCTTTTCTTACAATGAAATACTGATCAACCAGGAACTATTTATATTATTATTTTGACGTTGCAGTTAATTTAATTGAAGAGATAAGGGCATCGTAAATTATGTGTAGATAGATAATAACTGTACTCGTAAATGGTTGTGAATGAATGTGCATAGCGTCAGCATCAGTGTTGCCACAATTTTAAAATTCCAAATGCTAAATCATCAGTAAAAAATGCTGTGTAAATAATACAAGAAAATTTAAAGAAAAAATATTTTCATAACCCTTAAAAAAAAAGAATTGTCCATAATAATAGGACGGCTGGAAATAATTTAGAAAAATATAAATTCACGTTTAAAAAGAAAAACAGTTGTGCATTTTATTTAAAATATTAGTCTTATTATGTTTTAAATATTATCAAATATGGCTCTAATAAGGCAAAACGTGTCAGTGTCGTTTTGTTGTTACTCTTATTAAAAATGATTATTCAAAGTCTCTGTTCAAGGTTTGAATTAACACGCCATTGCCATTGCAGCAATTAAATTTGCATGTATGAACTCTCAGATTAGTAAGACCAAGGCCCAAGTAGAAAATTTGTGACTTTTGTCCAAATTCACCTTGTTTTACAGTCACAACACGGTATATTTGACTCAGTTTTGTGTCGATAAGCTCCATTCCAATAAGATGGTAACATTTTGACATTTTTGTTACCAGTACGTGTCTCAAAGATACAAATGTCCTTTACTGTAACATTTCAAAGCACACAAAAACTGTCAGGTTGCTGTTTAATGCTACCACTTAACAGCTACGCGAATCGACCGTGAACAGTCTGAATTGTAGCCACCGAATGCGACCATAATATTTTGGCGATTTTTTCTGCGAACAATCTTAACACATACTACGAACTAATGTCTGCTGTAGGGTACACATACCAAGTAGGGACAGCATTTATACTCCATTTTATGCAGTGTATTTAAAATTGTTTGCCGTTATAGTGCAACATCGAATAAACTTTTCGACATTTCAATATTTTAAAAGGATGGGAATCCTTTTTGATTTTGCTACATAAAACGGCAGCACATTTAATTGGAAACAATTAAATAAGTGCGAAAAAATTGAATTTAATTGTAAAAATTAGTGTTATAAACAATAAATAATGTCTAATGTTATCAATATCTTTTAATATTTAGCATGTTACTACATGAATATGTAATTGAAAAAATGCTAGAAATATAATAAACCTTCTTCAAAGATTTATTAAACAAATTTTCAAAATGAAATTCACAAAAAAAAAAAAATAATTTCCAAATGAACTACAAACATTATATTTACTAAGTTATATCTCCGTTACATACCACACATGTTAATATCTTCAGTTTATTATATAGCTTTTAGCAAACTAAAATAGCATTACCAAAAGTTAGAGGCGACAACATCTTAAAATTGGCAAATCCATTTCTTATTATTTTCACCAACCTTTTTTACTTGTTCTAATACATTACAATTTAATAGAATTTGATAGAATGAATCATTTTAATATTTCGACCCAATAATAATAAGCGCACACAAAACAACATTTCCTCAATGTATGTACATTGTGCATGCACCCTGTGATTCTTCCTAAAGAAATCCATATGGCACGCAAGTGGCCGTTTTCTGATTCTAATCGGGATCCATTAATTAAAAAAAAAAATAGTCCCTGGGAAAATAAATTAGAATATTACAAATACTCAATATTTCTTTAGCGCGTGAGTTTTTGCCACTACAACTTATTAATATTTGTGGTAAAACTGATTTTCGTTTGAATATTTTGCATCCGTGTACGAAGATATGCAATTATTAAATTCGCATAATATAGGGTTTTCCAATAAGAGGTGTTATTTTGGTATTTTAGCCGTATTTTATTATCAGCGTGATCTGATCCGAATCAGAGCACGAAAATAAAACAACAGTTGCTTTCAAAACACGAAGGATAATGTATGAAAATGACATGTACTTCATATTGCCACCAGCCATATTGCAAACATTCTGTACAACGTGCCGTCACAATATGATGTCAATTGACATGAGATTTCATTTGCTTATCGGGGGTGTTACCATATGAATCAAATTAATAGTTTTTATTTTTGGATATTGTTTTTAAAAAAAGTATTTTAAAATTCTATGTTCAAATATGCAACAAATAAACAATATTTCGCTGCTGTATTTCGGTATTTCGGTGTATTCATGCGAGCGAATGATTTTTTTAAACATTTATGAAATGTTCTCGATTTGCTTTAGAAACATTTCATAAACATTTGTCAAACCTTTCTGTTTTTGCCGGTGTATACGCCGAATAAGTATTTATTAAAGGTTTATGAAATACTTTTTACTGTCGGAAATTCATGACCAGAGGCTCGAAAACAACAACACGGCTTCCGTAATATGGTGTGTTTTGTTTCTATTTAAAAGGAAATGAGTTTACCTACAATCAGTTCAAAATGTAATAGAAATCTTAATGCAGTTTTCACCTCTGGTCCGCTCAGAATGGAATTTTTAGACAAAGTAAATGACAGCTGTTTAGGTACGAAATTCAAAAAGAAGTTAGAATTAGATTTTTTTGTGATAAAAAAGAAACGTGTTTCCCAATAACTAGGTTCGAAAACAATTTAAATTCATGCAGGTAGCTAGTTTCGATTTTTCATTATTCCAATATTTTCTGGACATTTGTATTTTATGGTAAAAGAACAAAAACACACGAACTGCGAAACATTTCATAAACATTTTTTTTTGTTAAATAAATGTTTATGAAACATTTACTTAAATATTTCGCTGGTCTGGGCATACCTTTATGGAATGAAAAAGCAAAATCATCTCGAAGGCTGTTGAATATTTTAGTCTGGCAACGTGACTGTGTGGCTTGGCTATCGTTTACAGGCACACCAACATTGAAAAATGAAACAAGCCACATAGTACAATAAATGTTCAGATCATGATTCGTGATCTCGATGAATAGCAGGATCATGTGCTGTTGTTGTAAGTGCATGTATTTCAATGATCTATATGGATCATGGCTGATAATAAAAAAGGGCTATAGATGAAGTTTTGCAAGGCGCTGAAGTAAAGGGTTTTCCAATAGAGGTGTTATTTTGGTATTCAAAGAAAAATGACATTTTTTGAGATAAATGATCGGATGTTTATTTCATAATAAAGAGGAAGGTATGCCGTTAATAATGAAAAACAACATCAGCCAAATGGCCACCACGAGCACACATACAGAACTCGGCCGGCTTGAGTTCTTGTGTTAACTGAACTTTGTAAGCCTTAAGACCCAAGTCTTTATGCAAAATACGGTGTAGTGACGTTTGTGGAACGCCCAATTCCAAAGAACGACGAGGAATGGACAGACATGGGTTTTCTTCAACACTTTGGGCTACAGCAGCAACATTCTCAGTTGTCCTTGAGCGACGTGCACGGGTTTTATTCTTCACATCACTAACTAGTCCCAACAGCTCGAATTTTTCCACCAGTTTCTGTATTGCGGTCCGACAAGGTGCTTCACGACGACCAAAAATGCTCTAGTTTTGCGAACTGTGACTGCAAAATTTTCACCATTTTGGTAGTGAATTTTAATAATTTCAATGCGTTGTTGAAGCGTGTATCGTTCCAATTTTAGTAATGGCGTAGTTTCTACTTCTCAAATGTCAAAGAATAAAAGCTTCAAAAGTGACAGCTACCGAAATAGCGGGTCATTCACAATAACACCTCTTATTACCTTTATTATTTGCAAAAATCAAGAGATAGCTTTACACAACTAAAGGGTCCGCCATCTAACTTTTTTTTTCAACTAGTGCTTATTTCGCGAATGGTAACAGTTAGCTCATGTCTGATTTGACAGATAATTAGTTTTATCCTTCCGCTGAACGAATATGGTTGTGCATACGCTTGAACAACGATGGGAAATATTGCGACATTACTTTGAAAATCATGGTAATGTTGCAGAATGTGTGCGAAAATTGCGAACGGAATTTGGAAGAAGAGAAGCACCGCCAGCTCCGTATGTTCGTTATCTTGTGAAAAAAGTGAAAGAAACTGGCATCCTCATCGATAAAACAAAGCGTGAAAAGCCAAAAACAGTGCGTACACTGCTTGGTGCGGAATTTGGTCCAGAGGCATAATTGGGCCATTTTTCTTCGAAAATGAGCAAGGAGTGGCCGTTACAGTCAATGGCGATCGTTATCGGGCCATGTTGAACGAATTTTTGTTCACAAAAATTGAAGAGGAGGATATTGGCAACATTTGGTTTCAACAGGACGGCGCTACGTGCCACACAGCCGAAGCTACACTCGATGTTTTGCGCCCTGTTTTTGAAGATCGCATTATCAGCCGCAGAGCTGATGTCGTTTGGCCACCTCGGAGCCGCGATTTGACACCGTTGGACTATTATTTGTGGGGTGCCGTAAAAGATAAGTGTTACGCCGACAAGCCAGAGACAATTGACGCTTTAAAGGACAATATTCGTGAAACCATTGGTGAAATACAGCTGCACACAATCGATAATGTGCTTAAAAATTGGACCGATCGTGTAGGCTACTGCATGGCCAGCCGAGGCAGCCATTTGAATGAAATTATTTTCCATTATTAACCGGAAGGATTGTACTTTCAAATACAAAAAGAAATTTGAGAAAATATTCAGTAGTTTTTTTTTTATAGCATTTTCAAAAAAAGTTATTTGGCGGACCCTGTATATATTAGCATAAGTTATTAAACTTATATTCTATCTACTTAGTACTTACTAATATGTAATAACACATTCTCAGACTGTTTTGCGTGGAGAAGCAAATCAATGTTTCAAATTTTACAACTCTAACTCTCAATGATTTGTGGAAAATTAAATTCTTATACTTTGCGATTTATACTTCTTCGATTATAAGATTGTAATCAAAATTCAATCATAGTAGACACTGCGAGGAAACACAAAATAGAAAAATATACACATAAATAGACTTGCATTTCAAAAATATTAATATTAAAGTTTGAGCAGGCGGAAAAAAAGGTGAATCCTTAGTATTTTTCTATTGACCCTTGAGTCTATTGAAAGGAAAATACCCATATCTAAGTTTGAAAAAAAAAAATAAAAAATACGCTATTATTTGCTGAATTGGTGAGATTTAAAAACACGAATATACTTCTTTGGCACTCAATTATAAGAAGCAGTTCCAGCAGAAATTTCTTGTTCACACAGATCTTTAATTTTTTTTTTACTTTTCCGTTTTAATACTAATCATCTTTATTCATTTTTTATTTGATTAAAACAAAATTTCTCGAATGTTCTAATTAGTTTAAATTTTGTTTAGAATTCACTTCAACGTAACTTATCATTAGTTAACTTATTATTCTTAGTATCCTTAAGTAACTATAAATATATTATGTAGCTTTAGTAATTTGCTAGTTCATAGAAAAGAATTAGCAGTGACATGAAGGATAGTCACCAAAAATCATCATTCATCGACAGCGCTGCCGACGAAGGATTGTTTTGAATGTAAGTTCTTTTTTTCTCTTTTATTTCTTTTATAACTAAATTTTATATATATATAACTAATCTTTGTTTTCAATAATTTTAAATTTCTTCCAATAATTTTTAAATTTTAGTAATAATTATAATTAATTTCATTTCACCGTGAAATATATAAATGAGTTTAGTATGTGATTAATATAAACATGGTATTTTAAAAGGTCAAGGAATTTTTCCATGTCTGTGACCAAAATGATGGATTTGTGATCGGTTGGGAGGGTAGAGAAGGCTCCGGAGAAAAGATTACCATCTAATTTTTTCCGTTTAATGAACAGTAGTTGATTTTTTTTCTCTTCTATAATTGTGCTTCAAAATTTCCAGATTTAAACCATTTTGATTTAATCTTCTTCAACCAAGGGTTTTGGTATTAATTTTAATTTCATTTGTTTATGCACGGAATAAATTTTTATGTATGATTAAGATAGTTGATAATCGCAATAACCCACTTATTTTCCGACGAGCTAAGCTAGCACAAAGCTATGCGTGCACTCGTGTTTCATCTGCAGTCATGACAAGTACCCTCTTGTCCTTCGAAAACTTCAATCATTACAGGGTGTCGAGAATTAGAATTTGCAATGTTTTTTCAGATAAAGGTAACTCTAATCCCATCCACATTTATGTTAAATATTTAATTAAATTATTAATATCCCTTTCGAAAGTCGAGCCTTTCTGTGGAAAGAATGAAACTCTTTTGGAATTCAATATAGTTAAGTTAGGTGAGATCGGCTGCCAACTACGAGAGCCAGCACACTTAGACCAGTAGAAGGTCCATTGTGATGCCGTTGGATTAAGCATCATAAATCCTCACTCAAAAAACAAATTTCAGCTTCTAATAAAGCGGAGTAGACTTTTAGCTTGTGTCGTTGAAGAAGAAGGGAGTCAGGTAAAATGTTCTCCTCTGACAGAGAGCGGGGCAGTTACAAAGAAAGTGGAGCAAAGGTTAGTCCCCTCCACTTCCTCGTCTCTACAGCTTCTACAGAAATAGTTGAAGGGTACACCGAGCCTGTTTGCGTGTTTCCCTATTAGGCAGTGTCCGGTGATGACTAATGTGCACTCAATTTAGAGAGATCAAACTCTTAGAGAGTTTCGGATTCAGCAATTGCCAAATCTGTTTTGTCGCTAGGCATGTTATACTACTTGGCCATCTAAGATTCGTTTTTTTCAAGGCATCTTGTTTTAATTTAAGTTTGCATTTAGCAATTGTTATACCTATATGAGCTTTGTCTAGTGAAATAGGCACTAAATACAATTCCCTGGAATATCTCTATGCTCCATCACCCAATAGATTTGAATTTTAAACCGCTCCACCATCTCCAAAAGAGACGATCGGTAGTCTAGAGCTACTTTTGAATTGTTTTAGACGGATTCTAAGGATTTGATAGCTGCTTGGCTGTCTGAAAAGATCCAGACGTCTTTCGCAGATTTAACGTATTTCTTGAGCCGAGGATGGGACCTCTTTTATCGGCAGTAGTTCCGCCTGGAACAAGCTACAGTGATGATGATGAAGGAGAGACAGATATTGAGTCTGTCAGAGAGAACACCGCCAGCACCCCCTTTCGAGAGTTCTTGAGGTGAACCGACTTGTCCTCCGGAAAAACTTCATCCTCCCAAAATGACCTGGATGGGATAGTAACCTGCAAGTTCTTGTCAAAGCTTTACTTAGGAGTGGTGATGTAGTATACCAGTGTGATGTTGATTTAAGACGAACAGCTGAACAGCGGGTGTTTGTATAGCAAAGATGCCAAGGGACGGCAGATGGAACAAAATATCCAGTGCAACAGAGGGAGTCGAGCAAAGAGCTCCACTTATGTACAGACAAGCTGATCATTGGGCTTTGCTTGGATATTTTTACTTAACTAATGCATTGCACCAGACCATCACCCCATACGTAAGTATCGGTCTTATAACCGAAATGAAGAGCCAGTGCGTTTTTCGAAGTTGTAAGTCAGATTTATTACCAATGGCTTTTTTGCAGGAGAAAAGGGCGACCTCCTTACTCTTTCTTGAATGTTGGGTTTACAACTTAATTTCCTGTCCAAAATAATCCCTAAATATTTTGCTTCATAAGAGAAATCTAAGTTTGTGCCAATTAGTGAGAGGGGGGGATTTTATATTTCCTAGTGAAAACTGAAAAGTACCAGTAGAGTTTTGTGACGGTTAACACCCAAACCACACCGTATTGCCCATCTCGTGAGCTTATGTAAGGCGTTTTGTAGGAGTTCTTTAATAATGTTTAAATGCTTCCCTGAGATTGCTATAGCAATATCGTCCACAACAGCGATTACCATAGAGTGCATAGTTACGGCTTCATAGATCTTCCGGGCTGGCCTTCTGTTTTGGTATTTCAGCGCTAATGATTGATTCGCCTAGGTCCGATCAAATTTTCTCAATGAACCCAAGCAGAAAGTTGGAATGCGGCAATCATCGCTTCTGCCATTTGACCGAGTGGATCCAGCAAAGCGGTTCAAAACGATTCGTTTTAGGTTTTTATTTGAAAAATCGTGCGATGATTTCGTGGCTCTAAGCTTCCCGGGAAATAAGAGCTACGTAATTTCGGGCCATTAAGGATTGGACGTGAACCTCGAAACTTATAATCTTCATTCAATTACGGGATCTTATACAATGGAGGATTGATCCACATTGGACATATGGGCAAATTCGTCTTACGGCATTACTTTAAAGGTGGGATTGTAACCGCGTTCTTTGCTAACAATGGCTTAAGATGATTTCATTAGGAAGCAGCTTCTTTTGGCTGCGGTGGCGGTGCAAAAACTTTTCCTCCTGTGCACCACAACCCAGGCGTTTTTGAGAACATCAATGTATTGCAGACGATATTCAATGGCCCAATATTACCGCAAGGAAGATCATTGTATGCAAATGTCACTTTTACAAAGCGTGATAAGACCAATTTGGCTTTATGTCACTTTCTACCGTGTAGTGAAATGACTTCACCTCGAGTGGGAAATAATTTACTTTTTTTTATTTATTAATAAGTAACAACTAAAAAGTAAATTTACGCGATAAGTCGAATATGTCGAATGCTGCCTCCCTGCAACCGCCTCAATTGGGGTTAAATATTTGACTAATCGCCAGAATTTTCAGTAGAATTTTTCAAGACGTAAGCGTTTTGATTTTTATTATTGTTACAAAAAATACATGCATACACCCAGAGAAAAAACAACGTAAAATCAAAGGAAACCACTTTGATTTAAAGATTTTTCGGAATGACTTAGCTTCGACTACGAAAATTTTTAAATCAAAGTGGCATGACGTTAATTCAAAGTGTTTCAGTAATTTAAAAAGAATATATTTGTAGTTTGATCTAACCACGCATTCACCTTGATTTGACGTGGAATCATTCTTAATTAAAAATCACCCATCTTTAAAACAATGTTTATAAATTTCGATCCAACAATAATGCATCGTAGATTTAAATACATTCAACTTTGAAAATAAAGGGTGATTTTTTAAGAGGCTTAGAACTTTTTTTAAAAAAAAAACACAAAAAATTCGAAAAAATGAATGAAATATTTATTTGAATCGATAGTTTGAACCTTGCAATTTAATGTTTAAAGATATTTTCATGCAAATGGTGACCGCGGCTGCGTCTCAGGTAGCCCATCCGCTGAGTCCAATTTTGGCATACTCTTTCACACATATCGGCCGGTATCTCACGAATGAATGCATGGATGTTGGCTTCCAGTGCGTCAATCGAAGCGGGCTTGTCCCTACACATTAGCCTTGGCATACCCCCACAAAAAATAATTTAATGGTGTCAAATCGCACGATCTAGGCGGCCAATTGACCGGCCCGAAACGTGAAATTAACTGTTCACCAAACTCGCCTCGCAATTGCGCCATTGTTTCGCGTGCTGTGTGGCATGTGGCACCGTCTTGTTGAAACCACATCATGCAAGTCAAGAACTTCCATTTCGGGCAAAAAAAAGTTTGTTATCATCGCTCGGTAGCGTTCACCATTGACAGTAACGCTGCGATTCGCATCATCTTTGAAGAAATATGGCCCAATAATGCCGCCGGCCCATAAACCGCACCAAACAGTGGCTTTTTCGGGATGCATTGGTAGCTGTTGCAATGCTTCTGGCTGATCTTCACTCCAAATGCGGCAATTTTGCTTATTTACGTACCCATTCAACCAAAAATGAGCCTCATCGCTTAACACAATTTTTCGATAAAAAAGCGGATCCTCGGCCAGCTTTCCAAGAGCCCATTCACCAAAAATTCGGCGTTGTGGTAGGTCGGCTGGCTTTAGTTCTTGCACCAGCTGTATCTTAAAAGGCTTTACGCCCAAATCCTTCCGCAAAATTTTCCACGTAGTGCTGTAACAAAGGCCTAACTGCTGGGAACGGCGCCGAATCGACATTTCGCGGTCTTCTGTCACACTAGCTGATACGGCCGCAATATTTTCTTCACTACGCACAGTACGTAAACGTGTTGGTGGTTTAATGTCCAACAAAGTAAATTTGGTGCGAAATTTGGTCACAATCTTCCGAATAGACTGCTCAGAAGGTCGAGAATGCCGATCATAAAATGGAAGCAGCGCGCGATGAACATTTCGAACCGAGCACGAATTTTGATAGTAAAATTCAATAATTTGCAAGCGTTGTTCATTTGTAAGACGATCCATGGTTAAATTGCAAACCAAACTGAAGCTGTTTGACAGTGACACAAGGTACTAAACACACGTCAGCTGTCAAAACCAGTGTTGCCAAAACCAAACCAGCTAAAAAATCACCCGTTACTATGCTTTAACTTTAATTTGACGATGATTCATGGTAAAATCAAATGTATTTGGCCTTAAAACCACTACGAATACACTTTGAAAGTACTATGCTTAAGCTTTAATTTAACTTCGATCAGGATTGATTTAAAGTGGACCCATTTTGAATTAGCATTTTTTAACTTTAATCTTACCATGAGCTTCGTAGATATAACCCCTTTAGACTTTGAAAATATCACGTTTATTATTTGATACATTTCTTTTTTCTTAATAAAAATAACCATGCAACAATTTAATTTTTTTAAAAATGTTATCTTCAATAACATTATATCATTTATTAAACTAAAGATACAAAATAAAATTATTTTTAACACACGTTTTCCCATTATTAATTATTTTTCTGTCAATTCAGGACATTTGAGTTGAGGAAATCCGAATCGTCTTCAGTTGGATACTATAATGCATTTCATATAAAATCCGATTATAATTTAATTTTGTTAATAATAATTATTACCTCTGTTTTTCTCCACTTAATTCAGCTCTCTGGGTATTTGTTAAATATGTTCCTCTCTTAAATATTTTCTCATAGGCTGAAATAAAATTCTTTTTTAATAAGAAAAAAGCTATTACAAACAATGATTAGTCAAATTAAGTACAATCCTTTGACAACTAATATGGAAATAATTTTTTTTTACAATCATGTCAGCACGAATTAACCTTTTTGTATCCAATCGATTAATTTCTAGTCGAACACATGTAACCAAATGTGTTTTTTCTTCGGAATGTACCTAAATAATTACACGTAATTTTTTCCTGAAGTTAATGTATATGAATATCAAATTAATATACTTAAAGCAGTTCCTAATTTTTTCACTTTCACATTGCACAATATTGTATTGAAAAAAATGTGCTCACATGTCAAACTTTACATTTCATTCGTAGGTTTCAATGCACTTAATTTTATTTTAAATACATGCGAGGAATTAAATTAAGTCAAACAAAACTCACATTTTAACACTGGAAATAAGCGTTCCCTTTTCGTTAACGAGAGTGATTTTTTCTCTCTTTGTACGATTGAAAGAGAAACGAGAATAACAAAGACAATGGCTTGCTCGTCACGACAGTTAGTGGAACTTAGGGATAAACATGTTTCCCTTTGAATCTACGTTGATCGTTACTTAAAAGAATAACATCAATGTAAGAATGAACATGTTCTACTTTGATTCTAAATTATTGTCCCTTAAAAATCAACATGCAACACTATAATTAACTTTGATCCGAGTTTGAAGCTACATGTGTACCGTGGAATTGGGACAAACAAATAAATACGCAACGTTATGAAGTAGATGGCGTTTTAAAACGACTTCTAATTGACTATGCAACACTCTGAATGTACGTAGATGTCATTTCGAAACATAATATTGGAAAATTATTATCACATTGCACTTTAAATCTACGTTAAGAGTATTTTAAATATTTAAAAAAAAATGGTCATTATGTAAAAGTGAATACGTATTCAAATAAAATGTGTTTCAACGTGAAAATAAATATTATTTATCAAAGTTTATTCAACGTAAGTTTACATTTTTTCCCTGAGTGTATCTACTATTTGAAAAATATGAATAGCTATATTTGGTCTTATTTCTCAAAACAATTGTGCATTGTGAGTCTATGACGCTTTGGGAGGGCAACATAAGGCCAAATTCTCAGATCTCGTTATCTGTGTGAACTACATACCTATCGACGACGTTTTACCCTGACGTATAAGTAAGGGAATCAGTCTTCTAAAGTGAAACGACAAACGTCGTGAAAGTTAAACGCCACTCGGAATATCGGAATAAGGGTGATTATCGCAAACTTCAGCAAGCAAACGACGGAGATATAAGATACATCCCTGACTATGCGTAGTCGAACATTTTTTCTGTTGCATACCTCGAAAAACAAATGGCAAATAAAAGAAAATATTTCCGTTGAAGAAAGGTAAGTTGTTAAAAAATAAATCCACCAATCATCAAAGTTAACACATAGTGAGTTATTTTGCTGCAGTTTGAAAAGTCCTTAAGAAATTTAAATTTAGAGTAAATTTCCGTTTCTCCTAATTACTTATAACAAAACGTTTCCCAATATTGAATAAAAAAAAAATATCCTACATAATATAATAAGACTTTTTCCAATGTAAATAGAAAAATATTTTCATTAAGTAGACAGTGTTTAATTTTTTTAATATTTGGATGTACCTATTCTATCACTGCAGCGAGTTTTTCAAGCGGACTTATATGCTTTTACTTGGCCTCGAGTTTCTTTTGGGTACTAATAAGTGTTCCACAATGGTAAGGAGATTTTGGAAAGGATCATGAAACATGTGGCAGTTTTCCTTACAATTTCTACGGTTGCGAGGATTATAAATACTTTAATGTTAGTATGAATTTTTTTTTAAAGATTCAGATAACGTCCTTTGCAAATCTGGCTATACCTTATCTTTTTTGTTTAGGAATTTACGCGACACGAAGGAAAGTGTCGTCTTCTTTTGTCTGCTACAGAAATAATTTCAGCTGCTGCAGCAATAAATCCACTTTATATTCAACCCCATCGAGGTATCCGTTCCAATACAACTTTCGGAAAAATTCTCCGATGACGTAGCGCACCTTGTCGCATTGCGTGGAACCGCGTTATACCACTTACTTTTGACAGCTACATCCTACATGGCAAATTTTTTCCGAAGCTCTCCGACAACCAATTGCTGCGGAATGCTTTAATTTGAAATGAACGCGTTTATATGCTTCATTTATTTTGTTCCGAAACGGAATATGAATCATGTTTATTTAGAAAAGTTTCTTATAAATACTATTCCGTTGCAGACTACTAAAACCGGACTCTGTAAGATTTTTAATGAAGCCTACACATTAATAATTTTTGATATATCTTGAATAATATAAGTTTATGATTAAACATAGCACAATGAATAAAAATTATAGATGCAGTATCATTACTTTTCGAAATGTTTATTTCCGAAATGATATACAACCTTCATAGTAATTAAAAACTAATAGGACATAGAAAAGGTTTTCTTTTTAGAAACTCTGCTGACCAACGAATTTGTAGTTGAAAATCAATTTATGAATTTATTTTCCTTAAACTGTACAAGAATGAACCGAAATTAAAATTTACAGCTATCAGTAAAATTCCAAATAACTAATTGTAGAAACTGATTTTAGTTTATTTTTGCATTTATGACCCATATTCCTATAGTTTATCGATTTTCATTGTTTACAATAAAATACGACTTTAAGATGATGAGATTGGGGATTGAAGTTTGTATGGAGAACCGCATTTTGGAAAAATCACTGCATAGAAAAACGGGTATAATACAACAAAAATTATTTAAAATTTGTAATTCTTTGGATGTTTCGGGCTTACCGCTAGACAATTTGAAAATGGAAGTCGCCTCAGTTATAATTTTGTTGCACAACCTCAACACAACGAATCTTTGTAACGGATCGCGTTTGATTTGATTGAATCTCAATGCAAATAATGCCATGCAAACGACGAATTTGAGGGGAAAATTCAAAGTCAATCAAACAAGGGCTCCATTAAGCCCTTCCAAGAATTTTAGTATCTGGGATTGGAATAATTGGAACTACCAAGTTGAGGAGAAGGTCAGGAAAGCAAAAAGGGTACTACATCAGTGCAAACGTGAATGTGGACAGAGGTGAGGACTCTCGCCTAAGTCAGCATACTGGATGTTTACGATGATAACTAGACCCTTTATCACCTATGCCTCGGTTGTATGGTGAGCGAAAGCCTCCCAGAAAACTGTGAGGAAGCACCTGGATAGGGTCCAACGCTTGGCATGTAAAGGAGTTACAGGCGCAATACGGACAACACCAATATGCGCATTGGAAGTGATCCTGGGGATATTACCGCTAGATTTATTTATTAAGAAAACAGCAGCCCAAACGGCACTTCGTTTACATCGAGATGCGAAATAGCACAATCGTGGTACCTATCTATGGACATAGGAAGATCCTGGAACTTGTCAAAAACAAGATTAGACAGGTGAACATGCCTATGGATGGGATGACAAGGGTGCGTATTATGGGAAAGGAATCACAAAACAAATTGAGAACGGATTACTTCCAGAAAAAAGGAGTGGTGAAATAGTGATTTTCACAGATGGATCCTTGATGGATGGCAGAGCGGGTGCTGGTATCTATTCAGAAGAGCTGAAACTAGCCTCACGTTAGCCTCGGGGAACACACTTCCGTATACCAGGCTGAGATGATTGCATTGCTGCATGCGTCGGACTACTTGCTTGAGAGTCAGGTGGAAGGGAAGAAATTTCCTTATACAGGGTCCGCCAAAGAGGTGTGCGAAAGTATTTGCTGTTCCCTTAACAACATTTTTTAATCGCTCCCTTGATAGTGGTGAGTTTCTAAATAAGTGCAAATGTTCTCTAATAACTCCAATTTCTAAATCAGGAAGTAGACAGGAAGTTTCTAACTATCGGCCGATTTGTAAGATGACTACAGTTCCTAAAATTTTTGAAAAACTGGTTTATGTAAGATTTATTCAAATTCTTAGAAAGTACTATTTCTTCCTGCCAGCATGGTTTTGTTGCTGGAAGATCCACTAGCAGTAACCTTATAATTTTTTCAAATTACATTTTAAATGGACTTGAGAAAGGGCATCAAAAAGACGTAGTATATACAGACTTCTCCAAAGCATTCGATCGTGTCAATCATAATATATTACTTTTAAAGTTTAATAAAATAGGATTCCACTCTAACTTTTTTAACTGGATAAAAGCATTCTGAAAAGGTCGTGTTCAGTATGTTCGTATTAAAAACATTCCCTCTTCACCTTTTAATGTTACCTCGGGCGTGCCTAAAGGAAGCCATCTTGGCCCCCTACTTTTCTTGTTATTTACAAATTATATACCCAACGTATTTTTGAATTCTAAGAGCCTTATGTATGCGGATGAAAGTCTTTCGATGTATAAAAACTAAAAAAGATTGCATGTTATTACAAGAAGATCTTATCAGATTATAGAATTGGTGTTCAATTAATTCCTTACACCTAAATATTAATAAATGTCAAAGTTTAACGTTTTGTCGAAACCGTTCATCTATTAGCTTCTCTTATAAAATAAACGATGCGTTACTTTCAATTGTAACCTTTAAAAAAAGACCTTGGGGTGATTTTTGATAAAAAACTTGATTTCCTAAAACATATAGACTTTTCTTATATAATGGCGTTAGTTAAGTTTAATGTTCCTGCGAGGATGCTTAGAAACCGATTGTTTTTTGATATCCCGTATCATAGACCGAATTATGCTTCAAATAATGAAGCTTAAGAGAATGATATTTGCGATATGATCGATATAATCATTTTAAGTAATGGTGACAATGTTTAACTTATTTTATTTATTGTGTTTTATTATTGGCAAGTAATCACTTAGGTATTGTAACTGTGTTTGATGAATTAATAAACTAAACTAATGTGTAAAATTACAAAACGAAGAAACAGAACATTTTAGTTTCTTTTGCTTTTTGTATTGCTTTTTTAATTTGACAGGACATTTTTACATACATATATTGCCTAGTCGGTCTTATTAGTTTAACATAACTTAAAGTAATTTTGTAAAAGTTAAAACGACTTACTTCTCGATAACAACATTTTCACAACTAATCGTTTAAAAATTTACGCTCAAATGTCCACTTGCCGTTTAGCTTTTCGGTCCTCAGTGCGTGGCCTTAGCCTAACAAGTAAGAAATTACAAATATAAAGTGTTTTTTATAGAATTTTCAATTTTGAAGAATTAAAAGACAACGGTTAATTAAAGGGTGGGCGTGTTTCAAAAGATCGAAAAGTGTATCGTATGTAATTCTAGAGTCTTATAGACTAAATTGTTGTTCACAGGAACAGCCATTTGTTTACAAACTTCAAAGTCAGCATTTAAATGGTAAACCCGTCTTAATTCGCGTATTGAGGTTTCTTTTTATCGTAAATACGATAATTGTTTCTTCTTGCAAATGAAAAACTTACTTTTCTTGGCTAAGTCAAGTGTAACAAATGTCAGTTCGAATTTGTGAACAACTTCTATTTTTGTTTTCATACAAACTTGAGAGTTATTTAATTTAGACCAATCAATTGTACTGAGCTGAAATGGCTATGTCGGCCACAGAGTAACTAAATACATAGTTAAATTCAATCTCATTCACTTAAAAGGGTTCGAATGGTAGGTCCTGGGAAAACACTGATTTAAGTTTTCGTCATTGTGAAGAGGAAAAGGATTTTTTTTTTTGCTAGGAAAAGGGGAAAAAAACTTTTCTGAAACGGATTTTACTGCAGTTCTGTTAGTTTTTTTTTTCTTATTTCAGGACGCTGATATTGCTCCTAAAAGAAAGT
Organism: Cheilosia grossa; assembly: GCA_963082955.1. Taxonomy (NCBI): domain Eukaryota; kingdom Metazoa; phylum Arthropoda; class Insecta; order Diptera; family Syrphidae; genus Cheilosia; species Cheilosia grossa. The sequence continues at coordinate 31,544,389 of OY720144.1, forward strand.
GTAACTTTGCCGATAAAAAGTGAAGAAAAAACTTTTGCGACACTTAGTCTATGGATGGCTTTCAAAGTGAGAGGCTTTAAACAAAAGTTTTAGTGTAAATAAGGGTTGTCGGATGTTTTCGAATTGAAAATGCAAATTAGATAGGGTAAGACGCAAACTGAAATGAAATGAAATAGATAGATAGAGTTGATGCCAAACTAATAAAATCGATTTTTACATCTCAGTTTGTTGACGTATTCATTGTCCATGCAAACACATTATACCTACCTATCTACCTGGAGGTTTGGTTTTGCGTAGAATGATTTAGGCATCGGAATTTACAACGTGAGTGATGAAGAGGCATCCGGTGACATATCCGGTGACGTGTAATAAAGGTAAACGAAATAAGGGCGATTGCGACAGTAATTTAAGCTTCAATCGATAGTGTCCAATATTATCGGCGTATCCAGTTGTGTCATTAAGGGAACTTTGGAAAGTCGACTTTTTCTCTTTTTGTAATATTTTGACGAACATTTATAATCAGTGTTACCTATATATAGAACAAGAACCCTTTTTGGGACATACTCGTGGACTTTATTGTGTTTGGAAAATATTTTTAAAAACATTGCAGAAAATGTGGGCATTTTGTAGAAAACTGATTTCTGAGCTATGAATCTCATATTCGATCCCCGAAATAAAGCAAACATCTTCAGATCTTTACCTATGTAAAACTTCCACCAAAGGCGTTAAGCCTGAAAAAACATTCGATATTGAAAAAAGCCATAAGAAAGCATTTTAATTAAACCTCTCGGACTCGACATAAAAATTAGTCCTATTCCATTCGTCCAAAAAAAAAAATCACAAACACGAGTTAGACTTACTCGTAGGCTCCTGTACTCTAACGAGGGTAAAGTACATACAAGGTTTATGGTTGTTGACAATGATTTGCATTAGACAGAAGATGACTCATTTTGCAGCCACTTGTAAGGACGGTGGTTCGACACTGAAACGAATTACGTACTACTTTTACGAATCTGTAAATGTTCGCAAAACTGGTATCGTGAACAGCGTTGAGATCGTGAAAAATGTAATAACTTAATGTGGATTTTGGATACTGGATGGGCAAAGCAAATCCATATGAAGTGCACTTTTATCTCACCTTCTCTGAAATTGTTTTGAAAGTAAAGCCAGTCCATTGAAATAAATAAATTTTTTGGAGTTAAATTGAACTCAATTAATAGTTGTTACTTCATAGATTTCCGGCTTCTTGATCGGTTTTCTATTTCAGCGATAATGGTTGAATCGACTTGGTCCGGTCCGGTTTTCTCAATCAACAAAAGCAGAATGTGTGCTTGCGGCAATCCTCTCTTCTGCCATTCGATCGCATACATCCAATAACGCGGTTGTGCAAAACATTCTGCTTACCGATGAAGTAGGGAATACCTTGGCAGTTGCTCGAAGGTTGCCCACGAAGTCAGGCAGCCTTATAGGCCCTATCGTCAAATACAATCGATTCAAAAATAGTAGTGCTGTCATGATGTCCTGCAAACCCTATCCAAACACAATAGGGTAAGACTTGGAACTATAGCTAGGGCTGGATCAGAATCCGCGTTCTTGAAGAGTCAATTGGGCTACTGCTTTTAGGATTATTAACGAGTGGGAACAACAACACCGAAAGAACCACTGGGATAATGTCCCGGGTTTAAGACAATCCAAAAGATTAATAAGGCCTTACTCCTAAAAGGAAATCCTAAAATTCAATTAGGAAAATATTAGAAAGCTAGTGGGCTTTCTAACAGGCCACTGTGGCTTGAGGTATCATCTTAAGAAGTTGAATTTGTGTCCGGAGACAGATTGCAGATTCTCTAAACCTAGAGGATGAAGAATCCTCTGAGCACTTAATCTGTGATTGTCCGCAGTGTCGGCCATTGCGCGGGGAATTAAAAAAAAAAGAAACTGCGTAATCTCTGCAAATTTCGGATTGCAGGTGAACGTGATGAATAAGTTGTGGGCGTCCGAAATGCCGCACAGTTGTGCTGTGCATACTGCCCCTCGGGGGGCATGCCGCAAAAGGCGCTGTGAAAATTGTCAAGCCGCCGAAACTAAAGGAGCTTGTTGATTTGTTCTTGGATATGAATAGTGGAAGAGGAATGGGACAATTGGTCCACATATTACGTCATTTGGAAGGTGCCGTTGCATTGTTAGGTGTAAGTGAGGAAATGCCGTGATTGGGGTAAACCTTCATGCAGATGCGATTGTAATTGTTGCAGCTATCCCAGCACCCACATTTTTTGTTCTGTACAATTTTTTTTATTATTTCTGAAAACTGTTGAATCGATCGAGATCGTATTGGAAAAGTAAGGTAATGTTTTTGCATGATTTCCAAGAATATTTACTTCAAACCAGTGGTGACTTTGCTGCTTTTCATCATTCCCTCCATTCGCTTCACGCATTTATGACTATATGTTGTTGTTGTCAGCTCTTCTCACAAGCCTTACCCAGTAGCCCTGAACCTTTAAAGACCATTTTCCATTTCTTGTATTTTTTTCCCATCGCAGTCCATTCTTCATTGTAGTCTTGGTCAGAATTTGCTCTTCTCAGTATGCTCACCCAAAGCAAAGATATTCGTACGTGAATTTTTCACATTGTTCTTCATCAATCTAATACAATATTTCCCGACCTTAAAAACATTTACAATAACCATCAAATAAATATACCCTTGTTCCAATTAATACAAAACACTATTCCATTGAATAACAACCTTACTAATAACACAGCTAACAAAACAACAAGGTGCTCAATCACCAAACTTTTTAATCGATTTATCCACTATTGTTTGTATGTCGCCGCTGAGGGAACAAACTTCAATTTGCATTTGCTGAAAGGTTGACCAACATACCAGTTCAGTAATGTATAACATCCTATTAAGACGAGATTCAACGACAACAACAACAACAGCAAAAAAGCAAGACATTTCAAAATAATTCGGAACATCTGGCCGGGTAATAGAGTTACATGATATGCCCTATTTTCTTCCATAACACTTTCACGTTTGTGTTGTGGATGCCGTTTTGCGGTAAATCAGCTTTGCCATCTAAGAGTAAACACGAAATGTGTACCAGTATATATTCGGTATAGTCGGTCCTCCCCATCTTCCACACAATCTGCCCTGCAATCTTTAAACCGTCGCAGCGATACCGAAGGTTGATGCTGATGTTGCGTCTATTTTGGGTGAAAAATGAGAGTACACAGACTGCTGCTCTATGGCTATGCACTCATCGAGGACAAAACCCTCCATGGGTATGGGAAGTGGGGGTAAAACTAAGCAGAAAAGCATTCTGGAAAATTACACATTTCAAACTTAGCACCAGAACAGTATAGCTGAAGTACTACCGCACAGATGTTCCCAAAGCAGCATCATGACGTAAAGTACTTAAAGTTTAATTTCACGCCTATTTTGCAAAACATTCTCGCATAAATTTTAATAAACGCCCTCCATCACCTATGTACTCGTATCTCCCCCATATTTTATGAAAAAGGTCTTCTTTCTGCACCCGCCATCAAATGCGATGGAAACTTTATAGAACTCATATCCAAGGATATGTTTTAGGGTATCTAGTTGAAAATAATGTTTTGCCATTTCCGTTTCTATGTTCAGACTTTTTTTTTTCAAAAACTGAAGCTGTTATTTAAGATTGCACGCACAGATGCGCTTGTGTTTAGACGTTTGAAAATAGGAATACGTGGTATAATCGAATAATGTGCAGTTTAAAGTGCATTAATTCCATTGCTTAAATATTATTCTTGTCTGTCCTGATCTAAAGAATGATCGTAGATATTAGTTTCGAGATAGGTACTAATATTGTCTTCTTCTATCTGTTTCATTTATTAAATTGTGACTAATTAAAATTAAAGTGCAGACAGGGTCGAACGAAACTTTCTCGTTGATCAAAAGTTTGGTTGGTTGTTTTCTTACAAACGATTCATAAGATATAGGAATAGTGTTAATGGTTATTCATCTGATATGGCAGTACAATATGAAATATCAATGTCAGGTTTTATAAAATGAAGCTCTATTACAAGCGTAGTACGAGTTTCTGTTTTCTGGTCGGTTAGGAGTGTTTTTAGCTGGAATAGATTAGAAACACTGGCTTAGGTTGTATGTATATGATTGGAAGTACGATTTGTGATATGTACAAGTACACCGATTTCTTTACATATACACTACACATATATGTAATAATTCTGAATCTATTTTGAATTTGCATTCGCAGTTATAAACTGAATATGCCGTTGGACGTGTGTGTTGGTGCAAATGCAGTGGAAGTTTTTAATTGTGTAAGCTCCAACTGGTTCCAAGTATTTTAAGGTGTATGATGTTTAATATTGTTGGAAAAAGAAAAAGAAGGTCACAGGGGCACGGCATAAAGACACTCCACAGATTTCTTTTTTCTTTTTTGTGAGTGAGACAAGAGTGTTGGAGTCACAAAAAAAAAACGCTTTTTCATCCATTGTGCTAGCCACCGACTCAACTTAGCTATCAGTCAGTACAGCTTGCACCGTACCCAGCATTGGGGGTTATCTCAAATGTAGCAACTTTCTTTCTTGAGTCAGACGAATATATTTTCTCAGAGAAGAAATGCAAGCTCAAGTGTCAAAAAAAAAAACAAAAGGAAATATCATCGAAAAATCATCGAAAAATCATCGAAAGACATTGCAGAGCAAGTACGCGAGGGATGTTTCTGCAATAGTGGGGGACTCAAACAACCTCTAAAAAACCTGCCGGGAGGGACTGACTGTCGTCATCCCGAATGGGATTGCACCTCGTCGTTTGACTAATCGGCAATTTATTTGTAAATTATTTTAAAAATTCAGAAGAAGAATCCGCCGGTTGTCGGATTTCGAAACTTTTTTGTTTGAAGATATTACCTAATCTCTTGGCCTTGGCTAACTCTTATAGATCAAGGGGTCTTACCCCACTCAATCTTCTGATTACATTGCCAGTATTTAAAATTTCTGTAAGTTCTACGTTAACATGGTTGAGAAGCCTACTTCTGTGCCTATTGCCAACTAATGGTTGAGGCCCTCGCTAACGAAATTGGAACCGAAATCACAGTCCGTAGAATAACCAGCCGTCAAACTAATAGATTGAATATTCCGACTCAATCTGTTGAAGAATATTACCCACGTACAGTGTATATATTTTATATATTTCTAAATTATTCATTAAATGAAATGTCCCCTAGGTTTCCTAGAGCTCAGCTGCAAAGAATAGGAAAGCTGCAAAAGTAACTATCCCTTAACTTAAGTGATTATGATATAGATGAAGTTTTGCAAGGCGCTGAAGTAAAGGGTTTTCCAATAGAGGTGTTATTTTGGTATTCAAAGAAAAATAACATTTTTTGGAGATAAATGATCGGATGTTTATTTCATAATAAAGAGGAAGGTATGCCGTTAATAATGAAAAACAATATCAGCCAAATGCCCACCACGAGCACGCGTACAGGACCATATCCTTTTCATGAAATTTTCTATAACCAAATCGCAAAGTCTGCCCTATGTCCTCGACAGCCTCACGAATTTTATCTTTAAGATCTTGAATCGACGCTGCGATGTTGGCTTAAACCTTATCTTTCACGTGGCCCTAAAGGAAGATGTCGCAAGGTGTTAAATCACAAGATCTCGGTGTCCAATTGTGATCACCTCTTCGAGAGATAACACGGTCCGGAAACTTTTCCCGTAAAAGATCAATGCTTTCGTTACTTGTGTGGCACGAAGTGCCGTCTTGTTGAAATTAAACGTTGTCCAGATCAATACCATCCAACTCCGACCATAAAAAATCATTAATCATCTCTCGATAGCGCAATCCATTCACCGTAACTGTTGATCCAACCTCATTTTCGAAAAAGTAAGGTCCAATGACCCCGCCGGACAATAAATCGCACCAAACAGTCACACGTTGATGATGGAGAGGCTTCTCAACAATAACTCTTGGGTTTTACGAGCCCCAGATGCGACAATTTTGCTTGTTGACGTAGCCACCGAGGTGGAAATGGGCCCCATTAGTCAAGATGGAATTCCGGATCATTTTCTTGCATTTTTGTAGTGAATTTTAATAATTTCAATGCGTTGTTGAAGCGTGTATCGTTCCATTTTTAGTAATGGTGTGGTTTCTACTTGTCAAATGTCAAAGAATAAAAGCTTCAAAAGTGACAGCTACCGAAATAGCGGGTCATTCACAATAACATCTCTCATTGGAAAACCCTTTATATACCTAAAGAGGATCTACCTTGTATTTTAGCATTGAAATGAGAGTTAAAAATTTGGCAACAGATGAAGGAAAATATTCCTAAGTCACTAGCAGAAGCTTATAAAAAAGCAACGACTCTGCCAAACACAAGAACCCTATGTCAATTATTGTGCACATTTCCTGTGACGACCAGCACTGCCGAACGATCTTTCTCCACCTTACGCCGGTTTAAGACATATCTTCGCAGCAATATGAGAGAAGATCGCCTGAATGGAAAAGTGTTAATGTATATCCATCAAGACATTGCTTCAAAGATGAACCCCGAAGAAGCACTGGATATCTTCAGCAAAAAACATAAAAGAAAAGGCGCTTTTCATTATTAAACCTTTGTAGAGAGTTTTTATAAAAAGTATTTTTAAACTTTGTTATTCTTTCTACGTCATTGATAAAGAATGAATCCCAAAGATAAGTTGCAATGCAATACTATACACCTATCTAGTCTTTGTGCCCCAACCAAAAATAAATCTTGTATCCGTACTTAGTTGACGGCATGAACGATCTGATCCTATCACTTTCCATCTAACTGCCTCGCCTTAAGAATTCGTTGAAGTCCAAGCTCTCTTAAGCGTTTTGTAGTGTCTTGTTACATGATGGCTATCATTAAATGTGGATGAGCGAGAAAGCCATTTCGTTGTAGCATTTAACAATTGTTCTGATTGGTATACAAGTTTTGACCCTCATTGACGAGTATGACTTCAAAGTTGTGACTTGAAGTTGTGTTGTAGGACTTACTTCACATAATATGAACAATCTGAGACTTCTCGTACAGCCAAATTATCTTTTCCGTTTTCTGACTTTATTGCCGTGGAAACATTGGGCCGTACTCATAACAAATTTTAGTCTCGACTTTAAATTTACGAAAGCTCCCAATTGCGAAATTGGTATGGAAAATGTAGCCACTGTGAACTACTAAAATTAAGAGTCGAAACTAAACATGTTTTATTGGGAACGCCCATTGAGCTCATATTGCCGATCCTTACTTAGTAGGGTCGAATGTTATGTACTGGGAATCGAAAAATTCTTTGCCTACATGATTTGGCGCATGAAAATATTTACATATAGCTTGTTTTGGTAACTTCTCAACTTTTTTACTTTCTTAAAAAGGACATCTTACTAAAATTTCTCAAAAGTAAAGGTAGACTTTGGTGTTTGTGTTTTCAAAAATTGTTAGGATGTTGTTACTAGACCTCAAATTAAATTTTCAAATTACATAATTATTATATAAGAAAAGGTGCTAATAAACGAAACAAAGAAATTATCAAATTTTTAACTTTTGCGTATACCTACGTAACATTTTATTCGTACAAAATTGTGAATGCGAGATTTTTATTATTTCGGACATTACGATGATAGACGAACTCAAAAAATGGGTCTCGCATTTCTGTCCGTAGGGTCCCAAGGTCCACAGTACGGCCAAACCTGCTGAACGGATTTGTTTCAATCTTTTGATGTGGAGCTTGCGGGCTTACAGTTCGGGAACATTTTTTTTAGCGCCTTTTCTTATACCCATATAACGGTTTTTAAAGAAGTTTGATTTTTTCGAAAATGGCTCTAACGATTTGAACCAACATTTATTTGTGAGGTTCAATAGGTGGGGTTTACGTCGGTGTATACCCAGTTATCTGCCAAAATAAGGAATAACGGTACATTTGTAAATTCTAGTTATCTCGAAAACGGTTCACACGATCGTAAAAAAAACCGGCCAAGTTCGATTGTCACTCGCGCACCGAAGGTTCCGCACTTCTTTAGAGTTGGAAATTGCGAACAAACAACAAACAACAATATGTGTGGATGAGAATGAGTATCCATTGGAAAAGTTCCAATGAGAATGAGTAGAGTTGAGTATTCATTGAAAATTCCAATTGTAATCGATTAAGAGAACACACCAATAAGGAATGAATGAATGGTTAAAAGGGGCGTACTTTGTATAGTGATCGACAGTTTTTTGTAAATATTTTTTAAAACATTTACTTTTCCGCAAAACAGTCTTCGACACATAGATAGCTACGAGCATGATCTACAAAGAAGGTATGTATCCATTTTTTTGTACATCAAGAAATAAACAGCTTTTTGTGCAAATGAAAATATTTTGTTCACCAAATTACTAATTACTTTAAAACCAGTCAATGTATCACTGCCATATTTGTCGTTTAACTCGAGGTTATACCGGATATTGAGTGAAAATTTTAGCATCCTACGTCGACTAGTTTCTGAGATAGGCCCAGGTACAAAATTGGTCTAGTCGGTTCGGCCAGACGGACAAAAGCGAAACTAATAAAGTTCCGTTTTTTCCCTTTGCGTACGGAACCTTAAAAATATATTCTTAAGGTAATATGATAGCAAATAATAATACTTGATAGCAAACTGAGTTTTTCTCTTAATTAGTGCACAATTTTTAAGAAGTATTTGTTTTATAGTTAACTAGAATACCCGCATAACGATCAATCATAGGCACGATCAAACTGCTAACTTGGAGTAAAATCGATATTTTCTAAACTACTTGACCGAAATAGATATCTACTTACGATAATAAAAGAATGTTAAGTTGTTATGTATTTGTATCCTTCCCAAACCCAAAACAAAAAAAGGCTTATATCTACCATAGATGTAAATAACAGTTTTCATTGTAGTTTGCCTATGAAAATCTCCATGAAATACACTTTGTTTAAATTTTCTAGACAAATAATTTATTAATTTTACCGTACGAAAAACTTTTTCCGATCAAATTCTCATTAATTCCACAAAAAAAAAAAATCATTCCACTGAAATAGGTTTTTCATTTCTTTATTGTTGCATCTGTCAGGAATTTGTTGTGGATAATCTTTATTTTTATGGAAAAAAATTTCTGACAGAAATTTTGCTATGACCGCCTAAAAGTACAAAAAAAAAATAACATTTGCACACTGTTCGAACTTTTTCCTTTGCATTTGACGTATGGCTATAACTGATGCCTTATATTCTACGTTTCCATCGCGAGATTTAGGGCAAGAGATTACAAATAAATCATGAGGTGTTTCCACCAAAAAAAGCTAGATTAATTTGACGTTTCGCCAGATGTTGTCAACTACTGTCAAATCGGACAACCCAAAATTGTGACAATAGGAAAAAAATCAGAAGACTAAATTGATAAAACATGAGTTGCAGAAATCTTAAAATATTATTGGCTTATTATTTAATTCTACAAAAAAAAAAAGAAGATTTGATGGTTGCATTGGCTAGGAGAAGTCGCTATTATCGAAAAAAAAAAACCCCATCAGTGTTTGGTTAATATTCTGGTAGCTAGAAGAGAACAAATCGCAATGCAGCATAGGCAGTTGATTGTTTTCGTTTCGTCCCAAATTGACTAAAAATTTAATTCCCTCAGAAATAAATTTGGATATATTTTTTTTTATGACACAATTAAAACAATAAAAGCAGACTTATTTGTTATTATTATTTATTGTTAAAAAAGAAACTCGTCAATTCGCTGTAATGGTCTACTTCTGACCCTCCTTCTCCAAAACTCCTCAACCGAAATGCCCCTTCTTCTCTTTCTTCTTCACTTCCCACTTCCTTGTTTCACAGTGTTGCCGTGCTGCTCCGTATCAGAATCGTCCATCCTGACATCATCGACGCCCTCGTCGAGCTCAACCTCCAGTCGGATCCACTTCTTCATGCGATCAGCAGCAGAAACAGAAGAATATGGTTTCTGGGTTCGTGGTGCAAAAGGTACATCTTCTATTTGGTACCTGTCGTGGGGTAGTACTCCAGCCACTATGTAAGGTCCCTTGTACTTCGGTTCCAGCTTACGTGATGTTCCCGAAGCAGCTACTCCGTCATTGAGAATCATCACCAGGTCCCCCACGTCATATCTTTTAGCAGGTTTATTCTTGGAATCATGTCGTCGTTTTTGCCTTGCTTGTGATTCAGTGATGGCCTCATGCCCATCTGATCTAATGCTTGCCAACGGCTGATTATTCTGGTTTAACTCTACACCAACTGAGAGTGGGTTTGGCCAAGGTTCTCTCGGAGTATACCCCATCAACATCTGTTGTGCTGTCTTTTGCGTTGTTTCGTTGTGAGTGTTGTTTATTCCCCATTGGATCATTTTAACTTGTTGATCCCAATGAATGTCATCCTCCACCGCAAGAAGGCAAGAAGAGCTTGCAATATAGTTCTGTTGTAACGTTCAACTTGTCCGTTGGCTCTTGGAGTCTTCGTTGCATTCAATACATGATGAATGCCGTGGCTACGGACATGCTCTTGGAACAGTTTTGAAGTGAATGCTGCACCTCTATCAGTAATTATGCGTTTTGGAGTTCCAAAAATGTTTGCGATTTCAACAAGGAAGTTCAACACTGGTTTCGTTTTCGTGTTAGGCAATGCTTTAATGATCAGAAACTTTGTAAATGCATCTATCATCACAATCAAGAACATGTTCCCTTTCGTTGACTTTACAAAAGGCCCGAGGTGATCGATATGGACGGTGTCAAATGGTATATTTTTCTTGTAAATCGGATGCAGTTCCCCTCTGGGTTGGCGTTCATTTTTGTTGTATGAACATTGAATGCAGTTCTTAATGTATTTTCTTACAGTTTGTGCCATTTTAAATGTTTGATTGTTTTGTTCTCTGAAAAATGTCCCAACAGATCATGGCTCCCTCGCATCACTTGTTGTCTGACCCCCTTAGGAATATAAAGTCTGTTTTCCCCATCCACTGATCTATATACTCTACCCTGTATAACACGGTAATCCTTTTGGAACTGCAGCTCAACTTTACTTTCCGGAGTTTTCTTTAGAGCCTCTATGATCTCTTTAACGTCGGGATCTTGTATTTGCATAGTGTAGATCCAGTCATCCTCGTCAATGGTCACCTTCAACACATCCATATTGACAACATCGGGTTCAACTGCAGGTTCGTGTGGAGCACGTGACAGGGCATCTGCATGTGCCATTGCGGTCCCAGCTCTATGCCTGACTTCATAGTCATATTCTTGCATCTTGAGCCACCACCGGGCAATTCTGGGAACTAGCTCCTTCTTATCCATTGCTGTTTTGAGTGCTCCACAATCTGTTATTACTACAAAATGTTTTCCTAACAGGTATTGGCGGAATCGGTACGCTGACTCAACAACTGCTAAGGCTTCCAGCTCATAGCTATGATAAAAACTTTCTTCTTTCGTAGTTCTTCTGCTGAAATAACCCACTGGTCGTTGATCCTTTTTCCCTTGTAGTAACACCCCTGCAAGTCCATTAGCACTGGCATCAGTGTGTAATTCATGCTCCGCTCCTTGATCATATAAAACTAACACTGGTTCCTTCGACAATTCACTTTTTAAATGCTCAAATGCTTTCTGCTGTGAACTTCCCCAATGAAACACGCAATCCTTCTTCGTTAATTCCGTCAATGGCCTAGCGATTATAGAATAATTTCTAACAAATTTCCGGAAGTAACTGGTCAACCCAATGAACTGTCGTACTTCATGTTCATTAGTCGGGGTTCGAAACTGCGCTACAGCATTCGTTTTTACTTTACCAGGCTGAATGGAATTTTCCGTTACCATGTGACCAAGGAACTCAATTGTCGTTTTAAAGAAATAGCACTTCTTCAGATTCAATGTCAAATTGGATTGTTCCAGTAACTTTAAGAATTTCTCCAGTTTTATCAGTCCTTCCTCAATGGAATTAACAGGAATGACTGTATCATCAACAAAATTTATGATATTATCTGGTTTCATTTGTCGAACTACCATATTCATCATTTTCTGGAACATTGCGGGAGCTATACCTAGCCCAAAAGGCATCACAAGAAATTCATATAGCCCATCCGGTGTGATAAATGCTGTATATTTCGTGTGTTCGGCCTTGATGGGTATTTGGTAGTAACCAGAAGCCATATCCAACATTATGAAATACTTGCTACCCACCAATTTATTCAATTGCTCTTCCATTAATGGCATTGGATATTTTATCTTTTTGATGTTTTTATTTAATCGCCGATAGTCAACACACATCCGGTGCTCTCCGTTTTTCTTTTGCACCAATATGACCGGAGAAGCAAAACTGGACTGAGATTCCTTGACAATTCCGCATTGCAAAAGTTCCTCTATAATTGAGCTAAGTATTTCGCGTTTTGCATACGGAACTTTATAAGGTTGACTGACCACCGGTTCTTTCTTCTCCAACTCTATTTCCATAGTCGTCAAGTTAGTGCGTCCAAGTTCCTTCTTCGTCACTGCTATGCACCGTCGGTACTTGTTCAAGAGATGATGTAACTTCTCCGTTGCTTCAGAGTCAATTTCTTCCCCTTTTTGAATGTCTGTGACTTGGATTTCTGGAAGATCGATCTTGGCATTGTTTACTCGTTGAACCGTTAACCTTTTGTGATCTTTCGTCAATATGCACATTGGATTATCGAGAATATCCTTTCCAATCAACAAGTCTTCTGTTATTAATGCATTCTCTACAACAATAGCACACACCGTAAAACATGCTCCATCTATCTCGACATCAACCCAGACACTTCCAATAGCCTTACATTGTCCGCCACCAAAACCATGCAATACTACGTTCGATTCTAGAACCGCCACGTTCAAATCCATTGCAGTTGTTTTGGTAATGATAGTTCTTTCACTTCCGGAGTCAAGTAGAGCAGTACATTGTTTCCCTTGAACAGTAACATTTTTATGATAGTAATCGACGCCGGTGTTGGAGCCAACCATATTAACTCGATAATTCTTCTCCCTCTTTGCATCGTTAGAACTGTTAACACTATTCCTGTTCTCAGTCCATGACCTTTTCCTTGCTTGGGAACATTGCCTTGAAAAATGACCCGGTTGGTTGCAATTATAGCAATTGATATTATTCTGCTGTACCACCTGATTTCTTTGCTGCCATCTCGACTGTGCACTAGTTGAAGGTCGGTCTAGATATTCTGTCCTTGGCAGTGAACTGGTGCCTGATGCTGTAACTCGTGCGTTTGCTCTAATGCTTACAAACCATTTTATTTTTTCAATCAGCTCAGCAATATCCTTGAACTCACTTGCTGCTAAAATTGAACTCATCTGCGGATCATTCAACCCTGTCAGTATATACTGAATAATCGTTTTATCTTCAAGTTTGATTCTCTTTCCAAGCATGTGCATTTCGAAACAATAACTCTCTACTGTCTCATCGGGCCTCTTAACCTTTTTAACCAACTGTTGGTGTATTTCAATTTCACTTGATTGTGAAGGGAAGTTTATTTTCAGCCCCTCCGCCAACTGATTCCATGAAGTACATATTACTTGAGTTGAGTCCCACCAGTAACGGGCTGGTCCCTGCATTTTTGACGATACTGCCATAAGCAAGGCTTTTTCATTCCATTCATATAACCTTGTCAGTCCTTCAACCCTTTTAACCCATGATTCGGGCGACAAAGATGAAACATCACCAGGTGAAAAAGACGGAATCGCCTCAGCTATTTCTTTGACACTGCATACCACCTGTGGTCTACTGCTGGCATTTGCTGAGATTCGCGCTTCTAGATTCCGAAGTTTCTTGTCCAGTTCCCGTTCTTGTGTGAGCATTTGCCGTTCCTTCTCTAGCAACCTTTTTTCTCGCTCGATTATTTCCCATTCCCTGGCTCGAAGACTCCCATCGGTGACTATCTCTGGACTGGAACTGATTGTGCAACTATTCTCACCGCTGTCCCGCCGAAAATTTTCAAATAGTGCATCCCTTGTTATTTGACTTTGCTGCACTCCTGACCGTGATTGTTTCTTGTCAAACTCTCTAATCCTATTTATTAGAACACGTTTCGATCCATGTACTGGTAGTTTTCTGCTTTTAAGTATTTCTTGCAGCTCCTTTGTGTTCATATTCTCCATTGTACCTGCAAAATTGAATAAAAGTTCTCATGAGCAATATTACTGCAAAGCCATGGCATATCCTAATCTAATGATCTACCATTCTATTTCCAATGTTTTCAAACTAAATAATAAATATTCCTTGAAATGAATTACCAAGCAATACTTTTTCGTGAACCGAAAACGCAAGCAGTAACCATTTTGTCATTATCCCTCTGTCCTTTTACGCATCGCCCATTCTCGTATACTTTTTCGTAGACCGAAAACGCATTGGAACCTGAACACTTGTTGACATCTCCTTCCATCTCACATTTACCTTTGGCCACCATTTAGCCTACTCGTTCATTCGTTTTGCTTGTTCTAGCAAGCCAAACTCACATCACCAATGCATATGTATTCAAAGAAGTCAGGAGATTGTTGGACTGCTCTTTCGTATACCGAAAACGCATTGCCCACACTTCGCTTACATTTGAATAACGGACTAACGCAAACGTTTTCACCAACCATGGCCGTCATTTCAACAAATTAACTAGGTCCTTCATAATTCCACTTTTAACTTATTATTTCTTGCTAATACTTAACTGGGTGTGACTTCCAATCCCACTTCTGATCTAAAACAATAAAAGCAGACTTATTTGTTATTATTATTTATTGTTAAAAAAGAAACTCGTCAATTCGCTGTAATGGTCTACTTCTGACCCTCCTTCTCCAAAACTCCTCAACCGAAATGCCCCTTCTTCTCTTTCTTCTTCACTTCCCACTTCCTTGTTTCACAGTGTTGCCGTGCTGCTGCTCCGTATCACAATGTCAAATAAATCTCTGTTTGCTTGGTATTTTTGACATCTCGAGCTGTGTCAAGGGTGTTCACAAACCGGACTCTACATGCAAACTTGGTTGAAAATCGAGATTTATTTCTAGTCTCCCTTTTCATGAGATTAACTTTTGTATGATAAATCTCGAGATTTATGCGGGATTTATGGAAATTTTTCTAGATCTCGCAGTTAATCTCCAGTGGAAACGTAGTACTAGCAATAAGGTTGTCAAATGTTGTTCCTCCTTTTAGTTTCAATTACTTTTGTGTCGTTTCGCGCAGTTCTGTCTTTTTCATTTCGGCCATATGCGATCGGTACATTTTAACTGATATGTATTTATTTATTGATTCCTTTTTATTTGTGATTGAGAGTATATATTTGTTTTTTTCCACTGCGCCACCTCTCGCGAACGTCTGACAAACATCCGAGAGTATAACTGTCTTTAGAGCTTCTCAATTAGCCGTTTGGAATCGGTATTAAATTCTAGATCCCTTCCATTCGTTCCAAAAAATGAAACTCACACAAAACGAATGGTTGTCAGAAGCTAGGCCTTGGGTCCCTACGGACCTGTTGCGCCAACTATATATATATATATATATTAGTTATATAAATATATATGTTATATTATTCTTTTACCGACGAGCCCACAATCAGCCATTTGGTCAAAGAGTGCGGTTATCGGTCAGTGCCTTATAGCAGGTACATTTTTTAAAGATCACAGTTTCGAGAAAGAAAGAATATCCCCGCGAGTTAATTAAAAGATCAAGTGCAGTTTTCGAGTGTCTATTACTGACTGACTTTATTATCTTTCATAGGATAAATTCAAGCTTAAATGCTAATTAATTGTTAATTCCTAACAGTGCATTAATTGCAATTTGGAATTGTTAACGGAAATGCAATTGATATTTGCTGATTTAAATAGGGCACCGACTTAATGTTATTGCTCGGTATGTATTCTTAATATGAATTATGATGAGTAAACTTATAGCTAACACTTAAGGTTGTTGCTCTACATGTTTATTCGTGGAGGTCACCATAAAAATATGTTACTTATCCATCCTTAGTTTTAAGATTCTCCTGAATCGTTGGAATCTCTATTTTCTGAAGTTTTGGTTCTGGCTTTATTTATTTTTATTTTTAGTTCACGATTTGTTCCAGCCATGCAAACAATTACAGTTATAACATTTTTTAAATTATGTTTTCTGTAATATGTTTCATTGTTATGTCTAAGGTGTTTGTAATTTCTTATATAACCTTCACTGCGTTTATCTTCATAATTTACCTATTATTGTTTTCGTTTTCTCTTCTATTTTGCTCTTTAAGTTAGCCGACTTTGCCATCTCGGCCGACGATTGATACCTATTGTTAAATATTTGAATAGCCTTATATATTTTCCTATTGGTTGAAATCTCTGCGTGTTTTATGGTCAGTAAAATATCAAGTAAGATCGAGTAAAATCTCTATATCCGAATTACCTATGGTAGCTAGCCTTTGTAATATGCATTTCTATTCCCTCTTTCCTGAAGTGTTCGTTTATGTTATCCGAATGGAATTCCTTGTCACAAACTATTTTTCTTGGCTTTCCGAATTTCGTCAATTGTTCACCTAGGCGTTCTTACTTACTTGTCCAATTCTTACTAGTCAAACTATATCCGTACGCTTTTGTAATAAATTTTCCTATAAATGTCAAATATATTAACTTATTTAAATGATAGATATCCATGTGTAATATTGCATTCCCTTTTTCGGAGTTTCGGTCAGTTTGAATTTAGGTTTAACCGGTTTCCTGCCGTATTCCCATTCCTGGCAAGTCTGGCAATTTCCTATTACTCTTGAAATTTCTGTTATCAATTTTGGAAATATATTTTATATTTTAATCGATAGTATGTTTCTATTACTCTGGAGTGGCTACTTTCTTCGGTGTGATAAAGAGATATTTGTCTATGAACATCTTTAGCTTTTTCTAAATCTCTTGCCCTCTATGTAAGCTTATAAAATTTAACTTGTTTGTTATGTCCATAAATTTCAATTAGTATTTTTTGCACTTTATTATATTCCCTATCTTCTACTTCGGTGTAAATACCTGTCGTCCCTGTTATAATTGTTCTACTAAACAGATCCATCCAGTGTTTGCTATCTTTCTTCATGTCGACCTGAATAATTCTTTTATCATGCAGCGTTTTTATTAACTGAGTCTGGTATGTATTTACAATTCCCTCTTTGATTGATATCTAACAATTGTTCACCCACTGAGTGTGCAGTTCCTGATGTTACTTTTATTTCGTTTGGAACTCTGCTTAGGAAATCTGCACTTTTATTCTCCTTGCTTTTTATATACTCAATGTCAAACTAGAATTCCTTTAATTATGAAATCCCCTTTGAACTCGTTGACTGAACTCTTTTCCATTATATTTTTTTGTTAAATATTTTATTGGCAAATGATCGGTATTTATTTCGAATTTTTGCCCCCCCCAAGGATATGCTCTAAAATATGAGGTAGCCCAAACCACTGCTAAAAATTCTTTAACAGTTACTGAGTTGTCCTTTTCACGGTCATTTAATGTTCGAGAAGCGTAGCATACTGGCTGTCCTTCTTGAGTAAGTACAGCTCCCAAAACAAAATTACTTGCATCAGTGAAGAGTGAAAATTGTTTATTGAAGTTTGGGAATTTAAGTACGGGATGCTTAATCAGGGTTTCTTTTAATCTTTCAAAGGTTTGAATATATTCAGGGTCATTGCTATTGATTTTTAATCCTTTTTTAAGTATTTTACCATCGGGTATGCTATTCTAGCGTGGTCCCTAATAAATTTCCTATAATACCCAGTGCTACCTAGAAATCCTTTCAAGTGCGTTATCGTCAAGGGTAAAGAATACTTCTGAATTGGGTACTTCTACTTTATTCGGATTTTGTTTCATTTCTTACGTGTGAGTATATGACCTAGGTATTCCGTGTTGTTCTTAAGAAAAGAACATTTACTTAGGTGTATTTCTGGTCTGCTAATCTTTGAAATATTTTATTTAATGATGATATGTGAGGAAGTGGAAAAGATTAATATATCATCAAGATATACTGTACAAATTTGTCGTATGTATTCTCTGAGAATATCATTCATTAGACGTTGAAAGCCCGAAAGGCATTCTGGTATATTCATATAGACCATTTGGCGTAACAAATGCGTTCTTATGTATATCTTCATGATGTACCTTTATTTGATGATATCCCTTGGCTAAATCAAGGGTAGAGAAATACTATGACCTTCCTACCTTACCAAGGATACTCTCTATATTTGGTAGTGGGTATTTATCATCCACCGTTAATATCATTAAGTGCTCGGTAATCAACACATACTCTAAACTTAGTTTTCCCTTCACCGTCGGGTTTCTCGGCCACAGCTACGATTGGTGAGATGTATCGACTGTTTGATTTTCGAATTATGCCCTGCCTTTCCATATCGTTAATTTGTTTCCTGACCTCTTCCTCGTGTTTTCGAGGGATACGGTATAGGCTGGCGTTTATTTGTTGATCTGTAGTTAATGTTATTTTATGTATTATGCTTTCTGAGTTTTTTAGTTGATCTCCATAGTATAGGAGGCTTTTATATTTTTGCAACAGCTCTGAAGTTCCTGTTTTTCAAAAGATTTTAGATAGTATAACTTGACTTCATCGTGTCCACCTCATTCGTAACATTCTAACTATGGTTCAACCTCGAAATGAAATCCATACCTAACAATGATTTTTCTCCCAATGACTTGCCATATGCTTGGATAAATACATTAGATCTATATCCAAATTCCGTAGGGACTTTGACTTGATAGATCTTTAGTTATTCGGCCGTCTGATTTTTTACTTTCGAAAGTTCTATCGTGACTTCGTTAAGATATTTATATACACTACAATCTATTTCACTTGAATTAACTATAGTCATTGTAGATCCTGTATCTATTAGACTTATCTGTTTTTCATTTCCTAAAGAGAATGCTATTTGTGTCTTCCTACCATTGAGGCCGGATTCAGAAAAATCTGAACTTTTATTGAATGAGATTCTTCTGGAATGTTAATCTGTTGCTCGGAATAATTTCGGTATGGTTCTGAGTTTAGATGAGCTATGTTATCGATATCCATTAGTTCATTGTTTTGCCTATTTTGTGATTGCTTGTAGTTACTATAACTATAGTTGTTAATACCTCGTCGCTGCTGCTCCGAGTTGCTATTTGTAGATTATTGTATGTAGTTAGTGTATTGTCTTTCGTCATGGACCTGTTCAGAATTATTGAAGTTAGTATTGCGTCGTAGTTGGTTATTCGGAATATCATTTCTTTCTTTATCTCTGTAATATTTGTGTGCTCGATTAATGCTTCGGTCTGTGAGAATGTTCCCTTCATTAAACCCTACATATGAATGCAATATTGTTTTTATTTTAGTAGTTCATATTCGTTCCTAAGTTCACTGACTAAATTCCCAGTTGCTACTTCTCTTATCTCACTACTAGATTATACGAAAGAGACTATAGTCTTATCCTTTTTATTTTCATACATTATTAAAGTATGAATATCGGTAACTAGGAACTCAATTTTATTATTTAGATCTAAAATTATAAATTGAGTCAGGTCTTCTTTTTTATCCTGACAATTCTTTTATGTAAGAAATCTCTCTCATTAGAACTAGGGCTCGGCTATCAGCCTGTTCTCTAGCGAGAATTTGGGTCATCGTAGCCAATATGTTGTTTGAATTAATTGCCATTTAAATTTTATATTTTATAATTGCATATGAAAACGAAATTCGTTTGGCAGAAATTTGCACAACATGCGAACTGAATGAACAAACAAAAAATAGTTTCACTTTTTGGTTTTGTTTACAATTCGACCACGACCAAATGACATTTGATGCAAAAACATATTTACGAAAGCTCTACACAGGCTCCAAACGCATATTTTCGCGTTTAACTTACGCAACCCTAAAGCAACGTTTTCTTAAGTTCGAAAAATCTTTATAAATCAGATATTCCTGCGTAAGGGCATTCTAGAGGGTGCGTAAAGATAAGCAAACTCTACGTTGGGTTTATAAATAAGGCTGTAAGTTTGTTCTTTAACTTTTTTGCACCCATTGGTTTATCAGTCACAAAATAACTTATTATATGTTTCCAATTGGAAAAAATACATTTTACCATGGACAATAAGATATATTTTCCAATTAAATTTTCCTTTTCCCTGTCATCGTCGATGTACCAAACTATTTCATTATAAAAACCATCAACAGTCAAATTTCGTTTTATGGCAATTTCATCAAAAACTAAGGATTTTTCTTTAGTGTCTGGGTTCCATTTTGATACTAATTCGGTAAGGTTTTTAGTTATTTCGTCGTTGAAGCCTGGCCTTATTTTCATCATGATTTGTCATCGACGAATGGAGTTTTCAGAAGAAAAAATTATTTGAAGACCATTTCTTATATATCCATAAACCGTAGGTGATTTATACATCAGTTCAACTGCTAGATCTTTTTTCACTTTTTCCCCAGTGAGAATATTTCGATTTCTTGCACAAAATCATTTTGGCAAATATTTTTGCATTCCAACATTCATTTGGCAAGGATTTGTCATCTTAATTTGCTTGCAAAATCTTTAAGTTATCAGTAAGACATTTTTATATTTTCTCATCAATTGATTGCATTTTTTCTCAATTTTAATATGTTTGCTTTTGTAGAAAAAACAGTTTCTTTCTGACTTTATGCAGTTTTTACATTTTGCATATTATATCTATGTTATTACGACTAAAAGACGACATAGGCTCCACCAGTGGCGATTCTTGGTCTTAAGCATTGGGTTAGCTACGGAAAGTTTAAAACAAAAAAAAATATTTATGATCTGTATAACAATATTTTTAGCGGTTTTGCATTACTTTCATATCACTTCTCACAAATAAAAAAAAAAAAAAAAACAAGAGTGTACTCTCATATTCCAAAGCACCAAAAATATATTATTTACTTACATTAAAAATCCACGCAAATATAAAATAGGTAATATTTAAAAACAATCGCACTGAGCTGTTGGTCAATCAAATAACGACAGAACGAAAATTGAAATTAAAGTATTTCCTTTGCATCAGTTTCCGCCACTGAAAGAAGCTAAATAATCTTCTTTTTTTTAGAGATCAAAATGCAACCATTCGTCTCCATCGAAGAAATTTACAGACCTGAAACCTATTTCTTATTATACCATGAATGTAAAACGTCAAATACAGTTGTTTATTTCTACATCAGCTTAATTTCCATTAAAATGATTTTTTATGAGATTTTGATTACGATGAACAAATCAGAATCTTTCGTAAGTCTGATTATAGCATGTGTAAATCCAAGCAAAGCATTTTACTACGTCAAACAAATGCTATCCACTACATCGGGGAATGTGTCCAATTTCAGCGCATAGCAGTGACAGCTGGGGTATCTTTTATTTGTTTTAGAGGAATAAAATACGGAGTACCTACTAACCTTGTATCTACGTACCTAACCTTTATTTTATGGCGAGAAGTTTTATGACTGGCCAGTCGTTATTACCAGCTTAGCTTGAAATTGGAAAAAAAAAATAGAAACAAATACGAATAAATTATTCCGTTATCTGGGGGCTTATAAGCGCAGCCTTAAAATTATCCTAACCTTTTAGTTGAACGGATTCAATTTCTCAGTATCTACTAATCGATTTAGTTGTGGTGTGCTGTCAGCTTTGCATTTAAATACAATAATTAAATTTCTAGTTTGCTCCCCACTGAAGAATATCAGTTTTCAGAACACAAGGGTTTTTTGTTTGAACTTTTAAATTGATGTGTTCGGTCTTCGGTCTAGTGCAGGAGGTAAACAGTTGACATTTCTATCAAAAATGTAATAATCCATGGGGTATTTGTAAATATTCATTGCATCCTTTATGCGTGAAAATATTAATTTTTTTTCTATTCTATATAAAACTAGTCTTGACAAGTGCTTCAAGCTAACGGCTTGAAGGATAATGTATAATATTCTGCTTTGTATTTGCTTCTACGCGAAGGTAACGATTTAAGCTGAAATTTGAAGACTTTCAGACATTAGATTCACTTAATCATTAAATTATGAGTGTCTCCAGTAACTGATTTAAATTTACTTTAATCTTCTTGTCTAAAATGTTTATTCATAAAAATAGTTTTGCCATGTAGTAGCTAATCTACAAATTAATAATCTCACATTAATTTTAAAAGGAAGTAAAACGTATGAGCAGCAAAATTATTGAATACTTCTGGGGTATCTTTTATTTGTTTTAGAGGAATAAAATACGGAGTACCTACTAACCTTGTATCTACGTACCTAACCTTTATTTTCTTCGAAACTTAAATAATTTTAGCGCACAAATGTGTAAATATTTATCGACACAAATTATGAAACAGATAATTTTGGCGGCTGTGCAAAGGACTTATCGAAGTTTTCTTTAAAGAAAAATAATTTAAAAAAAAAGGGCACAGTTTTTGTTGGCTTTGCAAAATATATACCTGTTTCTGCAATTACTTTCGTATGTAAGGGGTGGTTAAATTTTAAGGGCCGATGTTGAATGTAAACCACACCTAAACGTAAGGTTTTTTGCTGCATTTCTCATTTCTCAATTTCAGACTAACTCAATCTGAACCATGGAAAGATACACAATCGAGCGACGCGTTTAAGTTATTCAGGCTTATTATGAAAATGGGCGTTCAAATCAAAATGCATATCGTGCACTTCGTGATTTTTTCGGTCAATTTAATCGGCACATTTTCACCTCATTGGATTCGTCAATAAGCAGAATTGCCGCATTTGGGCGAATGATAATCCAAGAGTGATTGTCGAAAAACCAATGCACCCACAAAGAGTGACTGTTTGGTGCGGTTTATGGCCTGGCGACATCATCGGGCCGTATTTTTTTCCAAAATGAGGCCGGTCAGGCAGCTACTGTGAATGGCGTTCGCTGTCGTGAGATGATAACGAACTTTTTATGGCCCGAATTGGAAGATATGGATGTGGACAATATGTGGTTTCAACAGGATGGTGCCACTTGCCACACAGCTAACGAAACAATGGCTCTTTTGCGGGAGAAATTCAATGGCCGTGTTACCTCACGTCGCGTCGTGGCGATGTTAATTGGCCGCCACGATCATGCGATTTGACACTGTTGGACTTCTTTCTTTGGGGTTATTTGAAAGAAAAGGTATGTACGTCGATAAGCCAGCAACAATTCAAGAGCTAAAGGATGAGATAATTCGGCACATTAACGGCATAGAACCTCAATTATGCCACAGCGTCATCGAAAATTTGGATCATCGGATGGAGCTGTGCCGCCGAGGTGACGGCGGCCATTTGGCCGATATTTCGTTCCATATATAATTGAACTATACCAATATTATCATAATAAAAAGAAATGACAGTAATTTCCTAAATAATTTGTGTTTTATTCAAAATCAACATCCTTTATTGTAATACGAGTATGTATCTAACATTATTGCTTAAGAATATATTAAACTCATTTAACATTTTCGAAATTGTTTGCGCAGCTTTGAATTGAACAGAAAAGAACTAGTTTTTTTACTGCTAAATGCGGGTTGGGCATTTTTTTTTTATTTTTCTGCAATTGAACAAGGTTTATTTATTATTATAAATAAAAATGTCATAGAAATAATTTAAAGGAAAATACGCATTGTTGAAGTGTTATAATACCAACTTCTTTCATTTACATATTTTAATTCTTCTGCATAGGCAATGTTCACTTTATTATCATTTGCAGGACCAGAAAGTAGCAAGCACTGATTTTTCTTTGAACCCACACTTGATAATGCAACATTGTCCCTAAGATCCACCCCAATTAATTGAAATGACTGTCCTTGGACGTCGGTCATTTTTTGATTTATAAAATGCGCACATTGTATCTATTTCTGTTTTGTTGTTATTTATATGGGGATACAGTTGTTTGTAATTTATGTGCTATTGCCCAAAAACTGACTGAGAGTTTAAGTCTTAATGTTTGCTGTTGCTCGTTTTAAACCTCATTTCCGTATATTCTTCTCCAATATTCTCTTTGCTCGTTTGCTCATTTAATCGATCTTGTGTCTGTGAAAGTTACTCATCAAATGTGTCCTTCTTTTGACCATTATATCTTCTCTAATGATAATAAGGAAGGAAAACTAACCTCCACTATATTCTCATTTGAAAAAAGAAATAAAGTGGTAGAAACCAACATTTTGGAGGGTAATTCCCATTGCAGGAAATTTCACTTGTAACGATTGTAAAAGGGAGGGGGAATGGGTCAATGCACCTCCCGAGGGATTACCTCGGCCTAATGCACCTCACCAACCCCTCCTCTGCCGCGGACGTAACTGAAGAGGTCTAAAATGAAAATTTCACGGCAAAGTCGAAGCCTTCCATCTCCACAGCCACCCCTATGACCCAAGGTCACAGGACTCCTTGAGTCAGTCCGGGCAGTCGAGAAGGAAGGGGGTCTACATCACCTAGGCGATGGCATGCTAGTAAGCACTGGCCAGCTCGTCGGTCGGGGGGGTTCTTGCCACAGTGACGTAGACGTTTGTTACGTATTTTCATGCCTTCAGGTTGCTGGGATTCCTAGTAAAAAAAAAATATAAAAAAAAGGCGCGAAATGTCTTCGTTATTATTCTCTTGACATCTAATTGGTAACTCTTCAACAAGAGGGAGAAGCCAGAGATGTTGTTGGCTCCCTTGATGTACCCGCCCCTGCATAGCTTCATAACTACTGGTAAGGCTATGCCTCCGTGGCTAATGTGTCACCATACCTTCACATTAGCCCCTAATGTTCTCTCTATCGGTACTCCGTCCTACTATATGGACCCATCACTGGGATCCCCAACCGTCGTCACATCCACCAATAAGTAAAGCTTAGCAAGCCATTCTTTCCAACTAAGTAACGTTTCCTAATCTTAATTCTTCAAATATAAACATTTCCAAAATACATTACAACACGACGAAAGTTAGATGTCTTTTAGTCCGATCTTTATTAATAATTCATAATAAAATATTCATTCTAATCCTATCAAAAAAAAAAAAACAAAATTTATTTACTATGCAAGAAGAAACTTAACCTTTCTTTTTTTTTATTTCAAACTTGAAATAACGTAAGAGTAAAAACAAAATAATAAAAGTTTCCGAGAGTCATCACCCGTCATGAACAAAAAAAAACATAAATAAATTTTATAATTGATTCGAGGGCGTATACGTAACTTCCTACGAATATGATGGTACATTATACATGTGATACCAAAAAAAAAATGTTTCTTTAATTTAACTAAATTCTTTTTGCCTTTTGTTTTTATATATACCTTAACTAGGCTAAGTTAATACAGAAAAAAAAGGATTTCAGTTCACTCCCAGTATAAGAAAAAAATAAAACAAAAAACGTAAATGACTTACCGATACCAATTTCAAAACAACTTATACGCGATGATCGATGCCATGGGGTGAGGGGGAATATGTGCACATCTTCGCCGCCGGCCCGATGATATTTTTTTTTTTTTTCTTTGCAGACGGTTTAGCTAAATGTAAAATAAAAATAGGAATTTCTTATACAGGTGTTGACGAACTGTTACACTGATTATTATAATGGGTGAAATACTTAGCTTAACTCCTATCTCTAGTGTTATTTTATGACGGGAATGAGGATGGCTCTAATGTTGTCGAGTGAGTTGTTGCAACAAATGTTGCCTGGCAATGTTATGCTGCGGGAGGGTTTCGCCGCTAGTTTTCGGCGTCCAATGATGTTGCTGGAGCTGCTGCTGTTGCGTGAAGTAGTCAAAGAGGTGGCAAGGTGATCGTGTATCAACGAGTTGGTGGTTGTAGTGACCACATCAATCGACCTGGCTGATGATTGTTGGAGTTGCCGTTGTCGTATTCCGTGGTGGGGGGCGGCGGTAGATTACGTCGAGGGTGATTCGTTCGCCTAATGACTTTGTTGGCGGGTATATTCTTTGCTTTTTGTTGCGAAGTCACCACTGGAGATGCTGTTCTTGGTGGTGGGCTACTTCCTACACCCGACGCTGTTGTTGGGTTAGGTGAAGTACATTCGGGATTTTTCAGATGAGGTGGCTGCGCTTTTCGGCGTTAAGTGCTGGATGTACCATACGCCTGTCGAAGTTGTTGTTGCCGCTGTTGCCCTTCGCTCACTATCAAACCATTCGTAGATTGAGGAAATCGCACTGATGTGATTTTGTTTTTTTTTTTTTTTTGTCTTTGCCATGGAATTTCGCGGGGCACCAATAGATGGAGGGTGCCTCCGGAGCGAAGGATTATTTTGGCACCAAGCCCGTCAGAACACTTTCTTTGCTAATTTAGCCAATAATTTATGCGACACAATCTGTGTATTTTTTTTTTTTTTTTCATCTTGCGATACGTCCGAACACTGGTCACTGCGCGTCCACAAAAAAAAGGAAAAATTGTCAGCGAAACGATATGGGGTCAAAAGTGTACTCCCGATCACTCTTCTCGACTCAAAAACCACACCACGAACTGACGGTCAAAATGAGTGTGTCTATGCTATATAGACTCGGCGGTTGTCTCCCTTGCGGGTTTTTTTGGTCATACCACCTCACCGTTTTTCGCTTCCACCTTATAGTTGTTCGTGCTCTCTTTTGTAAAAGCTATTCAATTTACAACATGCGTGCGAAGTAGCTCCATCCTATTTGCTCCAGGCTATCCCCTTCTAGTAATGCTAGCCTACTCTTCATGTATGGTGAAGATCCCCTAGTCTATATCTCCCACTGAGCGAAAACGATAAAATCCTAATCATTTCGTTAAAAAAAAAACAAAGAAAAAATATCATAGCATACTTTCAGGGTGTCAACTAATCTAACCAGAACCGGAACTGGGACTCGTTTCCCACACACTCTCAGTACTGCCAGCAGGACAACGAGGGACGTCGCTAACAGTAAATCGCTGTATGCTCTCTTTTTTTTTGGTAGTTTGATTTGTTTTGGGGCAGAAATTTCGCTCTCAAGTATATTTGAATTTTAAAATCACGAGTTATTAAGAAAGCCGGTATCGATTTTTTTAGTAGAGTAATTTTTAGATAATATTTGATTACATTTTAATTATGGAATAGAACCAGAGTGTTGTGGTGTCTGGTGAAATGGGGCAGCCATCTCCCCGCTAGTACTAGAACAGGGACACTACGTGGACGACGAGTGAACATGCTGCTTTGACGTGACGATGTACGGACGGACAAGAGTGACTGTATAGGAGTGTAAAGGGGCTATCAGTCGAATTTCTTCGGCCAGAGGGATAGCCATGGAGGTGTCCTTTGATACATAGGGAGGGTAGGCCATGCCAGTACCAATATCATCTGAGATGTCCTTGGGACTAGTCGAACCTCACCTGGAAGCGACCTCGGAAAGCAGTGGATGCAAAGGGCTGGAGTAGTTAGATATAAGTTAGGGTTGGATTAGCTGATATGATTTAGCTTACATACGTTTAGCTTAGCATAGTGATAGCGGAGAATATTTAGGTTAAGTGAGGACAGTTGCATCCGACTTTCCGGCCAAGTGAGGCAAAGCTTGATTGAGTTCTTCACTTTCTTCTTTCCTTTCAGTTTCTTCTCTTCTCTATACTTACTTACTTACTTAGGTGGCGCTACAGTCCGGGGTGGACCTGTGCCTCAACCAATACTCCTCTCCAGTTAGCGCGATCTTTGGCTAACTGCCTCCAGTTGCGCACTCCAAGTTGGTTGAGGTCCCCTTCCCTTTAGCAATTCTCGTTTTTGTACCTTTTCAGATTGATTTAAAATTAAAAGTGAACATAATATGTAAGTCAATCTATTAAAATATTGATATATTTATCAATCTATTAAAATATTGAATATTCTTAAAAAAATAACATTGAAAAAGTGATTTTTATGATTCCGGACTCATCTTTGCCGAATGGAAAGCGACATAAGCTATATGTATTGTTAAGACTTACTTGAGCAAAAGCTTTTCGCTTTCGGAGTTTAAAAGTTAAAATTACTCGGAATGCATCGATTTCAAATGATTTCTTAACGATGTGGTACCGTTGTACAGCCCTTGCGAGTGTATTTTTTTCTTGCATAATTTACAATGCAATTTATCTCGGTCATGCTCATCTGTTTAAAAAGACCATATCAAGCTTTGCATTGATGGTGGCACAGACTGCTCCCTTTGGAAGGCTTGCAAATATTTAAATAGACCTCAAGCGCAAGATCAACAGTTAAGAACATCCGATGGCAAAAGGATCGGCGACCCAAAAGAAAAGGTCAAAGTTTTTTCGGAACATCACATTAACATAAAACATAAACACCAATGTTTTAAAACCTTTTCCACCTAGCATGGCAAACGAATGCCTTCAATTCCTTGATAGAATAGATGAAGACGTAATCACTTATGTTTCGCTTAAAGAGATCAGAATATGTATTCATAGGCTATCTAATAGAAAATCACCAAGTTATGATCTAATAACTGCTCAAATCTTGAAGGAACTAACCTTCATAGCATTGGTTAAACTTAAGCTTTTAATAAATGCCTGCTTTAGACTAAGATATGTTTCACATCACTGGAAGAAAGCAGAAATTATAGTTATACCTAAACAAGATAAACCTCTATCAGAAGTCGTCTCATACAGACCAATCTCTCTTTCACCAGTCAAAACTTTTTGAGAAACTTCTTCTAAAAGGCTAGATAGAATCATTGAGCAAAGAAGAGTTTTTCCCACCCACCAGTTCGGGTTTAGAAATAAGCACTCGACAATAGACCAAGTACATCGTATAACTAATAGTTAAGAAAAATCAGTAGAAAAAGAACAAGTTTGTTCTACATTATTCTTAGACTTCCCACAGGCTTTTGATAAAATCCGGCATTAGGCATAGACAGTACTATGAGATACTTTAATCTTATATTTCAAACAGATACTTTAAAGTTCGCTATGGTTCAGCGTATTCTGAACTTAAAGAACTACAGGCAGGAGTTCCTCAGGGAAGTGTTCTGGGACCAAGAAGAAGAATTAAGCCTCACATATGAGATCCCGTATTCAAATACCTTCTCAAACGCAACTGAACGTTGAAATATAAATCATTTGTCGATCTTTCTTCGATTGGTGATGTTTTTTGTGCGGTTAGAGTCCCACAATACTCTGGGTTTCTAAGCCCTTTGTGTCTTTCGAGATTTTCACCTTCAATAACAAAAAAATGTAACCATAGGTATCCCATAAAAATGATTCTAAAACGTTTGTGTTCGCTCTACAGTCTACACTCTACAAGCTGAAAAAGCAGCCTACTCATAAATTTACAAAAGTTTTTGTGAGCGAATGATGAGATTGCAAAAGCATGTGTAAAAAATAAAGTTTTAATTATTTTGCCTCCTCGTCACACTCGTTGCGCGCGCAGCAGGTTTCACTCACTCGCACCCCACACATTTTCTTGACATGTCTTGCACAAAATCCGCATTAATTAATGCAGATGCGAATGCTAAAATTAATGCGGAATTTCCGAGATTGCGGATGCGAAAATCCATGCAACATCCCTGATTAATAACTTCACTTCAAATAATAGTTGTTCATTAAACAAATAACAAAGCAAACAACATGAATAACATGATTGTAACGTGAGTAATAGAGAAAGTTATATTAGTTTAGAAGAGATTCATAATATTTTGAATGCACTTAAGATCTTCCTCAATTCGATGGCAATCTTCGATTACTTCTCGATTTTCAGAACAATTTATGGAATCAGTAAAAAAAAATTTAAGATGACAATAAAAATAGTATTATACATAATATGCAGTTGTGCCTGATTTGTTATGTTTGCAGACAAGAAGCTTCATGACGTAACCGCTGCTTGAGTCCCTTCTTTTTTGGCGGTTGTCGAAGAGACTGTATAGCTGTTCGTAGAGGGAGCTATTTCCACAAACTCTTGAATCATGCAGTCTACCAGGATCACCGACAAGATGTCAGTGAATACTATGCGGCTATCACATCGTAAGCTGTAGCTCTAATAAATGCAATTGTAAATGTAGTATCAGCGTAAAGGAACAGTATGGTTGCCACCCATAAGGAAATTTGGACTTTAAGCCAGCGAAGTAGCTTTGGTATTTAAAATGCAGTTTTAATATGTAATACATTGATATATTGCAAGGAGTTTTCTTTTTAATAGGTACAAATTAAATTTTTCGAGTTAAGGGTCTCAATTTAGAATTTAATACACTAAAAAAATGTGTCTCAAAAACAACAGTAGTTTTAACACCTGTAAAGTAGTTGACACTCTACGGAAGAATAGTTGTTGTTGGATCCCAAAAATAATGATTAATTAATGACTACTGGTTTATTAAAACACATTTAATGCTTCTTTATTAATTTATTTCTGTCTATCATTAATTAAAAAAAAATAGATAAATTAATTAAATATGATATATAATATTTTATTTGCTCCAATTTGAATAGCTTAAGTTTTTATACATGTTTCGAGAATTGTGGTCGAAAATCAACCCTACCTTTAATAAGTACGTAGAATATTTTCTATATTTAAGTTTTTTTTTAACGAAAAAGCCCATCTTGATATCGAAATTTGAAAGTTTAACATCACTATAAAAATTTAGAGCTATAAATTTATGTGCGTTTCCATAGTAACACCGTTGAAACGAAAGTGGTTGGTTAACACCTCGCAGATGTAAATAATATGCCCCTGGATTAAAATATTACAATTGCTGACTTCAAGGAGTAGGTATTGCATTAATTTAAATGAGGCGCTCAATGCTGAATTCCTTGAAAAATTAGTTCCAATTCCAATCTGAGAAAACTCTACTATGTAACATGGCGGCTACAAATTTAATGTTACCAAAATGCTTTCAATTAAATGATAATCATTTTGCATGGAGAATTCTTTGTTTAGTTTTACCAGCCTTAATGGCGACATATACCCGGGATTTTTTGTTTCTGCACATTTATGGCAGAGTACCTTTGGAAAAATATAGGTTAGGCTAGGTAAGGGAAGGGTGTGTGGTGCGCCAGTTCCATTTCCACTCCGAGGTCCTAAGGCCCATTGTGATTCCCTTCATAGATAAAACAAAAGCTAGTATACAAATCTGGGTACTCTATTCGCAGGTACAATTCGGTAAAGTACGAAGGCGGCTCATACGCATTTGAAACCAGGCATTTCCAAAAGCTCCCGTTACTCATAAGGAAGTGTCGGATATATTTAAAATTGGTAATGTCATAAACAATTTGGTATGTCCAGATACCAAAATAGCGATCCTTTTTTAAAAAAAAAGAATTTTCTAAAAGAAGAAAGTCAGAATATTTGAGAGAATTCTCGCGTATTTTTTATGAAGGTCGGGAATACCAGCGGAAAGATGATTGTGAGTTGTTGGTCTCAGTATTATCTCTGGTGAAAACAGTGAGACAACTATTTTTTTCTCTTTTGTAAAAGCAAGCACATCATCAGACATGCCAGTATTGGTTATAGTATATATTTCCCTTTCTACGTGTTTTGATGCTGTTGCGCTCAAATTTCTGTTGAGCTTTAACCTCTACCAGGGAAGACATCATAATAAGGAACACGAAATAATTATGTACGGACACAGAATCTATGAAATAAGAAAAAGCGCAGAGTAAGACATTTCCTAAAAAAAGCCAGGAATGTCTCTGAGCCCGAAGTTGAGGATATTGTTTCAGTAGTACACCAGGACATTGCGAGCTGTTGCTGCCAACGGCGTGGCCACGTGGTCACCAAAAGGCATCGGTTACCCTTTGATGTCGACTTCCAGGGCTATAGAAGCAGCTTAAAGAGAATATTATTTTTTTCGAAAACATAGATATGTTAATTGAAATTGATCACAATGTATTTTTTTTTTTTTTTGGATTTGGAGTTTGTGGGCCTGTAGGCCGGAGCCGTTTTTTTTCACGGTAACCTCAATAGGTATTAATAGTACTTGCCATATAAAACATTCATACCGGTTCGATTTGTTGGAAAACGGCTCTAACAATTTTAACCAACATTTATATTTCGAGGAGTAGGTGAGGTTAATATGACTGCATTCTCAGTTTTTCGCTAAAAAATCGAATAACAGTACGATCACGTCAAACTTAATAGCAGACTCAGTTTTTCTCTATATTAATGTACAATTGGTTTTTGAAAAAAGTAATTTTTAAAAAATTGGAAATTCTTTAGTTTACCTGAAAACGGCAATAATGATTTTTCCCGAAATGCAAAGTAATTATAATTAATTAATTAGTGGCGCAACAGGTCAGAAGGGACCCAAGGCCTAGCTTCTCACAACCATTCGTTTTGTGTGAGTTTCATTTTTGGAACGAATGGAAGGGATCTACAATTTTATGCCGATTCCAAACGGCTAATTGAGAAGCTCTTTCAAGACAGTTATACTCTCGGATGTTTGTCAGACGTTCGCGAGAGGTGGCGCAGTGAAAAAAACCCTAAGTTGGAATTTGGATTTTTGCGAGATTCGAACCTGGGACCCCTCGCTTAGTAGTCCAACACACTAACCACTAAGCCACTGCATACCAGGAGTAAAATTGTTGTTTGAAAAATGATTGCTTCATTAATTATTAATTCGCCTATTTTAGAAACTGCTCATATCTCGAAAATTCCATTTACGATTTGGATAAAACTTGAAAAACCCAGAAATGCTTACATCCCGAACAATGTCTCGTACTCAGTTTTCATCTTAATAGTTAAGCAATATCATTTTTCAAACTTAGCACTGCAATATTTGTTACTGTTTTGTCTGCATAATTTTACAAAACCCGCTCTAACGATTTTGTTTCAAATGCACATTTAAGATAACAAAAGTATTCCTTATATGACCCTGTACTAAGTTTTCTAAAACAATTCGAACAAATCAATTTCTTAAATATTTCTCAATAAATATTTCCCTAATCCCGAAAGGGGAATCATGCTTAAGATGACATACCCGATAAGATGATAGGTACCTACTTGCAATTACTCTTTAACAATAAGCACCACAGCTCTGCCAAATTCGTCTGGACCAGCAGTTATACGATGTTAGTTACGCCCACAGTAATACGGCAGCTAGTTAACAACGTGCTTTAAATGACAACGATCAACAACAAACAAGAATTTTGTGCGTGAATTTGCTTTTTTTGTGTTGAGTGTTGCTGTAAAATTTCTGATAAGGTGGGTGTTGTGTTGTATCTGAAGTGTTTTGTGGGTCTGGGTACAGTTATTTGTATATTTAGAACTTATCTACATATTGGCCAAGATGACATGATAACCGACCATCCAAGATCACAATTTATGCATCTTTTCATTGTAGTATGCCAAATAACTAAAAAAGAACCTCAAACAGGTGTACTTGGTCGAAATACGTATGGCTAAGGCTTTTCAAGACCTCAGGTAAAATAAATAAATTTGGATATGGCTATGTGTCATCTTACACCGAACTATGCCATCTTGAACTTGCTGTTGAACTTGATTTAAAAAATATTTTTAAAAATACTTCTTAAATGTAGTTTTTGTTACCAACAAATGAATTAATTGAATTCAATTTGTTTTCATCCCTATGATTTGTAAATATTTTGAGCACAATTCCCCTATATGTGTTCACATATCTACGGTATATTTTTGAAATACATAATAACAATGCCCCACTTCAAATGGAAATCCAATAACAGCTAAGGAAAGACTTCTTTTTAGCAAATATTACAAACTTCTTCTTTTTTTGAACCATTGGTATTGAATATCCGTTGGCGCAATGGCTTGGTGGCTAGTGTGGTCGACTACTAATCGAGGCGTCCAACTAAGAAAATCCGTCGTTCCAAAATGTTCCAAAAATGTTAACCTCACACAAAACGAATGGTTATGAGAAACTAGGCCTAGGGTCTCTACGGGCCTGTTGCGCCAAATAACTAAAATAATTATTATAAATTAGGCATTGAATATCCGCCATATGAAAATAATTCCAGCAACTTGGAGCTTACACAATCAGAAACTCCCACTTCAGTTGCACCAAAAATTTTGATGAACGAGAAAGTTACATTCAACCCAGTCGTGCTTTAAGTTGAACAAATGTTTTCTAATATATAACTATATTTTAAGGGAAGGCTGATAGTTGATAAGAATTATGA
This sequence comes from Cheilosia grossa, assembly GCA_963082955.1. Taxonomy (NCBI): domain Eukaryota; kingdom Metazoa; phylum Arthropoda; class Insecta; order Diptera; family Syrphidae; genus Cheilosia; species Cheilosia grossa. Next base: position 31,578,429 of record OY720144.1, read on the forward strand.
ATGATGCCGACAAATGTCACTGAGAAAAAATAGTTTTTTACAGAGCGAGAATTGATGAAAATGACAGCACGTTTGTTGCTTTCACGCATCTTTTTAATAGCAATTATACTCTATTCTATGGCCAGCCCAGTGGAGATACTTTATGATATAATAATAAATTAAGGGGATTATTGTACCCAATTCACAAGCGTGTGTGGAAATTGCATGAATATCCACTTTCTTTTATGTGGCCCGAGGCATGTCATTCATTCATTCCTAGTACGTTGTCAAATTATGCAGTCATTAAAATAAAAGTAGTGATTCAGCTTGTCGAATCACAATTCTGTTGCAACCGCGAAACACCGACTGCAAACAGGAAGGAAGAAAGAATTCAAATAAAAATATGTAGTTATCCTCCGCTCCAGTAACTCCCTTTTCAGAAATTCATCCCCAGTTGGCAATTTTTATGTCACTTCATTTCGGTTCACTGCCTCATTTTTATGTTGTAATGTAAATGCAACCAGCATATATATGTACATGTGTAACAACAAGCAGAAGATAGCAATTATTATGGGGTAATGATAACTTCATACATGTAACGTAATTACTAATTAATACGCCCCGCCCAGCCAAGTAGCAAAGAAACGATCTCTGGTGACTCCGGGAGAACGATATGCAGTAATGCGATGTAATGAAAAAGCACGTATGACCTGATTTCGTTGTTTAAAAAGTAAAAAATACTGTGCATTTGCAATACGTAATGGGATGTTCAATATTAAACTAACAAAAACTATTTAAAAGGATTAACAATCTGTGGGCGAATAGTGGGTTACTGATATCCGTTTTTTGCCTTTTTTAAAACAATATATTAAAAAACATATTTAGGACGATTATAGTCTCCATACTGCTTCTTGTCAAGCCCTTACTTCTCAATTGAATACAGGAGCTATATTCCTAACGCGTCAATTCAACAAGAAGAGAATATGGAGAAACCATATCTGAACAGTGTTAAGGTTGCTCCTACGACCGAAATAACGTTGTTTAGCAGAACTAACCATTCAATCTGGACGAAAATAGCCAAGACTTTCGTAACCCCGACAAAATAGTAAGGAAAGATAAATAGGTTATGGTTAACGCATACCGGGGACGAATTGGTTGAGAACATGGTCCAGCTAGTCTTCAAAATTTGAACTAGAGGAATCAATCTTTTTAACATCCGATACAAGGTCCTGTCTGTCATACTGTGTGAACGAGAAAAAACCGATTGACCCCATCCAACAAAATATTCACACTATGGCACATCCAGATGAAAACTTTGAACAAAACTTTTAGGTCGATATACACACCATATGTTTACCGGTAACAGCATTTATATAGCCACACCAATTTTCGGCACCTCCGCCAAACTCTCATGGTCAGGTTCTGAAGAATGACTATGAAGTGCAACTCGATGCCTCAACATCATACTTAAAAGTATTGTGCGGGACTCACAAAGCATGATATTTCAGAAGTATTATTCAATTACTTTCATTTGCTGAAGAAGAAAGAATACAGTTTTTACCTACTGATGCGTTTGACTGTATAGAAAAAGGAAAAAAAAAAAAAAACAGAAAAACACTGCCAACATGAAGGGACATCTTGGCCGGACAAGTTGCTTAAGATTGTCATACAAATAGAAAGTACAGCAATCAACTTGAATTGTGCAACGGGAAACAGTTAGGTAAGGACCGGTCTGTCCAGTTGTTTGTTAAGGCCTTGGCGGTAAAAGATAAATTGTTCTTTATGGACCCATTATCTAAGCGAATGCGTAGTAACTTTGATTGATCCAGTTCACGTATCTATAGGATTCGACTCTGCGTATACTTTCAGAATTTCATTTTATGAAAAACTTATTTTGATAGTCATGCGAATATGATTTCGTATTCAATTTGTTTTTGAAACAGTTAAAAGTAAAAAATAAATTTGGACGCATGACACGTTGAGAAAAAGAGTTCAACGGAAGATAACGTTGTACGGTCGCACGAAATACGACCGGCAAGTGGAAGCTTAACTTCTCTCCCCGACCCATCGAGAGATGAAACTTCACTTTCCTTTCACTTTATATAGCGACAAATTAAAAAAAGATATATTTTTAAATTTTGTGTATACTAAGTACAGTAGCTTACAAATTTCAAGGATAGGAATTCATTCAAAAAAATACAATTCAATTTATTTTATTTATAATAATAAAGTAATTAATGGTGTGACCCAACAAGCGTTAAAAATTGAACATAATTACACAAGTTAAATATAAACAAAATGTCGATTATATTTAGTAGTGTACCTAATCATAATAACTATAAAAAATTACATAACTTTTTTTTTTGTAAATTAATTTTTACTTCTGATATACGTAAAACAAGTCCAATATAAATACTTTTAATATACAATCTTAATATAAGACCTCACATCAAAGAGAGAAATCTTGCAGCCAAAACGGCAACTACCATCATATGGTCAAAGTTCTTCTCAAATAAACACGTGGATCCTGTTTCCAAATTAACGCGAACGAAATTTATGGCTATCGACAGCGCAATGAGCCAGAAAGCATACAGAGATATTTTTTCAAACGAATTTCTAGGCTTCCACCACCTACACCTAGCTATGGAATTCGTGTAGAGTCTGGCCTAGATACTTTGCGTTTTTACGAAGAACCTAAAGGCTAATGCAGATTACATCAGCAAAGTTATACTAAGATCTAGGAATCATTTTCAAAAAAAAGTTCTTCTTATAGCTGTCAGATGTAACTACTCTCCGTTTAAGACTGGTACGATTTAGACGCAGCAAACAATATATCGATTTAGCTGAATGAGAACAACGTTTGGGAGTGGAGGAGTATTCTCCATGATTGCATTTCTGCTGGTGACAGCAATCTCTTTAAGCTTTTCTTGGATAGAGCTAAAGAGTCATCGACCAGATCAGTTTATAGGCAGCTTAATCTTACCTTGGGAACAAACAATTATTTTAGCAATAAGCTTTCAATTCTGGAAATGAGCGTGGCTTTTCCGTGGTTTCATACCGAAATGATGGAACTGAACTCCAGACCACATAGAAGCAATTGAAACCACATGTGTCCACTATGCAACCTTGCTCAAGACGAAAATGTATTTCACTTCCTCGCATTACGCCCAATTCTGCAGGCAATTCGTGGACTGTACTTTAACAAAAGCTTTTTATCGTTTGAAGAAATTGTTCAAATTCTTAATGGATGTAGTGGTTGGAGATTGCTTACTCGATTTGTCTTCCATGCTATGAATTTCCGAGATTCTTTTGCAGCACTATAAATCCCGTTTAGTTTTTTTATTTTCGCCAAACTAAAAGCCTAGAAAAATTTTGTTTTCGCTTTTTAGATTTTTGTTTCAGCTAAACTAAAAGCCCATTCACATACATTTACACGACTCTTGTCACCTCTCAATCTATTTGTTATTTAATTGCAATCCTTTTCTCTTCAATAGTTAATATGTATGTTCCATTTTGAAAACTTAAAATTTGTTTTCTTTTTATTTATGTTAACAGCACACTTGAAGTAAATTTGTCTCTACATTTACTTTGTTAAATTTTTTTGTTACGTGCTTAGATTTGATATTAATTTGTAATAACTGTATTCTCTTTTTTTTTTATTTTTTTATTTTTATAATGTTAATGTATTTAAAGTTCAAAACGGCAGACGGCTAATAAATCAAGCTGTATAAAATACTTTATATGGCACAATGATTGTAAATTCACAGAACATTAAAATAAAGAATATATCTAACTATCTATCTATCTATAGGTAAATACTTTTAACGAAACAGTGAAGAGTTCAGTTGTGAACATTTTGAGATGGGAAAATTGAAATTGAACTCGCAACACTGTTATCATAAATTCGTAACCGACACCTCTGTATATAAGTATATGTACCTACATATATATTGGCCCCGTTTATAGTAGAGCTAAGTTTGGGTTGAAATACATTGATAATATAACAATATATAATATAAACATATAGTTCATGTCGGAACTTTTTGAATTCATTTCAAGGAATACCAATTAATTAAATTTTATATTTCATGTATTTGTAAATGTTCGTTTTAAGCAATACATTGCAATTTTTGTATGTAAAATAATATGCATTAGTATAATGATTATTTTTCATATACAATAGCACATTAAATGCAAATTGACGATTCAAAAAATACACACATAGTTATTCAGGTTTTCACTTCTGTCGGCACTCCCAGAGTGCCACTTTTTTTTTAAATTTTTTTATTTATTTCTTTTAATTCCAAATTTGTATCAACAAATACAAATGTTGATTTGATTTGAGTAAATACTCTTTTGATACTGTTTCATAGCATATTTTCTTAACGTAATTACTACTTTAATTGAAACTGTGTTATTTTACTCAGTATAAGGTGAGTTCCTATTTCACGGTTGTCGCTCTTTCGTCGTACATAAATAGTGAATGATACGGAAAGACAAGCAAGAAAATGTAGATAAATGTTGAATTTAAATCATACTCATTCCTACAAGTTAGGTTCATAAAATTTAACACTCGTAATTTAGTTTTTCTTTATATCGATAAAGATAGGTATTTAAATTAAGTGGTTAAGTTAAGCTGGCGGGCACAGTGCTCTCTACAGTGTACACCCCGGCGCCCCAGGCGGCAGACTCTGTCGCCCCCTAAAACCGGCGCTGCAAAGCTAAGACACAACCCATTCATTAGTAACAGCATTTTTTTTAATGCCTGTACTGCGGCAGCGACAAGAAGTCTACGGTCGATGTAGCGGCAGCAACAACAGAAGTGCATTTTATTGCAATTGCATTAAAACGAGAATGGGTTGTAAGTTTGCGGTATCCCACTTACGAATATAATGTCAATGGAAAAAGCTTAAAATTCTTTCAACCTGACCTAACAGAATTTATTTATATGAAGTACCCGCATTAGCAACGGTGTCCTGACTTTGAGTATTAGCAGGGGTCCTCGGTTAGGTTTCCATGCAAGGACTATACATACATATACTGCAAATGGAAATAGATACGCATAAAGAAAGGCTACCGTTATCTACATGAATTATATATGTGACTTCTGCCAAAACACATGATGAAGACAAACTAGCGCTTTGCGTTGGCGACAGACACATGATATATTATATTACTTACTTGCCCCAGGTGATTTGAGTTCTTCTGTTCGAGTTATTGAGGATGATGGTATTGCCCGTGTGCAAAGGTTGTTGATATGTATTCCCATTAGCAATGGTGATGTACAGGCGACACTATACAGTCAGCCTCCAACTTTGATATGTTGATTGATACTCATGTTATAGTTTTTCCTGTTGTTTTACTGCTTAATATAAACCCGTTGTCTTTTTCTTTGTTACGGCAATAGGGATGAAGACGTAGTCATGGACAGCTGATAGAAAAAGGTATGAATACGAACGACACAACTTTTGTGGCTCCGAAGCCCGGATCGACGTCCAAAATATATATCCTAAGGGGTGCTTCTTAGAAGTAAGTATACATATCTTAAGAAATATAGCTTTCCAGACGATTACCACAGCGGTATATGCTATTTTATATGCTGATAGAAAATAGAAAATATTTTAGAGGCATATATGCCTTTTCATAGGAAAATATTTTGTTTGTCGTATATGCTTTACAAGACTTATAAAGAAACTAGCATTTCTGGATGTTACAGAATTCTATCCGAGGATGATGCAAGACCAACCCACCGTTTCTAGGACAGTTTCCAAGTTTCCACAATTAAAAACAAAAAAAAAAGGAAAAAAGGTAGTCATATTAATTTGAAACTAAACTATTCGGTAGAATACGAAACACGGTTTAAACGGTTCAAAATGACTGCAACCGCCTAAGAGGCCCCCTAGTTAGTGTTATCCTTTGCTATGGCCAACTCCATTCATTTGCGAACTCCGTCAAATACCCTTACCGATTTGAACTTTAAGCGCAGATGTAACAGCACCGTAAAAGATTACCTGCATAAATACAATTGAAGGTTAGGGAGACAATCATCCTTCGTCAATTTTCAGAAATTTGCATTGAGGTAATTGTTTTTAAAACAGTTATTAAGAAAATTGTGATGGCCAATGTTTGACAGTTACTTCATTTAGAAGTAACAGATCATTATAAAACATTATCTTGAAAAGAAAACTCAAAACATTATTATTACATAGACCAGGTACTTCATTGATTGCAATTTTTGTGTTGTATCTGTCTAAAACACAGTCTTGCATGTACATAATATTTATAAGGTTATTAAGAAAAAGGTTCCGAGAGTAAACCAGTCTCAACTTTCTCATTAGAAACTTCTGCGCCATCTGCTATTAGAGATGTTGAGTGGTGGTAGCTACATCGTCATTCACAGCCACTGCTCCATTATAAGCACAAGCGTTTTGCGTTTTGTGCGCACGCTTGTCTTTCCAATTATCCAAAATTCGACGCCAAACTTTTTTAAGCGGTCTTTAAAAGGCGACATCAAAATATGCGTTGAGTTTGGCAAACAAACAAGCAAAGCGTACGAGTATGTTGTTTTGCTCAGCCCCTGAATCGACGGCAGGGGAAAAGCGATTTGTCAAACAAATTGTCAAATTGTCACCAGAAAAGGACGATACGATCCGCTTAACCTCCTCGTTTGTGGAAGTAAATGGTTTAAGAACCAGTCATTAAAGATAGTCCCGTCCAAGCACCATCACTTGCTTCGTTTGTACTTCATTCTTGGAGCACCTCCCAATAACCAAGCCGCCCATAAATAAAATCAGCTCCCCTAAAGCAGATCCACAAAACATTATCAATAATGTTTGTTGAGTACTTTATGTTTTCGGGGTTTGAGCCCGGATCATCGAGTTTAAGAGCACGCAGTAAATTTTTGGCGTCTGGCAGCACTTTATTATTATGTATTATTATTACAAAAAAAAATTAAAAAAATGGGTTCACGGTAAAACTTATATGTTGTGAAGGCCTTACAAAGATTTAGGGCTCCAAAGCAAATTTAACATTACGAATTGGTGAGGATTGATTACTTGTAATTTAGTTGAAAACATAAGTTAGACGAATTAATAATAATAAAAATAAGTGAAAAAGATTTATATTTAAGTATCACTAGCCAAGTATTTGAAAAGATAGGTTTTGAATGTGATTGTGTTTGTGGTTCTCCTTAGTGTAACGGGTAATGACTGATGAGCAGAGATGGCAGAAATGTATTTTTTTTTTGAATTACTACATTTGTTACGTCTGCTACGTAACTGAGGTAGTAAATGTAGTTGACGTAGCCAAATGTAGTAGACGCAGCGCTTACTGTCAAAATGTAGTTCGAGTTGTCAGATCACCTGTCAAATTGACGTATCCAAATGAAATCTTATCCGCCGAAAAATTAAAGCGTTTCTTGTTGTCGTGCAGTGCAGTCGATCTTTCTCACGTGTCTCGTATCTTGTGTGGTTTTCAAACATTTAAAAAAACATAATAAAAAAACTTGCCTTATTTAGCAGGAGGGAGGAAACTCCATAATTATTGGATTGAGAGTACCATTCCCATTAAGTTGGAAAACGGGCGTATTGGAGCACTTTGCAATGAATGCTCGAAGATTCTAAAAAAACACATCAAAATCAAGGCACACAGGTACATAAATAATGAAATAGGAACAAGAAATTAAAGTATTAGAAATCTAATATTTATGTCATTAAATTATTTAAGACGGATTTGTGCTCCTGAGGCGGATATGGAGAACTCGGTTGAATCCAATGGTTTGTTGGATAACGTAATTTTACTAGACATAGTTGACCTTTACCGGATGAAATTGATTTTCAATGGAAGAGCTATATAAAGGGAGAGGTTTTGCTCTTTTTTTGGCACTTTTTAACGAGATAGAGATGGTCAGATTTTCATCGATAGTACAGGCGCAGCTGATAATTTTAATTAGGCTGTGTTCGCTGGGTATGGCCAGGTGAAATCTTCGCAAATCACTGGTAAAATTCGGATATCCAATACTAGTAAAGGGTGATTTTTTAGCTGGTTTGGTTTTGGCAACACTGGTTTTGACAGCTGACGTGTGTTTAGTACCTTGTGTCACGTCAAACAGCTTCAGTTTGGTTTGCAATTTAACTATGGATCGTCTTACAAATGAACAACGCTTGCAAATTATTGAATTTTACTATCAAAATTCGTGCTCGGTTCGAAATGTTCATCGCGCGCTGCTTCCATTTTATGATCGGCATTCTCGACCTTCTGAGCAGTCTATTCGGAAGATTGTGACCAAATTTCGCACCAAATTTACTTTGTTGGACATTAAACCACCAACACGTTTACGTACTGTGCGTAGTAAAGAAAATAGTGTGACAGAAGACCGCGAAATGTCGATTCGGCGCCGTTCCCAGCAGTTAGGCCTTTGTTACAGCACTACGTGGAAAATTTAGCGGAAGGATTTGGGCGTAAAGCCTTTTAAGATACAGCTGGTGCAAGAACTAAAGCCAGCCGACCTACCACAACGCCGAATTTTTGGTGAATGGGCTCTTGGAAAGCTGGCCGAGGATCCGTTTTTTTATCGAAAAATTGTGTTCAGCGATGAGGCTCATTTTTGGTTGAATGGGTACGTAAATAAGCAAAATTGCCGCATTTGGAGTGAAGATCATCCAGAAGCATTGCAACAGCTACCAATGCATCCCGAAAAAGCCACTGATTGGTGCGGTTTATGGGCCGGCGGCATTATTGGGCCATATTTCTTCAAAGATGATGCGAATCGCAGCGTTACTGTCAATGGTGAACGCTACCGAGCGATGATAACAAACTTTTTTTTTGCCCGAAATGGAAGTTCTTGACTTGCATGATATGTGGTTTCAACAAGACATGCCACATGCCACACAGCACGCGAAACAATGGCGCAATTGCGAGGCGAGTTTGGTGAACAGTTAATTTCACGTTTCGGGCCGGTCAATTGGCCGCCTAGATCGTGCGATTTGACACCATTAGATTATTTTTTGTGGAGGTATGCCAAGGCTAATGTGTATAGGGACAAGCCCGCTTCGATTGACGCACTGGAAGCCAACATCCATGCATTCATTCGTGAGATACCGGCCGATATGTGTGAAAGAGTATGCCAAAATTGGACTCAGCGGATGGGCTACCTGAGACGCAGCCGCGGTCAACATTTGCATGAAATTATCTTTAAACATTAAATTGCAAGGTTCAAACTATCGATTCAAATAAATATTTCATTCGTTTTTTCGAATTTTTTGTGTTTTTTTTTTTAAAAAAGTTCTAAACCTCTTAAAAAATCACCCTTTAGTTAGGTACTTTAATAATCTTGATATTGTTATTTTCACAAAATAGCGAGTATCTGTTTTTTTCTTTCGCTTTGTTTTGGTCGCGCGCAATATGTACCTAGATCTTTTATAGGTACACATAAATTAATACTTAATATATTACATTATATAAATTATGTATTAGGAATAAATAAAAGTATATCTTACAGTTGTAAATATTGGTACCCTGTTATACTTAACAGCTTACGAACACGTCCCTTAGTTCCAAAAACGTAATTATTTGTGTAATAGTTGGTAGAAAAATTATGGGTTTTTTTTTTTCGTCCCAGTACAAATTTGGTGGGATGTTTTTTTAAATTTAGTGGGTTTTTTTCAATTTCATCTGGCATCACTGAGCAGCAGCCATTCTCACAGCAACGACTTCAAAACCTTCACTGCCGATTACCATTATACAATTTCTACTACTTGATCAACCACTACTTCAATAAGAAGTTCACGTAAATCCTCATGGTCATCGACACAAGTGGTACCAGTATAACATCTTGGTTATCGGCATCTTCACTTAAAAAAGCTTCAAGCTCCAGAAAGGAGTTCGCAAGCCCAAACAGCAAAAATGACAAATTTTGTCGACAGCATCGATGAAAAGGATTCACAAAAAATTGACTTCTTTGTCAAATTTTTTATATGCATGCAATTTACCATTCGCTGTGGTTGAATCAAATTGGTTTTTAGCGTTTCTACGACTTTGGCGACCATCTTATAAGCCTCCATCCAGAAAAAATCTGGCGGAAAGGCTGCTGGAGGCTGTGTACGGAAGGGATATTGGTGGTTGATGGATGGAAAAATAGTAACAACAAAACTCACAATGTACAAACTTTTTTTTTTTTTGTTATTGAAGGTGAAAATCTCGAAAGACACAATGGGGTTAGAAACCCACAGTAGTGTGGGACTCTTACCGCACTAAAAACACCTCCTTAATCATGGCCAATCAAAGAAAGATCAACAAATGATTTTAGTTTCAACGTTCAGTTGTGTTTGAGAAGGTATTACAATTTGAATAGGGGTTCTCATTATTTAGATTATGAGGTCGTGAGGTTTAATTCTTCTTAATCTACGAATATTGTATCGTATATTTAAAACGTCTTCTATTTCAGGATTAATATGCATCTGTAGACGCTCATTGTGACGAATTGCGTACTTTTTTTATTACTTCCGTTACAAGATCAATCTGCAAATCACGATGCAAGTCATTATTTCTAATATACCATGGGGCATTAACTATTCCCCGAAGGACTTTGTTTTGGAATGTCTGTATTATTTTTACATTTGTTTTCTTTGTACAACCCCATAATTGGATACCATAAGTCCAAACAGACTTCAGTATCTAGTTATAAATATAATAAACTTGTATTCCCAATGGACGAATTATGTCCTAGCAACCAATAAAGTTTTGTATATTTGTAATATTATTTGTATTTGTAATATTAGCTCTTCTACTTTATTTTTCACATGTTCCTTCCATTTGAGTTTAGCATCTAGATTCATACTCAGATACTTAGCTGTAGGTGAATAAGGAACTATTTGGTTATTAAAAACCACGGGAACATATGTTATTTTTTTATTAGTAAAATTTATATGGGTGGACTTTAACTCGTTAAGTTTAATTCGCCATCGTTACGCCCAATCACATATCTCATTAGCTGCATTTTGCAGCTTTAGCCACGCATCTATCAGTTGATAGAAGAGCAGTGTCGTCTGGCGAATGTAGCTGTCGTCGTATGAGTCGTATTTGGTATATCACTAGTATACAGTAAGTCCAGGGTTGGTCCCAAAACACTTCCCTGTGGAACTCCTGCTTGTAGTTCTTTAAGTTCAGAATATGCTGAACCATAGAAAACTCTAAAGAATCTGTTTGAAACATAAGTTTAAAGTATCTCATAGTACTGTCTATCAAAAGCCTGTGCAAAGTCTAAGAAAAATGTAGAACAAACTTGTTTTTGATTTTTCTATTTTTATACGATGTATTTACTTGATCTATTGTCAAGTGCTGCAGGCGCAGTGGCTTAGTGGTTAGTGTGTTGGACTACTAAGCGAGGGGCTCAGGTTCGAATCCCGCAAAAAAAAAACCCAAATTCCAACTTAGGGTTTTTTCCACTGCGCCGCCTCTCGCGAACGTCTGACAAACATCCGAGAGTATAACTGTCTTAAGAGCTTCTCAATTAGCCGTTTGGAATCGGCATAAAATTGTAGATCCCTTCCATTCGTTCCAAAAAATGAAACTCACACAAAAACGAATGGTTGTGAGAAGCTAGGCCTTGGGTCTCTAAAGACCTGTTGCGCCAACTATATATATTGTCAAGTGCTTATTTCTAAAACCGAACTGGTGGGTGGGAATAAGCTTTCTTTTCTCAATGATTCTATATAGCCTTTTAGAATAAGTTTCTCAAAAAGTTTTGATAATGCTGGTAAAAGTGAGATTGGCCTGTATGAGGCGACTTCTGATAAAGGTCTACCTTGTTTAGGTATAATTATAATTTCTGCTATCTTCCAGTGATGTGGAACATATCTTAGTTTAAAACAAGCATTAATTAAAAGCTTAAGTTCAACCAATGCTATGAAGGGTAGTTCTTTCAGGATATGAGCAGTTATTAGATCATAACCTGGTGATTTTCTATTAGATAGCTTGTGGTAATCTCTTATAGCGAAACGTAAGTGATTACGTCTTTATCTATTCTATCAAGGAATTCAAGATGTTCGTTAGCCACACCAGGTGGAAAAGGTTTAAAAACATTTGACAGATTTTCCGAAAGAAGTTTGACCTTTTCTTTTGCGTCGCCGATCCATTTCCCATCGGATGTTCTTAACGGATGCTCTTGCGCTTGAGGTCTCTTTAAATATTTGGCAGCCTTCCAAAGGGAGTAGTCTGTGACTTTGTCAGGTGTTAAGTTACAAGGTAGTTAGATAGAGATCTATTTTTGAATTCACCGATTATCTTTTTAAGTTTGTTACTTAGTCTATTAAATATAGTTCTATCGCCAGGATATCTTGTCATTTGCCATTTTCTGTGAGCTCTTCTCTTTTCTAATATAAGATCCCTAATATCTGTGGGATATTTAACCCATGATTGTTTGTGTTGTTGACAAGTTGGTGTACTATCTTCTGCTGCCTGTTGTATATCGGCAATGAATTGTTCGACTTCGATGTCAATGTGCCTTGTTGTGACCAGTGGAGATCTAATGTTAATAAATCGTTCGAATTAGAATTAAATTTACACCAATTCATTCTTTTATTGGTAAGTCTTTCATTGTTTGTTTGTTCTATTGCCATGCCGTTGACCGTTAGGATAACGGGTGTATGATCGGATGACAAATCATCACTGTTTACAACTTTTATTTCTTTTCTATTGATTCCTTCGTTATGTAGAAGTCAATGAGGTCTGGTATTTTCGCTGGGTCGGGTGGCCAATAAGTGGGCGATCCTGTTGAAATAAAATTACAATTGAAATTTCGCCCTGTTTTATAAAGCTTCCTGCTTTTTGTCGTTACTAACCTTGACCCCCAGTAGGTGTGTTTTGCATTGAAATAACCCCCAATGATAAAGTTATTGCCTAAAGATCGAAGAAGGTCATTCAGATCTTCCTCTGTAGGCGAATGCCTTGGTGGGCAGTATATATCAGCTATATTGAATTGCTTGCTTTAAGTCATAATGCTTACTGTCGCTACTTGCGTAGTTGGTTTTTCTATTTTTGGCATTTCATAAGGTTTTAAAATACTTTTTAATATTACAGCACTACCTCCCCTGGCACTGTCAGATGGATGGGGAGAGTGGTAGCATAGGTACCCAGGGATTGTATTCCTTGTTTCCTGTTTAAAGTGGGTTTCAGAAGTAAGGCAGACATCAATGTCTTCATTGAAGACATTCCAGGTTGCGACTTTCAGATTCTAATCATGGTTATTTTTTTGGTTTTCTCCTTTAGAAACTTCTTTGCTCAGTATTTTAATTACTTTATCTTTACTGAGAGTTCTTCTTCTTTGCGTGTATTTTTCATAATTTCGGAATACGATTTGTTATTTACAACTGGTGTATTTGTTTTAGCCGCAATTGGTATTTTGTCTACAGTGTTTTCAACATTTACCTGTTGCTTGTTTAAATTTTTGGGAGAGTTCTGTTGAAGTTTATCAGTACCTATCTTTTTCTTTTCTTCCTATTTTTTTCCTACCGGACAGCCTCTATAAGTTGCTGGGTGATTTCCATGACAGTTGATGCATTTTACTTTCTCATTACTTTTTTGTGGACAGCTTGTGGTTCTTCTCCGAAGTGGCTCAATCTTGACAACAATATTCATTATTGACTTAACAGCGTATACCTTTTCAATATTTTCTTGTTTGTGAAAGGATAGCATAAACAGGGGTAGTTTTCTATTTCTTGTAGTTCGTTCCCCATCATTAATTGTTGTTTTTTCTTTTTTAATTAAATTTTTGACTCCCAAAATTTTGAATTTTTTATTACTCAAGTCTTCAACAATATCATGTTCATCACACGAGAAGTGGAGACCTCTGGCGACTACTCTTATTGGTCTAGTAGCCTTATTTTCATATGAGTGCCATTGTACCTTCATTTTCGTTAGCTCATCAGTCATTTCTCTATAAGTGTCACTTTCATCGACATTTATTTTCCAATTATTTTTACTGTATGATGTGAGCTTGCATGTTTCCTCGTTTTTTGCTCAATTATTCTTTTTAACTCACCAAATTTGTCTATAACAGAGATCATTATTGGTGGTGGTAATGGTTGTCTTTTCAGGCCAATGGTTGTCTTTTCAACCCTTTTATCATTTGTCTTAGCTTGTTAATTTGTAGATGCTTTTCTGTCTCTAGAGGAAGCTCCTCTTCATCTGTGAGGTATTCTTTTTGTTCAACTTGCTGAGTTGGACAGTACGGTCCAAAAGACTATGTAACTTTAATTTGTAGTTCTTTTATCTGACTTTGCAAGCTTTTAACAATTTCTTCTAAATCTACCTCGCTTTAAGTTCAGCTTGCCATTCATTGTAGAGGGTTTTCCAATAAGAGGTGTTATTTTGGTATTCAAAGAAAAATGCCATGTTTTGAGATAAATGATCGGATGTTTATTTCATAATAAAGAGGAAGGTATGCCCTTAATAATGAAAAACAACATCAGCCAAATGGCCACCACGAGCACGCATACAGGACCATATCCTTTTCATGAAATTTTCCATAACCAAATCGCAAAGTGGCTGCCCTATGTCCTCGATAGCTTCACGAATTTTATCTTTGAGGTCTTGAATCGACGCTGGGCTGTTGGCGTAGACCTCATCTTTCTCGTGGCCCCAAAGGAAGAAGTCGCAAGATGTTAAATCACAAGATCTCGGTGGTCAATTGTGATCACCTCTTCGAGAGATAACACGGTCTCTTGATAGCGCAATCCATTCACCGTAACTGTTGGTCCAACCTCATTTTCGAAAATGTAAGGTCCAATGACCCCGCCGGACCATAAACCGCACCAAACAGTCACACGTTGAGGATGGAGAGACTTCTCAACAATAAATCTTTGGTTTTCCGAGCCCCAGATGCGACAATTTTGCTTGTTGACGTAGCCACCGAGGTGGAAATGGGCCTCATCAGTCCAGATGATTTTTCGATGGAATTCCGGATCATTTTCATACATTTCAAAGACCTAATCAGCAAAGACACGACGTTGTTGAAGCGTGTATCGTTCCATTTTTAGTAAAAGCGTAGTTTCTACTTGTCAAATGTCAAAGAATAAAAGCTTCAAATGTGACAGCCAGCGAAATAGCGGGTCATTCACAATAACTCCTGTCATTGGAAAACCCTTTAGTAGCTGTTTGTTTTTAATTTCGCTCGTGAATCTGTTTTCAATTCCAGATTTTATTTTTTGTGTATTCGGAATGCTTACAATTATAGCGCTTTCTTTGGCCGTAGGTTTTTTTGGCGCGACCATTTTTGGTGGAGTTCTTGGTGTGAGTGAACTCCTTCTGGAGCTTTGTTGAAGAAGCAATAAATGGTCCCCGCAGAATCCATGAGACCGACCTCCGAGGAGGGTGGATTTTCCAGTTTGCCTGATCTGCCACCTGGAGTATTTATATCTGTTGTTTTGTTCATTGCCGTATTTTTGTTGTTGTAACTGAATCAGTTTTACTAGGTAGTTCAGTAAGTTCTTCTCACAAACCCCCTTCCAGGAGGACCGGGTCATTTGGTTTACTTTTTGCCGTATTTTTTTGCGAAGTTTTCGTCTCCGCTTTTTTTTTGTGGATTTTAGTCGCCTCTTACGACAGGCATGCCTACCTCTGGTATATTCTGTCCCCTACTCGAAGGGCTTAAGTGAGAACTTTTGTGCTCTGATGTAATCGCATAACTATCCTTCCTTAAACCTGCATCGCCAGAGAATCAATCCGGCTTATTTTGCGGTTGGACACTCATATAATATTGTGCAGACGCAAGAATTGCAGCTTTATGTTCATTAAAAACGCCGTGAGTTCGCCGGAGATCTGGATTTTGGCCAAAAAACATCTTTGCGAGTCCTATTTTGGGCTCAGCGGCTATATCAACAGGAAAAAAGTTATTGGGGCGAAAACAATCGATCAATGCATCCACAAAGATTGACTGTTTGGTTTATCTTATGGCATCATCAAACCTTATTGCTTTCGAAATGAGGACAATAACGACAACAACGAGATATCCGAGCTGTGGTACGGACAGGAATGGCGCTATACAATTATACATGCTATTCGAGCGACGCAACGCTCAGGATATGAAGGAGAAACTTGGCGACTAATGGGTCGTATCACGGCGAGTGTTCATCAACTGTAAGCCACGAGCTACTAATTCCCAGAATGACTGGGATGCTTATAAAGTCGGCCAGAGAAATTTTAAAAGGGCCATAACTAGTGCTAAACGCGCAACATGGCGTACGTTCTGTAATGATATTGAATCCACTACAGAATCAGCCAGACTTAGAAGAATCCTATGCAAAGAATCTGCGGTCCCAGGTTATCTCAAAGACAATAATGGAGTGTGGACGCAATCTAGCGAAGAGACTCTCAGTCTGTTAATACAGACTCATTTTCCGGGCTGTACCACCTACCAGACAAACCAGCCAAGAGATAACACCGTACTAACGACAGTTCCAAGAGAACTCATAACTGAAGAAAAACTAATCTGGGCAATTGACACATTCTCCCCGTACAAATCCCCTGGATGCGACGGGATCTTTCCAATTATGCTCCAGAAAGCTAGGACCATCATCACACCCGTTCTTAAAAGAATTTTTATTCGCAGTCTAGAGTGCGGCTACATTCCAAAAGCCTGGCGAGAAGTCAAAGTTGTCTTCATTCCGAAGGCAGGGAAATCCAGCCACACTACTGCCAAAGACTTCAGGCCTATAAGTCTGCCATCGTTCATTCTTAAAACCTTTGAAAAATTATTAAACGTCTTTATACGTGACCGACTGGATGACAATGTGATATCCAAAGCTCATATGCTTATACAAAAGGCAAAGGAGTGGAAACAGCACTGCATGAGGTCGTTAGCACTATAGAGAAGTCATAAAATGACAAAGAATACACACTAGCCGCGTTTCTGGACATTGAAGGAGCCTTCAATAACGTTAAGATTTGCGCAGTGAAGAGAGCACTTCAGAACTCAAGTGTTGATCAATCCCTCACAAATGTAATCGTGAGCCTACTCGGTGAAAGGAATATCAACGCGGAATTAGGTGACACTGACCTTAAAGTAACTGCTTCGAGAGGCACTCCACAAGGTGGAGTCATCTCCCCTTTACTCTGGGTCCTTGTCATTAATGAAATACTTATGAAATTCAATAACATGGGAGTAAAGGTAACTGCGTATGCAGATGATGTAGTAATTCTTGCCAAAGGAAAGTTTCTACCGACCATAAGCGACCTGTTAGGGAACTCACTTAGGGAGTTAAGTACGTGGACAAAACAATGCGGCCTTGGGGTCAATCCGCAGAAAACCCCGGGCCCGATCTAGGGGGGGGGCAAGCTGGGCAATTGCCCAGAGCGGCAAAATTGAGGGGCGGCAAATTTGCTACCTACTAAAAAGGTAGTTTACGCCGGTTTTTAATTTCTGAATTGGTAACACTCTTCGTTTCACATAATGTACGTTTCACGGGGGTTCCCCAGAATGACGACTGCAGGCTGGCTTACTCTGAACGTATGACAATTTTCTTTACTTATGCTTGACACCAGCTGTCGCCCTGTCGCATCCGTTTGCACATCCAGTACTCCGAATGTTTGACTTATACTGTTATTCAGGTGTCGCTTTTCAAATTTTACATTAAAATTGACTCCGAATATAAATCATATTTTGGGGAATACCCTTTTATCCTGAAACTCGACGTAAGAATGCCCCCACCCCCAATCATTTCAGTCACATTACAGTTTGTAAACAGTGTTCTGCTCTTGTGTACCTAAGTGATGAAAAAAATCTAATTAGTAGCCATATTTATAAAGTTAAATAATTAAAGTTTTTGTCTATTTTTAATAATTGAAGTGTATACACACAGTGAAGGAAAAATTTAATTCAAAACAGTTAATATACAGTAAATATACAAGCAAACGAAAAATCGTATATAAGTGAAGTTCATGCGAAAAATATAAAGTGTTTTACTGAAACTGATTAGTAAATACTGGTGGCAGTGGCAGAGTAATTTTTAAAATAGAAGACTGTTCCTGTGAATTTGCAAAGTAAGTGCTTAAAACCTATCTATAAATTTCTAGTAAGTGTATAAGAAAATATTTTTACTTGCATTAAGTGCTTACCTATAAAGGATGGTGAGACAATCTACAATATTAATAACGGTGTATTATATGTCATCGGAAAGGTAGGGATGTTTTTTTTTACATAAAAAATGTGTGATGGCTCACCTTGAATTGCTGTGTGAAAAAAAGTAACTGAGGTATACCAAAAGATCCTGCACTTGGTCACAATCACAAGTCACCGATAACAGTTTTAAATAAGTGTCTCAGTAATTGTAAACCTAACAAAAGACTTTCTTGTTCTTGTACAAAAAATATGAAGCTTTAATAATTTTAAATAATAAAAAATTATCTTCGGTCTACCATGACTCAAAAGAGACTATCTGGATTTGCTATGATTTCGATAGAGCACAAGATTTGCGACAGTTTGAATTTAGTAGATATTGTTAAAGATTTTTCAGAACAAAAGGTACAAAAAAAATTGTTTTAGAGTAGCTGCGAACCTAGTTAGAGTTTGATATTCTAAAAAAAAATGGTTTTATTCAATTAGTTTATATTTAAGAATACCTACCTACATGCTCCATGAGTCTAAATATACCTTTAACTATAATTACTTTATGTTTGCTTTAACGTCTTTTTAATCATATTAAAAAATAAATGTTTAAATGAATATAATTGAATTAAATTGAAAAAATAAACAATTGATGTTTTTCATTGAGCGGAAGGAGAAATAAAAGGTAAATACCTAAACATTAAAAAATTCTGAAGGTATTGTTTATGTTACATTAATCTTAACCACATGTTTTTTTAGTTGGTTTACCTATAATCTTTTTTCTTTTTATAACTACTTGTAAGTTATGACTTACAGCCGCGGCTTAAGGGCGGCAAAAACTATTTTTGCCCAGAGCGGCGAAATAGCTAGGTCGGGCCCTGAGAAAACCGAACTTGTCTTGTTCACGAATAAAAGAATCATACCGCGATTCGAGCCACCAACTCTGGAGGGAATACCCCTAAGGGTAGCAGATAGTGCGAGATATCTAGGAATTATCCTCGATAGGAAACTTAACTGGAAGCCGAATGTCAATGAAAGAGTCAAGAAAGCAGCGAATGCTTTCTACGCTTGCAACCGCGTCTTTGGTAGGAGTTGGGGACCTAACCCCAAAATAATCCCCTGGATGTACACAGCGATCGTGCGACCAATACTGACATATGGCAGTGTAGTCTGGTGGCAAGCCGCCAGCAAAGCGACCAATCTTAAATCGATGACTAAAATACAAAGAATAGCATGTATAGGGACAACCAGCGCTATGAGAACAACACCTACAGCTGGACTAGAGGCGATTCTTAATCTGACACCTCTAGACCTATACATGGAGGAATCTGCTGCCAAAAGTGCCTTAAGGATTAGCCAAACTAACACTTGGAACCCTTGCAATTTTGGGCTTGCACAGATATTAGATAAATACGTAGGGAACGGTGTTACTTCTGACTATATGTCCCCCCGTTTTGACTTTGACAGACCATTCACCTGCTCCTTCCCGAGTAGGGAAGAATGGAACACAAATGAACTCATAAAAAGAAAATCAATAACCATCTTCACAGATGGTTCAAAGATGGACTGTGGAACCGGTGCCGGCATATTCTCTGAGGAACTAAATATACACTGCTCCATCAGACTTCCTGATAGCAGCAGTGTCTTCCAAGCGGAGGTTCTGGCTATCGCTGAAGCGGCCCGTAAGACGTCAATATTGGCAATACCTCGTAGTGATATTACCATATTCATTGACAGTCAGGCAGCTATAAAAGCAGTTTCTGCTAACGAAATAAAATCCAAACTAGTTCACCGCTGCCGTGAAGAGCTCAAGGTTCTTTGCTCGCAGCACACAAGGAATCTCTGCTGGGTCCCTGGACACAGAGACAAAACCGGCAATGAGAGGGCGGATGAACTGGCTAGAAAGGGGTCCGCAATGGATCTTGATAGAGCACTTCAATCGATCAAGCCACCACTTTGTAATCTTCGAGAGCGAGTGGAAAACAAAATTCGAATGAAAACCAACAACAGGTGGAAAGATCTCACAACCTGTGAAATCTCACGGAAGCTTTGGCCAGAATATAACAGAGGTCGGACCAACAAACTTCTACAGTTTGATAGGTCATCGCTATCTAGGTTAGTGGGAGCTCTGACTGGTCATAACTTCCTACGTAACCACTTAATGAAATTAAATCTCAAGGATGACGACATATGTAGAGGCTGCGAGGACGAGGCGGTTCACGAGGACACACCTCACTTCCTTTGTCATTGCCCGAGTCTCTGTCACTTGAGGAACAGAACACTTGGAAGTTATTACTTTCATGACGTACATGAACTTTCTGATGTCTCTCTGTCTGATCTTTACAGGTTTCTGAGGACATCGGGATGGCTAGACAGCGTCAGGTAACCACGAAGGAGGAGGATGGAGACCACCAATTAACACCAATGGTTAACCCCTCAAAGGGCATCACAATGGGTCCACAAGGACCTAAGTGAGGTATTGCAGGGTTCAACCTGCTTTACCTACCCGTTTACCTAACCTAACCTAACCTAAGCCACGATCATGCGACTTGACATTATTCAGTTATTTTCTCTGGGGCTACGTCAAGTTAATATGGTAGCAAAAGGTTTATTCGTTTTTAAAACAATGTTTCTACTTGGTAAGACCAAACCCAGTAGTTATGCACTTCATATTTTTAAGTAAACTTAACATTTATTTAATTTGTAAAGATAAAAAAAAAAAACTTTCAAAAAAACCCCTAAACCAAAATTACAGAGGGCGACGAAATAAATCAGGTAGCTTTGGAAAAATAACTTAATTCCAAATTCACTACCAAGTCGACCTGTTTGTATTCGCAGCTAGAGCTCGCTATTTGTGTTTTGCAGGAGATCGCAAATATAGGGGAAAATCCGAATACGTTTCGCCTCACAGACGAACATTAGTATTCCAGGGTTAAAAACAGGAGAAGGGTTGATAATTTTGAAAGAACTATTTCACTTCTGCTCAAAACATCGATAGAGTAGGTCTTCGGGTTTTTATTGAAACTCCTCAAACTAAAATATATTTTTTTAAGTCTCTTATATCAAAATTCCTGACTACCACGGCTTCAAGCACAGAAAAACACCATTTATGCAGAACACTGCTCCTATAAATATTGCATTTTTAATAAGCTCGTCAAACGCTGCGTGGACTGGAAACAATATTTTATTATTTCCGCATTCCTATAATAGCATAACCCCCCATATAGGCAAGGGTTCCGCAACGCTTACATTTTATATTTTCATGTTGCTGTGAACGTTATATTAATTCTGTTCTCGTTTTTTATTATTAAATATTAAATCTACTTAATGGAAAATGCTTCTCACCGAATAGGTACCTATAATTCCTTTGCGATGCTGATGATAACCAAAAAATCCAGCTACATGTAATAATAATTAGCGCAGTGGGTACGCTGGTATAATGCGTTTATAAAATATCTTTATGTGATAGAAGGATAAATGAGATCTGGTTTACTACCGTACATCACAGCTATAACTTTTCCGCCTCCCATCTCATTAGAAACCTCTGTCCAACCTCTGGCCATGATGATACAGCTACTAAGTTCCCTTTCACAATGCTACATACAATCTACAGTGCTGAAAGGAAAGTCTGAAAGGCGCACATTAACCTTCACTGAAAGAAATAATTAGTTAATTTAATATTAATAATAGCCTAAGTAAGATGTCGCGATTCTACCTCGTGGAAGTAATAAGCAGTCATAATGAAGTGGAAACGATTTGAAATCAAATTAATATCTTGGATCACACGGTTTTTGGGACATACCATTTAAAGGTTGACGAGAATTAGCTTAAACGTTGGGCTGAAACTTAGATCTAGTGCTATTGTTGTTTATGCAGCATATAGCCGCTTTGAAAATGTCTTACACGAGAGCTGATTTTCTAACCACCAAGAAACGGGATTAAAATGTGTCAGGTTCAAACAGCACTTATGTTGAACGGATTTGATCTGGAAGCCTTCCGAATAGAATATGAAAAATAATTCAAATATGAATTATTGCTATTCTGGAGATACATTTTTCTTTCAGTGTTGAGTGAGTTTACTCACGTACGTAGCAGTATTATAGTTGAGTCGGAAGGAAAAAATAACATTCTTTTTCCCCTTTTATATATTAATATTTTAAAAGTCACACATAAGCATCCTGATGAAACAAAAAGTAAGGACTGAAGTTAGAAAACTTTTTATTAAGGATAATGAAAGAAAACAATTTTTCTTTATGTTGTAAATAGAGTAAATTGAAACTGACTCTATGAAATTGATTCTATTATTATTTGTATGATATCTTTTACGTATATAAGATTGCTTGTAAGGTTGCCCCTTGCCCATAACAACCCTGTCTATAAATACCTGTGATTAAGTACTCACTGCGCTGTTGCATACAAACCATCCTGTGGATTTGATAAAGCTCATTATCTTGTCTATAGGTGTGCTGGAAAGCTCGCCTAGGTCGTGGAAGAGTGTCTCCCTTGGAATCTACACCTATTGTGTTGGAGACCTGGGCAGTGACATAGGAAGTGGGTTTAGTCCTCAAGAGCTTCCTCATCATCGCAGCCATCGCAGCCTCGATTCTGGCTTCATTGAAGATTGGCCAAAGCATTCTCGGGTATGACAAGCTTTTAGTAGTTCATCTGGTGTTCGCCTCTCTTGTGGTCCTTTTTCCTGCTGCAAGCTTGAGTGAGCAAGGCGGGATGTTCACATCAGAGGGATCAGCTTTTTCTGATACAGCTGCCGAATCTATTCCAGCTAATTCGTCCGCTTTCTTATTTCTTGGAATGCCTTAATGTCCCGGAGCCCAGCAGAGCAATACCTTATGCTGAATGCCAAGAACCCTGAGCTCTTCACCAGCCTTGATTTGATTTCTTTTGCGTTTATATACCCCTTCTATCTTCAGTACCAATGAAGGCAGAAACTTCTAATTTGGAATATTTGCTAAGCTGATCAAGCACGGGCACCGCACCAAATTTTTTGGCATTGGTCGTTCCTGAGTTATAACTTATAAGTCTTCGAAAATCACAAGAACCGTAACCGACAGATCATCAAAATTATAGAGCACTTCTTAACATCGTAGAATCTAGTGATTTTCCACAATGGTGGTCTTTTGGTGCAAGCAAAGAAATAAATCGAAAATTTTAAATTTGGTGCAGCGGTAGATTTTTCATTCGAAGTGTCTGCTAATTGAAATTTTGAAACTATGCATGCATTTTTTAAAAAAAGCTAACTTCTTCTTAAATTACAAAGCTTAGTGTTCCAAACTTGTGTAAAGAACTTTTAACATAATGATGAGTTGACAATTAATATGAGGCAGTTAAAGGACATGGAATTTATTGAAATGCTAAAAAGAATAAGACTAGGGCTGACAACAAAAAAAGGCAGTGGATACCCACATCTCTCGCAAAATTCTCCTTTCTTCTAGTTCTGCCACCGACAGGTTGAACGAAATTTCTTCTTTCCTCTCCAAGCAATCCGAAACAACAGTTTTCTTACTACCCACAAATATGTGTAATAAACTTAATATGCCATGCTTAGCACTATTTCGAGTCCGAAAAGTAAACTTATTGCTATTGACTCATTAGATCGCACTCGCTACTCTTGCCTAAGAAAGCTCAAGAAGCTTTAGGAAAATATGAAGATAATTCATCTATGACTGCTGGACTAGAAAGAAAAATTTCTTTTAAAATTGGTGTGATTGTTATGCTACGTCGAAATATAGACGTAAGTTAAGGTTTGGTCAACGGATCCATAGAATATGACAAGAAAAAGGCCAAGTGGGTACCCATTTGATTAAGTCATTAGTTTATGATTTAATGCCTGTTAAAACCAAATTTTAAGTCATTAATGGAGCTTTCGTATATCGGGAACGGTTTCTTATCTGTCTCGCATATCGTCGGTGAAACCAGAAAAGTGTGTAACTCCATATTTTTTGAAAATAAGGTTTTAACGACATCTATTTGTTCAACACGATATCTACCACTTTGCAAAATGGGAATCCCCTATTAAATCAAATTATTCTTCTATCGCTGATTTAGAATATAGTGTAACTCCGTATTAAGTGTATTTGGGAAGAAAATTGTGTATCTCCCCTTTTAAGCGGTCATAAGAGTGTGATTCACATCGTGTTCCTAAAAAATTCAGATAAACTGTGAAAAGCGCCTTTATAACATGTTTGTGATTATATTTTCTTAATATAAAATCTAAGGTGAGTTTAATGCTATAATTGTCAAATATCTCAGTTCTATAGTTTTCATACAAAGTTATGAGAAACTTTAGAAAGGAGTTACACAGTTTCCTTTGTCTTTGCTCTTCAAGAAGAGATGGAGATACACTTTTTTCGTCGAGAAAACCGTTAGAACCAGTGCAAAATTCAAAAGTTTCCTATTTTTTCCAGTTTTTCATCATGTCTCGTGGTATGAAAATGCTGAATATGTTAAACATAAAATTAAAAAATATAAATACCAAAAGTTTACCATTAAGTCAAAAAGCAAATGAATGTAGTTTGTTGGATGAAGCGCTCAAAAACGACATTATGATAGCTGTTGACATTGGCGAAGTTGATACATCAACGTTGAATCTTAGTGGTAATGAGTGTTCGCCGGAGGAACTTAACATAAAGACCTCACAAATTAATCAAACTGCAACTAAATTGGTAGAAGCTGATAAAACAGAAGACGACATTGATAATAGTTATGAACCTTCAGATTTAGAGGAAAGATCGGAAGAGGGAACTTATCGTGACGAAGACGATCTAATGATGGAAATCGAAGAGGAACTGCATAAAGAGGAAGAAATCAAATTGGCAAAGAAACGTAAGTTTAGCAACATAAAGAGAGACAGTAACTATACAGAAAATAAAAGGAAGAGGGAAGTGGGATTGCCTTATAATGGTAAAAGGAAATGTGACGGAAAATGGGAGTATAAAATAGAGAAACCAGGACAATTTTTAAGCAATCCATGTAACTGCAAGCTATCCGACAAAAACACACGCCTAGATTGTCGTAAACTGACGGAACAGCAAAGACGTTCGATATTCAACATATTTTGGAAAAAATCTTGGCAGGAAAAACGAGAATATGTCAGGGGCCTTGCTAAATTACAAACTGTTATACGACGACGGGGGGAAGCTCAGAAATCGAGACGCGATTATACCATAAAGTACCAATTAGAATACAATTATATAACGTATAGAGTCTGCAAAAATATGTTTAATAGCACTCTGGGCCTAAAATATAACTGTACTCTTTTATGGCTTAAGCATTGCCATGATGATGACACGAATGGTCTATGTAATAAGAAATCTACAGATCATAAAATAAAAAACCTGAAACCAAGACAAAACGAATCCGAATTAATACGAAACAAGTTAGTCGCATTTTTCGACTTACTGCCAAAAGTTGAATCCCACTATTGTCGTTCTTCGACTCAAAGGCTCTACTTGGAACCGATTTGGCAAACCAAACAGGAACTCTATCGTTTTTATTTAAATACATATTGCAAAGAACAAGATGTGATAGCCCCTGCTTCGAGAACAACATTTAATGATGCATTTCTAAAAATGAACTTGTCATTGTTTCGTCCAAGGAAAGACCAATGCGACACATGTGTCGCGTATAAATCAAAAAATATAACAGAAGAGACTTACCAACACCATCTTGTACTTAAACAGGAAGCAAGGGATGCAAAGAATGCGGACAAAATTGCAAATACATCTGACATCGTATTGACAATGGATATGCAGTCTGTGTTATTAGCTCCTAAAAACAAAGTAGGAGCTATGTACTACAAGACAAAACTAGCAGTTCATAACTTCACAATATATAATATTAAAACCCACGATGCCTATTGCTTTCTTTGGAATGAGACTGAAGGTGCCTTAACTGCAAATGAATTCTCCTCCATTATAGTTAATTTTATTGAAGAGGATATTTTGCCTTTTTTGCCAGACAAAACGTCAAAAATTATTTTCTGGAGCGATGGCTGTTCCGGGCAAAATCGCAACGCTTGTTTATCTAATGCTTTGTTAAATTCATCTATAATACATCAGGTAACTATAGTCCAAAAATACCTCTTCAAAGGCCATACGCAAATGGAGGCGGATTCGATGCACTCTGCTATTGAACGTAGACTCAGGAACATAGACATTAATGTTCCAGCAGATTATGTGATTCACTGCCAAAAAGCACGGCAAAAGCCATTCCCCTACAAAGTTCAATACCTCTACCACACTTTTTTTAAAAACTTTTCCCAATTAAAATATATTACGTCCATAAGACCAGGTCGTAAAGTTGGTGATCCAACTGTAAATGAACTTAAACAGATCAAATATACCCCAAATGCTGTAATAGAATATAAATTAAGGCACACAGACAATGATTGGGCTAAATTAGATCAAAGGCGTCCAACAACGAATCATACAAAACATTGCCATATGAAAACTTTACCCGCACTTTACCAGGAAAGGAGAAAAATCAAGAAAGAAAAATATGATCATTTGCAGATTCTAAAGAACAGTTTAGCATCCGATTACCACGCCTTCTATGATAAAATACCTTTTACCGAAAAATAAATACATAGCTATACGAGCATTTTTATTATTTTGTGTTTTATTATTATTACAATTTTTTTTTTTTAATAATGCATTGTGACTTACTAACTGTTAATAAAAAATAAAATTGATGAGTGCCAACATAGTAGAATCAGGGTTTTATTCAAAATTGAATGTTTGTTGCAGTCACCTTTGGTCGCTTTTGCTTATTACCCATTTATTAGAAAACTGTGAAACTCCTTACCACTCGTCACATTTTCAAGAGCAGAATGTGTATGTCCAATAAAAAGTATAAATCATACATAATGTTGACTCTAATTTTTTTTATTATATTAATAACATTTTAAATTATAATATCTTATAATATAAGCCATATTTTGTCAGCTGTTTTAAAAAAATTATGTTTTTATACTCTCCTGAAAAATTTGCCAATATGGAGTTACACAGTTTTCTGGTTTCACCGACGATATGCAAGCAATCACAATACATAAAAGCCAAGAGCTCAGTCTCGAAAATGCTCTTATTGATAATGGGTCATCCTTATTTTGTTGCGGACAGGCTTACATAGATTTGTCTAGATTAAAAACTTAATTTATTTTGACCCAAGTCAAATAAAAGCCGTAGAAAGTGCTATTTTAGAGTACCTGCCTATAAGAGATTGAGAAGTCTCTATAGACCTGATTTGTCCTCACTTCAGTTTAAGAATGCACATGTCCAAAAAATATGTGACGGAGCGTAAGCCATCCGATCTTAAAAAAAAATTCCACAAGAACCACTTCCTTGCCAGGACAAGAAGAAACAATTGAAGTGCAAATCAAAACAACCAATAACAAAAAGAACATATACCAAACGAATGAAATAGGAAGGAACACTGAGTTGATTTAAGTAATCCACACTTCTACCTTTCAGTATCTATCGAGGAGTGACCAAAAATATAGTAATGTTAAAAAAATAGCCAAGTAATTTTATAAAAAAACCTCTATGAAACAAGTCAGCCGTGAAAAGCACTGAGATCTAAATGTACGCCAAGTTCTTACTTAAAGAAGGTTTAATACCAAAAAAAAATTACATAGTTTAGGCTTTAGGGTATTAAAGGGTGATTTTTTAGCTGGTTTGGTTTTGGCAACACTGGTTTTGACAGCTGACGTGTGTTTAGTACCTTGTGTCACTGTCAAACAGCTTCAGTTTGGTTTGCAATTTAACCATGGATCGTCTTACAAATGAACAACGCTTGCAAATTATTGAATTTTACTATCAAAATTCGTGCTCGGTTCGAAATGTTCATCGCGCGCTGCTTCCATTTTATGATCGGCATTCTCGACCTTCTGAGCAGTCTATTCGGAAGATTGTGACCAAATTTCGCACCAAATTTACTTTGTTGGACATTAAACCACCAACACGTTTACGTACTGTGCGTAGTGAAGAAAATATTGCGGCCGTATCAGCTAGTGTGACAGAAGACCGCGAAATGTCGATTCGGCGTTCCCAGCAGTTAGGCCTTTGTTACAGCACTACGTGGAAAATTTTGCGGAAGGATTTGGGCGTAAAGCCTTTTAAGATACAGCTGGTGCAAGAACTAAAGCCAGCCGACCTACCACAACGCCGAATTTTTGGTGAATGGGCTCTTGGAAAGCTGGCCGCTTTTTTATCGAAAAATTGTGTTCAGCGGTGAGGCTCATTTTTGGTTGAATGGGTACGTAAATAAGCAAAATTGCCGCATTTGGAGTGAAGATCAGCCAGAAGCATTGCAACAGCTACCAATGCATCCCGAAAAAGCCACTGTTTGGTGCGGTTTATGGGCCGGCGGCATTATTGGGCCATATTTCTTCAAAGATGATGCGAATCGCAGCGTTACTGTCAATGGTGAACGCTACCGAGCGATGATAACAAACTTTTTTTTGCCCGAAATGGAAGTTCTTGACTTGCATGATATGTGGTTTCAACAAGACGGTGCCACATGCCACACAGCACGCGAAACAATGGCGCAATTGCGAGGCGAGTTTGGTGAACAGTTAATTTCACGTTTCGGGCCGGTCAATTGGCCGCCTAGATCGTGCGATTTGACACCATTAGATTATTTTTTGTGGAGGTATGCCAAGGCTAATGTGTATAGGGACAAGCCCGCTTCGATTGACGCACTGGAAGCCAACATCCATGCATTCATTCGTGAGATACCGGCCGATATGTGTGAAAGAGTATGCCAAAATTGGACTCAGCGGATGGGCTACCTGAGACGCAGCCGCGGTCAACATTTGCATGAAATTATCTTTAAACATTAAATTGCAAGGTTCAAACTATCGATTCAAATAAATATTTCATTAATTTTTTCGAATTTTTTGTGTTTTTAAAACCTCTTAAAAAATCACCCTTTATAAGCTGTAAGCGGAATATCCTTCTGATGTAAGACCCGCGTATACCTAGCGTCGCGTACAGCGTGGCACCGTCTTAAAAACATAAAACTTGCTACTCTGGGATACAATTTATTAGTAACACATTTTCTACATGTTGTGTTTATCACGGTCTTGGCCTTTTGTATAGCTTGCAATTTAGATGTTCTCTCATGCTCAGGTTTTATGGGAAAAGCATGCCAAGTTAATTGCACTTGTCAACGGCTTCGGGCTGTTTGGCATTCAAAAAGCATTTCTTGTTGCAGCCCATATTTCCACTAGCCTTTTTAAGGATCATGTCCTTTGACTCCACATTTTAGAAAAATCATATAAACGGTTATCTTGCGCTGAAGTGTCTTCGGAGTATAAGACATCAAGACACTTTAATGAACCTCTGTTTATCGAGTCAAAGACTGCTCTAAAGTCTACAAAAAGTACCTTAACATAACTTTGCGCTACATATGTTGCTGCAATGCTTTTGAGTACGAAGGCTTAATCGACCGTTGAAAATATTTACCTGAACCCGGCCGGGAATTCTTCAAGCAGACCAGTTCCGTATTTATTGAATTACGACAAAATTCCATCCGATCCAGTATTTGAATTACAGCATCCATGATCGAGTAAGTGACTGAAAATTTGTTTTGTTTTGCTTGTAAAATCCGCGAAATTCAGTGACGTATTGCTCGTTCACGGATGCAGTAATTTGATGATAAATACTAATTAAGAAAAAAGTTCTTCAATTTTACATACTCGTTTCCTCGAATTGAAGGAAACATTCTGCAATTCGCCGCATAGTTCCCTTTAATTTTTGTTTTCTGAAATTTAAAAAAAAAAAACATTTATAAGGTACTCGTTTCTTCAAATTTAAAAGCATGCTTTAAATCGACGCACCGTTTTCTTCAAATTACTTAAAATATACCTTATTTTGACACATCTATGTCTTCAATATGATTAATCGTTTTCTTAAAATTTTGGATTTTGTCTTCGGTATAACTCTTAAAATTTTGTTCAACCTGAGAAATATTTTTTCAACAAATACGCCTTTGAAATTGATAAAATATTCTTAAATTTTAAGTATTATTTCTTCAAACAAACAACTCATGCGAATATTCAAAATTTTTAATTGATTTATAATAATTAACTAGCTGATCCGGCGAAATGTGTTCGTTAATGTGATGAAAATAATAATTCCGAGCAAGCACAATGCACTGCACATGCTTAGGTACTTTAGCGATTGTCCTTGCGACCTACTATTTGTCATAGTGAAAGCGAGACGCATGGGAAATTGAAAACGCTTCAAAACCAATAGCAAATCATTCTGAATAAGCGGAATCCGCGGAATTATAATGTTTACCTTGAATTTTCCAGTCAAAATCGTCGGTTCCACCAAGCCCAAAATCGTAAAAATCAAAGGATCCATTCTGGAGTTATGAGTGCACACACGGACGTCAGTCTTTTTTATATATAGCTGTACGTGTACCCATCCGGTTTTCTGGAAAACTTTCGTTTGGACCAGTGGCGGCTCGTCACATTTGATTTCAAGGGTTCACATTATTTTTGCAATAGTAAAAATCAACTTCAAACTACAAAACAATGTGGATATTAGTCTAGAAAACAACAGTTTTTCATTTTGCAATTTACCAATTTCATGAAAATCTATCATTTAAGGAAACAACGTACAACAACAAGAACAACACTCTTCCTTCAACCGACAAATTTACTGCAATTGACACTACAATTTCTTCTTCCGAGAATCGCAAACAAATTCAAAGTTTTATTTTTGTATCCACTTCCCTCGTACGCAACGTATACATTCCATGAACGGAGCACAATTTTTCTGTGCTCAGGTTGTTGCTTGATAAAGGCAACCAAACTCCCATTGTTGTTCTTGTAAAAGGCTTTTTGCACACGCATACTTATAAAACTTTCATGGATACCATATCATAGCCCATCGCACGTGCGATTGCTCTCGCAACATGTAGAATAGTGATAGCGATGTGTACCCAGATTTTTGTTTCTCATTCTCTTTTCTTCTTTGTGTACATACATACGTACGTACATACATACTGTGTTCTGTGTGCTTTCAACATGTTGAGGAGGAAAATGAACATTCATTGAGTTGTAGGAGTGAATAAAATGGTAAATGGTGGCAAATAATAATTGAAATGTAACAATGTTTTGAAACAGATGGAGGTTCACGTGCTCATGTGCTCCTATGGACGAACCGCCACTGGTTTGGACCTATCGGGTCCAAAACAATCTTGTCTCTAAAACTGGAACCAGCCATACCCATCCACAAAATTTCATTGAAATCGGAGATCAACAACAGCGCCTCCTATCGGATAGACCATAAACTAAGTATTAAATAGACCGTCAGCTCCCGTGCACCAACCCGATTCCCCTCGAAAATTTTGAAAAGAAAATTCTCTCTTAAATTTCGTATGCGTGAATACGTGTGAAGCACAAAAAAAAAAAAAATTCTAAATGGAGGGGGTATAATCAAATAATGACAGAGAGCAGTCATCCCACATCGTGGTATTTCTACCTTTTTGTAGAAATGATGATGTCCGAAAAACCTTCCGTGCAAAACGAAAATAAAGCATGAAAATTGTGTAAATATTAGGAATCTGACGAAAAAACCTTCGAACTACATTGCAGCACACTAAATGTCCATAAAAAAGAGGGATTTAACTTTTAGTATAAATTTCTAGTACCAATAAATAATCATTATAATTTTAACAAACTGCGATTTTTATACTGAAGGTTAATTTAATGTGAATTTCTATCCGAATAAAACTAATTTTACTTTAAGGGAAAAATGCCCACGCTTCGTGGGAAAAATAAAGAGACAGTTCATGGCACAGTGACTGACAGTAGGGTAGTTGGTAAGTTTCTATCAGCTGATGCATGCGTTCCAACAGTTTACATTTGTTGTTTTATTTCACCACGAAAACATTTATTTTACAAAATGGTTAGTAACTAATGTAATCAAAGGAATAAACTGAGAAATATTCATTCGCAGGAATAAAATAATACATTTTTGTACCTACAGTAATTCTTTTGTTTTCGTTTGTTGTTTTTGGCGAAAAATGACTTCGTCGGCGAATGTCGACAGAAAAAAGGCAACGAATTCAAATGGAAGAATTGATAAGGAATATTACAATTTAAAGTTCGTTGGGGTTCAGGGCATAGATGTGAACATTTCTGAGTTAAAATCTTTTCATGAATTTTCCAGAAAACAGAAGAAAGGCAAACAAAAAAAATATTACAAAATTTCAACAATGTAATAAACAAACGAATTTCAAACAAGCGTAATTATTGAAAACAATTGAGTCAGCCGAAAACAGCCATGAATAATGTTTATTTAGAAAACAACTTTTTTGACATATCCATTGAATTCGGCCTGTTCGTTTTTATACTATTTTGGTGCAGATTTCTTTTCGAAATGTTACCTTCCAAAAACGATATACAACCTTCATAGGACATGATAAACAAATTTTCATGACGAAAAAAGAGCCTTGCCTGACAAAAAAAAAAACTTTCAGCTTTTTAAATTTTTTTTATCTAAATTTTCAATGCACTTTACTAACAAAAAATGTCTTATAAATGCAATCAACGAAAATGAATTTATTTTCTTTATACTGTACGGGAAAGAACTGAAACTTAAATATATAGATAGATATCAGTAAAATTCCAAATAATAATTTCTAGATAGGTACTGATTTTATTTTATTTTTGCCGATGATCCTTATAGTTCATCGGTTTCCATTGTTTACAACCATAATGTAAACATCTTTTTGTTTTCTGGAAAATTCACGAAAAAATTTGAACTCAAAACTCAAAACTGTTACCCACTCAGAAATGTTCATATCTCTGCCCTGAACCCCAATGAACTTTAAATTTGAATATTCCTAGTCAATTCTTCCATTTGAATTCGTTGCCTTTTTTCTGTCGACATTCGCCGGCGAAGTCATTTTTCGCCAAAAACAACAAACGAAAACAAAAGAATTACTGTAGGTACAAAAATGTATTATTTTATTCCTGCGAATGAATATTTCTCAGTTTATTCCTTTGATTACATTAGTTACTAACCATTTTGTAAAATAAATGTTTTCGTGGTGAAATAAAACAACAAATGTAAACTGTTGGAACGCATGCATCAGCTGATAGAAACTTACCAACTACCCTACTGTCAGTCACTGTGCCATGAACTGTCTCTTTATTTTTCCCACGAAGCGTGGGCATTTTTCCCTTTTCACCAAACTGAAATTCCCTCGATTTGTTTATGAAAAAATGTTTCTTCTAAAAGTAAAATTAGTTTTTTTCGGATAGAAATTCACATTCAATTAAACATCAGTATAAAAATAGCAGTTAGTTAACATTATAATGATTATTTCTTTGTACTAGAAATTTTTACTAAATGTTGAATCCCTTTTTTATAGACATTTAGTGTGTTGCAATGTAGTTCGAAGGTTTTTTCGTCAGATTCCTAATATTTCCAAAATTTTGATGCTGTATTTTCGTTTTGCACGGAAGGTTTTTCGGACATCAACATTTCTACAAAAAGGTAGAAATACCACGATGTGGGATGACTGCTCTCTGTCATTATTTGATTATACCCCCTCCATTTAGAATTTTTTTTTTTTTGTGCCTCACACGTATTCACGCATACGACATTTAAGAGAGAATTTTCTTTTCAAAATTTTCGAGGGGAATCGGGTAGGTGCACAGGAGCTGGTGGTCTATTTAATACTTACTTTATGGTTTGTACCCACTTTTTCAATTATTGTAGTAATAATGAAATGGAAAAATAAGCACTCAGAAAATCTCGCCCACTTAAGGGAGTTTACCTACAAGCTGTTTTCCTTGTTACTATGTGGGAAAGTACATATGTGTGCCATGTTAAATCAAATAATCGGGACGTGTGAAGGAAACTGTGGGTATGGTGTGGTAAATTTAGTACCAATTTATATTTCATTACAACGAATATTTACAACGACTTCTTTTATTTAACATAGGTTTTGCATACAGTACAGTCGAAGAACTATAGGGATGATTTGCAAAAATAAAATAAAATCAATATCTACAAATAATTTTTTCGAGTTTTACTGACGGCTGAAAATAAATTCATTTTCGTTGATCATATCAAGATTATATCAAAATATAAAATATTTTTGTTATTAGAGTGCAATGAAAATTTGTTCTTTGTCCAAGCACAAACTTATATTATTCATAATATATTAAAAAATATTAATGAAACCAACATAAAGTGCGGTTTTAGTTGTCTGCACCAAAATAGTATAAAAACAGGCAAAAAAGTTGTTTTTTCTAAATAACCATTATTCATATTCTCGGCTTACTCAATGTTTTCATTAATTACGTCGGCTTGAAATTCTTTTGAATATTAACTTGTTTCAAATTTTGTAATAATTTTTTTGCCCCATCAAATATGTTCATATATCAGCCCTTTATCAATTCTTCCCTTTGAATTCGTTGATTTTTGCATGTTGACATTCGCCGACGAAATCATTTTTCGCCAAAATCAACAAACGAAAACAATTATTATTATTATTATGAATTTATTTTCTAAATGTAAAATCCCTTTTTTATGGACATTTAGTGTGTTGCAATGTATTTCGAAGGTTTTTTCGTCAGATTCCTGATATTTCCCTAAAATTAGGAAGTGCGCGGATGCTGACAGTCTATTTAATACTAAGTTTATGGTGTGAACCGCATGGAAGTGGATTTTAATTGCCGCGGAGCGTTAGAAAGGATTTTGAAATTATGATATGGAAAAATTGATTGAATGTGTACGGAATTTACCCATGTCTATAAGATGTGGGTGATGAAATGTACAAAAAAATTGTTATTTAGGGACAAAAAAGTGGATCAATTTCAAAAGAAATGAATGAGGACGGTAGGTGAGCATTATTTTTTTTTTTTTTTTTTTTTGTACTAGGTATTCAAATTCGTAAAGAGGTAACGCAAAATACAGGATTTTCACGACTGATTTGCGCAATTTATTTCCATATTTATTTATAATCCTTTAATTCTTCTCCCGAACCGGTTGACATTTTGCGAAAAATTATGACAGCTACAATTCAGTTTGACGTCCTATAACGCGGCGTTCTTTTTGACGTAGCGGTGACCCCGATCAAACTATTTCCTAATTTTAAATCAAATTAATAGTTTCTTTCTTCTAATTCTTCTTCTTTGGCTTTATTCTTACCCAAAGAGCTGGCAAATAATATAATGTAGGTAATTCATTCCCCTACTTCTGTGCAACATAATTTCAAAAAATATAGAGTGGAAGTGGAAATTTTATTTTTGAATTATGTCCCGACACAGTGGGATATTTTCAAATATGAGAAATATGGGACAAAATTCTAACATTTTGTTAGTAGAAGATTTTATTATAAAACCAAGTCAAAAACCCACTTTTCAAAGTAAGTAAATAATTTGCAAGAGTTTTGCGTTACTTGCCTGCACATAATTCAATAATTATTTTCTATTGAATCGCATAAATAGTTTTGAAAATCAGTCACTGCATATTTTGCAATGATTGCATCTCTGGAGGAGTAGGTTGTAAGTTAAAAGCTTCTCTCGAAAGAAAACGTAAGGATTATTTGTTGTTCTTCTTTTCTGTGTCGATTGAATCCATGCCATTTTCGCTAGCTGATGACACCTACCAAACTTGTAATAAATTCCTACAGCATAAATGTCAATTTATTAATGTATTTTTTTGTGGTAGCTATTATTTCCCTTACCTATACAGCATTTTTTATTTAAAATATCGCGTATATTCAGATACGAAAATAAATTTTGTTAACCGTCAATAATGAAAAGCAAAAAAGAAAAAAATCGGTCAGCTCTCTTGTCTTAGAGCTATGTGAACCTATTGTGCACAGAAAGGCAAAAGGCTATCAATTTTTTTCCGTTTCCGCATTTTTCCTGTTCGTTGATTTTTCCTTATTGTGTGTTGACATTTATGAAGGAAAATTACTGTGCCAAACACTATTGTTTGTACTCAAATAAATTTAAAGAGAGTCCTATACATTTTTGGTTAATTTTTTACAAAAAATCTCTATCATTTTCCGACATAGGTTTTAACTTATGCGTAAATCGGATGGCGATCTGTTGTAGATAAAGGGAGCTTTATTAGTACCAAATCGACGGCAATCTAGGAACTCTCACACCGTTAGACGAACGAAGTGAATGCAGGTTATATGTATTTACTTGTGTTGACATAACCACCTCGAAGAAAGAACAACCTCAACACCTTGAAAATATATAGGTATTGCAGTGGCAGTATCTTGGTTGATTGATACAAAGGACGCGAGGACTCCCAACTAAGTTTGAACAGCATCAACCTCAGTATCTTCTTTTGAGCTACAATTACCGGTTGCAAGTTAGTAATAAAAGCACTGCCCCAGCAAGAAATACCGTACTCCAAACGTGAATTGACCAATGCATAATATACTGTTAATAAAAGATTAGGCGTACAAGCTTGCGTAGAGGGTAAAAATTATTTAAGCCTATGTAAATAGTGTTCTTTAAAATGTCTATATGTGGCTTCTAGTTAAGTCTACTATCTAGGGTAACACCTAGGTATTTAAATGCAGAGACTGATTCTATAACTGTGCAATTATCCACCCAATTCGAATGTTCATATCTAATACTATGAAGTGCAATCCCATTTATTGCATACTGATGTGCAAGACTAAAAGACATTACTTGAATCGCTAAGATTTGAATTAACCCGAACATACTGCTTTCTGTCATTGAGATAGGATGTAAACCAGCTATGAATATTATCTCTGAAGCCAAAACTGTACAGAACCATTAATAGAATGATATGATTAATTAAATCAAAAGCATTGGTGAAGTCAAGAAACATACCAGCTGTTTTTTTATTTATGTCGACTAAATCATAAACATTTTCAAAGAACTATACTATATTGCATCCTCGGTTAACTTACCTTTTCGAAAGCCAAATTGAAGTGAGAGTTCATGTCCATCAATATACTATACTATTTTTTTGGTGAAAATTGTTGAAAAAAAACAGGTAAAATTCCTGAATACGTTAGCGGACTTATTATTGCACAGCATATTCTCTTAAAAACCAAGTTACTAATACCATTATATCCGCAAGACTACTTGGGTTTAAGTCGAGAGATCACATTAGCTACTTCAGCTTCATCAACTACACCGAAGAAGAAAGAAGATAATAAAGTTGAGTATCTGGAAGAAAATCAAGTATATTACGACTACGAGATATATCTTTAAAAAATTAATTCAGACCATTGCTCATCTCCCTTTCATTAGAAGTTATAACATTATCCGATAGATTTAGAGATTTAATTCTACTATGGCTGGAAGCTTTACCTGATAAATCATTTACTATTTTCCACTGTCGGTCGTTTGGCATTAAATCTATTCTCGTGAAATTGTCGCTTATAATAAGATTCTTTCTGTTTATTTATTTGCTGAAAAATATAGTTACTCAAAATAAGATAGCGTTTAGAGGGTATATTTAAACGACTTTTATTTTTTCGATAAAAGAGAGTTTTTTGTTAAATCATTTCCAGAAGATAGTCAGTCATCCACGGCTTTATTTTATGTTTAAGCTAAGTATCCTGCTCGCGCTAAATTTTAGCGTCCCTAGTCTCCACTCCGTTTCTCCACAAGCAAAGATAAATGGTCGCTAAATTTTGAAATATGATATATGGGACAGAAACCATATGTTCATGGCAGATGTCGGTAAACGTCATTTCAATTATACACGTAAAAAGAAATTCAAACTTCAAAGACATAGCAATATTTAAATATCTGAAAACAATGGATACAAGAAGAATTGAAGATGTTATAATTGCTGCAGCAGCTAAAATAATTACCTCCGTCAACTTGGCAGAGCACCTATGTCAAAAATCAATTTTGAATAGCCCTGAATTATGTGCTAATTATGTGCTAATTTTGTGTTAAGTTTTTGATTTTTGTGCTCCAACGGTTTCGGAGAAAATCGACCTTGAAAAGTGCTCTGCCAAGTTGACGTCAAGCCAGCAGAGCACCTAGTCAAATCGGCCGAAAATTAAAAAAATTAATATGCCATACTGATGCCTGATTTATGTGCTTTTTTTGTGTGAAGTTTCTAGCTTCGTAGCTCAAGCCATTCAGCCAGAAATCGCATTACAAATCTCTATTCTAAGAAGTTCATAGAAAACTGTTAACGCAAATCCTAAAAACGGATCAAAATCAAAAAAATAAAAACCACATACATATCTCTGATTTATGTGCTATTGATTTGCTTTGTCATTAATTTTTGTGCTGTCCTAATTTAGCCTCTAATCCAAGTTTTAAGTTTCGCTCTGTTAGTAAAAGTCCTTTAACAGCTCTGCTAAAATATTTCAGTTGCAAGAAAACAAAATCACAATGCAGAAAGCCGACATTGTGTCGCCATAACAAAAACGGCATTTAAAAATAGGAATGACGACATTTTAAGGCAAATACAATCCATATAACCAGGCGCACAGCAAATATAGTAGGTATGGGTAAAATAATCCTTGCAGAATAAATAAATATCCATTGCGCACTG
The DNA here is from genome assembly GCA_963082955.1 of Cheilosia grossa. Classification (NCBI taxonomy): domain Eukaryota; kingdom Metazoa; phylum Arthropoda; class Insecta; order Diptera; family Syrphidae; genus Cheilosia; species Cheilosia grossa. The sequence goes on from OY720144.1 coordinate 31,617,063, forward strand.
GTGTTTAGGCTTCTTAGTATGCGTGAATCAACACATGAACCCAGCCAAATTTTGTTACGGCTACCTGCGTGGGTAGCCATGCATGAAGGAAAACGGAAACAAATTGTGTGAATCTGTGAGGGTGGGAATGTTCCTTGAAAATTAAGTTACTGTAGGCTGTAAGTATCATGTTTGCCTGGTGTAATCAGATTGATACCATATGAATGGGGATCGGACATATTGCCATAGCAAAAACAGCATTTAAATAGAAATGACGGACAATTTTAAGGCAAATACAATTCATATAACCAGGCGCACAGCAATTATAGTAGGTATGGGTAAAATAATCCTTGCAGAATAAATAAATATCCATTGCGCACTGGTGTTTAGGCTTCTTAGTATGCGTGAATCAACACATGAACCCAGCCAAATTTTGTTACGGCTACCTGCGTGGGTAGCCATGCATGAAGGAAAACGGAAACAAATTGTGTGAATCTGTGAGGGTGGGAATGTTCCTTGAAAATTAAGTTACTGTAGGTTGTAAGTATTATGTTTGCCTGGTGTAATAAGATTGATACCATATGAATGAGGATCGACACTATGGCGCCTTAAAAAAATTGTGCACATTAAAAACGTAGTTCGTGTTGAGGAAGGGAGAAAAGGAAAGGAATCTAGAAAAATAAATTAGCATGACGAATTTCTGGTGGATTTGCGCCTGTGTAAGTAAATCAAAAATCCGAATGCATAAGTGTAAACAAAAAGTAGCTGGACTGGCGGCAACTGAATTTTTAACAGGTATGCCAATGCCATGTTAAGCGGTTTAAGGGAAATCCATATTAAAATTATTTATGTGCTCCAAGAATTTAAGCACATGTCAACATGGTATTTGTTTTGATTCTTCTTGCAGGAAGAATGAAAATGTATGTGGTTGTGTAATGTCGATCGTAGGTACCAGGCAAACAGCTTAAGGACACCTATAGCTATAGGTATACAATTAGCTGCTGAAGCACCGTCTCGTGTAGATATTTGGGGGTGTGAGTACGTTAATGAGGCATCCTTCTCCAACAGAATACTTCATTGACCGAAATTTTTTTTAAATTATTCTAAAGGAGAGAGAACAAGACAGGACATTTAGCGAAGCATTAAGCAATATGATTCCTGTAGTTCTAAGTAAAAACCAGAGGCCAGTGGTTAAAAAATGGTGGCTGGATGTGTAGTGTATAGTTAGTTCGTATGTTCTTTTGATCGTGGCTGCTATTCGTTAAGCACAAAATTCGAAGGTGGAAAATGGGTGGAGTCTGGGATATATAATGTCTGGGATTCGCACGAGTAATAAAATAGTCGCAAAAATTAGATACCGAACTACCTATATTCACTATATGAATTTGAAATACACTTGATAAACGGTATAGGTAGGTACGTACTTTCTCGTTACAGTGGAATTCGCGTACCTATCACGTATAACTTTTCGAAAGCAAAACCGATCTAGGCAGATAGGTACCACATTTTTTTTGTATCCGTACGATTTTTCCCAATCAACATTTTATACAGGTATATAGATATGCATGTATAAAGCTTCCCCATGATAAGCGTACCTATATTTTACAACCAATACAATAATTGGGTAGGTAGGTAGTATCCCTATATCTACATGTAGGTGGGCTATCTACAGATAGTTATTGGGAAAATTTCGACCGAATCAAGAGAACATCTAGGTAAAAAAGCAAAGTTACCAAGCAAAGAAGCAAATTTTAATTAAAAGAACAAATAAGTACAAATTATTTCAAAAGTTTTACATTTATTAATTATTTAATGAAGAAAATAATAACAAGCACGGAGACACTTTTGTTGTTGATTTACATGACAATGGTTTTTTGTCATATTTGAACCAGTTGTTGTTCCTATAACAATAGGCAGAAAAATGGCCAATAACTTCAGAGTCCATGGAAGATTGTGGAGGAGGATCAAAATGTATTACACCTCTTAGGTGAAATGTTTCCGACAGGATGGACAATCTAAACTGTTCTGGAATGAGATTAAGGGGTACTTTGTCCTTTTCATCATAAGCTGAATAAACTTCAATGAAAATTGATTTTCCCGGGACAACTAGTCTTGCGTTAGCAGTACCAAAGCAACCGGGTGTTGGACATTGTCTTGGCATATTGAGCTGGAGAAAATTTTCAATATCTTGACAGTCTGCTTCCATGAATAGACCGAGTGGAAGGCTAAGGAGAGCATGCTGAGCTATTTTAATTTTTAAACAATTAGTCAGACATGTAGTAGTTTCAATAAAACTGGGAACAGAATGAAACAAAAATTTGCACATATCCGCTATTGTTGCTCTGCAGTCCAGAATGTAGCAATTAATGTTCGGATGTCCAGCTTGTCTTTTTTGAAAATATCTAGACAGAATTTGATATCTTCTTCTATACGTGGAAACTTTGATATTTTTGCGGCATGTTTCGTCTATCAAAGCGATGAAGTTATTAATTTTACAATTTGCTTTGATAGAATGGTCGAAGAAGACTGGCAAATCTATCGCAGGTGCTAATACCAACTGAAATATAGCATCAAAAGCACAGGTATTAATGACATCTATACGATTTTTACCGTCTATTATTGCCCGGAGGTCCTTATTTTGCCCGCTGCCTAAGCACTGAATCTTCTTAAGCTTCTTTCGTAGACCGAATTGATTTGGAGGATAGACTGTCTGAAGATATCGTCCTTGGCTGGCTTGTTTCCTTTTTTCATATATTTCGGTTTTGTTTCTCCAGTTTTCCTTGGACTGTGATTCTATCAGTTTCGGTGTTTCCGGATCCGTAGTACAACGACTGCAAATTCGTTTCTGTCCATGACCTTCGTTATCGTCACAAAGTGGCTTAGAACACGTTAATAAAGCGTGAACACTACGTTTGCATATCTGAAATACAAAGAATAATATTTTGTTATGTAGGTGTCTATACATGAAATGATCATCTAGGTAGATATATAAGTAGTTTTTTTTGTTTCTTACCGAGCATTTGTGTACACTTGGTATATCTCCATTTGCACAAGCGGGACACTTATGAGTTGTTGCATTGTCTATTTGCGTTATATTCGTAGGTCCATATTGCGGGTCATCAATTAGTTCTTCATCATTTTCTGTACTAACGTTTTCATTTTGGTCCTGCATCTGAGCATCGAATATCTTCAGCTTTCCATCAATATAATCCTTATGAATGCTGACGAAAACGTCAGGACGTATTGGAAGTCGTACATTTTTCAGGAGTAGAGTTTTAATTATATTAAACTGCGTCTCAGCGGGTGCGCTTGAAGGAGGGCACCGTCCATATCCAAAAAACTCCTGGTAGACACAGCTCCATAATGGCAGCAGCTTTAAGTCCTGCAGCAATTTGTCAGCAAATTTTGGCATCCAGTATGCATTTATTTTTGTTCCCGAAGAAACTGTTATGTCACGCTGGACTAATTCGTCTATCCGTTGGGCCCACACAAACCACTCACTGCGTTGGGTGTAGTTGTCATCAACTGCGGAAGGGGTAAAACTTTCAATATCATCATCAATTTCAAAATCGTCAAAGCTGTTTGTGACAAGAATTTCTTCCATGGCTTGTTTTTGGCGATCACAGGCTGATGGAGTGCCTGCTGCAGTTGGTCCCTCATGTGAGCTTCGAGAAATTACCAACAACGAATAAATGAGTGTTATGGCGTCCTTCAAATTGCTGCACAAAATTAGCTTTCCGATGGAAGCTTTGTAAAAAGCAGCCACCTCTGATCGTATATCCTTTAGAAAAACAGTCCATATTTTTATAAAGTGGGCTACATCGATTCGTACGTAACAAGAGGGCGGTTCTTTGTCTTGTAAAAAGGAATCTGCATATTCGTTGATTGTCTTGAAATTGGTGAAGGCACGAATACACGCAGCAAGAAGCGCACGGGAAAAGTCCGTGACTATTTCCTTAGGAGATGGCAATCTCGAACCTTCCACCCAGTCTATAAGCCAAAAGAGTATTGATCGAGTAGAATGCGCCTCAGTTAGCATTTGCCCCAAAGAGATCTGTCCAGTTGACGTCTGTGCAATTGCATGGTAAAGAAATATCGGTCCACTCGACTCTCCATTGACACGTCTTATTGGTCGGATAATTGAACCAGTTGCATCAATTGACAGGCAAAGAACCTCCTTATTTGCAATTGCTCTGTACATTGTTTTTTGATGCTTAGTGGCATAGTGGCAAAAGAATGGTTCAGAACCGACCATCGATATTTCTTGATGCATTTTACCTCCGCGTTGGTTCAGCATTTGCAGAGCCTTATTAGGGTCTGCATGGAGTAGAGTTCTCTTCAGCTTTTGGTGCTTGATCATCCTCAGCACTGGTGAGGAGGGAAGGTGTGCTGGTTCTGGATCTCCCTGATCCATAATCTCACGGGCTAGATCAGCCCTTAAGACATGAGATGAAGTCCGCTCCAATTGTTTACCAATTTCCTCACGAATAGCACCTTTTACTGGTCGCTTGCCACATCGAAATTGTTTTGCGCTGCTAAGAACTTCACACTCAATAGAGACAATACTGTTCTCGTTTGACATCCGGCACTCAATTTTGGATCCACATTTACAGCGTCCGACAAAGTGCCCAGATGACACATCCTGATTTATGTAGTGATATTTGAACAAAAATCCGCACTTAATTTTTGTATTATCCCAGATCTTAGCGATTATGAAACGCTGCCACTCATCTGGAAAAAATGATTGCTTTTAACTTAAAGTAGTAGTAATTTGAATGCAATGAGTACATTAAAAAAAACTCGCAATCTCTTAGGTTTACTTATTCCTTAAGCGTTGGAGAACATTATAACTCTTATTTCAATAAAATTATGTGAAGAATTAAAATATATAGTTACCTTTTTTAAATCTCATAACCTTGCGAACGGTTGCTTTCTTATTGCCGCTTTTCCTTAACATAACCGAACGTTCTTCCACCAAAGTCCTAATAAAATCAACGGATGGGACTCTTATCACAAATGTAAATAAATTATCACTATGTTCCATTGAACCATCCAGGGTAGAATTGTTTTGTAGGCTATCCACTGATGTGTCAGGATTTTCAGATTTAAAGTTAGGACATAACTGAGTTCTTATGCCATCGTGATTACATGTTACATAAGTATATAGCGCGTCAACAGTTTTAGCACAATTCAATTCCTTCACTATCATAGTCCACACATTTTCACATTTGGAAGCGATGGAGAAGCCATCCTCAAGCACAATCTTATCTTTAAAACGGATCAACACATCCAACATTTTTTTTTGGTCAACTTTTCGTGGACGTCCACGCTTATGAACAGAAGAAGCATCCATTTGCAACAGTTCTTATTAAGTTAAATTAAGAATTTGATTTAACAAATTAAAGTTTTTGGAATTTTGTTAAGAAACTACTAATTTCCACTTTTATGTTGCTTTCATAAAGGCCGTTTAAAAACTGATAATAACCATAAGTAACCTAAGGTTATATATATAATAAGTACCTACTTATGAAATATGTTTTTTCAACAAATAGAAAATGAAACAAAAAACTGCATACACCAACAGTTTTATAGTATGTACATATAAAATGTATCCACCGATAGCTTTCATACAGCCGATAAACTCAAAATCATAAACCTAGCACATAAGCACTTGTGCAAATCATTTTTGAATCCTTAAACTCGAAAACGCAGAAACAGCCTACTTTTATAATCATTGTCTTGGTAAAAAAAAACTAACTTGATCCCAAACATTACCATTTCTCCGAAAAACCTTGATGGCTTGACATTCCGATCAATCGGAATTGTAAGCCCATTCATAAAAATCGAAAAATAGCCTTTTTATGAGTTTAACCGAATTAGGAAAAAACCCGAATTTTTGTGGGTTAGACAAAGACATCCCAAAGAAAAAGAATTCGTTCATACAGGTAATAAATTCATAAAAAGGCAATTTTTCAGTTTGCTTCCGAATGATCATTTCGGAGAAATGGTAATGTTTGGGATCAAGTTAGTTTTTTTTTACCAAGACAATGATTATAAAAGTAGGCTGTTTCTGCGTTTTCGAGTTTAAGGATTCAAAAATGATTTGCACAAGTGCTTATGTGCTAGGTTTATGATTTTGAGTTTATCGGCTGTATGAAAGCTATCGGTGGATACATTTTATATGTACATACTATAAAACTGTTGGTGTATGCAGTTTTTTGTTTCATTTTCTATTTGTTGAAAAAACATATTTCATAAGTAGGTACTTATTATATATATAACCTTAGGTTACTTATGGTTATTATCAGTTTTTAAACGGCCTTTATGAAAGCAACATAAAAGTGGAAATTAGTAGTTTCTTAACAAAATTCCAAAAACTTTAATTTGTTAAATCAAATTCTTAATTTAACTTAATAAGAACTGTTGCAAATGGATGCTTCTTCTGTTCATAAGCGTGGACGTCCACGAAAAGTTGACCAAAAAAAAATGTTGGATGTGTTGATCCGTTTTAAAGATAAGATTGTGCTTGAGGATGGCTTCTCCATCGCTTCCAAATGTGAAAATGTGTGGACTATGATAGTGAAGGAATTGAATTGTGCTAAAACTGTTGACGCGCTATATACTTATGTAACATGTAATCACGATGGCATAAGAACTCAGTTATGTCCTAACTTTAAATCTGAAAATCCTGACACATCAGTGGATAGCCTACAAAACAATTCTACCCTGGATGGTTCAATGGAACATAGTGATAATTTATTTACATTTGTGATAAGAGTCCCATCCGTTGATTTTATTAGGACTTTGGTGGAAGAACGTTCGGTTATGTTAAGGAAAAGCGGCAATAAGAAAGCAACCGTTCGCAAGGTTATGAGATTTAAAAAAGGTAACTATATATTTTAATTCTTCACATAATTTTATTGAAATAAGAGTTATAATGTTCTCCAACGCTTAAGGAATAAGTAAACCTAAGAGATTGCGAGTTTTTTTTAATGTACTCATTGCATTCAAATTACTACTACTTTAAGTTAAAAGCAATCATTTTTTCCAGATGAGTGGCAGCGTTTCATAATCGCTAAGATCTGGGATAATACAAAAATTAAGTGCGGATTTTTGTTCAAATATCACTACATAAATCAGGATGTGTCATCTGGGCACTTTGTCGGACGCTGTAAATGTGGATCCAAAATTGAGTGCCGGATGTCAAACGAGAACAGTATTGTCTCTATTGAGTGTGAAGTTCTTAGCAGCGCAAAACAATTTCGATGTGGCAAGCGACCAGTAAAAGGTGCTATTCGTGAGGAAATTGGTAAACAATTGGAGCGGACTTCATCTCATGTCTTAAGGGCTGATCTAGCCCGTGAGATTATGGATCAGGGAGATCCAGAACCAGCACACCTTCCCTCCTCACCAGTCCTGAGGATGATCAAGCACCAAAAGCTGAAGAGAACTCTACTCCATGCAGACCCTATTAAGGCTCTGCAAATGCTGAACCAACGCGGAGGTAAAATGCATCAAGAAATATCGATGGTCGGTTCTGAACCATTCTTTTGCCACTATGCCACTAAGCATCAAAAAACAATGTACAGAGCAATTGCAAATAAGGAGGTTCTTTGCCTGTCAATTGATGCAACTGGTTCAATTATCCGACCAATAAGACGTGTCAATGGAGAGTCGAGTGGACCGATATTTCTTTACCATGCAATTGCACAGACGTCAACTGGACAGATCTCTTTGGGGCAAATGCTAACTGAGGCGCATTCTACTCGATCAATACTCTTTTGGCTTATAGACTGGGTGGAAGGTTCGAGATTGCCATCTCCTAAGGAAATAGTCACGGACTTTTCCCGTGCGCTTCTTGCTGCGTGTATTCGTGCCTTCACCAATTTCAAGACAATCAACGAATATGCAGATTCCTTTTTACAAGACAAAGAACCGCCCTCTTGTTACGTACGAATCGATGTAGCCCACTTTATAAAAATATGGACTGTTTTTCTAAAGGATATACGATCAGAGGTGGCTGCTTTTTACAAAGCTTCCATCGGAAAGCTAATTTTGTGCAGCAATTTGAAGGACGCCATAACACTCATTTATTCGTTGTTGGTAATTTCTCGAAGCTCACATGAGGGACCAACTGCAGCAGGCACTCCATCAGCCTGTGATCGCCAAAAACAAGCCATGGAAGAAATTCTTGTCACAAACAGCTTTGACGATTTTGAAATTGATGATGATATTGAAAGTTTTACCCCTTCCGCAGTTGATGACAACTACACCCAACGCAGTGAGTGGTTTGTGTGGGCCCAACGGATAGACGAATTAGTCCAGCGTGACATAACAGTTTCTTCGGGAACAAAAATAAATGCATACTGGATGCCAAAATTTGCTGACAAATTGCTGCAGGACTTAAAGCTGCTGCCATTATGGAGCTGTGTCTACCAGGAGTTTTTTGGATATGGACGGTGCCCTCCTTCAAGCGCACCCGCTGAGACGCAGTTTAATATAATTAAAACTCTACTCCTGAAAAATGTACGACTTCCAATACGTCCTGACGTTTTCGTCAGCATTCATAAGGATTATATTGATGGAAAGCTGAAGATATTCGATGCTCAGATGCAGGACCAAAATGAAAACGTTAGTACAGAAAATGATGAAGAACTAATTGATGACCCGCAATATGGACCTACGAATATAACGCAAATAGACAATGCAACAACTCATAAGTGTCCCGCTTGTGCAAATGGAGATATACCAAGTGTACACAAATGCTCGGTAAGAAACAAAAAAAACTACTTATATATCTACCTAGATGATCATTTCATGTATAGACACCTACATAACAAAATATTATTCTTTGTATTTCAGATATGCAAACGTAGTGTTCACGCTTTATTAACGTGTTCTAAGCCACTTTGTGACGATAACGAAGGTCATGGACAGAAACGAATTTGCAGTCGTTGTACTACGGATCCGGAAACACCGAAACTGATAGAATCACAGTCCAAGGAAAACTGGAGAAACAAAACCGAAATATATGAAAAAAGGAAACAAGCCAGCCAAGGACGATATCTTCAGACAGTCTATCCTCCAAATCAATTCGGTCTACGAAAGAAGCTTAAGAAGATTCAGTGCTTAGGCAGCGGGCAAAATAAGGACCTCCGGGCAATAATAGACGGTAAAAATCGTATAGATGTCATTAATACCTGTGCTTTTGATGCTATATTTCAGTTGGTATTAGCACCTGCGATAGATTTGCCAGTCTTCTTCGACCATTCTATCAAAGCAAATTGTAAAATTAATAACTTCATCGCTTTGATAGACGAAACATGCCGCAAAAATATCAAAGTTTCCACGTATAGAAGAAGATATCAAATTCTGTCTAGATATTTTCAAAAAAGACAAGCTGGACATCCGAACATTAATTGCTACATTCTGGACTGCAGAGCAACAATAGCGGATATGTGCAAATTTTTGTTTCATTCTGTTCCCAGTTTTATTGAAACTACTACATGTCTGACTAATTGTTTAAAAATTAAAATAGCTCAGCATGCTCTCCTTAGCCTTCCACTCGGTCTATTCATGGAAGCAGACTGTCAAGATATTGAAAATTTTCTCCAGCTCAATATGCCAAGACAATGTCCAACACCCGGTTGCTTTGGTACTGCTAACGCAAGACTAGTTGTCCCGGGAAAATCAATTTTCATTGAAGTTTATTCAGCTTATGATGAAAAGGACAAAGTACCCCTTAATCTCATTCCAGAACAGTTTAGATTGTCCATCCTGTCGGAAACATTTCACCTAAGAGGTGTAATACATTTTGATCCTCCTCCACAATCTTCCATGGACTCTGAAGTTATTGGCCATTTTTCTGCCTATTGTTATAGGAACAACAACTGGTTCAAATATGACAAAAAACCATTGTCATGTAAATCAACAACAAAAGTGTCTCCGTGCTTGTTATTATTTTCTTCATTAAATAATTAATAAATGTAAAACTTTTGAAATAATTTGTACTTATTTGTTCTTTTAATTAAAATTTGCTTCTTTGCTTGGTAACTTTGCTTTTTTACCTAGATGTTCTCTTGATTCGGTCGAAATTTTCCCAATAACTATCTGTAGATAGCCCACCTACATGTAGATATAGGGATACTACCTACCTACCCAATTATTGTATTGGTTGTAAAATATAGGTACGCTTATCATGGGGAAGCTTTATACATGCATATCTATATACCTGTATAAAATGTTGATTGGGAAAAATCGTACGGATACAAAAAAAATGTGGTACCTATCTGCCTAGATCGGTTTTGCTTTCGAAAAGTTATACGTGATAGGTACGCGAATTCCACTGTAACGAGAAAGTACGTACCTACCTATACCGTTTATCAAGTGTATTTCAAATTCATATAGTGAATATAGGTAGTTCGGTATCTAATTTTTGCGACTATTTTATTACTCGTGCGAATCCCAGACATTATATATCCCAGACTCCACCCATTTTCCACCTTCGAATTTTGTGCTTAACGAATAGCAGCCACGATCAAAAGAACATACGAACTAACTATACACTACACATCCAGCCACCATTTTTTAACCACTGGCCTCTGGTTTTTACTTAGAACTACAGGAATCATATTGCTTAATGCTTCGCTAAATGTCCTGTCTTGTTCTCTCTCCTTTAGAATAATTTAAAAAAAATTTCGGTCAATGAAGTATTCTGTTGGAGAAGGATGCCTCATTAACGTACTCACACCCCCAAATATCTACACGAGACGGTGCTTCAGCAGCTAATTGTATACCTATAGCTATAGGTGTCCTTAAGCTGTTTGCCTGGTACCTACGATCGACATTACACAACCACATACATTTTCATTCTTCCTGCAAGAAGAATCAAAACAAATACCATGTTGACATGTGCTTAAATTCTTGGAGCACATAAATAATTTTAATATGGATTTCCCTTAAACCGCTTAACATGGCATTGGCATACCTGTTAAAAATTCAGTTGCCGCCAGTCCAGCTACTTTTTGTTTACACTTATGCATTCGGATTTTTGATTTACTTACACAGGCGCAAATCCACCAGAAATTCGTCATGCTAATTTATTTTTCTAGATTCCTTTCCTTTTCTCCCTTCCTCAACACGAACTACGTTTTTAATGTGCACAATTTTTTTAAGGCGCCATAGTGTCGATCCTCATTCATATGGTATCAATCTTATTACACCAGGCAAACATGATACTTACAGCCTACAGTAACTTAATTTTCAAGGAACATTCCCACCCTCACAGATTCACACAATTTGTTTCCGTTTTCCTTCATGCATGGCTACCCACGCAGGTAGCCGTAACAAAATTTGGCTGGGTTCATGTGTTGATTCACGCATACTAAGAAGCCTAAACACCAGTGCGCAATGGATATTTATTTATTCTGCAAGGATTATTTTACCCATACCTACTATATTTGCTGTGCGCCTGGTTATATGGATTGTATTTGCCTTAAAATGTCGTCATTCCTATTTTTAAATGCCGTTTTTGTTATGGCGACACAATGTCGGCTTTCTGCATTGTGATTTTGTTTTCTTGCAACTGAAATATTTTAGCAGAGCTGTTAAAGGACTTTTACTAACAGAGCGAAACTTAAAACTTGGATTAGAGGCTAAATTAGGACAGCACAAAAATTAATGACAAAGCAAATCAATAGCACATAAATCAGAGATATGTATGTGGTTTTTATTTTTTTGATTTTGATCCGTTTTTAGGATTTGCGTTAACAGTTTTCTATGAACTTCTTAGAATAGAGATTTGTAATGCGATTTCTGGCTGAATGGCTTGAGCTACGAAGCTAGAAACTTCACACAAAAAAAGCACATAAATCAGGCATCAGTATGGCATATTAATTTTTTTAATTTTCGGCCGATTTGACTAGGTGCTCTGCTGGCTTGACGTCAACTTGGCAGAGCACTTTTCAAGGTCGATTTTCTCCGAAACCGTTGGAGCACAAAAATCAAAAACTTAACACAAAATTAGCACATAATTAGCACATAATTCAGGGCTGTTCAAAATTGATTTTTGACATAGGTGCTCTGCCAAGTTGACGGAGGTAAAATAATTGCTATTGTAGCAAGTAGAAGACGACACTCAACTTCGTGTCGCGTAAATCCAATCAATCAACTAAAATCAATATTGCAGTGGGATTTGTCCTGCAAGTTCCATATAGTTGGTCGTTCCTCCACAAGCCCCGCAAGTTTATTTTTTTTTCCATCATTCATGAAAAGGGTATTTTGGTTTTGCCTCTTCTTTTACTTATACCGCTAATGTTTTGTGCGGTTTGCTCAAAAAAATCTATATATTGACTACACACAGCTTGGGAAATAGAAATAAATAAATAGTTTCAGTTAATAAATTCACCCGGCAGCAACAACACAACACAAACTTTTTCTTCTGTCAGAATTTATCTTCGATTTAATGTACCGGACATTTATTTCGCGAGCTAAATGAGTGGAGACTTGTCATCGGCCCATCTATATGAAGTTAAGAATTTAGCGAGCGAACAGGGTACTGCTTTGCTAAATTGTCTCGCTAAATTTTATCTTTGTAGACATTTTTGTATGGGAGATAAAATTTAGCGCGAGCAGGATACTTAGCTTTAACAATAATATTTAAAAATATACGAAAAGCCACCGAGGGACAGTTACAACTATAAACATCAATCCAATTAATAGAAAGATAATTATTAAGTTTAATAAAATTAGTTTACATATACATTTGTTGCCTGATATGAGGAATTAAGATGGAATTATTTTTTCTATCATGGTTCAGGAAGTCAGGAAATGAAATGCCAATAGCATAGTGATCTGTTATATCCCACTCTCATAAGAAAGAACGTACTTTTGTGGAAATCTTTCTTCTGAGGAAAATGTGGTCAATACATGATTGAGTGCCTACGGTAACTCTCGTTGCTAGGTTCATTTATGACTCAAAGCCAAAGAAGACAGGAGGACAATATAGCTTTCATTTCGAAGTGAGTCCCTATATGTCAATATTAATATGTATAACCTATAAGAGAGGCGTTAGCACGAGATATTAGACGTTCAAAATCAACTATTATATCCCTGTGAACTGATTGCAAACGATAAACGCAGACAATATCCAAAATAAATGTATCAAATACTAGTTCCGTACACCAGGCACATAAACATCAGCGACTTTTGAATTATATATATACACAACAATTCCACCTAAAGAGTATTCTTCATTCCAATTTGCAGACGTCTGTAAGAACTGTTATTTGGGGTAAATATGATATAATATTGTAATATTGCAAATGAAAACAAAGATTATCGAAGTACTTCTTATGTTAAGGTGAAAAGTATTGAAATCATTTAAATCACAGTTAAACATTGAGTCTGTTATATAGTTTGGTTACATTCACCACTAGTATAAGGATCAAACAATTCAACATGAAAGATAAATGAGTGACACAAATTGTAAGGTATCTGACTTAGCAATGCTCTTAATAAAATGGATGTTTATACAAGTGGCACGCCTCATCATAATATTTCCATATCGCATCAAAAGATGTTTCGCATCCGCTGTCAGCCGGTCGTTGATGTAGATGGGTTTTTTCATTGCATATGTTGCAGCCAAGATCCGCTCTTTGATTTTTCCGTTGCGTAGCTGAACAACGATTGAGTCGGTCGATTCTCCCTTTTTTTTTTTTTTCTGTAGCACAAATCAACATCATTAACAGTTTAAGCTAAGTATCCTGCTCGCGCTAAATTTTATCTCCCATACAAAAATGTCTACAAAGATAAAATTTAGCGGGACAATTTAGCAAAGCAGTATCCTGTTCGCTCGCTAAATTCTTAACTTCATATAGATGGGCCGATGACAAGTCTCCACTCATTTAGCTCGCGAAATAAATGTCCGGTACATTAAATCGAAGATAAATTCTGACAGAAGAAAACGTTTGTGTTGTGTCGTTGCTGCCGGGTGAATTTATTATCTCAAACTATTTCCCAAGCTGTATGCAGTCAGTATATAGATTTTTTGGAGGAAACCGCACAAAACATTTGCGGTATAGGTAAAAGAAGACGCAAAACCAAAATACCCTTTCCATGCGATGAAAAAAAAAAACAAACTTGCGGGGCTTGTGGAGGAACGACCAACTAAATATATGGAACTTACAGGACAAATCCCACTGCAATATTGATTTTGGTTGATTGATTCGATTTACGCGACACGAAGTTAAGTATCGACTTCTACTTGCTACAATAGCAATTATTTTAGCTGCTGCAGCAATTATAACATCTTCAATTCTTCTTGTATCCATTGTTTTCAGATATTTAAATATTGCTATGTCTTTGAAGTTTGAATTTCTTTTTACGTGTATAATTCAAATGACGTTTACCGACATCTGCCATGAACATATGGTTTTTGTCCCATCTATCATATTTCAAAATTTAGCGACCATTTATCTTTGCTTGTAGAGAAACAGAGTGGAGACTAGGGACGCTAAAATTTAGCGCGAGCAGGATACTTAGCTTTAAGCAACATCAGTGTTGTGGCTGTGGTTGATGATGTTCACCACTGTGCTTTGTAAATTTTCATTGTTGATTTGTGGAGCTTCACACAACTCAATGTAGTTTGCATGAAATTGTCAAATTTAGCTGAGACTTCATTTTCATTCATTCTCTTTTGCAACTTCATTCTGCATTTCAGTCGATTTCTCCAAGACCGCAAGTTGCTCTTGAATTATTTGGATGGCGGCTGAGCGGCAAAAGCAAAGGTTTGCTGCAGTTGCACTACCTGGTTCCTGGTTGTGATTTGTGAATTCCTTCTTTTTTTTTGTTTGGCTCAACAGAAATTATTCTAACATGAAAAAAACTAAATTTATTTTCTCTAATCGAAAATTCTCAGCAACCGTTGTTCTTGATTGTTGTTCTGCTTTGGGGTGGTTGGTTGGTGCACATAGCACAAGCACATATTTGAACAAAAAATGCGTGAAAATTTCTCCTATTAAGTAAAACGAAAGAGATATATGCTAGGTGAACTTCGTACGCGGCTTGAAACTGTGTAATTTCCAATAAAAGATATAATAAAATAACGGTCAAGTTTCAATATATTAGATAATTGTATTTTACTATGGTAATTTTTTTACAAAGCTTCTTTGAATACAATGTTTGAGGTTCTGTTGACTGGAGCATACACATTTTTACTTTCGCTGACTCGGGAAAGAGACACGTATTATTGACAAATGAGGCATCAGTCTCCTTAGCATCGATATACAATCCTGTCTGCTATGCTGTGTGATCGCCTAAAACCATTCGTTAATGAGCTGACTGGTCCAAATGAGTACGGATTTCGGCCCGGTAAGTCAAAAACAGACCAAATATTCATACTCATTTTTTTGTTCACCAGGGACCAGGGTACATGTAACATCCTGCTTTAGTATTTGGTATGACTTCTATATACATCGACGGGGGTTAATTGTATATGTTAATGTATCTTTTCCAACTGGACCTACAAATTAAGTCACCAGCTAGGTAATAGATAATAGTGCGCTTTAACTCACTCACATTAAAACCGGATATGTATAGGACATCAAACTACGCTTAAAGAATCCTTCTCCAATATCACTGACAAAGTGGATGAAGTTCTAAGTACTTTCGACTTTGATATGCCATACGGAGTAATGTAGCACACTCAATTTTCAGACTTTAAATTATTATGCTGTGATGAATTATTACCATCTGATACTGGGCCCCTCATAACATGTACTCTACTGATCCCACCCATATAACTGCACTTAGCTCAACTCAAGTGAAATGCCTACCACCACCTAAATGAATAGTCAACAATCACGAAAGCTAGGGGAACTTTCAGTATTTTTTTTAACACGGTACCTAAGTGCCTGTGGCCTACATGTGCGGCAAAATTGCCCTTCATCTCGGCCCAACAAAAATGTTTGGAATTTTAGCCCCGTTGGCGAACAGCTCATTAAGTCGAGTAAACCACTTCTAACACACTCTAGATCCAATACACCCATCCAAACGTACACCTATGGAAATTTCGTTCAAAATGTATCCGGTGGTTATTATGCAAATCGTACTCATCATGCGAGCGCTCAATTTACATGCCCACTTAGTGGATTGTATTTGAAGTCACGATGTCCGTGGCTATTTTGTTTTCCTAGTTGTGATTTTTTTTGTGTATGACTACATGAATGTAAAATTTAATTTATTTGCGACGGCAGGAATATACATATTACTTTATTTGTCGCTCTGTGATTTTGAAGCGAACATGTTATCGCAGACGCAAAACGCTCTCGGTTGGCTGTAACGATTTTCCATAATCTACTTGAGTTTACGAAAATTATAGATCGGTATTCGAAACACTTGAAACAGGACATATGGAGTTGGAGTTTGAAATAAAAGAAAATGATTGTTGGCGTTTGTGGGAGGGATTTATGCGTAGTATCTATGCACATGGTCTCCAAATGGACAGCGTAACGTCTGCGAAAAGGCAGCGGAAAATAATTTGTGGAGACTTCCACAAGTGCATTTGACAACAGCAAGTATTTTGCATTTTGAACTGAATTATAGTTAGAATTAAAGAATTTATTAAAAATGTATAACGAGGACATTGAAAGCGATATCATTACCACAACTAACTATAATATCTTCTGCATCCGCATTTCGGAATTTGCTGCTTGCGAAAAAAGGGACCCTTCTACAAATTAGAGTCAACCCATATCTGCAGGAGAGGAATACAAAAGGACGTTTTTTTACTGATGTAAGTTTTTTGTGATTTCTTTATAACTAAACTAAATAGACTTATACCCCTAGGTTTTATGACATGGTTTCCAACGAAAAAGTATTTAAAGAAAATTAACACATGGGACCAAACACTTTTCGTGAACTGTTCTCGTTGGTGGAACCAAAATTGGCTCCGATACCATTTGATGGAATAACTCCTTTAGAGAAATTCGTTATTGTTATGAAGTAAGTATCAATTGCAAAATGTTTATGCCTAAATATTACCCTTGATTCATCTCGTACAGCGGATAGGACGGAGAACAAAGGTTGTCCAAAGGACAACAGCAAACAAATTTAAGCGGGGCAAGAAACCTAGAAGCTAAGTTGAGTGTCACAAAAGTGAAAATCGTTTGGCTTAGATTTTGTGAACGGGACACGCGGCCCAGTTTGTAATTCTTTAATTTTCGAGACAACGCGATAGCTGGCCACGCCAACGGTCTGATCTATATATATATATATATATATATATATAGATCAGACCGTTATATATATAGATGAGAACCAAAGCCAAGTTTGACCGGGAGAATCGTGACATCAACATAGAATAGATTCGTCTAAAGGCACGAGAAAATCGCATCACTGTCATCATCAGCATTATGACTGCTGGCACAGTCATTGGTACTGGATTCGAAGCAATGCTCACTGCTGGTCTGCCAAGGAAGCAGCTGGTGTTGTTTTTCGGTAAATTGAGGCGCGTATTGGAAAGTCAACTCTTTTTGGTAAAACCTTTCGTTTCGCTCTGACAGACGCGTTAAAGAATCCCCTGGAATACTTCAAACGTATGAAATCCAAACCCGCCGATGCTCTCCAAGTAAGTGATTACTATTTCTTTTCATAGGTATATATATTTTTTAACTGAATACTAATCCACAGGGCGTTGTTTTGAATCCAAAATTAGAAGAACGTCTGCGAGATATTGCCATTGAAACGAAAAACACCCGTTCAAATATCACACAACCATAACCACAACATCCTGAAGCATGGCCCACCCGCTACTGGTAAGACAATGTTCGCCAAGAAACTGGCGCAACACTGGAATGGATTACGCCATCATGACTGGAGGTGATGTAACACCAATGGCAATGGAGGGAGTCACATCTATTCACAAAGTCTTCGATTGGGCCAACACCAGAAATCGTAGTTTGTTTTTATTGCAAAACATTTTATTATATGTATTGAATATAAAATAAGTTACATGTAAACAATATGATTCACATTTATTTCAATAAATTAACACAAATAAATTATTTATTTTACTTTTTTTTTTTTGTAATTTAACTTGATGATAAAATGATCCTCTTTAGATGATATTGCTGATGGAGTGTATGTTGTTGCTGACGATGATGATTTATAAATAAATACCTGTATGGGAATAAAAGCGGTTATTATTGCATTTCCATGCCACCCATGAGGTATGCATACTGTTAGCCGATTTTTTGTGGTGTTCGGTTTCCCCAGGAGGCCTATTGCACCAGTTTTGAAGTAAATTTGAATTAATATTATTCATACATCTATAATAAAAATAATATAAGGTACAACACTTAAATAATATTTTGCACAAATGATATGCCAGTATTTACAAATGCGATACCGTGAGGGTTCTGCTCCTTTTCGATGGTAATGTAAAATCGCGGTTAATAAATTTTAGCGCAAAATGAATGCGAACTCTCAAAAAGTATTTCCAAATGAAATGCGCTGGTAGTTCTTCGCAACAGGTATACGGAGGTTCGAACTGCAGTTCTTCAAACAGTTTTTCGGTGACACCTCTAATATGACAATTTTGTGGAAATAGTTCACAAAAACTTGCGTCGAGATCTTTAATGTATTCCACGAAGTTTAGCGGGGGGCAACGAGGTTGGAATTGTCATATTGCTTGAGAGTTGTGAAGAACAAGTTCGTTGACGGTTCCGAGTTGGAGAGTTTTGGAAAAGGTAAGGAGCAACTATGACTTTCGTAACATCTTCTGAAAAGCCAGCCGCAAACATAAGCGAAACTATTTTCTTGAAGGAATTCAATTCCATTTATGTCGTTAGTGAGTTTTGCCTCCAGGCACTACTTCCCACTGCAGCCATTCAGGGTCTTTCACTAACTCGTGATATGCGATGGCTTCCAGCTCGTCATTTTCAATTTCGCAATTTCCAGTTTTGACGGCCTTGAGGTATTGAATACCCCAAAGTTTTTGAAATGCGCCTATAAATTGAAAGCATGTTGGACGTATATTTGAACCTCCTGCACACCTTACCTTGCCAAAAAAGTGTTCTAAACAGTCCTGATTTAGATGTCGGGTCAACAAATGGTCAAAGTCACATAGCTGCAGATGTTGGAACAGCGAAAAAAGAGACGATACCTATGTTTAACAACACCCCGTTAATGAACTTAAACGTACTGGTTACATTCGCTCCGTTGTAAGCAATAACTTTCATTGCCATCAGGAATTTTCTGGCATTGCCTAAGAACTCTTCCTGCATTTCATTTTGGCTGAAGACAATTTTCATATTTTCGGGCTATCTAATGAGGGTAGTATTGAAGAGTTGGTTAAAAAATTTGACAAACTCAGCGGTGCTTTCAACAGTTTTTGTCCCATTGCCAGACTTGGAAAGCGTTAAGAGCCCCAAAGAAACCGTATTGCGTAGGACCTGAGTAGCCAGCCTAAATTTCATTCGCTCAAAGGTGCTGGGGTTGATGTGAGCATTGGTCAACTTCGGAGCCAGTTTGAGTTCACTCTTGGAATCAATATTGAAAAGCTGTGAAATATCTTTCCAAGAGGCAATTTTCCCGTTCTCAAACATGATGTTGTTCTTAAGCAAGCAGCTGCGCGTGAAAATCGTAGAAGTAGAATATCCTGGATTCCTCGATCAAGAAGTATGGCTTTTGGGGGCTTATTTCCAAAAGTCGAGCCAACGCTTGAAAATTGGGCCCTTGGTCACACACGAAGTGAATGGGTATAATGTTGCTTTCTTCTAAGGCCCTAACTATTATGAAAAGCAGTTTCTTTAAAATGAAAGGCGGGCAACTGCTGCGAACGAAGTAATATCCAATAGGATGCTTCCACCTTTTGGCAATACCTTGGGCCATGAACACTAGCACACTACGTGCATCACTTGGTGATCGTTGGTCTTCACCAAAATCTTCCAGACCTATAATAGAGTCAGTCTTTCTATTGTAATCGAGATGGGCTTTGAAGGACATTTCGTCAGCCGAAATCGAGCAGTACCGGAATTGCTCCGGCAAGTGGCTAACTTTAAGCTCCAAACTCTTTACATTGAATTTAATGTTGCCAGCTGTTTTCGGCTATGACTTTATGTTGATGTGCAGGGTTTCAACGCACGGAAGATTAAACATGGCTTTGAGTTCCCTGTATGCCAAAGGGGACACAAAATGCATCAAAAGTGCAAACTTTTTGGCCTCCTTACTGTGCCTATTGCCCCGAGCACTACGGTCTTGGTTTTTTTGCGCAATTGGAAGCAATTAACTTCAAACTTTCAGGCAATTTTTGTTGTTTAGCATCCCTTAACATATTTTCTTCCAACATTTTTTTAATTTGGGCTTTGAGGAGCAAAATCTCACTGTCTTTTACTTTGATATTTTCGGAATATTCTTCCTTAAGCCTACATATGGTTTCATAAGCTTGTTTAAGTTGGCTTCTTAAACCTACTTTTTGAGTGTGCTGTTGCGCAGACAGGAACTTGTCTGAACACCGACCTCTTTTGTATTAGCGGAAAACGAGTCTGAGGCGACATCGTTTTGAGGACTTACGGGTTCAGCAAAGCTTGTCTGCGCTTCTTGTAGCCATTCGTCCTTTTTTCCTCCATCTATTAATTCCCCTATGCAGTACTCTTCTAGCACCGCATTTTCCGATGTTTTTTTGGGCAAATCAGGGACGGCACATCGTGTGAGCCTATTTTCGGATATAGATAACATTACATCAGAAAAATGGGCATCACACACTCTTTGATTCGCTAACAGTACACTTAATCCCAGATTTGCCATTCAAACTTCTCTACTGTTATAGGCAAAGAAGAAAATAGATATTCGTTATAGATACGTATTATGTATTAAAATCTTCGGCATACTACAAAATCATGATAAATAACCTTTTTGATATGATTTTGGAGCGTTTAATAGAAACGTTTTAGAAATATCTCCGCATAATTAATTTATCATGTTTTGTTAAGAGCATGTGCAGCAAATATTTTGTACATAAAAAGTATATTCTAAAGTATATTCATGTATATTGTATGTATATTTAATTTTTCCCAAAGGGGTATGATCTTAATTTTTATATTTGATCCTTAAATAGTTGTTACATAAATACTTAAATTTAAAAAAAAAATAGTCTGCACTTAACTTGTATTCTTATATCTTATGTATATTTAACTATGATTAAATGCTATCATCTTAGTTTAAATTAACTTTTTTTTTAACCTTACAAAGTCTAAGCTAAGTAAGCTTAAGGCACTTACTTACTACTTCAATCGAAAGACTGAAGAATTAGGTTTGCTTTTGGTGAAACCCTAAACTTTATCTTACCCTTAATCCAGTAACCAAAATGTTGTCATACATTTAGAAATGATGACAACATTTACTGATTTTTATAAAGCTTGTAATTCCTATTACTTTGACTTTATAAAAATTCGTTTCGCAGGGGCTGTGTTTGAAAAAAAAATGTAATGTGTATATTTTTAAAAACATTTCTTAACATACAGGAAAAGACACTTTTGGCTTCTCTTAGAAAAAACATTAGCGGAAAGATTTCAATAAAATTTGATAGGCAAGCACTCACGCAGAAAGAACTATATTTTAGCGTATTCAAATAAAAATTTAATATTAAATGAATAATCTATTTTCACCTTTTCCTAGGAACCTGAGCTAACTACCCCAAAATATTTGGCATCTTTGCGTTCGTCTGATTGTTCTCCACAAGATAGAATAGATCGCATGGTAGTTTCAAATGCATTATCAGATCGTTTTTTTTTTTTTTTGTTGCGAAATAAGAAACCAATTTATAATACCGAATTGAAAACAAAATCACTAAACACTTAACAGTATGCTTTCCAGTAGAGTGAACTGAGGTTAATTATTTGCTGCATTATGATCACCAGGACTTCGCGTTCTTGTTGGTTGACTTTATTTTTCTTATTAAAATGAGCTAATTACCCCAAACCACGAATTTTTCCGAAATTAATCATTTCGTGGAGTCAAAAGCGATTCACGCGACGAACTTCTACAGGGACAAAACTAATTTAATTGAGGGGAATGTCATGCAACTAGTTTTTCAGAAAAAAATAGTAAATAAAAATACTGAATTAGTAATAAGGGTTAAAAACTAATTATTGGCTTACCTAGCATCGTCGTCCGGGGCCTTGAAAGTAATTTTTGTTGAAGTGCATCCCAGCGTAGGTTTTTATGGGAGGCTGTCCGTCGTTCATTTTCCTAAAATTAATAATTGAAACACTATTCACTATTGGAATATTGTATTAATAATTTAATTCTACTTTCGTTCAACTTACGTCTTCCAAACAATAGAAAATCCAATCCAAGTGTCCCGAAAGCCCGCATAAATAAACAATTTGACAAGAGTTGTGAATCTGTCAGTGTCAGCTGCAACCGTAGTGAGCTGTGACAGTGTTCAGAAGTACAGATTTTTTTAAAAGAAGTTCAACTCAAATTTGGTGAACAAGTATATTATCTCAGTGCATTTTCATATTAGTATTTTTCATAACATTCTGTATTTCTATTCAATCAAAGTACTCATTCACCATTATTGTTGTATTGTAATACCAAAACATACGACTTATAAGTAATATAAATGTAGGCTTTGAAATACGAGACACGTAAAAATAAAACAAATACACATACGTATACTTTATTTTATATTATATTTAGACTAACGGAGAAACTCTTAATTTATACTTAATAACAGCAACGATATTAATATAGGTATTTATAAATTATAACTAAACGGCCAGAAGTATACTTAGCGATGTATGTGATAAACATATTCTACTCGAATTATGTTAAATGCCTTACAAATTATTTCACATAAATATACAATTATTTTTTGAAATAAATCAATGTCCACACAAAATATAGTTGTAACAATTATTTTAAAATTTAATGGATAAAATTCTACTAACGCTGATAGCAACTTTGCCCACAGCGGAAGTGGCTCTGAAGCAACTTTACTCACAGCGGAAGTTGCATATTTTAGGTGCGAGTGTGTTGGTGAACCGGAATTTTTGAAGTTTCGTGACATTTGTCAATACGATTTTCCATGTAACAATACTAACGCACCTAAAATTTTCCACCCCATGGTAATATAGCTTGTAGGCAAGTAGCGGAAAATCGGCCGGAGTTGCGTGTCTCAGTATTGTCTCTGCTCTATATATTTAATCGTCGGTCGTTTTTTTGTCCTGTTTATTGGTTTTGATTTTTTTTGGATTTTCGTTTTTAATATTTTTTTCTTTTCCTTTGCCGCCCCATTCGAGGAAGTTGTTAGAGTTCCATTTTGTAGTTGTTATATTTTTGTTTGGTTTTGTTATCCCGGGTTGTGTACCGTGTTGGAGTTTGTTTAGACTTAGTTCGAATTATATGTAAGTAATGAAACAGTTGATGGTTTGATTTTTATGAATTTATTAACAAAAACAAGTTTAAATTGAAAAGAGAGATATCGACACGACGAAACAAGAGCGCAAAAAAAAGACGAAGGCAGAAGACAAAAACCCAAAAAAAAAATGACAGCTTGATAGAGCCGTAAGCTGAGGCATATGAAAAAAAAGCATTGCCAGTTCATAAAGATTATTTACGTTTTGCTCAAACATTTTCTTGTTTTTCGGTTTCGGGTTGTTTTTTTAACATATTGTCTTCTTCTTTTTTCTTTTATTGATTTTGTTTCGATTTACTAATATGGAAATAAATAGGTTAGCTAGGGACGAATGAGTCTACGAGATTGAGCGCAGAGGGTTGTCGGTTGGCGACGTCAACCCTATGCGGAAATCGCTTAGGTCAGATAGGGCAATGGAGCTAAGGGAAGCTAGGGGGGATTAGTGAATCCCAATTGTTTAGGTCGTCGGTCGATTTGTTTACTGGAAAGGTACTTCTTCGGTTTAGGGCATTAAGGCGGAATGTTTAGTCGTCGACCAGAGTTGGTGAGGGAATTGAATTGAATTGAAAAAATTAATTAGTTTTGTTGTTAAATTTGACGTTTCGTCTTTATGTAGAAATCCCCTGGAATATTTTCTGTCATTGGGTGCATCCACTCACTGATGCGCAATGACGTCATCGTCACCGTCAACGTCAACATTCTCCCCCACGATGAACTTGTTCTTTTGTTTGGTTTGATGTTCGCTTCCGATGGTCATGATGTGGTTGCAGTTGCAGCTTGCATTTTGATGCTGCTGCTGCTGCTTATCTTGTTTTGATGATTGAGTAGAAGGAACGGTAAAATTCGAAGAGTTAAAGCGCGTTTGTTTTTTATAGACTGTCACTGCGATGAAATGTGAAGTGAGGTCGAACGAGGTATCGATGCACCACTTATCTATTGTGATGCTTTCATTCGGAAATTTATTACGTTTGAGCAAGTTGTGGTTTGTGTAGTGCGGGGATTTAATCGAAATTAATTATTTTGTTGTTGATCGATGATACTTAAAAGGTATCAAATCCGATCACGAAGGTGAGTGAATTCTTATAATTTAAAGTGGTGTGTGATTGCATTTAAATTGTGTAGTAGAACTTTTTTTTTATATTGTGTGAATGAAATGTTCCTACATATATTGTTGATAGCGTCCTTGGTTGTTAATATGATACTGTTGTTGGATGTTTAACATTTGTTTTCAATTATTTGTGAGTGGGTTAGTGGTGGATGATTTGACTGTATAGTGCATAGGTGTGTTTTGATTAATTAAGATCGTTGAATATTATAACGAATCTATTTGAGTTAATATTGTTTATCGCTGGTTATGCTTAAAGTGTGGGGTTTAGTGTACATTTTGCTGAAATGTAAAGTGTGTTATCTGGTATAATGTACAGAGTTTGGCTATGGGTCTTTTGAATTCGCCGGCTTGGGTTTTTATCATCACAACCCTCGTAATATTGTCTGAACTTCAGCTATCTCCTTCCAATCCTGTTTCGCGTTGCTCATTAATCGGATTACTTCCCCTTCTGCTCCCACGAAATTTGTGCCGCAGTCACTATATACTTCACGGCATAGTCCTCTTCCCGCGGTAAATCAACAAAGTAGCTGAACAAAAAAATATTAAAAAAAAAAAAAATTAATTAGGTTGAGAATTTTAATTGAATACATTTTGCCGCCATTATAATATTATCATAGTATAACGTATTTAATTATTAATCATGACCGCCTCGTTTACCCATAAAGAAATCCAATTTCCCTACCCTTCAAAGGAAGTAATTGTAAAGGGTTTTCCAATAAGAGGCGTTATTTTGGTATTCAAAGAAAAATGACATTTTTTGAGATAAATGATCGGATGTTTATTTCATAATAAAGAGAAAGGTATGCCGTTAATAATGAAAAACAACATCAGCCAAATGGCCACCACGAGCACGCATACAGGACCATATCCTTTTCATGAACTTTGCCATAACCAAATCGCAAAGTGGCTGCCCTATGTCATCGATAGCCTCACGAATTTTATCTTTGAGGTCTTGAATCGACCTCTTTCACGTGGCCCCAAAGGAAGAAGTCGCACGGTATTAAATCACAAGATCTCGGTGATCACCTCTTCGAGAGATAAAACGATCCGGAAACTTTTCCCGTAAAAGATCATTGCTTTCGTTGCTTGTGTGGCACGTAGCGCCGTCTTGTTGAAAGTAAACGTTGTCCAGATCAATACCATCCAACTCCGACCATAAAATACGGTGTAATGACGTTTGTGGAATGCCCAATTCCAAAGAACGACGAGGAATGGACAGACTTGGGTTGTCTTCAACACTTTGGGCTACAGCAGCAATATTCTCAGTTGTTCTTGAGCGACGTGCGCGGTTGTTATTCTTCTTTACAAATCGTTTTCGTAAAACGAAGAGTTTAGAAAGAACAAAAATTATTGACATATATATAGGTAGTATTTATAATCATTTCTAATCATTTTCTTATATTTCAGTCGCTGCTGTGAAATCTGCATGTGAGGAGGAGATGCTCCGGCTGCAAAAAGAAAACGAAACATTCAACCATTGATAATAATAGCAGGAACAATCTTAGATCCCAAAGAGCTTATCATGTATTTCGATGGTGTGAAATATAAACAAAATACTTTTATCGCAGCCATTGACTTTAACTTTAAAATTTTTAATCTGTTTAATCTGGAATATGCAGTTGCTACAATTTAGTTTGGACGTTTATCCAAACCTATTTTTATAGAATCAAAACTAATTTAAACAAGAACCACCCTTTAGTAAAATTCACCAATGAATCAATTAAATAAATACTTAACTGCCTACTTATTTATCTATTGTTGTATTAAAGATTTTGTTATTATTTATTATTAAAAATTACTTGGAAACTTTCAATTCTTAGTTAGTATTATTATTGATTGTTTTAAATCGATGAAAAACTTTAAACTATAAACTATTTTTTACTATTTAAATTTCATAATTATTTACTATTATTTCAATTTCCCCACTATTACTATAAATCCATTAAATACTTTAATTCTACTAATTATTAATGTCCTAGGATATAAATAAAAAAATATATTTTTAACTTAAAAATATTCATTTGTGTTTTATTTGTTTTAATTTGGCTCCTAGGTCTTATTTGATACATGAAATTTAAGAATATTTCATCAATTTCAAAAAAATATTTGTCAGATTGACAAAAAAATGCAGCGGGAAACCGAAGAAAAAACGGCAATTTCAAGAAAACAATGCATTATAGTGAAGAAAAGAAAAAGTCAATTTGACAACTGTCCTCTATTTGTCAATGCTTTATTTATGTGCATGTCTCTCTACTGATAAATACCCGCATTTTAAAAGTTGTTTAAAGTTAATTCAATATTTATAGTTAAACATTCATTACAGTCATTTTAATTACATGCAATTCAATTCATAAAGTAATTTATCAATGAAGGTATACCTACTCATTTTTTTATATGTTTGCTTCAATTTTATTTTCACTTCCTTGCTTTGTTTATCAATAACTTCAATAAAATGCCAGCATCTAATGGTCAACGATATCGTACCGTGTCTGCTTACAAATTACATATCTACATAGTTATATACTTTTTCTAGTACCCACCGAACTCCTAAACAAAATAAATAAATGCGACAAATACATACTGTGTATAGTTAAAAAACTAATTACGTCTTTATGAACATCTAAATGTTTACTGCCCACACCAATGCGAGAATAATTGCTTATTATGACACAATCTTAAACGGTGCATCGTTGCACTAAATAAGCATTGCATATCATTAAAAGATCAAAACGATAGGTAACAACATCTATATGCACGAGAGTCCAACTAAAAAAACCACTCCATATACCAGCTCAACTCTCAAGCGCAACAAACAGCAGTTTTCTGTTTACACACATTTTGGTGTCGTTTATGGCCAATATTTCGAAAACGTTTTATTCAGACATCCAGTCAATAATTCATAGCTATTATTATTTGTTAATTTATTTATTTATATTTGTTTTTCTCTGCTATTTAACTGTTTATATTGAAATGTAATAATGTAGATTTTTCATCGTCTAAATTGAATGTGTTCACTATTTTGTTTATCTCTAATTGTTTAATGTTATTACTATTTGTTTAGTTAAATTAATTCAAAATTGTATTAACTTTTGCTATAAATGGACTTCAAGTCTAATGTAAAAGATATTTTCTAAGTCAATGAAAATCCATGCTCTTGATCTGGGTGTATTACTGGTTCTCGTATTATTTTCCATCTCAAATATAGATTTAAATGAAAGTAGAGTGAGTTCCATTGGAGGTGGTACAGAGTACATTGCTCAAATTATGAATAGAATTTTTTGTTATCATAAATACGGTCTTAAGGTTTGGCATTTGAATTTTGAATGCACACAGCTTAAGCCCAAAATTGGATGAATATTAAGAGGTATTTGCAGATTCAAGGGTTGATAAAATCTGCGTTTCGGAAACTTGGTTTAACAAAGATCTGAAAGATGCTATCTATGATATAAGCGGATATAGACGTTTTCGATCAGACAGATGCGGAGGCGTTGCGACACACGTTAGAATGGGTTTGGTCTGTCGACGAAAGTGTGGTTCGCCGAAAGGGTCTGCCTCTCGACATTTATTCACATATATAACTCTGGGAGAAAGAAGCATTTCCTTATCTGTTGTATATTGACCAAATAGGAATAATAACCTGACACCTATTTACGACGTTGGGGAAGAGGTTTTGACTTGCGCAAGCAATGTCATTGTTAGTGTGGTGATATTAATAATAATTTACTATATTTTGCATTAAATAGGGTAGATGAATTGGACATGATTATAAAGCTAAGATAAGGAGAAGGAGAGCCATACATTATAATCAAGGTTTGGATTTTTATGCGCTAAAAAACAGAAAATATGCAAATAAAATGGCTAAATATGCCTTAAAAAATCCAAAATATGCCTTAAAAATTCCGAAAGATGCTGAAAAAATATTCAAAAAGCAAAACAAAATACCTACTGCGATCTGTTTTGAACACCACTGTATTCGACACATATTTTCGAAGAGTTGCAGCCACGGATGTGATTTGTTTTGGTAATTTATCTAAAATTTATTTTGTTAGTTTTATAAGCTTGTTTTAAGGACTTAAATTAAATTAAATTTTCAAATTAACACAATTTCATTAGTATCCGATCTGCCTGCCCATAGATAGCTGGCTTTGAATTTTCCAATGTAAGCACAAAATGATATTGGAATTCAGCTGGAATTGGTTTTAGTGCTGCCAAGTATCAATAGCATTTTTTTCCAAATGAAAGATATAATTTTTAAGGTGAAATACATTTTCTAAGAGTTTAATGTTTGTTTCCTTGAAATATGCACGAAAAATATGCATTAATTGTTAAAATATGCTAAATAAGCCAAAAAATATGCAATTATACCAAAATATGCAAAAATATGCGCTACCGATTGAATGCTATTGTAAAGCAAATTTCTTAATTCGAAAAACTATCTGATTCTTTGCTGGTAAGGCTGTCCAAACAAAATATGCATTTGCATAGAAATTCAATTATAATACAACGTAAATGAAATAGGCAGCCATATTACGAGTTTTCCAGCTAATTAATCTTACAACCAGGGACAATACTAAGACCCCCAACTCGCAATCCTCTTGCCGCTGGCCCCATCGTTTTTTTTTTTTCAAATTCGCCATTTTGTTTTCCTATCGGTGTTATGTCAATTTAGAATCCGTGTGGCAGGCAAAAACATACAAAAAATACAAAATAGATGCTGCCAACAATGGGAGAATGTGATATAGTTCGCGAATACCACATTTTATAATTACTGAATGCTATTGGTTAGTTATTATGTATTTTTACAGGATGAATAATTTATAATGTGTTTGGTTAGTAGAACTACCTAAATGAGATGTTTTATATACTGGAAACATATTTGGACAAACATGGTTGTGTATTTTCCGCTTTTTAATATCATTAACTTCGATTTCAAGAGTAGATTTTTCTTGAATAACTGAAAAAATATGGCTAACAATGATTTTATTTCAAGCAAAAATTCCTAAAAAAAATACTATCCACACGTAACGAATAATTTTAAATCTAACGGATACAACTCTATGACCGCTGACAGCAACTTTGCCGACAACGGAAGTGGCATGTTCAAGGTGCGAGTGTGTTGGTGAGCGGAATTTTTGAAGTGACTTGACATTTGTCAATACGAACTTCTATGTAACAATACCAACGCACTTAACATTTGCCACCCCTTAAAAATATAGCTTGTAGGCAAGTAACGTAAAATCTGCCGAATTTGGGGGTTTCAGTATTTTCCCTGCTTACTATAGGTACTAGATATCAATCACAGCAAAAGTTGGTAGGTACTTTCATTCCGATTTAAGGCTGTGGTTCCAAGGAAAATTCCACTCGCGAGTTACGATATCGTCAACAATCAACATCATCTTACACGAGAGCCCTGCGAAACAGCTGAATTTGCTTAATCCATTGAGAGGAGAAGTGCAACCAGCAAGAGCAAACACCAGAAGAGGCCACTAACAGCGCTCATCGTCATCATGCTATGTATGCCATTTTGTAAAAAGAACTCGCAAAGTTCGCTTAACTCATTCAAAAGTATACATTTTATGCATAAAATTTACTCGCGCGTCTAAACCAATCCAAGCGAATCGGTGCGAGTATAATTTCAAATGTTTTCATTTCTATTTTACTTGTGGGAAAAGTGTTGGAGTACTATTATTACTTACTAAATACTCCACACTTTTAAGACGATGAACAACAAATTTAAGAAAAAAACCTAGCTGGGTGCATGCAATAAAGTGTAAAATGTGAAATCTAAGTCTAACAGTGAAAAAAAAAAAAACAATTCGAAAAGGAATTTGAAAACCACCATCAAGACGCTGACGTATGCCAACGACTGTAAAAAACTTACAAATTCGTTGTTAAGATTATCAAAGCAGAAAAGTAGGTACGACTACTTCCTAAGGACAAATATTTCTTTTTATGAAAGGCAAGCTATGGACACTTAATTTAACTGTCCACGGGGGGCAATGAACCGCCATTTTGTTACATCTGGCATAAGATTGAGGGTGAGTGACACCCTCAAATTTATATAGCAAGAGATAATAGTTCAGATGCAAAAAAAAAAGGAATTGTATTGTTTATATAATTTACAATTTCATCTTGCTAGATACATATAAAAAAGGGGATAAGAACAGTTCAGAGATATCATCAATGATAAACTATAGATTTCGTCTCAGTAAAAAACAGTCTACTTTTAATAGGCTTATATAATTTACATGGATGCTTGCAGCTCAGTGGGCAATATAAGAGAGAGATAAAGCGTAGTTTAAAATTAAATGGACCACAATTCGGTAATGGTATTTGATTGGATTTTACGATTTGATTTCCGGTTTCAGATTTCGTGTATTCAATCGGACGTAAGAATAAAAATAGTTTTGTTAATTATTGTTGGTATTCGCATGCTTTATTTCGTCTTCTTAAAAAACAATTATAACGATGTATTTTGTAATGGAGTACAAAAAGTGATGAAAATATTTTCTTACTGTTCCAAGTATTGCACACAATAATAAAGGGCTATGGCAGAAAAACAAAATGAAAAAATATCGATTTTATTTTTTTAATTTAACAAATCTATACTTGCATATAAAATAACCCTCTGCGACTGACGTGGTAGTATGACAGACACCATAAAATCGAAAAAGATGTATTGCGTCGTTATTTTCAAATGTTGGCCTTTCTGTTGTATGCTCAATCGTGCATTAGTGTAACGCGATTAGTCGTGTCGTGTGTATGCATTCTTGAGTGAGGGAGGGTGTCTACTATTCAACCACGTCAGTGTTAAGGTATGTGTCTGACGAACAACCATCTCAGTGTAATAGTAATGTGTTCATAGTGTCTCCTAAGCAACACGTCAGCAAAATTATTCAATTCGTTATTTATTTCTTGGATGGCGCACTCAAGTAACAACCAAGGGTCTTCAAGATCTAAAAGATAATCGACTGGAACATTTGATAGTCACGACCAGCTAATAGAACAGTGGTTGGATGAAGAAAGCGAGCACGAGCGATTTTGACGATGAAGGTGATGACTCGAATTTTCAGCCAGAAACTGCATTTTTAGAAGCCGATGAAGTTTCAGGTGAGGGAGATAATCAAGAACTACTTGAAGATGTGCCACATGTACCCACCATTGAAAATGTACATAGAGAAACCTCAAGAGAATCATCTGGATATTACAAAGATAAGAAAGGATTCATTTGGAATAGACAAGAGTGCCCCAGGACATCACGAACTGCAGCCCACAATATAATAAGATTACCTGGCCGCTTGCATACTCCTAATTTTGAAGGTTATTTTGAACTTTGGTCCAAGATTTTTGATCATTCTTTGTTGGAATCTTTGGTGACTTCTACGAACCAAAAACTCAACAGTTACCGAGCCAAGTTCAAACATAGCACTAAGGTTGAACTTATGGACACAGATGTTACCGAAATGAAAGCATTTTTAAGTCTAATGTACTACTCTTCAGTACTAAAGTGTAATGACGCTGATCTTCGCATAATATTTACCACCGATGGAACTGGCCATGAAATATTCCGCTGTGTTATATCCAAATGGCGTTTTTCTTGTTTGGTCAACTGCCTCCGATTTGATGATTCCACTACCAGAGAGCAACGCATGAAGGAAGGTCGACTTGCTCCTTTATCAGATATGTTCAACAAGTTCATTTCGAACAGCCAGTCGCAATATACCCCTGGGCCATACCTTTGCATCGATGAAATGTTGCTGCCATTTAGAGGTCGTTGAAAAGTTATAATTTACATGCCAAAAATCTGCAAAGTATGGCATCAAAATTCAGTTATTGGTAGATGCCCGTACATACTATACTTACATTGCCTGACTGAACAAGAAAGCAAAATGGCAATACCAACTCAATCGGTTCTGAGACTTGCGAAAGTTGTCGAAAATTCAAACCGCAACATTGCAGCTGATAGTTGGTTCAGTTCGATTCCACTTATGGAAATATTGCTGAAAAGGGGACACACTTTCTTAGGTACGCTTGGGAAAAACAAAGCTGAGATACCACCATGCTTCTTGCCGAACATGAATAGAGAATTGGAGAATTCCCTGTATGGTTTCACGAAAGACTATACATTATTATCATATGTACCGAACAAAAACAGAGCTGATCTCTTCTTCCCATCACAATCAAGATATAGATACTGATACAGGAAAGCCTGTTATGATTGCAGATTACATGTATATGTATTTTACGTCCCAATTACAGATTATAAATTAAGTATCTATGCTAAAACTGAAATATTTTATTCCACACGAAAAAAACTTTTCCCTAAACTGTGTTAAAATATTTTATTTCAATATGACTTCGAAATTAAAAGCATTAATTTCAACAAGAAAGAGAAAATATGTTTAAAAAATGCCTTAAGTTAAAAAATCTCTTTTAACCGTGTTAGTTAATTTTTCTCTGATTAATATCATGAGATAGATTTATATTTCTAGATATTGAAAAATTATTATTATATTAATTGTGACAAAATTATATCAGAAAATCCATTTGATACAAACAATTTTAAAGTTTATGAACATTAAACTAAACTGCGATGTGAACGCCGTATAACTATTGGGCACCAAATATGCCGAACCACGTCGCCTCCACTTGAAATCCCACCAAAAAATGGCTTCCCGATTGACATCAAGTCCCATCCAGGGATGAAAAAGTCGATACAATTTATCTATCTGTATATGTATTTCAAGTTCTTACATTTGAATTTTCCAAAAATACAAAATCAAATCAATTAACGGACTTTTTGTTTTAAGTTTTATACAAAGAGTTGACTTGTTGCTACTTTTCATTAGAAACTCGTCTTGACATGAGTTTCAAGCCGAGGGCAATATTTTGAATATGAATGTGCAAACTGAAAGTATCAAGCCTGAGGAGCTCATAGATTAATATACGAACTATTTTATTTTTTTTGTGTTTGCGAACAGTTTTGAAAATAATATATTTTGAATTCACTTTTTTATACGAAAAACTGTTTTCAATGCATTTCAGTACAATCCTACAATAGTTTTCGAAAATGACATTTTCCATCCCTGGTCCCAGCACAGGATTACCTAAGGCAGCTTGTAGGCAAATGTATCGTTTCTGCTCTCAGTTGACCATATACTGAACAGTTGTGGGGTTTATCAACCTGACGTCGCAATATCTTGAGAAAACGTTCATGATGATTAAAAATGTTGTAGGAAAAGTAAAAAATTTTTAGTAAATTTCCATTAGTTAGTTATTTAAGAAAAATGTGAAATCGATTTTAATGATATCGAAAAGAAGTAAATATGTAACCAAATATTGCCCTAATATGTTTCAAGTATGTTATGCATCGCCTGTAGATAGTTTTTACAAATCACATTGTTCGCCTTTTAACACTATACAATAATTAATAACTAATAGCATTCAGTAATGTAAAAATGTGGTAGGTAGGTATTCAAGATCTCTATCACCCCCACGGTTGACAGAATTTTTTTTTATGTTTTTGTGTGTCTCACGGATTCGAAATGGAATTCCACCGATAGGTAAGCAAAATGGCAGAATTTCGGGATATAACTGCATTATATAATTTAGTCAAAAGGATTTCGTAGTCGACTAAGTAAAAAGCTTTGGTTGAGTCAATGAAAAGCCCAGCCATACCAAGTTATTGTCTATGCTTTCATATAACTCACTACAAAATTTCAGCAACACATCTTCGGTTGACTTCTGTTGGGACCCACTAAGAAAAATGTTTTTATTTAAGAACATTTTCCTTTTCATCGCCTTCTCAAACATTTTTGAGCAAAGAGATAACAGAGATGATATCGATCTGTAATTATTCAGATCACAATTAAAGGGTTAGACTTTGGGAGAGGAATGACTTAAGCAGTTTTCAGCGCTCTTGGGAAATTTACACTGTATATGCCTTTATTGAAACACGAAACATATGCCAGAACGTCAACAACTACATTGTAAGCAATTTGTTTGAAGATTATGTTGGAGCAACCATCAGTGGTAACGGAGCTGGAATGTTTAGCTATCTAATGATGCAAAGTAGTTCGTGAGACGAAATATGATTAAAAAAAAAACGTTTACTTGAGAAACTTTCATTAATAATACCTCCAGCACAAAAACTGTTATTACTATGCCTTAAAACTTCAGTAGACATCTACATTTTTAGCTAAAGAAAGGAGGAATTCATTAAAACTACTTGCTATTTCAGTGGTATCAGCAATCAAAATACTATCGTCTTCAATAACAAACGGCTTCTCAGATTTAGGACTATGATTTAAGATTTTTTAAGTACACTTCATTCACTTTCAACATTTGCGCAAACTCGAATGTAGGTTACATCAGTTTCAACTTCATCCGCAATATCCAAATAATGAATGCTAGTGATACAATGATCCGTGATTCCTAAGTTGGCTATAGAACTCACTAATCTAACATAAGGAGATAAACTTCTCCTACAAATCATATGATCCATGCGTGTCCTTTAATTATCACTATAGTTCTGGTGGGCTCACTTATACAGCATTGTATACACTTAATAGCTTAAAGCATTAAATAGCTGTCCACGAAGTGGGATTTCGACAAAAGAACAATATTAAGTCACCATACGAAATATAGGTTTTATACATTTTTCATCCAACAAAAAAAATCTTCAAAGAAAACGTCCTTACTACCATCATGAAGCCTATAGATATACCTACACAAAAAACGGTGCTTCTGATTATTTAAATTGAATGTAATTTTAACAATATCCGCGGATTATAAATTTGTATTACTAACAATATCATAGCCAATGTATTTATTATAAAGAAAAACACCGACACAACCAGCAGAATAGGAAGTGTAACAAAATCACAGCCCGGTTTTTTATAATTACCTTTTTCATCATCAAATTTCAGAAACAAATACAGGGCCCGCAAAATTAGTTTTTTTTTTTTTTGAAAATGTTATAAAAAGAAAACTACCGAATATTATCTCAAATTTGAAAGTACAATCCTTCCGGTTAATAATGGAAAATAATTTCATTCAAATGGCTGCCTCGGCTGGCCATGCAGTAGCCTACACGATCGGTCTAATTTTTAAGCAAATTATGCCTCTGGACCAAATTCCGCACCAAACAGTGACTCGTTTTGGGTATATCGGCTTTTCAATGTATGCGTGCGGGTTTTCTGTGCCCAAATGCGACAATTTTGCTTGTTTACATACCCGCCAAGATGAAAATGAGCTTCATCTGAAAAGATGATTTTTTTGGCAAAATCGGCATCTTCTCTAAGTCGATCGCAGGCCCACTTAGCGAAGCGAAAACTCATTAGATGGTCATTTGGCTTCAACTCCTGAACCAATTCGACTTTGTATGGCGTCATACCAAGGTCTTTATGCAAAATTCGTCTCAATGATGTCTCCGAAATGTTCAATTGTTGAGAACGACGGTGAATTGATGTTGATGGCGCTTCACGCACACTTTCTGCCACAGCAGCAATTTTCTCGGGTGTACGCACTGTTTTTGGCTTTTCACGCTTTGGTTTATCGATGAGGATGCCAGTTTCTTTCACTTTTTTCACAAGATAACGAACATACGGAGCTGACGGTGCTTCTCTTCTTCCAAATTCCGTACGCAATTTTCGCACACATTCTGCAACATTACCATGATTTTCAAAGTAATGTCGAAATATTTCCCAGCGTTGTTCAAGCATATACGCAACCATATTCGTTCAGCGGAAGGATAAAACTAATTATCTGTCAAATCAGACATTCGCGAAATAAGCACTAGTTGAAAAAAAAAAAGTTAGATGGCGGACCCTTTATAAGACCAGGCTTATTAAAAAAAATATGAAATTTGCAGTCATCGTGCATGTTTTGATGAATAATAAAAAATCTATCGGGATAAGACTATTTTGAAAAACGCTTGGTAATACATCACTTTCAAAATTACAATACGGTACCTACTACATTACCTTCAGGTTCAAAGTTATGAAAACTATCAAACGGTATTGAATTTAACGGTTATTTAAATCTTTAAGACAATTTTAATAAATCGATCACCTTAATTTTTTCTCATTTAAAATTCAGATTCTTATAACCACAAAAACTTGAAGGCTTTGGATTTTTTTGTAACCTCAGCAGCTTTACGGAGCTCACCGGTGTGAAGAGATAAACTATAATTTATGTATATAGTTTCGTCGCTATAATTATTTCAAATAAGTTGGTTGATAAACACCATTTGCTGTTATGCGAACAAAATTCCACACACAAAACATCAACACCTGTTGAGTTATTCCCAGCAGAAGAAACTCTCGATACATTGTTTCTAATTTTTTAGTTTTTATTAATACGTCCCCGTCCCATTGTATGGGAGTGCCTAGTAAAAGCTACGTTCAATTGCATAGTCATTTCTAGTAATATTCTTAAGTAAATTGAGTTTTCGAAAGAAGATGTCAAAAATATCATACGGAAAAAATTATAAAAAATTATTGAATTCATTTGTTCGACAATTTTGGGTTTGTTTCGTTAGATTAAGCGACAAATTATGGGGAAAACTTTTAAGATTAAGTGATCGACTGTTAGGACACGTTAATAACTCAGTCTGTCAAATTCTCGATGACATAAATTTATTGCGGCCTCTAGAACGAACTAAACCTGCCGACTTAGCCCGATAGTTATCAACCGCGTTAAAAACGCGGAAAGAACAGAACGTGTATAACTTCGTGATGAAAAAAATTTCCTTGATAAGTCCTAACTTACTAGTAGTTGCGGAATGAAACAATTTTGTGGTTTTAATGAAAAATATCTCACACTCCTCTCCTCATAATGTCTTTTAAAGATTTCCACCTCAATCGACAGAATTTTCTGTGTTCAACTCCAATTTTGTTTTTCCGAGCACCATTTAAAGTTTAACACTGCTCTCCTTAGAAGTGTACAAAATTGATATTTCGAATCCATCGTGTAGGAGTCTATTGCCGCAATTAAATGAAGATAATGCACAAATATGCGAAGGATACGCTTTAAAATACGTAGCTACCTGGATATTTACGTTTTAATTTTATTTGATCACAAAAGTTAATAACACATTCTTTTCACCCCCATACGATACAAGTACTATACCGAAATTCTACATACTTGTCCAATAAAATACCAACCCAATTTATAACCCAGACCAGCTTTATCATCAAAGAGAAGGCGGGAATTTATTGTATTCAGACAGACAGCTTATTGCTGACGTAATGGAATTTGATTAATGAAATTTCTGAATTGTCACTGATTTATTAAATTTGTATTAACTTCTCATCCTTATACGACCTCGTCCTTTGGCCATTTATTCGCCATCAGTAAATTTTCTAATAAAACTGACAATGGTACAGTATATATATCTGCAATGACTTTCCTTCTTGGCTTTGTTTGTAAAATAAAATGGGTGGAAAAAGGAATAAAAATAAGGAAAAACAAAAACGCTGACACATGAAGCAATATGTCCCGAAGAAAATATAAAAGTAAAAGAAAAAACAATCTCGGAACAGTTATGAAATTGAAATGAAATTAACTTGTAAAGTATTTCTTGTTCTGTTATTTATTAAGTCTATAAATATTCGTAAACAGCTAAATCGAAGAACGAAACTGCAACAGCTGTTTGTGCTTTTATAGGAGTACCTAATAATAAACAAAAATGCGATTAGCTTACCAAGAGTCTTGAAAGTAAAAGTGTGTAGTCAAATTACAAAAAAAATCTATTCATTTCGAATGGAATCCGTTCCAGCGCGTCCAACAGTTTGGCCCAGAATGGCTCAATGCCGGTATGGTAAAACAGAATTCTAATTCTGAGACAGTCTGCCACGGTCACCATATGTAGGTATAAACATGAATTACTCCCATCGGCATCATTTACCATTCCTCTATGGTGGTGTAATGATGTTCTTCTATAAGCTGGACTGGCTGTTGGTTATAGGAGCCTGTTGATAACTACCATCTACGCAAAAGATCCCCCAACTCATTAGGTAATGTGCGGAAGCCCCACCGATCTAACGAATCACACAAACAACAGTTTTCTACTTTCTATACCGTTAACTTTGACCGGTGGTATAACTTTGACCGAAAATCAAAAAGTGATTCCAATATATCTACCACCGACAAATGCATGGAAAGGGCTCTGGACCTTATTCAAACGAAACAGCGATCCATCAACCAATGCTCAAAAGATTTGAATATTGCCAAAGGAACGCTCATCAACCGCTTAAAAAATGAGCACGTAAAGGACATTGGTAGACCTACGGTCCTTACATATGACGAAGAAAAGGCAATAGCTAATGCTCTTATGACCGTTAGCAAATGGGGATTTCCATTCGCCTTTCGAATGATAAGATTACTGACCAAAAATTATCTTGATTTCGCGGGAAGAAAAGTGGTTCGATTTGGCGAAAGCAATATGCCTGGAGTTGATTGGGTTGTATCCTTTCTAGTGCGAAAATCGTCAATCTTGACATTGAGGCATTGCCAAAACATTAAGACCTCTAAGCCTCTTTGGCCATTTGCAAGAAACATTAAAATCATCTAATGAGGAATGGATTCCTGCAGAGAGGTAAACACATCTAACTGAATGACTTATTAGATAAAGATTATTGTTTGAATCACTTTTATTGCTTATAGAATTTTTAATTTTGATGAAACAAACTTGTGTGATGACCCTGCCAGGGGCGATTCCTCTCAGTTAGCTAGTTTAGCGGCGCTAAACCAAGCAAATTTCTTTGAAATACAAACGAAGAGGTTAAAGTAATTATGAAGATTATTAACTGCAATAATCAATCACATACTAAATAACAAAACTACCTATTTACAAATCATATTTTCCTACACAAACACATAACACACTCCTACA
Organism: Cheilosia grossa; assembly: GCA_963082955.1. Classification (NCBI taxonomy): domain Eukaryota; kingdom Metazoa; phylum Arthropoda; class Insecta; order Diptera; family Syrphidae; genus Cheilosia; species Cheilosia grossa. The sequence continues at coordinate 31,656,465 of OY720144.1, forward strand.
ATACAAAAAGTTTCCTTTTCTTAAGCGTTAAAATTTGCGATACCAAATTCCCTTCCTGTACACCACACATGATCCAAATCTCTCGTAAGAAAAGTCTCCCGCTTGTATTTAGCATGTAGCATGTGACAATCCTCCCATACAAAAAGTTACCCTTGAAATATTCTTTAGCGTAAAAATTTGCGCTACCAAATTTCATACAATTTATATGAGAATGTTTGACTACCATCGTAAGCAAAGCCCAGTTAAATAAACGGAAGGGTTAGCGCGAACAAATGCGATAAAACTTGAAGGTGCATTGTAAGCAGATATAAATATTGTGCGTTCTCTTTTTTTGTACTTTTGTATGTTTCTCTCTCTAGGGAAATTGTAGTATAAATTTTTTTTTTGTTTCAAACTTTCCGTAGCTAACCCAATGCTTAAGACCAGGAATCGCCACTGCACCCTGGGGAAACGTATTTTTAAAAAAGGTATTAAATACCCAGAGCGCGTGATGGATAGCACGAAAACTAGCATATCTGTTATGTTTTGTGGATCTGCGAGTGGAAAATTGTTGCCACCGTATGTTGTATATAAAGCAACCCACTTTTGGGAATCATCGAGGCCACCTAGAGCTCGTTTTAACCGCAGCAAAATAGGGTGGTTTGATGCGACAATTTTTAAGGACTGGTTCCTTAATTCTTTTATTCCAGAGACAAGACATTTTAAGAAAGAAAGATTGCCGAATAATGATGCTGAAAACAACAATATTGGGGAAACAGTTTCATCTGCAGTGTTAACCATCCTAAAAACAATGCGTCATGGTGATAACGAAGAGATTCGTCCACGTAAAAAGCGATCCAAATTAATAGTAGAACCGGGAAAGAGTCGCTGATGAAGTCGCTACTCACTCAACACACGACGAAGAGCAACGTTTTGAAAGTGTAGAGCATTTAGACGATGTTTCCGATCCTGACGATCCTCAGGAAGTAAAGGACACCCAACAAAATTATGAGGATATGTCAGTGGTTGAAATATTTTCCATTTTATGCTCACAAAAGAATACATAATCACTTCTAATTTTTTAATGAATATATAGTAGATAATAAAACTTAGATATCTATGTTCTACTGCCAGTACCTTTAATAATATTTATTTTTATTTTTTTTCAGTCAAGATCTTCCTTTATTATTTTGAATTCATTTGTGTTTATTTATTATTAAGTAATGAAATAAAACGGTTAAGAAACGATATCTAAATAATTATGTATCTACGTCCTTTTTGAAGTCAAAAATAGTACGCGGTCAAAGTTAGACTTAGCCTAGGGAAACATTGACCACCCAGTTTTTGAACAAACTCTACTCTACTCTCTACATTTTAACAAATATATATTTAAAATATAATAACTAATACAGCCCCTAATATAAAAAAGAAAAGTAGGTATAGGAAAATATAATTTGACAATCTTTTTACATGCATTTAAAGTTCGAAAACGGTCAATGTTTGCCAAGTTGACGGTACTGAGCTACCCTGCTTCAATGCTAAAGTTCTTTTATATTGTGACCACGGGGGTTCAGTGGAGAGTGTACAAACCATATTATTTCGGAAAAAAAGCAAATAAAATATTGCTCTACTATTCCGACAATAACTTCTCAATTCAGACTTTCTGACTCGGCATAAATTTGTAGGTTCCAGTCACATATATTAGCAAGAAAAATTAAAACACTAAACGAATGTTTGTAAAAAGCGAGGCTTTTACGAACCTGTTGGAGCAACTATATATTTTTCTCTTTTCCCCAGAGAAATACGTTAAAAAAAATTTCAGACACGCTTTTTCGTATTTCTGTCTTATGAATAACATTCGATTCTATTAACTACTTGTCGCTTACCTACTTATTGGGAAATTTCAATAAAAGCGTTCTACGTATGTAGCTTAAGTTTAGCTAAATTGGACAGGCATTTAAACACCCAAATGCCTGTACTGTGGTAATTCATAAAAACTGTCTCCGTAGAGCAAAAGTAATGTATAAATACGAGTATGTACTATGTATCTACAAAAGAGTAAAAATGATAGATAATGTTCGTTATGTTAAAGATTCTTCGAATTCCTGAGGGAAATTCCAATAAAGTTTCCACGAATATCGAAGCTCTATACCAAGGGATGTGGCAATCAACCATGCGCACCATTGGGGAAAGCGATTAATGTTCATTTCCGGAATGACAAAGAATACAACATTAAAACGCCATAATTTAAACTTCGATCGCCCGTTCTTCTATATTGCGGAATGTAAAAATACTCTCTCAGGGTGTGTATTGAGCACACTTTGTGGATGCGTCTCCTTAAACAGTCTGTCCAATGCAGTGCAGTAAAGAACTTCAGAGGCGAATGCCAATGTTTATTATAGGTACTGGAGAAATTATCGGAGTAATTTTGTGATGGAACAAGAATAAGTACATTGTGCTAAGAAGTATGCTAAAAACGTGACAATATTGATAAAGAACGAGAATGCAAGTGGGGAGATACATCTTTCTTAATTGCATGTAATGTAATGCTTGAGGTCAGTTGAAAGATTGTACAATTCTCTAGGAACAGTTGCAGCCCATGTGAAAAGAGTTAGATCCTCAATAACTTTTTTTCAGTGAGTTAATACTGCCTAATAAAGAGTTAGGTGGTTTTCAATTGGGTATCTCAAATTTCAGTTTTTATGTTTTGAATATGTGTTTACGTGTTTTCTGTAAATCGCGAGTAACTCTGAAGAAGTAGAGATTCGGAATAGTGGTATCGATTCCAAAAGAAATAGTTTTCGGAAAATGATTTGTATTAAGGCGTCTTATATAAATGTGTTTGGATTTTGGATTTTTCCTTAATACCATATTTTTCGCACATCTAAGGTAATTCTTTATTGAATAAAGTACGATAAAGTATAGGGATACTGATACACAGTGTTGGCCTAGATGAACATTTGAATAAACAAGCTTTCGCAAATAAATTGATCTACACTCCCGCAAAAACCCAAATTCCGACTTGGGGTTTTTTCTACTGCGCCACCTCTCGCGATCGTCTGACAAACATCCGAGAGCATAACTGTCTTTAGAGCTTCTCAATTAGCCGTTTGGAATCGGCATAAAATTGAAGATCCCTTCCATTCGTTCCAAAAATGAAACTCACACAAAACGAATGGTTGTGAGAACCTAGGCCTTGGGTCCCTACGGACTTGTTGCGCCAACTCTTATTATTACACTGCTGTGCTGACAGAGACGTGTCCACTACTGTATCCAAAAAAAGGGTGTCAACTACTGTATCTGTTCAGCTTTATCTACTAATAAATGTTATAAATGTTCTTCGATTCTATACTTTTAAGCATTTGCAATGTCTTTAAAGAATCAATATTTGGTCATGTCGGAGAAGGGGCAATAATGTTATTCCTTTTTATTCCTTTACAAGTAGAAGGACGCAGTACAGAAGCTCTATTATATATATGAATATGTAAAAAAAAAATTTCAAACCATACCACAATTCATTGAAATTTGTCAGGTTCATTCCATACACTAAAGGCTATAAATCAATGGCATCAAAGCGACTCCACTAAAAGGTTTCCTTATTCGTAAGAGGCATAAATATCTCCCAAAATGAATGCCGGTTTTCTATCTAGTTGATTTTTGTACTTTTTGTTGACCATGAAATATGGGGGGAAGGCGCAAAGGCAATGGGATTTGCAATGTAAATTTGTCAAAGAATGCATGGAAACAGGTCTTAAATGCCGTAAAGACTTGATTAAAGTGGACCAGATTCCAAACTCAAATTGTATTGTACACTGTGACCCCGGGATATAGACATATATGGCAGATGACCAACTTGACCGCCTCTTTGACTCATTTGGTCCTAATTTTATTAAAAACATACTTTTTGGGGTTCACGATGCAACTCAACGAAAGGCAGACTACTTTACAAAGCCAGTATGAAGCGTGGTGTAGACTTTTTTCGACGGGAAAGCCAACGTATTGGCCAACTGACAAAAATTAAATCCCTGACCTCGTCGACTTCTTTATTGCAAAAGGGCTAAACAAAAATCTAACGGAAGTCGAAGAATGCTACGATCTATGCTCAGACCACTCAGCAGTCACCCTGAAAATGGGTGGAAGTGCAGCAAAAAAGGAAGGAGCCCCCAGGTTAACTATTAACAAAACCAACTGGGACGTTTTCCAAAATACTGCAAAGAAAATATTGCTCTAAATGTGCCACTAAAGACACCGCTCGAGATAGAAGATGAAGTTGACAATCTCGTGGAATCTATTCAGAGCGCAGCGTGGAAAAATACTCCCTTCCGGAAGACAGCCACACGGTACAATAAAGTCAAATACTCGCCCTCATACGAGAAAAGAGGAGAGCGCCTAAGAGATGGCAACAATCCCGCGCGCCCCCTTATAAAACTTATCTGAACCATCTTTGCAACAAATTTAAAAATGAGCTACAGGATCTAAGAAATCTCGAAAGTTCTACTTACCTCGAGGGCTTGACTGCTGAAAAGAGCTCAAACTACTCACTTTGGAAAGCCTTGAAGTCCATAAGGAAACCCAAACTACACTCGCCGCCAGTAAAAAAAGGTAACGGCGAATGGGCAAAAGGGGACAAAGAGAAAGCGGACTTATTTGCCGAGCATCTAGAAGAAACATTGAAACGATGAACGACCTTTAAACGAAGAACCCAGTGCTAATACGGCATCCGACAACTATAAAGTAAAAGCCGTATCTCTGTCCAAGCTTAGAATCACAATAACAAAGCTGAAAAATAACAAAGCACCAGGTTACGATCTAATCACTGGCGAAATTATGAAGGAGCCATCGGAAAAAGCATAAGTTAAGCTGCTCTACATTATAAATGCTTCTCTGAGACTTTCATACGTTCCGCAAGGCAATGGAAAGTAGCCGAAGTCAATATGGTTCCGAAACCGGCCAAAAGTACAAATGCTAAGAAATCATATAGACCTATTTCGCTACTGCCGATAATATCTAAGGTTTTCGAGAAACTTCTGCTAAAACGATTACAACCAGTAATTGAAGAAAGACGCTTGATCCCAGACCATCAATTCGGCTTCGGGGTAAAACATTCCACAAACGATCAGGTGTATCGAATAACAAATGAAATTGAAAAAGCTCTAGAATGGAAAAAGATTTGCTCCAGCGCTTTTCTCGACGTATCGCAAGCCTTCGACAAGGTATGGCACGAAGGCCTAAGGTATAAGCTAAGGTCAATCCTACCGGAAAAATAGTACAAAATACTGAAATCCTACCTTGAAAACAGACTCTTTCGTGTTAGCCATGAGACCGAATTCTCGGAATTCAAAGAAATTCCTGCTCTACACAAGAGGTATATCATAAGATGAAGGGACCATCGGAGCAACGTTCGCAGACGATACGGCTATCCTGCAATGGACGAGTCAGTCGAATCATCAACGTGAAATCTCCAACGGGCTCTTAACAAAGTATCCGAGTGGACCAAGAACTGGCGAATCCCCCTTAACGACACCAAGTCGACGCATGTCAATCTACGTACTAAAAGATAAACAACTTACCTGTTTTCATTAACTCGGTACAAATACCATGTAATACGCAGACTTAAAATTCTTAAAAAAAAAGCCTATAAGAATTATGACAATTCCTTACATCGACAGAAAAAAATTTTAATCCTGGACCCGGTGGTATTCCAGAAGGCTTTTTAAAAATTTTGGCCTTTCCTTTACATTGAATACTTTGCCAAATTTTCAATGTATCGTTGAAGACTGGTATCTTTCCTTCCCTCTGGAAGAATTCTTTTATAGTACCAATATTTAAATCCGGTAGGAACAATAATATTGAAAACTACAGAGGGATCTGTAGACAATCGTCCATCCCTAAACTGTTGGTGAGTTGGTGACCGATAAGTTACATTTTTGGTGTAAAAAAAAAATTTGCAATAACCAACATGGTTTTGTAAAGAACAGATCCACTTTTACAAATCTTCTCCTTTTTTCAAATTTTGTTATTAGTGAGATATCTAAGGGTAAACAGGTCAATGCAATTTACACTGATATCAGTAAAGCGTTTGACCGAGTTGACCACAAGCTTCTTCTTTACAAACTTGAACGATCAGTGTTTCAGTTTTTCTAAGATGGCTATCATGCTATTTAGGAAACAGATACCAATATGTAAAGTTTCGAGGACACTTACACTGAAAATAATACTGTTCTTAAAAATTATAAAAACCGTTTATTGACTGATTTTTCATTATCGCAATAAACTTTTTATTGTCACAGTTAACTTCTATTGATTTCGGTTTTCCGTAATCAATAAACTATTTATTGCGACAATTAATTTGAATTTATTGATTACGAAATCCGAAAATTAATAAACTATTTATATAATAAATTTATACATTGTCACAATAAACTTTTATTGATTTCGGATTTCCGTAATCAATAAACTATCTATTGCGCCAATTAATGAGTTTATCGCGACAATAAACGAGTTTATTGCGCCAATTAATGAGTTAATTGCGCCAATAAACGACAATTAATTTGAATTTATTGAATACGAAATCCGAGAATTAATAAACTATTTATTTAATAAATTTATACATTGTCACAATAAACTTTTATTGCCCCAATAAACTGGGTTTATTGCGACAGTTAATGAGTTTATTAACGAGTTTATTGTGCCAATAAACTGAGTTTATTAATTAACCGTTTACTGCAATTAATTGTTTATTGCCACAGTAAACTCTTTCTATAAATAAACTGTTTATAAAATCAATTAACTATTTAAATAAAATTTTATAAGAATCAATTAACAGTTTATTGATAAATTATGGGAAATGAAATCAATAAACAGCTGTTCATTGTCGCAGTAAATTTGTAAGTTGGACGAGTTTTAATAAAAAAGTTCACTGTCGCAATAAACTTTTTAATTGATATTATGAATCATTTGTATGTATCCAAAGAAATCATGGTAACATCCGGTGTTCCACAAGGAAGTCACATAGGACCACTCTTATTTATTTTATTCTTTAATGATGTTAATGATATTAAAATATACTCTTCATGCAATTACCAGAATAGTTTTGATATATTGAGTGCACATCTCCAAGACTTTGTTTTTTGGTGCAATAAAAACTGCTTGTCCCTTAACGTCAGTAAATGTTCGGTCATTGTTTTTCCCCGTCGTACCTCGCCTTTCATTCACGTTTATCCCTCGATCCTGCGGTTGCTAGCCAGCGCCATCAAAGTTGTGCATCGGAATAGACATAGACATAGTCTCCTTCAACAAGACCTTGATCGTTTTTCGAGCTGGTGCCTCAAAAATTGCTTAGAGCTCAACATCACCAAATGCCAATCCATTACTCTATCACGCTAGCGCAACAAGACGCCTTACCGACATTACCTTCTCCACGGTCAACCATTTTCTCTCGTTCATTCTCTTCGCGACCTTGCGACCTCTCGCGAACGTCTGACAAACATCCGAGAGTATAACTGTCTTGAATGAGCTTCTCAATTAGCCGTTTGGAATCGGCATAAAACTGTAGATCCCTTCCATTCGTTCCAAAAAAAAACTCACACAAAACGAATGGTTGTGAGAAGCTAGGCCTTGGGTCCCTCAGACCTGTTGCGCCAACTAATTATTAATTCACATTAACGACAACTTGTAGCTGGCCCGGTGAAAACACAAAATTGAGTCACAATAGCTAGCAGAAGTTACCCTTTGTTAAATCTGTTCCATGCTTGGTGGGATATAGCCGTCACTAGCCAGAGCGGGCTTTAGAATTGAATTTTGTTTTATTTTTCTATTTCAGTTAAATGCCTAAAAAAGTTTCACTTGCTCACTTGCCACACAATGTTTGTTTCTTTTGTGATTTGATTTGTATTGGTATAGTAGCTAAGATGTGAACAAGCGACAAAAAGTGAGCAAAAGAAGTTAATGTTTTGGTTTGCAAAAAAAAAGTATTATGAACAGAATAAAAAAAAATTTAAGTCAGGAAGACACGAAGGTTCTCCGATATTTAAAAAAAAAAATAACTTGTTTATGTACAAGGTACTGCCAAATTGTGCTTATATTAATCTGGAAAGTGCAGCCTTTTTCATTATAATTTCTTACATTAATTGTGTTCCATTATTATACTAAACAGACCATTTATCTATTTATATACTTGCTATTCCAATTAGGATTTGGAAACTCATGCTGTTGAACTGATTCAGCAACCAACCGAAACCGATTTCGAGGAAGAATGGCTTGATGGCGACGATTTCACTATTCCTGCTCAAGAGCCGCCAAGTGCTTCTTCGTCTTCTTCAGCCTCAGCAACAAAAACATCAAGACGAAGGATGACTCGTGCTACGTACTTCGATTGCCGCCTAAGACTAAGACAATTGCACTCGGCGCAAAAATAACTTAATTTTCAACAATTCCGAAAGGACAAAGAAAATCAACACAAAGAAAAAATGGATGGAGAGATCTTTGTTCAGTGAATTTCAAAAGACGTTTAAACCTTCCTTTCAGCACTCCAAACGCATTTTCCACTAAAATGCGAGTAGCAGAATGGATGTAGATGAACGACTTTTGTTGCGCAGTAAGTCTTCCATTATCTTTGTAGGGTGAAACGCTCCAATTTGTAGCAGGACATGCGGAATCACCAAGGATAAAACTATTTCGTGGAAATGACATTGCACGATTAATTTTGGCTTTTGACCATCGAAGAACTCAGTCGTGAATAGATCTTCATTCCCCAAAACAGACATCAAAATTTTGTTGTTTGCATCCACAAACGCTTGCAAAATTATGCTAAAATGTTGCTTTCTATTGTAATAACAACTTTTATTTTATTTTGGGGCTGATATTGTGATGTGTGTTGATAACTGTATTCTTTTCTTCCTCTGAAACAATCTCATATTTTCTATGGCTGCATCATCTTGAGGCAATTTCACATATTGTGGGCCAACTGATATCAGCCACCCACACACTCGACTTACTGCCAACCAACCGGAAGACTTTGGATGACAACTTTTCATCGATAAGATAAAACCTACTGTTCAGAAGGCTGCTGGGAATCGGTTAGGTACACATTTTCTTACTTTAATTTGCTTTGCTGAGATCGAAGCTCGAAAAAACACAACTAATGACACATTTCGAACAACTAACTGAGTGAAAACTTGGTCGATTTGTCACTGCAATCGCTAATGGTCACTTTAAGTACGGCCTTACTAATAATCCAACACCAATGTCGACGATTAGTTGGCTACCTGCCTTAGTAAAAATGTACAGCATTAATTGAACGGTACCATATAACGATTATACCTTCACATTTCCTACAATATATTACATTTGTTGCCATCGCTGAATTCAATTTTAAACATTTTTTTTCGTATAAAACAACGCCAATGCTTAAGAAACTAACGAGGATTTTATTCTAAATAAAGTGATAGGTACATAAATTGCTCTATCGAACGATTAGACACAATTTTCGGTCCTTTTTATAGTTTTTATAGTACGCCTTACTTTGTTTTCTAATACCTTACTATTGATTTATGGGTGCATTTGTTCCGCTATAAGATCCATTTCAAACTATTTAATAAACGGAACACAGTTGTTTCGATAACTGGTGGACTGTTACATACTTGAGCTGAGCACTTTGCAAAACTTGACTTTGCTTATAATATTGTTTTGTATTGCCCTTTCAATTGAGAATTAAGAATACAATAATAATAATATTATACCGAATTTTTTGTATTATAATCATACAATAGAAATAACTGAAGTATAGCATTGTCGATGTTTTGCAATCAAACAGCAATGATTGACGTGTCAGTCTACCTTCCACTTTTTCACTAAAGTGTTTTATGGTACACGATGTAACGGGTGATTTTTAAAGAGGCTTAGAACTTTTTTTAAAAAAAAAACACAAAAAATTCGAAAAAATGAATGAAATATTTATTTGAATCGATAGTTTGAACCTTGCAATTTAATGCTTAAAGATAATTTCATGCAAATGTTGACCGCGGCTGCGTCTCAGGTAGCCCATCCGCTGAGTCCAATTTTGGCATACTCTTTCACACATATCGGCCGGTATCTCACGAATGAATGCATGGATGTTGGCTTCCAGTGCGTCAATCGAAGCGGGCTTGTCCCTATACACATTAGCCTTGGCATACCCCCACAAAAAATAATCTAATGGTGTCAAATCGCACGATCTAGGCGGCCAATTGACCGGCCCGAAACGTTCACCAAACTCGCCTCGCAATTGCGCCATTGTTTCGCGTGCTGTGTGGCATGTGGCACCGTCTTGTTGAAACCACATATCATGCAAGTCAAGAACTTCCATTTCGGGCAAAAAAAAGTTTGTTATCATCGCTCGGTAGCGTTCACCATTGACAGTAACGCTGCGATTCGCATCATCTTTGAAGAAATATGGCCCAATAATGCCGCCGGCCCATAAACCGCACCAAACAGTGGCTTTTTCGGGATGCATTGGTAGCTGTTGCAATGCTTCTGGCTGATCTTCACTCCAAATGCGGCAATTTTGCTTATTTACGTACCCATTCAACCAAAAATGAGCCTCATCGCTGACACAATTTTTCGATAAAAAAGCGGATCCTCGGCCAGCTTTCCAAGAGCCCATTCACCAAAAATTCGGCGTTGTGGTAGGTCGGCTGGCTTTAGTTCTTGCACCAGCTGTATCTTAAAAGGCTTTACGCCCAAATCCTTCCGCAAAATTTTCCACGTAGTGCTGTAACAAAGGCCTAACTGCTGGGAACGGCGCCGAATCGACATTTCGCGGTCTTCTGTCACACTAGCTGATACGGCCGCAATATTTTCTTCACTACGCACAGTACGTAAACGTGTTGGTGGTTTAATGTCCAACAAAGTAAATTTGGTGCGAAATTTGGTCACAATCTTCCGAATAGACTGCTCAGAAGGTCGAGAATGCCGATCATAAAATGGAAGCAGCACGCGATGAACATTTCGAACCGAGCACGAATTTTGATAGTAAAATTCAATAATTTGCAAGCGTTGTTCATTTGTAAGACGATCCATGGTTAAATTGCAAACCAAACTGAAGCTGTTTGACAGTGACACAAGGTACTAAACACACGTCAGCTGTCAAAACCAGTGTTGCCAAAACCAAACCAGCTAAAAAATCACCCTTTACAAAGCGGAAGGTTTGCTTACACGTGAGTATGGGAAACATGGATTGTCCTTGCGACTTATTACTCATGTGAAAGAGACACACGAGAATTTGAAGACGCTTAAATACGAGTGGCAAATCATGCGGAATTCGGGGAATTATAATGTTTGCCTTTGAATTTCCCCCTCAAAATCGTCGCTTGCATGATATTTGATTTGAGATTCTTCACAATCAAATCAGCTGCAAACTTTCAGTGCATTGAGGTTGCGCAACAAAATTTAAACTAAGCCGGAACATCCAAAGAATTAAAAAAAAATTAATTTAAAATAATTTTTGTTGTATTGGTGACACTACCCGTTTTTCTATCCAGTCTTTTTGTATTTTCAAAGTACGGGTCTGCATACACACTTCTATGCCCAATCTAATGCAAATGAAGTTTTGTTTTCATGATATAATTATGTCCTTATTTGGGCTATAGATTACATCCCCATTCACCTCGCATAAAGTATCTTGGAGTCAACTTCAACGAGCGACTTAGATTCAACCCACACCTGAACGCTGTTCTCAGAAAAGCATCACTTGCATTTCATCGAGCTTACCCGCTGATGAAGAAGCAAAATGGACTAATCAGAAGAACAAAACTGCTGCTATACAAACAACTCATAAGACCGGTAGTAACCTACGGATTCCCCACCTAGTTTACCGTCTCCAAGCCATACATGAGGAAGATAGTAGTATTTGAAAGAAAACTCCTGCGGATATGCACAGGACTGCACTACGATCCAATCCGGATGAAAAACGTCAGAAGTTCAAGACTCTTTGAAGAAGCCAAAATCCAAACCCACTAGTCCGAAGGATTGCGGACCTGCCACACATCCCAGAGCATCGGTTTCTTCATTTACTAGCTCTGCTTAACGAGGAGTTATTCCCAAGCGACACAGACAGAACAGAACTGCCCTTCTACGAATCGACCGAGACAACCCACCATCAAGGATAAAACCAAGATGACGAATCACCCCAAAACTACAAGACCATCAACACCCGGACATGAATACCCCGAGGTCAATCCAGACAACGATGCATACTACGAGTATGAATCTGAGAAAACAACAACAATTTATGTAAAATAGATTAACGAAAACAAACACTGTATACCGTTGGGCCCCTATTGTTGAGCATTTAAATATTTATTGTTCACCACCATTTGTGACCTAGCCTTAAGTCAAATTGTATACACAAAAGTTTAATAAAAGCAAAAGCATTCACCTCGCATATGTACTCTTTCGTTTCACTTAATCGGAGACGTCCAGCCCATCATCGCGCGTCATCAGCCATCTGCGCATTTCCTCAGCAAAACATTGTCGCTGTTGATTACATCCACATTCACCTCGCATACCCAGCGTTGCCAAGTCATTCACGGGTTTGAGCACTGTTTTCAGAATTATCAACGTTAATTTTGACCTATTGGGCACCAAAACTGTATTTAAAAAAAAAAAAAACAGCTCCAAAGCAGATAAAAAAAAATTAAAAGTGAAAAAACAACAATAACAAAAGTTTATTCATATTCAGTCATACGGCGGTTGCACAGTAAAATACAAAAAAAAAACTTAACTTAAAAAACAATAGGTATCTACATTTCATTTCGTTTTTAAACCGCCCCTGTCGTAAATGCCTGCAAAGTAGGGAAAAAGGCGGTATGTAACGGCAGCGTTAAAAAAGCACTGAAATATTTTTTTAAGCACTAAAAAAACGCCCAAACGCTAAATCTACTTTGACGGCACTAAAATGCAATTTTGGGCACTGAAATTAACGCTGAAAGCACTGACTTGGTAACGCTGCGCATACCTAGTTCTCTTTCATTTTTGTTCAAAAGAATGTGTGTGTGCGATGTGCGCCTGCGCCAGCCCACCACCCCTGGGCGAACACCGATCAAGAACAACGGTTGCTGCTGGGTTGTAGCTCAGCTTCTGTATGGCACAGAATGCTGATTAATGGCTTGAAATAATTATGGAGTTGTTGGCCCTCTAAAGTATTTTGTTTTGTTTGCATTAATTAAGAACTGTTTGAGTAATATGGCGAGTAAAAGGCAGTAAAGTTAGAAAAAAACACATTTTGGTCAAAAACGCTCCCAAAAAATAGGCATGGCAACAAAAGGAATATTCTTTGTCCTTCTCAGAATCTTAAGGAACATTTCAAAAAAAGTTTCATCGAAATCTGTGCAGTAGTTTTCACATCAACCGTTAACATGAAAACGCCTACAGTTTTATTATACATATGTATAGATTGTTTGTTCGAAATTGAGTTGTCGGCAGATATATGTGAATCTGTGTATGTTTGTTCCGTGCTGAGTTGAGCGCGAAATAAATAGTTGTACTTGGAATGGTTGATTCTCAAGCTGGGTACAGTTCAGTTAGAGAAACTGAATTTGAAACTGCAAAAAAACTCGAACACTTGACTTGATCAAAACATTCGACTTTATTTGACAGTTGGCGGTCCTTTATCGTTGCAGTTCGGTGCGGAAGCAACAGTGTTCGTTGCCGTATATTTCTTTCGTTGTTTTTTTTTTCTAGTTTGGAGCACTGACAGGGTCATTGACCTTAAGACGGGGTTGGTTATCTTTTCTTATTTCGTTTTGTTTATCTACTCTATTATTCATTAACTTCTTACTTGACTTGGAGGGCTACCAGATCGATGATGTTTAGTTCGCGTTCTGGCCCCGTTACAATTATCCATTGTCCATACGGATTCTTGAACCTTCTTATAAATCAAGAGTTTGTTTGCAATCAAAAGTTTGGAGCTCTTTCCCATAAACCAATCCATACCTACGATTTACTAAAATTATTTTATAATTGTAAATGCTTAAGCTGAAAGTAGCTCCTAATACGAAATTCATTACGTAACTATGGATGTTTGGGCCACACTCCTCTTCAAAATGACATTAAATTAGAATTTCTTTAGCTAATTCCTAATGACAAATTTGTCTAACTATTGGTAAAAGGATTTTCGCAAGTGTGGGGTCTGCATTAAGGCCGATAGAGCTCCCGTATATCCCGCATATACCACAATACCCAAACTTAGGGTAAAGTCGGGTGAAATTCCTTTCCTTTTAAACGATTTCATTTTAAAACAAAGACATCAAAATATCATTAAATTTTACATTAATCCCTGAAGGGTGCAAAACAAAAAAAAAGTGAGTAAATTCGAGGGAAAAATTTTGTGGATGATTGAAAGGAGGGTAGATCGAAAAGTATTCGGTGCCCGGTGTTCGTTGTTACAAACAAAGCTTATCGTGTGTGCCTGTTTCCATTTACAGTTATTAATATCTGATTGCGTTTGGTCATGTTCTTCGTGAAAAAATACAACATCATTCAACTCTAAAGTTAGGGATATGTAGCAACGGTGGCTTTTCTCCCGCTTTTAGTTTTATATTGAGATGAATGGATTCAATGTCCAATCTGCGATTTTAAGTGTAAATCTTTTTTTAAATACTTGTAACATTTATGGGAAGAAAAACCCACCAAATTACCCTCCAGTACTGAACTTTTTTGTTAGCTTACACTTTTAAAAATGTCAGTATGTTTCAAACTGTGAATTATATTTATGTTCCTATTTTGTTTTCTTTCTAAATTAAACAATTAATTAAAATATGCTTTATTTCTTAAGTTGTAACGAAAACGAAAAATGGGTGCCATATCTCCCGACATTACCCTGCTCGATTTGATAATAAGAAGATAAGACAAGAGAATCTAAATGGCAAATTATGAATAATCGTGAAATCCAATACATTGAATGAAGTGAATAGAAATAAACAAAATTAAACAGCCAATACTGCAAATGAATTCTGCAACAGACGAAATTGGGTGATATCCTTTTTGCCGATCTTTCTGCGATATAAGGCCGCACATGTGTACCCTTCAACTAAAACAATGCATAGTAGTTAGAAAACCAACAAACGTGAGGCTCCGCGTGTACACGCATTGACCGGTGAGGCTATTATGTACCCATCTCACTAAAGTTTATATACCAAAGCAGTCCGCTTCCAAAGATAATTAAATAATTGCGGCAACAGGTCCTTATGACGATAGGCCTAGATTCTCACAACCATTCGTCGTTCTTCCTTTTTGTGAGTTTAATGAAACACATTTTTAACTCTGATTCTCATTTACATTTTAAATTCATTTTTATTGTTCTCATTCATTAAACTTAAATACTAGACAAAAACGATTAAATCTAATTTAAAGCTAACATTTGTCTTAATTCTAGCTTACTGGCTCTTAGCGAGCTAACTAAACTTAACTATATCCTTAAAATTATTGCCTTTCGGCCTTAGATCTATCTATATTTAAATGGTTTGTTTTTTACTCTTCAAGAAACTTCCAAAACTTGAATACTCTATTTTTATTATTTTATTTAAAACTACTTAAGACTACCTAAGCTACTTAACCTAAATTACCTATAATCAGGGTGGTGAGCAATCAAATCGATTGGTCACCATCCTGATCGCGTCCATGGGCGCCTGATAGCCGCCCACAAGGGTTCATCAGTGCCACCGAGACTCGAGCGAGGCTATAAGCGTCGTTCGAGTCTCGGCAGCACTATCATGTTGGCTAGCCCGGCACCTTCCAAAGACCCCCTACTATAAACCTAAACCTACAAACTTAATATCTAGCTTAAAACTAAGGAGGATGCTACGTAAGTAGCGCACCGGCCCGGGAGAGCGTATCCACCCTCACCTGTTCCTCAAGCCACCAAAATTCGGTGAACTGCTTGACCGTATCGACCCTGTCCCGTTCCGCAATTGCGGTACTAAAACGGAGGAGCTCCTGAGCATTGGCGGCGTACCCGTCGTGGATGAGCCGCTTATCCCTCGCGCCGCGGTGGCTGTGGTACAATACCGGCACACCATCTTTTGTCTGGACTAACCCTTTCATATCTACATGAAGAAATGCCTCAGGCGGAATAAAGCCAGACCGAAGCGTACTCTCGTGGTACATTAAATTGGGGTAGTAAGCCCCTGAGATCAGGTTATTATCACTGGCCATCGCCCTTGCGACGTGCCTCCGAATCACCTTAATAAGGAAATTGTCAATCCTATTCAGTCGAGCCCCATTGTATAGGGTCCTGTTGGGATAGTATTTTATGTACTGAGATTCAGGAGTTCTAAACAACCCTAGACAGGCCCTGAGACATTGTCTCTCAAACACCCGAATCTTTTCCATATAGGACGGCGCTATATTGAACCACATAGGACAGCCATAAGCGATGATAGGCCTTATAAGGGCCACGTAGCAAATGACCTTCACCCTGGAATCAAGTTGATTGCTGCGAAACAGTCTCCTTGTCAGAGCGTAGGCCCTCCTAGCCCCAGCAAGACAAGCATCTATATGTTTGTCAAAATATAGATACTGGTCGAGCCAGATGCCAAGATACCGGACCACGTTTTTCACCGCCAATGGTCGCCCCTGCTGTCCAATAATTGTTAATTTTCTCCAGTTTTTTCTGGTATCCCCAGAGGCCCCAGCCAATGTTGTTCTGAACAGTATTGTTTCCGATTTTTGGAAATTGATTTTCAACTTCCAATCATCGCAATACCTCTTAATTTGCTCGAAGTCACGTTGCAGAAGGATGTTAATGACCTCGATTTTTGGTCCTGACCTGTACGCCACTAAATCGTCCGCGTACGCTATAGCATGTCTGAGGGAACCCACCAGACCACTTGTGTAAATATTAAACAGGACCGGAAAATTCACTGCTCCCTGTTGTAAGCCGTTTTTAATTTCAAAAACCCTGCTCGAAGTCACGTTGCCAGCTTTGACAACGAACTTCTTTCCCATAAGCATGTCATAAATTATATATAGCACTCTGATTCTCATTAAACCATTACCATTAGTATTAGAACTGCAACTTCAAGGGGATTGGAGCCTTAAAACTTTAAAAATCGAGGTCAGCAACATGAATGAGTCTGATGAAACCGAAAAGGACTAATTAACACGAAATGCAACTCGTATCGCTATAGTGGAACAAACTGTCGAAGTTTTTGTACTCCTATTAGGAATCTACTACAGAAATACAAATTTCCTTGGTTGATTATATTAACCATAAGAAGAATACAAAAGCTGCTTCTCAATTACTCTGATTTTATCATAACATTTATACGGAATTTAATTTAGATATATTACTACTAGACGTTTTCAATGCTTCCTAAGTTTTCCGTTTAAGGGTGTTCCTTTTTTATTTCATGGACGAAAAGGAAGAGAAGATAGAAATACAAAACATACCCCAACGTCTTATCCTTCCATTTATTTTTATTTCATTTTTATGCTCCAATTTCCGACAACTGGTGAGCCAGTTTAAGTAAAATAATTTCCTTATTCCTATTTCCGCAAAAATGTACGTCCTTTTTTTGATTTTGTTTCTTCTTTTCTTTTAGCTCTTGAAATACTATAATATTCAGTATTGTTCTATCTGGAATTTAAGAATCCTTTTTACTTTGTTCTAAGATTTGATGTAACATTTCTTTTCCCAAGTGGTTTTAAAACAAAACAGCATTTTTGTTTTCTTGTTCAAAGGGACCGGACAAATGGCAGTAAAGGAAAATCATCCCGAAGAAATGTAAAAAAAAAATTAAATATATTGAAATGTGGCTTTTATGGAGTGGAAAAAGAAAATTCGCCTGGGTTAAGATTTTGCACAGGAGATACTTTAAACAACAGTAATTTTCTTTTTATTTTATGTAAGTTCTCGTATATCCTCTCATCGAAGTCTCTATTTCCTTCTTTTATTAGTTTGCATATAGAATGTGTCCGAGGTCTGTCCTATTTGCATATGTCCTCTTTGAAGACTTGGATTAAGTATTAAATGGACTATTTTTCATGACGATATAAGCAAATCGGCATAACGTAAACTAAAGATTTTGTGTACAAAGATATGATTGTGATGTGTGGGTGATTTATGTATAATTTTTTAAATCCTCCGGGCGACGAAAATGCAGAGATTTCCAACAACTGAGTCCTGAGCCCATTGCTATAACGTATTTCGCAAGCTCTTGTATGACCGTCCAGGCGCGGCTTCCCTTTGAATTTGGAAGACTCACATAATTTTTTGTGATGTAATGAGCGCAAAAGTTGTAAGTAATCCATTCTCCAGCTCTTCCACAGTTTATTAGTGTACTTTTGATGACGTGTTCATAAAATGCACATCCCATTGACATCATCCGCTTAATCGCGGAGCGTGAATGGCCCCTACTGCATACCCAAGAAATGAGCCGGTGTCGGGGGTTCCGCATTCAACAGATGTTGTGGCTTGGGTTGGACACGTACTCAACTTCGATGCTTGCCCGCTCACCATACACCATCTGCTTAACACACATTTTGTTTCGTGCCAAACAAAAAATATAAAAATCCAAAAAATTAAAGAAAGCTACGTTAATTCGACTGAGGACGAATCACAATGGACAAAGAAAGAGAAATTAAAAGGAGAGAAACTTCTGCCAAAGCTAATGAGAGAGATCGGGGAAGTCACCACATAAAATACCAAATAAACAATACCATGTGCCTATTGTAACTTAAAACTAACCTACGACTAACTCTTCCCTAACCGTACTTCCTTTCCCACCGTCTCTCAAAAGGAATTGTTCGTCAAGAACCCGAGACATGCCTGATGATGTTACCCAGCCACAATCTACGACCTCATCCGAGAAAATTTGGTCTAAGTCATGTTTTGTCGTCAAAGCCAGTGAAGGGCATGTCCTGTCTCAGTTTACCCATTGAAGGACGGCCTGTCCATGATCCACACACCGAGCGCGAAAAATACGTCACCACAAAAATTAAAAATTAGAAACGAGAATTTTATTAAACTAACGGAAAAAAAAAATAAATGCTATTAAATTCTGCCCTAAATATTATAAAAAAAAAAAAAAAAACGGCCAAGTGCGAGTATCACTCGCGCACCGTATGTTCCGTTCTTCTTTATTCTTCTTTAGAGTTGGAAATTGCGAAGATTATTTTAAGAGAAGACAACACGCTTTAAGAATGAAATCACAGAGGGGCAGCGGTGCCACTTTGCTACAATTGCAGTAGATCCACTACACTTTTCGCAAAAAATAAATCTGTTTCCACCAAAGCCAATCATTGCATGTTTGTGTTTGATAAACCTTCTCTTGGGCAGCTGCAAAAAAAAAAACATGCATAAAAATAAAAGCTGTAAAGAACAATATCATGAATCATGAAACAAAAATCTC
This sequence comes from Cheilosia grossa, assembly GCA_963082955.1. NCBI lineage: Eukaryota > Metazoa > Arthropoda > Insecta > Diptera > Syrphidae > Cheilosia > Cheilosia grossa. Next base: position 31,675,832 of record OY720144.1, read on the forward strand.
TGTCTATGTCAATGTTTTTGTTGTTTTCTCGTTTTCTTCTAAACTGACGTGATTCTGACTCTGTGGGCTTATTTGAAATTTGAATTTTTTCTTGTATCGTGCCCGTATCGAAGACCCTTATTTTACAAGATTTCGAAAGGCATAGTGCATCAAGGTTTCATTTGGAGAAGTCCAAAAATACAAGCCTTATTCCAGATTCGTTTCTTCAGGTATCTTCAAGAAACAATAATAACTCAAAACTTAAAGCAGAGATGAATTGTGTTATATACTGTGTCATAACTTACCGTTTTCCTTAATGGATAGTGTTCTTAATTTTTTCAAGGAATTGAATAATTTCAGCAACGGTTGCTGGACACCCTCAGACTCTCCTGGGCTTTTAGAGTACTTTCAAAATTTTAATTATTGATTGATTGATTATTGATATAGTTTTAAGCAAATGATCTTTGGTTTTTTATAATAAAAAATCTACTGCGGAAAGATCCAATCTACTGCATTTTTTGTTATGATCTGCTGTGCTCCTCTGCTTTTGAAGTGGCAACGCTGCCGAGGAGATGTTTGTGCACAACAATATGTGTGGCTTTGGATGAGAATGATTATCCATTGGAAAAATTCCAATGGAAGGAAAACGATTAAGAGAACACGGTTCAATGAATAGAATTAGAGAATGGAGATGAACGAGAGCACAAACACTAGTGTGGCTGAGGACGTTTTCTCTACTCTTACGCTTACATTCATGTAGTTTACCTCAGCCCTTTTTTATTATCAGCCATGATCCATATAGATCATCGAAATACTTACAACAACAGCACATGATCCTGCTATTCATCGACATCACGAATCATGATCTGAAAATTTATTGTACTAGGTGGCTTGTTTCATTTTTCAATGGTGTGCCTGTAAACGATAGCCAAGCCACACAGTCACGTTGTCAGGTAAAATATTCAACACCCTTCATAACACAAAAAATCAAAAAGCATTTTTTTCACATCGAATAAATTTCCCGCCTTCGAGATGATATTGCTTTTGTATGCCCAGACCAGCGAAATATTTAAGTAAATGTTTCATAAACATTTATTTAACAAAAAAAAAAATGTTTATGAAATGTTTCGCAGTTCGTTAATAATTTGTTTCACAGGTGTTTTTTTGTTCTTATAACATAAAATACAAATGTCCATAAAATCTTGGAATAATGAAAAATTGAAACTAGCTACCTGCATAAATATAAATTGTTTTGGAACCTAGTTATTGGGAAACACGTTTCTTTTTTATCACAGAAAAATCTAATTCTAACTTCATTTTGTTCTTCTGCAATTTCGTGCCTAAGCCGCTTACTTTGTCTAAGAATTCCATTCTGAGCGGACCAGAGGTGAAAACCGCATTAAGATTTCTATTACATTTTGAACTGATTGTAGGTAAACTCATTTCCTTTTAGAAACAAAACACACCATATTACGGAAGCCGTGTTGTTGTTTTCGTGCCTCTGGTCGTGAATTTCCGACAGTGAAAAGTATTTCATAAACGTTTAATAAATTATTATTCGGCGTGTACACCGGCAAAAACAGAAATGTTTGACAAATGTTTATGAAATGCTTCTGAAGCAAATCGAGAATATTTCATAAATGTTAAAAAAAATCATTCGCCCGCATGAAATATCCGAAATACCGAAACTCAGCAGCGAAATATTGTTTTTTTGTTGCATATTTGAACATAGAATTTTAAAATACTTATTTTAAAACAATATCCAAAAATAAAAACTATTAATTTGATTCATATGGTAACACCCCCGACAAGCTAATGAAATCTCATGTCAATTGACATCATATTTTGACGTCACGTTGTACAGAATATTTGCAATATGGCTGGTGGCAATATGAAGTTCGTCATTTTCATACATAATCCTTCGTGATTTGAAAGCAACTGTTGCCACAACTCCAAAATGAACTTTTTTATGATCCGTATTGTTTTATTTTCGTGATCTGATTCGGATCAGATCACGCTGATAATAAAATACGGCTCTCATCTGCAAAAAATCTCCGCAATTTCCAACTCTAAATAAGTACGGAACCTTCGGTGCGTTTTTTTTATGTGTTAATAATTGTTATTTGGCATTTTGGTTTTATATTCGGTGTTAACATTTGTTATTGTTCTATGCGATGACTCATGGAAATTGGAGTAAAATGTTTGTTTTCAATTGGGGTGTTTCAACCCCTACTAAGTGAGTCATTTGACGCCAAAACTGGGCTCGCCATGGAGGTGGAAGTGCGGATGGCCTTCCGTAACACAGATTGCTACCAACATAAGTTAAAGGTCGCGAATGGCCCATCCCTTCGATCTCGATTAATAGAGTCCTCAGTTGCTCTGTCCATTCCATTTTATACATTTAGGCGCTACGAAACGGACAACTTGGCATTATCGGAGAAGATGACGTACGGAATTACTTTTCGAGCAATAAAACTTTTGAGACCTGTAAGCCAACTATCCCCTGACAAACTTGGCAAAATCTCGAAATGCACAGCTCGAATCACTGCAAACGAAAAAAACCATTATGCTGTCTGATTCAGCAAAAGAGTTAAGTGGACCAGCAAAATAGACACCAATGGTTTTTTTTTTTTTTTTTTGGTTGCGTCCAAAGGATGTGTAATCTCCGAAAGATACTAGTTGCCCGTGCTACTAGCATGCACGATTCGCGAGATATGTTTCTCCAGTGCCTCGCGCCTTACGTACTTAACCACACCCATGTACTCTTCTACCACTCTCCCCGCGGGACTGCCGTTGGGTATTACTTCGCGGGGCTGGTTAGCAACTCATGCTAAATCATCAACGTCAACGTCTGCCACTTCGACCCTTCTTTGTCTTTCGGCTCTTCTTAGCTCGTTTTGTACGCTCGTTATGTATGAACATATTTCCAGCCAGTCGTCTTCTGAGCTCATCATACGCCCTATGAGAAGCTTTGGAATCGGTAAGTTCACTCTTCCTCCTGAAAATCTTCTGCAGTGGAACATTACGTGCTCCGTATCCTCTTCTTCATCTGGGCATTCGGGGCATAGAGGCGAGCTATCGTGGCCGAATCTGTGAAGATAACTTCGATAGCCGCCGTGCCCGGACAGGAACTGCGTGAGGTGGTAGTTGCAGGCCCCGCTTTTTCTTCTTGTCCAGACCTCGATGTTTGGGATCAGTTTGTGGGTCCATCTGCCTTTTGCCGTGTTATCCCACCGGACTTGCCACAGTGCTAGAGATGTTGCCCTTTCTTCTTCTTTTATCCTTTTTCTTATGATGGACTCTTGCCTGTTGACAGTTAGCCTAAGGTAGATCCTGTGCATTTCGTTGGCGAGAATGTCGATGGGAATCATTCCCGCAATAACGCAGGCTGCTTCGTTCGAAATTGTTCGCAATCCGCTTATTGTTCTTATTGCGCAGAGCCTGTATGCTGACGAGAGCTTCCTTCTTGTTTCCTTAGTTGTAAGAGCCCCTGCCCTGACCGGTGGAGCGTATATCCGTATTGAGCTGACCACCCTGGATAACAGAATCCTTCTGGCGTATCCAGGGCCACCGATGTTTGGCATAATCCGGGAAAGAGCTGCTTGCATCTGTGACGCCATTTTGCTGGCGTACTGGATGTGCGTTTTAAAGCTTAACCAGTTGTCGAGCATTACTCCTAGGTACATTAATGACTCCTTTGATCTAGTTAGTCGATTTCCAACACGGAAAGATGCATATTCCACAGTCTTTCGGCTGGTTATCAACACAGCCTCGGTCTTGTGGTCAGCTAATTCTAGCCCTGCAGACTCTAGCCAATTCTTGATTCTGGCTACTGCTTCATCCGTAGCGGACTCTATCTCGTGGATATGTTTGGCCACAGTAACCACAGCGATATCGTCAGCAAAGCCTATAACCTTAACTCCTTTTGGCAGCGTTAATCGGAGAACCCCGTCGTACATTATGTTCCACAGGAGGGGTCCAAGAACCGACCCTTGTGGTACTCCCGCGGTGATGTTGTAGTACTTAACGCCATCGTCAGTATGGTACCTTAACTTCCTGTCGGTAAGGTAGTTTGCTACTATATTCAGCAGGTAGTACGGCGTTGCCATTCTGACCAAGGATCTCCTAATGCATGACCAGCTTGCCGAATTGAAGGCATTTTTAACATCAAGGGTCATAACCGCGCAATATTTCTTCGTCCCACCTCTCCATCTTTTTCCCCGTATTGCTTCAGCCGCTGTATCTACTACCGCCTTAATGGCATCGACGGTAGAACGCGATTTTCTGAATCCATACTGGTCATCAGACAAAGCTCCTTTATCCTCTGCCACCTCGAGTAGTCTGCAGTATATGATCCATTCTAAGATTTTTCCCATTGTATCTAATAGGCATATTGGCCGGTATGAGGACGGTTCCTCTGGTGGTTTTTTCCCTTTTGGCAGTGAAACCAGGGCTGGAGTTTCGGGAATACCCCTTCCTCCAGACACCGTTGACTGATTTTTTTGTTTGTGAATAAGGGTTTTATTATGTTTGTGCGGTTATTTGATACATAGATCGACTTTTTAAGAACTTGATATTTTGTTTCGAATCTTATAGAGCTAATAGCGAAATTTGGACCAATTTTTTCCATTATTGTTGCATAATGGGTAAGAAAATGAAATTTGGGCTTTAAGTGACTTGCAGATATATAAATTACTATGGCGATAAACAATATCTAATAAATACTGTGGAGAACTTGTGCTATGATGTTTTCTAAGAATCAATGACATCATTCCTCTTAAGCTCAAAAGTAATTTCCATTCATTAGATTCTTCAGTAATTTTATCACCAGTAATTAATAATGGCAAGGGCAATTGATTATCACCAATTAATAAAAGTTCACAAACGTTAAGCCTTTCGGAAATTGAAAGCCGTATTTTATTACTAACAAGAAGAGGGGTGGTTTGTTTACATTATGAGGTAGAAAGTTAAACATTCGAATACTTCGATTCAGTTTCGCTACTGTAAATATTTTATCTTTACTCATTTTCCTTGATATATTTGGTAAATCATAGTGGCAAACACCTGCCAATAGGTATATCATGGAAACAATCCACTGAAAAATTCTCAACGACATGAAAATTCAACAATGTAATCCAAATCGAATTTTCTTTCAATCAAAAAAAATTAAGACTATGTTAAATGATCAAGCAAAAGAAAAAAAAAAGAAGTTCAAATTACTTAAAAAAAAACTGTGGCACTTCACTAAAAAAAAAGAAATAACTGCTGCTGATGCTGCTGTAAATGCTGGGGATGCGCTGTAAGCGCAGTTAATTTTGCTGGGTGTTCAGCGGTGTACCGCAACTGTGCGCTTTGGACCCGTTAGCGATTTTGTTTGGAGACCGTTGGCTGGCTATCTGTTGGCGTGTCGCAGTCCAACGGCAGAATTTCCGTTTTACGGCCCCACAGATATTTCGCTGGCACTGCTTAGGTCAGGCTTAACCGCGACCCGAGTCACCCTTTGCGTAGCTGAATTACCCAACACAAATGGGAGAGATTTCAAATCAACCAAAAAGCTATATGTTAATTTTGCCTCCCCTCTACACCAGAGAGCTCTGGTGAGTTTTGGATACCTTTTGCTTCCAGTTAATATGGTCACCCGCACTATGAGGAATTATAATTTTAATTGTGCTCGTAAAAAAAATCGAATTGTTCTAACTCACCCACTAATTAATATAATAAACGATTGACAAGACAAAACAGACGTAGATATGGTAATAAATTATTTTATGTTATTGATAATGATTAATTTAACTTCTATTGTATTCAGATTTTCCCTAATTTATTGTACAGGCAAATTTTATATCACTTCCATTGTTGTTGGTCCTCTAAACGCGCATTAAAAAAGCAGTTGAGCGTTCAAGCTCCAATGTAAGAGTTTGTTTACGTTTTTTTTGTTTTTATTTCTCCCTCCGGTAGATATTTCAGATAGTTGAAAAGAAAATGATTTTAATTTCCTTATTTCTGATTCCCCATAGGTATGGCTCCGTAACAGTTCCATTAATTAATATTTCGGTAAAGAGTTTGAATTATATTGAATACATAGGAAGATTCGATTCCTAAACTATCAATGTATTCCAAAATTTGTTGAACAATACATGTTTTTGAAAATACTTTACTTACTTACTTAAGGTGGCGCTACAGTCCGGGGTGGACCTGGGCCTCAACCAACACGCCTCTCCAGTTAGCACGATCTTTGGCTAACTGCCTCCAGTTGCGCACTCCAAGTTGGTTGAGGTCCCCTTCCACTTGCGCGCGCCACCTAAGGCGAGGTCTTCCTCTACTGCGTTGTCCCTCCGGGTTGGAATCGAAGACTCTTCGGGCCGGAGCGTTGGTGTCCATTCGCTCTATATGTCCTAGCCATCTTAGACGACTAATGCGTACTTTTCTGACCAGGTCGATGTCGCTGTACAGCTCGTAGAGTTCGCTGTTAAATCTTCTCCTCCAAAGCCCGTCAACGCAAACGGGACCAAAAATCACTCGAAGAATTTTGCGTTCGAAGCGACTAAGAAGATCCTCATCCGTCTTTGCTAGGGTCCATGCTTCTGCGCCATAGAGCAGGACAGGGATGATGAGGGTCTTATATAGAATCTCCTTAGTGCTTCTTGACAAGGCCTTACTAATCAATTGCCGTCTTAGGCCAAAGAAACAGCGGTTGGCAAGTGTGATTCTTCGCTTGATTTCTGTTGTGATGTCATTGTCAGAGTTTATAGCGGAGCCGAGGTAGACAAAGTCCCTTACTACCTCAAAGTTATAGCTGTCTATCGTGACGTTCTGTCCGATTCGTCGGTGTTGTGTGTCCCTTCTTGTTGACAGCATATATTTTGTTTTAACCTCATTCACCACTAAACCCATTTTTGCCGCTTCTGTACTAATACTTGCAAACGCACCAGTGACAGCTCGCTGTGTTCTGCCAACAATGTCAATGTCATCAGCGTATGCAAGCAGTTGCACAGACTTTTGGAAAATTGTGCCTCTGGTGTTGGCTTGTGAGTTTCGCACAATTTTCTCAAGAATGATGTTGAAGAAGTCACATGACAGCGCGTCACCTTGTCTAAATCCTTTTTTGACATCAAAGGTCTCGGTGAGATTGTTTCCGACCTTTACGGAGCAGCGAGCGTTCTCCATCGTCATTCTGCACAATCTGACAAGTTTGGCAGGGATGCCAAAACTAGACATGGCTCTGTATAGCTCGTCTCTATAAATGCTGTCATATGCGGCCTTAAAATCGATAAAAAGATGGTGAGTATCGATCTGGACTTCTTGGGTTTTCTCCAGGATCTGCCGTAGTGTGAATATTTGGTCGGTCGTGGACTTGCCGGGCCTAAAACCGCACTGATAGGGACCTATCAGATCGTTGACGAATGGTTTCAGGCGTTCACACAGTACAGCAGACATGATCTTATACGCAGTGTTCAGGAGACTGATGCCTCTATAGTTGGCGCAGTTTAGAGAGTCTCCTTTCTTGTGGATCGGGCAAACGATACTGAGGTTCCATTCATCAGGCATACTTTCGTCTGACCAGATCTTGGAGACGAGTTGGTGTATGCTCTCTACCAGGTCATCTCCCGCTGCCTTAAACAGCTCGGCAGTTAAGCCGTCCGGTCCAGCAGCCTTGTTGAATTTAAGCTTAGATATTGCTATCCTCACTTCATTTTGGTCAGGTGGACGGTAATCTTGGCTTTCACCGTCCAGGTTGAATGGTTCGTTCTGCCTGACAGCGGAATTTGTGTCATCTTCGCCGTTTAGCAATCTGCAGAAATGGTTTTTCCATGTCCTCAGCACCGACTGTGACTCTACTACCAGGTTTCCTTGTTCGTCTCTACAGGTCTCCGTTCGGGTCTTGTTGGCATGACACGTTCTTTTTACCTTTTGGTAAAACTTCCGAACATTGTTCCTGGAGTAACACCTCTCTATATCCTCGATCGCACGCTTCTCATGCTCTCTCTTTTTTCTCCGGAGAAGCCGATGTTCTTCCCTCCTTTTTTGCTCGTAGAGCTGACGAGCTGCTCTCGTCCTTCTATGCAGCGACGCTTCGTAGGCACTTTGTTTTGCTGCATGTGCTTGCCGGCACTCTTCGTCAAACCAGGGGTTTCGGGGGGGTGGGCTGGTGAAACCGAGCACATCAGTTGCGGCATTTTTGATGGCTTCTTGGCATCGGCGCCACTGGTCTTCGGCACTTGATGCCGGCAGCATAGGACTTCTTGAGAGGTTGAGGGATACGCGATCGGCAAAGGTTTTTGAAAATAGTGTTTCAAAAAGATCTTTTATGGGAATAATCTTTGTGAGATATTCACATTCCGATGTCTTTATCTGGTTTTGCTGCGAATACTTTTGATTTTGTTCAACTGCTAACTTGTATGTTTATTCTTTGAAATATTTAAAGCTTTTAATTGCTTCAGCAATTCACTCCTTGTGATATCAGGAGTCGTTAATTATTCAAAAACCTCTCGAGTTTTTTTTGAAAAGAATCATCATTTGAAATATGACTCAAAGCTATATTTATATGCGTATCGTAAAAATTAATCAAATTCGTAAATATCTTCAACATTAATGTTCTTGGCATTTTATCATTTCTGATATACATTAAAGTATAATTTGCAATAAACTTTTAGATACATCGTAAAAACTGCTACTTGTATCTGAAAGCGATAACTTCATAACTGGAGAACTGGAGTCTCACAAATATCAGTTTCGTTTGATACAAGTGCCGTTTTATTTTCGGGCTTGTGACCCCTCTCTATAAGTTGTTGCAAATCAATGGCCACTCAAACTAAACCAAAATAGAACTACATGGCCGACCTTTGTTGCACTACGTAGCCAAGTCACTTATCTATGGCTGCGTTCAGAAGTCTGGGGTAAGGAAGGAGACGATGCCAAGGCGAGTTACTTTTAATGCGAGTAACAACATCCAACGCGAAGACTGGCTTGATGATGGTCTTTGTGACGTGCCTGGGTCAAGCTCCCACGCCCTCCGGCGAGCTTAGAGAGCGGGTGCAAGCATGCCAGCAAGGCGTTGTTACCGATGCCTTTTAAATGGCATCCACACCGTGAAGCCCGCTTGAAAGATAGCGTGGCTTGTGTTTTTTTTTGAGCCTCTCCACTTTGTTTGATTTTTTTTATTTTTAAAGTTTATTTTGTAGGTTTGGAATCATCGTAGACTCGGTATCGCGTTGCGATGAGGAGGTTGATACCAAACCACGAAACAATAATGTGTTCTAAAGTGCCTGAGTCATGTGGGAATCTGTAAAGCAGGTTCACACATGCCCGGGCATACACAAACGCATCCATTTATTAATTGTAGAGAGACCAGGGGATATCAGTAGATTGTCTTCTGTGTTATCCTCTAAACAAATCAATTTTTATTATTTTTTTTTTCCTTTTCAGAGCCACAACAGTCATCTTATTTGATCGTTTGTGTCCTGAAATAGTAAAAGAATCGTTTTTAGAGTAAATTAAGTAAAGTAGCTTCAAAAATTTTACCTCAAAACTAGAATATTTAAATTTTTCCTTTATTTTTCGGCTCAGAACTACGGCATCGTCTCTTTTCTCCAGTAGTATCCCTTCTCAGCCATGATCCTCATCCTCAACCAACTAATGTTTTAGATTGTCCACAGATTGTTGGGAAAACTTTGTTTGGTACAATGTTTCTTTTAACCTATTAATTTCTTATTATTGTTTCGATTTCTTTGTATCTGTATGTATATATACTAAGCCTTACTCTATTTAGGATTAGTTTTATTTTATTAAATTTTATTCAGTTCCTTTTTAAAGTATATTCTTGAGTGGTTGAACCATAAGTTTCATTTTATCCAAATTTCGTGTGTTTTTCGAATAAACTTTGAAAAGCTTAAGCCGGTTGGCTAATATGAACAACCAAAATCGTTAAGACAATTCTACTATCAACAACGAGTTCACAGCAGATAGAGTACATACGACATCAGATTTCGATAGATTTCAAACGCGTTACAATAGGAATATTAGCCGATTAACGTTCGATAACTCAATAGATTTTTCGGAAGAGTCATCTCCAAACATGTCGCAAGAGCAAAATATAAACGAGCAGCCTGTTGTAGGTTCGTCTAATGCTCCAAATCCTATAAGCGATGATTTAACGGACAGAATTGAACGCAATCTCGACATAAGCCAGGTTGGATTTTTTCAACAAATGGATTTGTTTATGAATAGGGTCATAGATAGGTTGCATAATATTTCTAGACCTACCAATCCGTTTGAAGTTGGTATCGCTCAGCAGAGTCTACCACAACCGACAAGCGTTACACATCCCATTCCAAACGCCAGGCGTTCTATTTCTCAAGTTGCTTCAAAAATGCACAAGGCAGCTCTAATTTCAGCTCGTCCGAAATGTGCAGGTTAGATAGGTGGAATGTTAAATTTGATGGATCGGAAAATATCTCTGATTTTTTGTTTAAAGTCAACCGTCTGCAGGCTTCGTCCTCGTACAGCGACGAACAAATTACCGCCAACTTCCTTACTCTTCTTTTCGGAAAAGCGAATAAGTGGTCTTGGGCGTTGCTACGCAAGAACCCAGCGGCGAACTTTGCAGACATTAAGACTGCGATGAAAAGGGAGTTTGGTCGTCTGGAGAGTGACGTTGACATTTTCATGAGATTGCTTACCAGGAAGCAACAGTAGAAGGAATCGTTTGAAGAATTTTATGGATCGATAATAGATCTTAACGATCGCCTCAACGATCCCTTCGATACAAAGAAGCTGACTAATGTCATAAGAAGCAACGCCAAGGACAAAATAGACGAAGTGCTGTTAGCGGCCGACATCAAAAGTTTAGAGCAGCTTCGAAATAAAGCTAGGGAAACGGAGCGGTTCCTTGCAAAACGATCTTCTTTTCAAAGAGCGATCCATGAGATTAGTGTAGAAGAAGAGACAGAAACATCAGATCCGAACTTAGATGAAGTCGCTGCCTTAACATCTGGTAATAGGAGAGTAAGCTTTTCTGCTCTTAACTGTTGGAATTGTGATCGGTCCGGTCACACTTTCTACCAATGTCCGTCTCACGTCCGAAATCTGTTTTGTTTTCTATGTGGAAAAAAGGTGTGGCAACTCCGGAATGTACGGAGTATCCGGGAAACTACCGCAGGAGCTAAAGAAGAAGCGGGGAGAGTACTGAGCCCTCTTCTAAAAATACGCAAATTCAAATTTTAAAACGAAAATTAGAAGTAGATTCTGATTCAGATAGTCACCCTATTAGCACTTTTGCTCTTAAATCTCTGCACGAACGCAAACTAAACTATTATAAGGTTCGTTCTCAGATAATGGGAACTAGTAAGGGTTCAGCAAGCAGACACATTCTGAAATGCAGGCATCGGTTCCAGAATCGACAAAAAATTCGCTAAATGATTGTGGAGACTCATTTCTTCAGACACAGACGGTCGGATGTATGCCAACGTTCAGCTGACTGGTGAGCAAGTTTTTGGCTTACTAGACAGCGGAGCATCCATCTCTGTGCTAGGTAGTGGGTGTTGGGAGTTGGTGGAGCCTAACAATAACCATGTGCGAACAGCTGACGGTAGAGCGCATGAGATTGTGGGGTTTTTCGAAGTTCAAACAACGCTGAATGGCGCCACTAAACCCATTTTGTTCTACTTAATCCCCAACTTAACTCAGAAGGTTTACCTGGGAATGAATTTCTGGAGAGAATTCCATTTAGGCCCACATGTCAACGAAATCCAGACCGATGTCATGCTAAATGAAAAAAGTGCTACTTTTAAAGAAAGAGCTGATCTGATAGTACCTACCCCCGAGCAAAACCTTCGCTTAAATGCCACGAAAAAGTTTTTTCCGAACTTTGTTGAGGTAGGTCTTGGTAGAACGAGTCTCGAAACTCACATTATTGATGTTGGCAACGCAATTCCAATCAAATCACGGAAGTCTTCAAGGAGTTGGACCGCATGTTAGAGCTTGGCGTGATCGAAGAGAGTAACTCTCCTTGGTGTTCCCCTACGGTGCTCGTCAGGTGGCCTGGTAAAGTCCGGTTTTGTTTGGACTTTCGAAAAGTGAACGCTGTGACCGTAAAAGACGCGTATCCGCTGCCACATATCGACGGTCTTCTAAGTAGACTACAGGACACATTTTTCATTTCGGGACTTGATCTCAAAGATGCATTTTGGCCAATTCCGCTTGATAAAGAGTCCAAAAGCAAAACTGCATTTGCAGTACCCGGTCGGCCACTCTACTAATTTACGGTTATGCCTTTCGGGTTATGCAAAGCCGCACGGAGGATTTGTCGTCTGATGGACCGTGTAATTCCATCACGTCTACGAGGACATGTGTTTGTTTACTTAGATGACTTGTTGATATGTACAGCGGACTTCGACTCCCACATCCGTGTACTGAACGAGGTGGCTGGCTGCTTACGTAGGGCGAACCTCACCATTAATCTCGAAAAAAGCTAGTTCTGCATGCGGGAAATTAAGTATCTCGGTTACATTGTCGGTCTGTCATCAACTGTCTGAAGAAGAAAAAAGGTTTCGAAATTACACCTGAAGCTGTAGAAGCATTCGAGAAATTAAAATTGGCTCTTACGTCTGCTCCTGTTCTAACACAGCCAGACTTCAATAAGCAATTTACTATTCAGCGATGCGTCCTCAGAGGGCGTAGGTGGTGTTCTCTTCCAACTTGATGAAACTCGAGACTCCGATAGCTTTTATGTCCAAAAAGCTCAACAAGGCACAAAAGAACTACACCGTCACGGAGTTGTCCTGCCGCTGTCCTGAGTGTGCGAAAGTTCAGATCGCCTTTCCGAATACTAACAGATCACTCTAGTCTAAAGTGGCTGATGTCGCAAAAAGAATTAAGCGGAAGACTTGCGAGGTGGAGTTTAGAACTCCAACGATTCGATTTTGTTATCGAACATCGGAAGGGATCTCTCAACATAGTACCTGATGTCGGGAAAATTTGTTAACAAAAGAATTAGGTTGCAGGACTGGTGAGGTTGGTGACGAGGATTCGCTACGGCGTCTTTGGATGCCAGAAGCACTTACACAGATTTTCGTAGCAATGGCTCATAACACCAAGTTGTCCTGCCATAGTGGCTTCGCCAAAACGTAGATATAGTCGCATTCGCGAAAAATATTATTGGCCCAGAATGGTAAAGGACATAAAAAAATTTGTGAGTCACGGCGATATGTGTAAGTCCGTAAGGGCACCAAATACGATTCTCCGTCCACCAATCAGTAAGCAGATTGTGTCCGAAAGACCGATGCAACGCCTTTACATCGACCTCTTAGGACCATATCCGCCAACTAACGGATCCATTTTTATTGCTGTGGATCATTTTACGAAATTTCTGTTTCTGAAAGCTCTACCTAAAGCTACTTCTGCACGGATAGTGCAATATTTGGAGAGCGAAGTTTTTCATGCCTTTGGTAAACCCGAAGTCATTCATTCCGACAATGGAAAACAATTCATTTCGAATGAATTTCAAAAATTCTTCTATTCCCCGCAAGCCAACATATCGGAAAGGGTCAACCGCAGTGTCTTGAACAAGCTGCGAGTATTTATGACTGAGCAACAAAATGACTGGGATTCACATTTATCGAGTATAGCTTGTGCGCTGCGCTCTGACACGCAAGAATCCATTGGATGTCAACCGTATTATGCTCTTTTTGGTCAAAACATGATCACCCATGCTTCAGCTTATAATGTACTTCGCAACTTAGAGGCACAGTCAGATCCTGAGATGTTGGTCGTATCTAACGAGGCGAAAACCACACTGACCCGACGAAGAATATCTGAAGGGTTACTGAAGGCACACGAGAAATCGAAAAACATTTATAACTCACGGTCTCGTCCAGTGTCGTTTAGAGTTAGCCAGGAAGTATGCCATCGAAACTTTGCCCACAGTAACTTCGTTCAAGGTCATAACTCAAAACTAATGCCAAAGTTCACCTGGAAACACGTTAGTGGCAAATCCATTGGCATTTTCCATGCCAAAGATATCCGTCAGTGAACATGAAAAGAAACACAAAACCCCAGAGAATCACGTCCAATAACAATAAAATACCAAATGCACTTATCTGATTTTAATTGCCCGGCTTTTTATCGGGGTTCGCGACCCACGTCAGACACTGCATCCACAAAATTTAGGCAATCGATCTTCACATTGGGATAGGTTATTTATAAAACAAAACACGCGTGGGTTCGTATTTTTGCAATTCTTCGATAAATTATATCACAGAACAGCAAAAGCCCTGTGTTGCAAATCAATGGCCACTCAAACTAATCCAAAATAAAACTACATGGCCGACTTTGTTGCACTACGTTGCCAAGTCACTTATCTATGGCTGCGTTCAGAAGTCTGGGGTAAGGAAGGAGACGATGCCAAGGCGAGTTACTTTTAAGGCGAGTACGACAGCCAAGGGAGGGTGGGTGAAGAAACAATTTCTCGCATGCGTAACAACATCCAACGCGAAGACTGGCATGATGATGGTTTTTGTGACGTGTCTGGGTCAAGCTCCCACGCCCTCCGGCGAGCTTAGAGAGCGGGTGCAAGCATGCCAGCAAGGACCCAAGACAAGGCAAGCAGCACGTTACAAAGTTTAATATGTTTATGAAAATTGTTATATGTTCTGTACAATCATTTTGAGAACAAGCAAACCTTTTCATATTTTGATGAAAATCTGTAAAATGTAAGCTATATGATTGCACTGATGTACAAGAGCAACCACAAAGATAACATTCAAAATCAATAGCGTGTATATTAATATTCGTACAATTATAAAAAAAAATTAACTAGGTACATGCAACAATAAAAACTTACGGATGAATATATAAAGCAACATTTTATACTGCATACATTTGACTCTTCAAATTGTTGAGGTTGAGGCAACTGCAATACCGAAGACAAAAATTTGCATAAGCATCCATACGTTAGTACTTTCCAAGGGGTACTCCAAATTGACAGCGTAATACAAATGAAAGCAGACCTTGTTGCTTATTTAAAGCTTTGCTTCAAAAACATCTGCTTCTTGCAATAGCCGTCTTTCTTTTTTAGTTCAGAGCAGAACCTGAACTGTTATAAAAAAAGTTCGCGGTTCTTTTTTAGCTCTGACACATCAGAGCTCAAATTTGTGTTTCTTTTTTCGTTCAGAGCATGATCAGAGCGCGCTCTGTGAGCTCAGAATAAATTGACTGAGCAAGCTGAGGAAAATGCTGATAACACATGTACAAGCATGCTTCAAGTCACATTTGACAGAAAAAAAAAAAAACAGGAAAAACAAAAAAATCACCAGAACGCCTAATATCTGTAAATGGAAACATAAAATAAACATCGAATTTAGGTGTTGAAAAAATATTTGTCAATCTTATTTTGAAGTACGCGGCATTCTTTTTGGCATTTAATTTTTTGGCAGCGGTATTGCCATGCACACAATTCAAAAAAATGAAAAAAAAAAAAAAACGGGGCAAAAATACAATTGCATGATTAAATTTTTCACATACATATAAATTATTATATGAGTAGAAGTTTTATTCTTTTTATGATATTATCTAATAGTTCCTTCTGTAGGTCAGCTAATGTTACTTATCTTGTAAAAAAAAATAAGAAAAAGAAAAAAATATCACAAAGCCAAATAATTTTTTTTTTTTAAATTGTCGCATTTGGGGCACAGAAAACCCGCACGCTTACATTGAAAAGCCGATATACCCAAAACGAGTCACTGTTTGGTGCGGAATTTGGTCCAGAGGCATAATTGGCCATTTTTCTTCGAAAATGAGCAAGGAGTGGCCGTTACAGTCAATGGCGATCGTTATCGGGCCATGTTGAACGAATTTTTGCTCACAAAAATTGAAGAGGAGGATATTGGCAACATTTGGTTTCAACAGGACGGCGCTACGTGCCACACAGCCGAAGCTACACTCGATATTTTACGCCCTGTTTTTGAAGATCGCATTATCAGCCGCAGAGCTGATGTCGTCTGGCCACCTCGGAGCTGCGATTTGACACCGTTGGGGGGTGCCGTAAAAGATAAGTGTTACGCCGACAAGCCAGAGACAATTGTTATTTGTTATTTGGCGGACCCTTTATACAGTCCACTACGGATATAGGAAATGCTCATATAAGAACACTTCGCTTATATGAAACGAATGTGGAAACACTATAAAGTTTGTTTCTTGTACATGTATTCGCATATAAGAACACCACGTATATAAGAAACAATTTTTGGGTATTTTAGAGGTTTCTTATATCCGTCGTGGACTGTATTTACATTCATAATTTTGCAAATGTATTTTAAAATCGACTTTCGTGGGCATCTTGGAAACCAAACAGTTATTATGCATGATATCTACTTGATCATTAAAAAAAGTATAACATTTATAAAATCTAAAACTAGATCTATATATCTACTTATTTCGTTCACAAATTAATTCCTTGGACTACCTGTGATCATTTTTGTTCCATTTTATGAATGTATATTTAATAGTTTATTTAGATGGGTACCAATCTTAAAAAATGTTTTAAAAATAACTTGAATAATAAAACCATGTATGTATCCCTCTATTCAATATTTTCCTGCTCCCAAGCAATTTTTTTTATCCTCATAATTCAATGTAAATCTAGTATGCTACTGCAAATGTTTGCAATTTACTTGTGCTTTTGAAACTGGACTGGAGAGAGTGGTATGGGAGGGATTTCTTCCGCCAAGGAGAAAGAAGAGTACAAGGCCCTCTAAAATGATTCCGAAAGGAATTATACTGTGAGGGAACTCTTATATAGTTCACTTTTCAAAACTTTACTTTCACTTTAATAAAAAATATTTCAACCTTTCCTTATAAAACAAAGAACACGTCATTACACTGCCACTGTACGTAACTGATAATAATAGAACCATCGAACTTCACTGCTAAACCAATGCAGCGGCAGCAATACTAAACAGAGCTATGATACCCGCCTTACAGTTCCTGCATCCAAACAATTGGCTGTCGTAATGAAAAGCCGGGTGTTGTGTCTGCTATGACTTTTGAGTCAGAGCAACCGTAGCTCAAGCAGGGTTGCTATGAACAACACAGAGATATCGTAGCCGCGCGGTAATTGCAGTATTCAAAAGATTACCTGTCGCAGCTAAAATTTTCTCTGATCTCTGGTAATGCTGGGTTCGCCACTCTGTTGATCAGTGATGCCAGATTACTAGATATATCTTCTTTTTTTCTTTTTTTTCAAGATTTCTATTAAAAGGGTGTGGCAAAACACCCCAACGATTGTCACACCATAATTGTGTAGCAACCCAAACGTTGTTACGTATAAGTTCCATGCTGACAAGGAATGATAAGGAACAGCTGTTGTGTTCCAAAAAGAATTTTTTTTTATCGGAGCCCGTTTTGTCCTTTAACATGTGTAGATGAAGAAGAATATGGTCCCTCGAGTAGAACATGTCAATGTTCCCCTTGGAGCTAGCCCACCCCTGCACTATTTCATCCTACGCCCAAAATAATGCATCCTTGGCTTCCGAGGTCGACCCAGACAACGATGCATACAACGAATATGAATCCGAGAAAACAGCCACAATTTATGTAAAATAGATTTAAGAAAACAAACATTGTATACCGTTGGGCCCCTATTGTCGAGCCAACGCATTTAAATATTTACTATTCACCACCATTTGTTACCTAGCCTTGAGTCAAATTCTATATACAAAATGTTTAATAAAAGCAAATGTAAATGTAAATGCAATGTAATGAATCAGAGCCTAAACTCTTGATTCACTAAAATGCATTTATTTTTTTGTAACATTAGAATAGAATCACCTTGATTTTTTTAGTTAAAATGAAAACGATCTATTTTTTCACACCACAATTTGTGACAACACCCGAAAACACTGTTGAATGGGTGGAGGCACCACGATCCCTTTTTATAAATCGGCCCGGCGATGGAGCAATGGAGAAGCAGCAGAGGGCGTGGGCGGACGGCCAAGCAAAATCAAGCACTCACAAATATAACCCACGCTGAATAGAGCCTGACAAGAGATAACATCACAAAATATGATCATCGAAACAGGATCAACACAAAAGAGGAAAGCAACCATAACAGCGAAAAAAAATAGAGATCACCCGAAGAATGACTATATTCTGCACGAAAGCCCACAGAAATATTTAGATTAGACTAATCGTAAGAAAAGAAAAGGTCGGTGTTTATTGATGTCCACCTCCACCCTTCTTTTCTTGTTCATTTTATTTTGTTATTTTATCTTAGATTTTTCTTTTACTATTCGTGTTGACAAATGGCGTGATGCAATTCATCCACGAATTATTTGTTTACATTTGATCAGCTTAGGCTGACATGATACATAAAAAGAAGGCTAACTTTGATAAAAAGAGCAGAGAGTTCAAAATCGGCTGGCTAATCCCAATGTACTGGAAGGATCTTCCCAAGGCGAATTCCAGTACATAGAGAGAGGAATGATTGGAAAGTGTGAGAGGACTAGTGGGTTACGGCAGCGCATTGGTGTCGCACTAAATTGACCGTGTAGCTCTCAAGTATGTTTGAATGTGGTGGTTAAGGGCCCTGGGAGGCATTGCTGAATACCAGCTTACACCAGCAAATGTATGAGAGTGTGTGTGTGGGAAAGCCAAGCGACTTCGAACTGCGAACCAAACCAAAGCCCTGGAGTCAAGTTTGTTTTCGGAGTTTTTGGAAAGTGTAAAGAATCTTGATCTTGTCGTTGCAGAAGGGTACTTTTATTTTTTCGTTGAAAAGAAAATTAATTCGTGGTAGAACATAAGGATAGCTTAATATTAAAGTAGTGATTGTGATTTGTGGCGAAGACAGGAAGGAAAGAAGAAAAACGCACAAAAGGTGGGAAAGGTATCAGAAGAATACCGAAGACAAGAAAGGCCAAGGAATCCAACAGATGTTAAGGAAAAAAAGATAAGTTAAAAGTTAGTTAGGAATTTGGAAAAAAAGATTTCTGTAGGCTTTCGTTCCAGTAAATTCCCGAAAAGGTGGGACACGCGACCCATAAATATATACCGTTTCAGTCTTCTCAAGACAACGCGATAGCGGACTACTTCAACGGTCCCCAAATTATTCTATAATATTTAAAATTGCATTCCAGATATTTCAATGCAAGATGTACCGGAAATAAATGGCCTGGCTGTGGGTGTCTAGGCTCCAACGGATAGATATCGTTCACCTTCAGTTGCCTGAGCACCAAAGTCGAACGTTAGCCTCCAAAACAGGAGAGCTCTAGAAGAGTTGATGTAGGGTCGACAAAGGCCTTCCGTTTCAAGCCAGGCGCCACCGTTATGACCTAAGTTCACAGGAAGCCTTAAGTCAGTCCGGGCAGCGAAGTCAGCCCAAACGCTGCTACGTATAAATTCCATGCTGATAAGGAACAAACAAAATTTTTATTGGAGCCCGTTTTGTCCTTTAAATGTGTTCCCCTTGGAGCTAGCCCACCCCTGCACTATTTCATCCTACGCCTAAAATAATGCATCCTTGGCTTCCGCATGCTCGATATGAATGGTCTCTCGTACGAAACTAACGCACTAGTTTACCCAACGATGACCTCAGACGCGCATCACACCCACCTAAAATTAACTTTATTCAAGTACACTCATCCTGTTCCGCTTACCCAGCATAAAATTCTTCCCGATGAATTTTCTGGATACTCATATAATCATATTCAGCAGTTTCATGCTTTTATTCAAGGCTAATACCAATCGATATTAATTCAATTAATCCGAGAATTCAACTAAAATCGTATTATTATAAGGGAAAACAAAAATAAGTATACAAACATCAATCACTGATGAAAACAGAGCCTAAACTCAATTCCTATTGTGTAAACATAATTATGCATGTCTCATACTATAAATTTCTCTTTAGTAGTATTCAATTATATGTCCGTAGCATTAAAAGAATTAAAGTAAACGAAAATAATCCAACTATTGCTAGTTGTGATCGCGACAGATGAGCGATTTCACACTAATGTGTTGCACTTAGCCTATTGGAGCAAAAAAAAAAAAAAAATATTTTGGACCGAGTGGCTGCCGAGAATAATGTTTATGCAATGGTAATTCGTGTGGCCAACTAAAAAAAAAACTAAGCAGAGCTCTCTCTTAAGGAGGAAAACTGCAAAACAAAAATTGCAATCAGCGAAGTGATAACAATGACTCTCTTTAAGTTCTCTAGTTTTCTCATAATTTAGTCCACTCAAGCAAAATACATAATTATAAAATAAACAATGCGTTTAGACCACTTACCTACCGATCTCTTTTCTACATAAGATGATGTCGACGATGTCCAGGGGTGAGGAACATGGTGCGCACATCATGGCCAGCCAGTGTGAAATGTTGTTGATTTTGTTCCGTTTTTTACTTTTCGGAGGTCGACGTTATTCTAAAGTAAAAAAGTTATGTATATCTATTTGAGCGGAACTTTACGAATACAAGTTATATAAACAATAAAATGTTGATACGAATTTCTACACGACCAAATTTTCGCAAGTAGTGTTTGGATGCTCGGCTAAAAGTAGCTAGAATATGTTTAATGTTGTTTTCTTTCTTCCGAACATCGAAAAGGGCAGCTAAGGGTGCTATTAACGTCCTAGGGTTCTTAGACTGGGGCCGGCATAGGTGTCTTCGGACACGATGATTGCCTCGTACGTCCACGAGTATCGGGAGGTGGTAAGGGCCTTGATTTGCGTAGCCTTATCCCTCTCGCGAACTTCTAACAAACATCCGAGAGTATAACTGTCTTAAGAGCTTCTCAATTAGCCGTTTGGAATCGACATAAAACTGTAGATCCCTTCCATTCGTTCCAAAAAAATATATGAAACTCACACAAAAACGAATGGTTGTGAGAAGCTAGGCCTCGGGTCCCTACGGACCTGTTGCGCCAACTGTTATTATTATTATCCCCGGGGCGTGCTGCTGACTCCCATAGGAGAATAACTTTTTCCCACCTGTTCCGAAGACTTTCATTTACTGCCACCAATTATTTTTGTTAACTTATTTGCCTGGTGTCTGGCGTAAGCACTTTCACTTTTCAATTTTTTTTTTGTTTTCTTCTTTCCTTTTTAATGTTCACTGTCCGTGACTTTTTTTTCGGGGACTGTGCGTCCAACCTGCAACTACGATACGCGTAATAACTCAACTCTCACTCTCGTAAAAAATCCTTTTTGTACCTTCTTTCTGCACAATTGCTTGTCAGTCGCTTAAAAATCTCGGTATTCTCCTATTTTGAAATAGCTGTCTATCGAGGGCGATATCTCCGTTTTTTCTCCAGTATATAATTTAGATCTTCTTTCTTCTTTCTCCTTTTTTCTCGTATAATCGGCCTATATATGACTCCATAATTTATATATGCACAGGAACCATTCACCCACTCCAATTTCTCACAACATAATATGGGAGAATATTATGTGTCATTATGCTAAACATCGCCTAGTGCATATCGCCATTTTTCGTATGTACAAACCAGGGATTCGAAACGGTATTCTATCCCAACTAGCTTCGTAAAATTTTTTCATTCTTTCTAACCAAAAGAGAAAATCATCGTCGATTTAAATATTCAATTAAATTTTAAAATTAGGTTAGGCTGTGTAGTGTTTTGACCATCATCACATAATCTACCAAGTTCTCGTAGAGGAAACCTAATTTAACCTTTTTTTCAACTGAACTCCCAATTCATTATAAATTAAAGAAATTTAGAAATAGAAATATTAATTAATATTGACTTAATTTGTGCCAGCAGTTGCGGTTACACAAATAATATGAATAAATTTTATTAATATAAGTTAAATTTTAAGAAAAAAAAATGATGAATTGTGTATGTTCCAATTTTCGGAACACACAAATTATATGAGATAGACAAATGTGAGCAAATAAGCATAAATTAATGTGTGCATCGATCAGACGATTTGTGTTCATACATTAATTCGATTTGAATATGCTACTCACAAATCGTTTATGTATCCCTTTTGCTATCAAATTTGGGGTTCAGACGGTTTGTGTACACTATACATAAATTTACTCACAAAATTTTACGTATACACAAACCGTCTGATAGTAGCTTAAGTTTCTTAAACAAAAACCTCCAAAACTGTAACTCATAATAATTCGACTGCATCAATTTTCTATTCTACTCACTCTCTCTCTACAACTCGCTCAAAAATTGGCTCTTTTTTGCTCGGTTAAAAAAAAATGGGTTAAAATTAACCAAGTCTCTGTTGAAAAACACCGAGTATTCGTTGTTAAATACTACCGATATAAATAGGTGAAATGCATACTTTTAAAAATAACACACTTTATCAGTTGTTGATAACCAAGTTTCTAGATAAATATCAACCAGTTGGTTAAATTCAACAGAGTTAGTTTGTTAATTACAACCAAGAAAAATTGTAAAAGGTTATTTTTAACAGTTTCGTTAAACAAGTTGACTCGGTTATTTTTAATCCACCTGTTGCGTTAAATTTTACCGCAACAAGGTCTACTCTCAAATCTTCTCCCTTCTTTCTTGGGTTCGGTACTCGAGGTCCTGGGATGTGGACGGGCATCCTAGGCTCCTATCAGCCTGCGGACCACCTCCTTGGAGCCTTAAGGGTACAACCGAAAAGGTATTCCATAGTAACAGGCCGGTCACACGCCATCAGACGGGCGGTCTGAGTGGCTGAGGATCAAGTTCCGGTTGAGCAGCCCTTTGGACGGAAGGGAGACTCGACACCGTCGATTAAAAGCGACGATGGGTCGGATGGTACCGACAGGAGGTCGGCAGAGACGAAAGAGTGGGGGGAGGACGATCCCCTTAGCCAGCACTCCGCCGAGGGATATCAGACAAATAAGATTGTCTATTCAAAGGGTGTGGCGGACAGTTAACAGAAAGCACCCCAACGACTGTCACACAAAACGAGTGAAAACACTCAAAACACTAAGGTCGATGGGGGGAGGGACGACGATCCCTTTTGACAAATTACCCAGTCGCGGGAGCAACGAAGGAGCAGCAGAGGAGTGTAGGCGGACGTCCAATTAAAAGACACTCTTCGATAGATCTACCACTATCACGGTAGAGAGTCTGGCTCGATGGGCATAGGGAAGACGATCCCTAAGTTCATGCCCCGACGATGTAGCAACGGAAGAGCAACAGAGAGTGTGGGCGGACGGCCACGTATTATACGCACTCCCACTATAGAACCCGCACGGAAAGTGCGTGACAAAACAATTACGAGCACCACATATAAACAAAAGAACATAACGAGAAACATCGTATCGAAAACGAACACAAACAAATCAAGGCGACATCAACTCTAAACATGATATTGCTGCAATGCAAATAAAGGCCGAGAGCCCACCCTAAATTCTAAATTGTAGGAATGGCCTGCTATCTGCAAGTCTTATCCCCCAAATCTGCGCGAAAGTCCACCGAGATAGATTAAATAACTCGCGAAAAATAGGTAAACAAACAATACCTGTTGGATTCCTTGTAAGCGATGGGGAGTAATTGGGTGTTTCCCACGTTGAGGGAAGGGTGTAATGTCCGATGTCCGGTTGAGGAAATTTTGCGTCCACCATCATCCATTTTTCTTGTCTTTTTTTGCTTTTAAATGACTGTTTTAATTCGTGGGGAAAAATAACGGGTGCATATTCCTCCACGAATTTTTTGATTTCTATGACAGATTTCGCACTTAAGTGACCGTTGAGCTCGCTAATGTGTATGAATGTGGTGGTTAATGGTCGTGGGAGGCATTGCTGAATACCAACTTAAAGATCCGGCCGTTAGAGCCTAACACCAGCGAAAAACCTGGAAGCCACTTCTTGGCTGACCAGCTTGAGTACAAGTTAAGTTTAGAGTTTTTTTGATTTTACGTTGCGAGATAGGCAACATTTTTTTTAAGAGTAAACCGTGGAGGTTTTATTAAATTAAAGAGTAGAGTAGAGTAGTGGAGTGAGTTCCTGTATGGAGGAAAAAGGATCCTGGAAAGACGGGATAAACGGACAGAGGATTTTGAGGAGTTGTCAGAAAGGGGCATCAAGAAAAAAGACTGAGACAGGGCAAGGAATCCAACAGACAAAGATAAGTAGAGGGAAAATCGTTTGGTTTAGGTTCGGTAGACTTTCGTTTCGGTAAACTTCCGAAAAAAGCGGGACGCGCGCCCCAGTTAACAGTTCTGTAATTTTCTTTGTTTCGAGACAACGCGATAGCGGGCCACGCCAATGGTCCGAACTTTTCCCCAATTATATACTATATACTATACATAAGTATATTGTTGTTGTATCGCCTAGACATTTTATCTTCTGGGCTTTTACCCAGCCAATAAAAGACCGCGCTCCAACGGAGCCTTTATAACGTGGTAAAACATTTGTTTCCTTTCTCTGTTTTTTTTTTTTGATTTCAGGTTTCGTAATTTAACCCAAAATTACGTGGCGCCCATTATTTTTTCTTCAATAGAAAAATTATCGCGAAATCACGGAAACTCTGCGCTCAACGTCATCCAACCCACCCCTTTCGCTGAGCAAACCAAACACAGCTCTTTCACTGGCTGTGGTTGCAAAAGTTCGCGATCTCTCGTTGCCGATCTCTGGCAAGTGTCAAACTTATTCGACTTTTCCTCTCGTGGCGACTGCATTTTTTTCCTTCGTTTGTTTCGCCAGTTAAATTATTAATTAGTAGTTTGATCCCGAGTAGGAGCTATATCAACAGTATCACTTTGTAGTTTTTAACCGAAGGTTGGTTGATAACCCCTTAGTTACTAAAAATACATTTTTGGACAGTGTAAATAATTTCGGCAGCTAAGGCAATCAGAGGTTTGAATTCACATAATAAAGCCTTCTTTGATAACTTTGGTGCCAAAAAACGATAACGGTTATTAGAACAAAAATTTGCTTACTATGGGAGGGCGGCGTCGATCCTCGATCCGTTTAGGCGGGGGGTGTAATTTTCTCTGTTAAAGAAAAAATGCTAAAAAGGAAAACAAAAATATAAAAAAACTATGGAAACATTTTTAAAAGCCAGAAACCCGTTTTATTATTATATATTATTTTTAAATCAAGTTATTTCTGTTAAAAGTTTTTGAAATAAATACTTCAAACTTGAAAATAAAGAAAACAAATTTTGTAAACATAGACTCCACATTTATTTCAAGTTTTTAGTACTACGACTAGGTAGGGGGAAGTGTAGAGTTGCACTTCGTTCAAGTACTAAATACTGAGCAAATCCAAGGTAAGCGTGGTGGAGTACCTCTATTAGAAGTTTCGGTTGGTAGGTATACAGTGATATGCCTTGTTGGTGTTGATTATAACCCAAATCCCAGTCTTGATGGTGTTATGGTGTCAAACCGTTCTGATGTCTTGCTTCAGCTGTCCCTGGTGGGAATATTTGACCACGACCTTATATTATGTACTTACGAGTATGGTGTCGATATATTATCTAGATCTCCGTCACCTTAATAGTTTAATTCGGCGCAGGGACATAAGTCCCGAATTCATTTTTCGGGAATTATGTCCCACCTAAGTGGGTTATAAGTTCCGAAACCAATTCGGGATTCAAAAATGTGGGGCCTTATGTCCCACCCAACAATATGAAAATTAAACAAATAAATACAAGTAAACGCACCAACCCCGTAATCCAACAATAAACCCAAGCAGGGGGGTTGCAGGGGGGCAACATGCCCCCCCATACACATTTCATAATACAATGGTAGCAATTCGCGTGCCCCCAATTTGATGTATTCGATACCTAATGCAGATCCACAACATTTTGCTAAATATTATCTCTGGTAAAATTTGGGACTTATGTCCCATCTTCGACAAAACAATTTTGGAACTTATGTCCCAATAGGGTGGGTCATAAGTCCCAAATTCGATTCGGAACTTATAACCCACTTTGGTGGGACATAATTCCCGAAAAATGAATTCGGGACTTATGTCTTCGGGACTTATGTCCCTGCGCCGTTTAATTCAGGGATTATGCTCCAATAATTTACAATACCTTACATTTTGATGCAAGCTTCTTCCCATGGCGTCTTTGCTGTATACTGTCAAGCGTAACAAAGTGAATCATGCTCAATCCCTTATATTGGACCTCTTAAATGGAAATATTCCTAAAAGACTGTTGCAATGCGAAATAAGAAATGACTCTGCTTTACCAGTAAGGCTAAATTGGCGATGAAGGTTCGTACTAAGTTATATTCAAGGTGCAAGCAAAGCCCAACATATCCAAATTGGGAATTTGTTTGTCCCACTCGTAAAAATTAACTTCCAAGGAGCTAAAAACAAATATTATTTTATGCTACAGCACTGCTATCATAACCAGTGCAATTGATAACTCTGGGTTTACTACCGCTTTTTTGTGGGATTTTGATTTCGAAGTCATATCGGATGTTGACGTCATTAATGTTATTCGTTCCTTAATATCAAACCCTGCCGATGAAGATGGTATACCGCTTCGGTTCGTTAAGATAATCCCGCCTATGGGGAAGTAAAAGGTACGATACGGTTGAGAAACTGCTAAGATTCGCTATTAAGTGTATTTTTATTTTTATAAAAACCTTCAAACTAAAAATCGGTTACGTGCTCAAGGTTCTTAAGATGGAAAACCATTGTCTACCCAAAAAAAATTGCGCTCAGGGCAATTAGGTCTAGATGGTGCGGAGACTGGCTAGAGTTGGCACAATGTTGTGGAATGGAGTTGAATCTCAGCCCGGAAACACCCCAAAATTGGAAACCAATCCTTGAGGACCTTGTGCAAAAGCTGGACCTGCAATATAAAGGGTCCGCCATCTAACTTTTTTTTTCAACTAGTGCTTATTTCGCGAATGGTAACACTTAGCTCATGTCTGATTTGACAGATAATTAGTTTTATCCTTCCGCTGAACAAAATATGGTTGTGTATACGCTTGAACAACGCTGGGAAATATTGCGACATTACTTTGAAAATCATGGTAATGTTGCAGAAACAAAATTATTGTTTTAACTTTACAGAATTTGAGAAAATAAAAAAACATAAATTCGCCTACTACATTTCGGAAAATAGTTTCCAAAAACAACTAGCCACCACCCCTTCGAACACAAATTGTCTTGTAAATAGATGGTAACACTTATTTCACATATTGAATATGATACACAACAACTCGAACGATTAGGGTGAGTAGTGAGAAGATAAGTGTCCAGTTGTAGACTGCCGTTGCAGCAACGTATTCGATTGAAAGGTTGATAGAATACACACCTTAAAGTGATCCAGCGGACGTGATGGATCCGACTGATGAAGTAGGTTTACTTTCTACTTAACCTATTAGTCATATTTATATAACACGCCATCGTATTCTAATGTTATTCACATTTTACCCCATAAAGATTCATTAGCAAGTTATGAGCTCCTGTCAACATGTCAATTTTTCAAACTGCCATTCGCAATATGAGAATATTAAAGTAGCAATCCTCATGCTACTGGGTGTCCGTCAAAGCGATTTATAGAGGTATAATTTCCTGAAACACATTTTATAAGTATTGGGTTGAATTAATACCTCTTCTTGCCAACTCTATGGCTTTGTCCTCCTCGTCCTTCCAAGATAAAAATATCTTTTTGTCGGACACACGCAAGTGAATAAATTATCTGATTCAAAGAGATATTCCATTCTTGCTTCTTTCGTCTCTGTTTGAAATTGTGGGAGCTGGGAATGCTAGTTTCTGTCTAGTGCGAATTATTAAGATGCCAAAGGAAGGAGCAGCAGGAATTTTTTTTTTTTTTTGTGTTGCCTTTTTCTTCACATACCTATATCGTTTGCATCTAAATTAAATAACCAACTGGAGCGAGCGGATATGTAGTAAAAGTTGCACATGAGTTATTATGTGTGTACATAATTTATACAACCTATTCTACCAACCAATGCTTATCCTTTTGCATCTTATAAAATAGAAACTTACCAAATACCCTACTGTCTGTCACTGTGCTTAACACTGTCTCTTTATTTTTCCTACGAAGCGTGGGCATTTTTACCTTTTCACCGATCTCAAATTGACTCGATTTGTTCAGGAAAAACTGTTTCTTCTAAAAGTAAAATTAGTATTATTCGGATAGAAATTCACATTAAATTATCCTTCAGTATAAAAATCGCAGTTTTCTTAACATTATAATAATTATTTCTTGGTACTAGCCATTTTTACTAAAAGTTAAATCCCTTTTTTATGGACATTTAGTGTGCTGCAATGTAGTTCGAATGTTTTTTCGTCAGATTCTTAATATTTCAACAATTTTGATGCTTTATTACTTCAAAAAGGTAGAAATACCACAATGTTGGATGACTGCTCAGTGTCATTGCTTCCTTATACCCCCTATATTTAGAATCCTTTTTTTTTTTTTGCTGTTTCACACGTATTCATGCATACGAAATTTAAGAGACTTCCTTAAATATAATTAATATTTGCATGATTTTTGCAGGAAAGATTTTAGGAACTAACAATGTCGAAATTGTTCATAAAAAGTTACTTGCAACCTGCAAAATATTTAATGTGAAGATTAAAATAGATAACAAGTTAAGTCCATTGAATTTATTTATGTATTTGTCACTTTCTGCCAAGTATTTATTTACCTAACTTCAGCTATTTCAACAAAATCATCCAACAAAAAGTAAGCCAAATACGAAATCACACCGTAAGGGTTGAGCCATCATATCCTCAATGTCAGAAGTTGAAGTTATTATTATCATTTTTAATATTAATAATGTCTAAGACTTATACCTAGTCACAAGACTCACAACTGAAGCTGTAAGTAACCTTACCTGCCTGCCTTCCTTTTGTAACATAAATCTCATATGTAAATGTTATGTATGGGACTTGGGCTTGGTGTGATATTAGATATTATGTAGCGACATAGGAGATGAGAACATGCACGAACACACTTTTCTGAATGTCATCACATGTTTGTAAAGAAAAATTGAAAATGAAACCCATTTCGCTGTAGAAGTGGATTAGGAAAATAAACTTGGTTGGGATAATGCACATCACTGAACTCCACTTTCAATCTTATCTTTTTCAATCGACTAGAGTGACAGGACTAGTGAATGTAGTTTCTCGGATGCTCAAATTTAATATCAATGTGTCGCAGTGTCAAATGCTAGGCACTACTCCTCGTATGTGTCTAAGTGAAACCGGAGCATTTAGTAACTATGTACTACATGTTAACCCGTTTTGAACGCCGTATGTAAAACCACGAGACGTCAACAGATAGCGTTTCGAGAGCATCGAACGGCTGGGTTTTAAAGACAGAAAGTACTTCTGCTTTGGGATTGCTGCGCTTCATTAAAGATTAACTAAAATGAGCAAATAGTCGACATCAGAAGTGGTATCCCTCAAGCCTCCACTTAATATAGAGAAGCAGAACAAGACTTTGCTGGCCCTGCTAGAAGCAACGAAGACGACGATGACATGCAGCAGTGTAAGGCTGCCTGTATATGATTTTGATAAACCTAATGCCAATGCCAGAGCTTGGATCTCCACAACTTTCAGTGTGAACGCACCCTTTCATGCCGTTGGCGTCATTCGGCTGTTTTTTTTTTCGTCGATGAAAATGACCGTCACGTTACGGTAAATGGTTACCGCTACAGAGACATATTGAAACATTATTTCTTTCAGAAATTGCGTGAAAAAAACATCAGTGATGTGTGGTTCCAACAAGACGGTACCATAAGCCACACAGCGGGTGCAATAATCGAGTTATTGAGTAGAGCCAGTAAGCTAGAATAAGTTTAATGTTAGTTTTAAATTAGATTTAGTCGTTTTTGTCTAGTATATAAGTTTAAAAAAGAAGTAAATAAAGAATGAATTTTTAAAGTTAAAAAAAAAATCGAGTTATTGAAGTCTCAGTTCGGTAAACGTTATCTCGAGAAGCGGACCCGTATATTTGCCACCGAGATCATCCATAAAATGTTTAACCTGTGGGAAACTGGAACACAAATCTAGTACCTTTAATTTCTCAAGCATGTGAGTGATGCCGAATGCAGAATCATCGGCCAAGGAAAATCCAGCCGCAAAGTCTACAAAAAATAATATTACGTGTTTCAAGTGTGGCGCAGCTGGACACTTTGCATTATGTTGCCTTGGTGATAGTGGTAGGAGTGGAAGCAGTTCAAGAGTTCTTGCAGGTTTGCGTAGAGTTGACGTTTGTCAGATTAATTCCCCTTCAGGCATACTTACACATTTCAGATAATGCTTTGCTATGATTCAGGTTCCGAGTACCTACTCAATTTTTGAAGAATTAATCAGTTGTAAATTAAGAGCTTAACGTTTTGGTAACGTCGTGGGCATGACTGGAATCGATGAAAAAAGTGTTAAAAGTACTATTCTCAGATTTTAGTTAATGAAGTCATAGATGGAATTCCTATTGAAATTCTATTTCATGTTTTGTCTGACAACTATGTAGGACATAATGTTTTGACAGGCCGCGAAATTTTGAAACATGGCTTAGCTATTCATATGACTTCCAATATTTTGGAAGTGAGCCAAATGCAAGATTGCAGTTCAGTTCAGCCAATCATTGAATTTGAGAAGATTGATACAGATATTTAGGCAGAATTCAAACCGGAGTTGATTTCTATTTTAAATGAATTTAAGAGTTTCTTTATTAACGGTACTCCTTGTAAGCCAGCAAATGTTGAAGCACCGTATATAGATCTTAAGGATCCAAATAAGACCGTGTATCGTC
The DNA here is from genome assembly GCA_963082955.1 of Cheilosia grossa. Taxonomy (NCBI): domain Eukaryota; kingdom Metazoa; phylum Arthropoda; class Insecta; order Diptera; family Syrphidae; genus Cheilosia; species Cheilosia grossa. Next base: position 31,706,523 of record OY720144.1, read on the forward strand.
GTCCTTATAGACCAAGTATTGATGAAAGAACAATTATACGTGATAAGATAAAATAACTTTTAGCAGCTAATGTTATTCGTCCAAGTTCTTCCTCATTGGCTAGTGTTGTTTTTCTCGTGAAATAGAAGGATGGGTCAGATCGCATGTGCGTTGATAATCGTGAGGTTTCCCCTGCCACTAATACAAGATCAGATTGACCGACTAACGGATGCTTCCATTTTACAATTCTTGTCATGGCTAGTGGTTATCCCCAGGTAACTATGCATCCAGACTCTATTGAAAAGACGGCATTTCTAACTTTGGATATTCAAGTTGCCATGGGCTACGCAACGCACCCTCATTTTTTCAGCTTGCCGCTATCAAAGCACTGGGGGGAACTTTCTAAAATATACATCGTGGTTTATATGGATGACATTTTATTTAAGGTTGTGAAGACTTACATGAAGTTTTTGTTAGGCTTCAAACCGTGTTAGAGGTATTGGCGAATACTGGATTTTCTTTTAATATGATGAAATGTTCTTTTTTTAAACAGAGGGACGAGTAGTTTTGGTTTTGAGTTGAGTCATGGAGAAGTAAGACCAAATTCCAAGAAGGTAGAGTCGTTGGTTTGCCTTCCACCTCCTAATACTGTAACTCAACTACGTCAGTTTATAGGACTCGCATCTTATTTTCGACAGTCTATTCCACAATGTTCTCAAGTGGCTCGTCTGTATGAACTAACGAAAATTGTTAAAGGCGATATATCTTGGACACATGAGGCGGTCGAACAGAAAATTGTAAGCATTCTTGTGTTAATATTGTGAAACAGAACTTCACACTGATGCGAGTTCGATAGGTTATGGGGCCGTGCCAATGCAAAATGAAAATAAACATGCTACGTTATAGCTCACTTTAGTAAACGAACTATATTTTCAGAGTCCAAGTATCACTCTTACGAATTAGAAACTCTTGCAGTTGTCAATGCTTTCCAACATTTCAGGCATTATTAGCATGAACGCAAATTCACTGTTTTCACAGAATGCAATTCCTTGCAGTCTTCAAAAAAGGGATTAGATCTTGTTCCTATCTCCTAGGGTGCATAGATGGTGGACATTTCTGCAGGACTTTGACTTTGACATAATTTATAGAGATGGTAAACGGATGTGTCATGCTGATATCTTTTCACTAAATCCATTACAAGATTCAAATAAGAACCCTCTGAAGAAGATTCAACACGAGGAAGTCAACATTAATATTCTTCCGAAAGATGGGTTCCTTGCTGAGCAATAACGCTATAATGAACTCATTAAACTTTTAGATGATATAAATAAAAAAAAAAAATTAAATGAAGAGATAGCTAAGACTTAGGAGCTTCGTTCTGGGATTCTGAATCGAAAACTACAAATAAAAGGCAAATCTCTGCTTATACCCATACTTCCGAGGAACGGTGGTCTGTTATAAATTCTACTCACACAGCTCTAATGCATCTTTGGGGAGAAAGCTCTTGAAAAACTGTGAGACCAATTTTTGCAAGATACGTATCTAGGGCACATTCAGGTAAGATTCAAGCTGAATTGCACTCAATTCCGAATGTTTGCTTTTCCATGGCACACCGTCCACATTGACGACACAGGAAAATTAAGCGGAAAAAAAACAATAAACGAAGGAATATGTATTTGTATTAATCGACGCTTTTACAAAATTTGTTTTACTTTATCACACATTGCATATTGATTCAGAAAGTAGCATTAAAGCTTTAAAAATTAGTGTTTCAATTTTTGGGACCCCTCAGAGGATAATTGCAGATCAGGGTCGATGTCTTGCAAGTTCAGTTTTTTCGTAAGTTTTGTAGTTCAAATAACATGAGCCCTCATTTAATTGCGACTGGCAGCTCTGGGGCGATTGGTCAAGTAGAGCGTAAATAATTAACAAAATAGCAAATATAATTTCCGAATTAATAGAAACAATAAATACCGACTTTGTTAAAATACCAATTTTATCCACCAACTTTGTTACACTTTTCCGGGTATAACAAACACGGGTTCAGGGCTTTACCAATTAATTTAAATTCGGTGTGCTGAAACGGAATGGATACTTAACACCTTTTTGCAAATGGTAAATCCAATTTTTGGTTTTATACAATGGGCGCCACACAATCTTTTTATAAGGAACTGTGAAACCTTACCGAACAACTTTCCGATTATAGAACGAGGAACGAATTTTGACGAATTGAAAAATTAAAAGAATTGTTTTTTCTTTCGTTATAAAACTCCTGGAGGAGTATGGCGTTTTATTTCTCGAATTTGGTTGGGTGGTAAAACAAAATGATGGTCGCCGAGAAAATGGCCCCCTATCGCTATTTCCCGAATTTCCAAGGGTTGGGTGACGGGTCGCATGTCCCGCTTTTTTGGGATTTTACCGGTACGAAAACAAACGTAATGAGATTTATCATTTATAGCCTAACTAACGCAGTTTTATGAAATATTTAACTAGTAAACATATAAACTCTTCTTAACTTGCTTCCTTTGTCCCCAAAGACCTGTCCTGGTAGGAGAAATTGTGTCTGTCCTGCCGCTTGTATTCCTCCTTTCTCGCCTGCTCTTTCACCTTTCTTTTTTTTATAATTATTCTCAATCAATTAATAACTTTATGTTCTCAAAAAAACTTCTCTTTTACAGATCTGTCCGGATGTGATTCGAGCTATAACCAGACGTAGTTAACCAATAAGTGCCTTTTTCCCTTCTTCTTCGTTTTCCTTTAAGTCGTACATACGGTTCTTGCATTCAGCAAAACGGGACTATATTATTGTTCGCGACTGCAACACTCCGTTTTTCTTTGGCGGAGGTTCATGCGGACTCCCGTTATTGCTCTCAATCATTCTGTTAACGCTCTTTAGTGAATTCGCCCGAGTATTAGGGATATTCCCCAATTTCAGAATTTCCACTGAACGCACTCACGCACACTCTTCACACATAACATTCAGAACGAGCTATTGGGACTTACACTACTTAGGGATCATGAAACATTGTTCCTATTTATGGAAAGCAGCATCTTGGGGACAGGGGGTGCTATTCAAAACCTATTTCGTACTTTTGTTTGTTCCCTAACTAATTTCGTGCGTTTTCGCGCAGATTTTGGGGGTTGAGCCTAAAGTGTGCCATTTCTTACACAACTTAATTACGTTGGGGCCCTTAGCCACTGGATGCTTAACCGGTTCCACTGACGTTGGGGTCATGGGACATCTTGTATTTTATATTTTCTTGCGTTTGTGGTTATATTTTGTCTGATGTGGCTCTGTTGTGTTTCGCATATATGAGGATGACTATGTTCATATGTGACTCGCTCGTGATTTTGTCTTCAATGTAATGTTATCGTCGACACAGATGTACTAGTGTGCTTTAGTATTTGGGTTTCTCATTGGCCATTTTGGTGTTCTCTAATCGGTTTCGTTGACAACACTGTAGAGTATTTGTAGTTGTTTCAGAATTTACATAGTGTCTTGTATTTGGTGGTTTTGTCCACCCGGGATGCTTTCTTTATTGTATTGAAGGCCTCTACATCTTTCTCTCTCTTAGGACCGTCCGTCCCTGCCCATCCACTTGGGCTGTTGGGGTACCTGCTTTTGCTATCCTCCCGAGGGTCATGGCGAACAAGTTCGTTGGGCATATTAATACACCCAACATGACCAGCTATGCCACTTCCTCAAGAGAATAGCGGGAGGATGAAGTGGTCAAAAACAAGGAATGGGTCGGAGGGAGGAAAGGTGGGAAACGACCACACTCTTTTTGGAACGGTTTTGAACACAACAAGTGTGAGCGGTATTCCTATATTTCAGATATGTTTCCGTAACAGTAACAGTATGTATAATGTATCAAAGTGCGTACTGTTTTCAGTGTAGGATGGAACGTTGACCAAAGTGGGGAATAGCTCATAAAATTAATATTTCGGGAAACACACATAATGGTATTTTGGCTATGACTTGTAACCGAAATGTGACCTAATTTTTGTGAGCTGTCAAATTGATTTTCATGGTGTTTGTAAGTTGATTCGCACGAAACAAAAATTGTGAAAGAGACTTATACCACTGATACCAATATAAAACGCAAACAAAGTTAAGTAAACGAACTAAACGAACAACACGCCATGAAAATGTAAATGCGGGTAATACTATGCGAATTTAGTAATTGCATATATTCGTACCCGAGTGCAAAATATTCAAACGAAGATCAGTTTAACCACAAATATCAGTAAGTTGTAGTGGCAAAAACTCACGCGCTTGTATTGAGTATTTATAATATTATATTTTATGTTCCCAGGGACAATGGATATTTTTCTGATAATGGATCCCAATTAGAATCAGGAAACGGTCATTTGCCTGCCATATGGATTTATTTAGGAAGAATAACAGGGTGCACTCACAATGTATATATATTGAGGAAACGTTGTTTTGTGCGCGTTTATATTTAAATGATTCATTCTATTAAATTCTAACTTATAATATATAGGAACATGTAAAAAAACGTTTGTGAAAACAATAAAAAACTGATTTGCAAATTTTAAGATGTTTTCGCCTCTAACTTTTGGTAATGCTATTTTGGTTTGCTGAAAGCTATATAATAAAGTGAACATATTTACATGTAGGTATGTTACGGAGATATAACGTAATATATATAATGTTTGTAGTTGATTTGGGAAATTTTTGCATTTTGTGTAATAAATCTTGGTAAAGGTTTATGATATTTTTAGCATTACTTCAATTACATATTCATGTAACATGCTATTTATTGAAATATATTGATAGCATTTGATATTTTGTGAATGACATTTTTTTATAGTTTTAGTTTTTTTACAGTCAAAGTTATGTGTTTCGCACTTCATTAATTGTATATACATAATTATATCTACTTATTATAAGATATTGAAGTCCCTAAATTACACATTTCGATTCTTTTTAGATAAATTAATTTTTCATCATTTAACTATTCACAATGTTTTTTTTTTCATGTCACCCTATACTTATGTTCTTTTACGCTTGGTGCGCTATGTCATATAATTCTTCGTGCATGCCGTACGCCTACAAGAGATGGTGTTGTGAGTATAAATGCTGTACCTCCTTCGTCTGTGTACACCTACAGCAGACATTAGTTTGTAGTTAGTGTGAAGATGGTTTTCAGAAAAAAGCTCCAAAATATTATGGTCGCATTCGGATTCACAATTTAGATTGTGCACAGTCGGTTAAGTGGTAACATTAAACAGCATCCTCACAGTTTTTGTGTGTTTGAAATGTTACAGTAAAGTGCATTATTTGTATCTTGGAGACACGTACTGGTAACAAAAATGCCAAATAGTTACCATCTTATTGGTTTTACCATCGACACAAAACTGAGTCAAATATACCGTGTTGTGACTATATTTTAAAGTGAATTTGGACAAAAGTGACAAATTTCTACTTGGGGACACCTCCATCAGATCTAAGAAGATCCGAATGGTTTTGTTAGTTGCATGTCCAATCATGTACTATATAAGGGTAATCACAATGGGCCTATATTGCTTCTGGGTGAAATTGCATATAATGTAAACTGCCCCGCTAACTTAACCTAACCTATAGGAAGCGTGAGTGAGGTCTGTCAAATTTAAATTGAAGGGAATCGTCAACAACGAAACTTTGACTTTTGAGGAGCTCAGGACCCTTCTAGCTCAGATAGAAGCATGCCTTAACACCATCTCACTATCTAATAGGCACTTCAGCTCAACTCATCCTATAAGCAGATCAATAGATGTAAAAGAGTTTAAGCGCCGTTCGTATTTTTGGAACCAGTGGAGCGGAGAATATTAAGCTCGACTGCATCAAAGACCGAAATGGTTAAATTGAGTAACAACCCTAAATTGGTGACTTACTAAAGGATGAACATTTACCAGCCTCGAAATGGATACTAGGCCGTATCACTTTATTGTATCCAGGAACGGACAACCTTATACGTCATCAAATTTAGAACACTAACAAGAGACATCTTTTTTAACACTAACAGGAGAATTCAAGAGACCCATCACAAAATTATGTCGCTTACCATCTAACACCAGTACTGGAGAACACTCAACTATCTAATAACAACCTAATTCAATTAAATTATAGCAGAAGAATCATTTACGCTAAAAGTCAACGCACTCACTCATAAACAAATTCCTATACTTATTCATGTAGTCATTCATGATATATTCAATCACAAGTAATCCTTAAAAGGACATTACACAACAAAAAAACGAAAAATCTCTTTATGCACTCAATCATATTACACTCATTACCAAAACTCGCATACAAAATGGATCAACGATATTATGTTACATGCTCACTCAAGCACACTAAACAATTTTAAAAGAAAAAACTCTTAAACTTAGCATTATACTCACACTTTAAAACGTTGTCAAATTTATTCAAACGCATTCAATATCTCAATCAAAAAAATAATAAAGTGTCCGCCAAATAACTTTTATTTTTTTGAAAATGCTATAAAAAAACTACTGAATATTTTCTCAAATTTCTTTTTTTATTTGAAAGTACAATCCTTCCGGTTAATAACGGAAAATAATTTCATTCAAACGGCTGTCTCGGCTGGCCATGCAGTAGCCTACACGATCGGTCCAATTTTTAAGCACATTATCGATTGTGTGCAGCTGTATTTCACCAATGGCTTCACGAATATTGTCCTTTAAAGCGTCAATTGTCTCTGGCTTGTCGGCGTAACACTTATCTTTTACGGCACCCCACAAATAATAGTCCAACGGTGTCAAATCGCAGCTCCGAGGTGGCCAAACGACATGAGCTCTGCGGCTGATAATGCGATCTTCAAAAACAGGGCGCAAAACATCGAGTGTAGCTTCGGCTGTGTGGCACGTAGCGCCGTCCTGTTGAAACCAAATGTTGCCAACATCCTCCTCTTCAATTTTTGTGAACAAAAATTCGTTCAACATGGCCCGATAACGATCGCTATTGACTGTAACGGCCACACCTTGCTCATTTTCGAAGAAAAATGGCCCGATTATGCTTCTGGACCAAATTCCACACCAAACAGTGACTCGTTTTGGGTATATCGGCTTTTCAATGTATGCGTGCGGGTTTTCTGTGCCCCAAATTGACGCTTTAAAGGACAATATTCGTGAAGCCATTGGTGAAATACAGCTGCACACAATCGATAATGTGCTTAAAAATTGGACCGATCGTGTAGCCGAGGCAGCCATTTGAATGAAATTATTTTCCATTATTAACCGGAAGGATTGTACTTTCAAATAAAAAAAGAAATTTGAGAAAATATTCAGTAGTTTTTTTTTATAGCATTTTCAAAAAAAAAAAAGTTATTTGGCGGACCCTGTATATATCCAACTATACATTTAAGCAAATCACACACATTACTAAGAGATCACTCTCATGAGCATTTAACATTAATTCAACATGAAAAACAAAGCAAAAAAAAAAAAACAACATTAATTGCAAATATCGACACAATCTGTACAAATTAGCAAACACTTATTTACCAAACAAGATTTACTTAGCCAAATCTTATTATCTGGCAACATTCATCATCAACAATAATTTCTGGCAATTATTAAAAAAATAATAACACTACCGTAATACAATCCGCTATTAAAATATCGAAAACAAACAACACACCGTAAAATGCATATTGCACATATTTACAACACAATGCACAATAACACTGCTACCCACACTCCAAACAAGGCACCACATTCAACGTAGGAGGTAGGAGGTAGGAATCGATCAACAAGAAAAACGCGAAACAAGGTAGACAAAAAATGTGAAAATCTCATTGAGAAATGGACATACACACAAACTAATGTAATCAAATGGTACTTCTGTTTGCGAAATTAAAACACTTGCATACAAAATACAACTTATTATAATGATAAAAAATCACACGAAACACTGATTTTAAAAAGTGGGAAGTACTTTACGCAAAATAAAAATTCTGAATTTACCACCGACGCCGACGACGCGAAGATATTGTCAATATTATATTCTACGACCAACGACCATGCAAGTGCAAGAGGCCTGCTGCAGAGGAAATATGGGGACAATGTTGTGTCCAAATATGTAAACTATTCATTGGCCGCGTGCCACTGCCCCCTAGACGTCGAGCACAAAATATCCCATTTGAAGGAACGCTCGCGCTAGAACGGTAGCGCCAGCGACAAAGTGACTTTTGACACTATTTTGTTTTTTTAATAATTTGTAAATTAAAAGATTAAAATAGTTTGGAAAAGTTTTCTGAGAAAATGGATAACTTTGATGATGATTATAATGATTCGTAATATATTGATATTTTACATACATGTATACATATTAAAATTTGATAAAATATTTAATTTGTTATATTTTCAAGTGGAAATCGGAGAACTTATTTTGAACATAGGGTCAGCAATTTTAGATGATCCTATGTGGGGCTTCTTTAATGAAGGTAATCGAAATCCGCATTTTTACGAGGTGGTAGTACCGATGTTTTCATTGGATGAGTTCCGGTGCCGCTTTCGTATGAATTGAAGTTGCTTCTCAGTAGGTAATATTTTTAAGAGTTCATCTATCAATTTTCCAATAAATTTGCAAACTTTATAGGATTTAATGAACAAAATTGCGCTTAGCGGGAATATCTTAAATCTGGAGAAGCAGTTACTTTTTACGGTTTGGATGGTTAGCAAGTAAGAGAGTTCTTTGGCAGCTGGCGATAAGTTTAATTTTTGCAAAAGTGTAGCCATAGATATTTTTTGCGAAATGCTAAATCCAATATGCGCTTTGCATAATACTTATATTTCTTTCCCTAACGGGAACAAATACGAAGAAATAGCTCAGGTAATAAATTTACTATCCTCTTTGATTGGTAGAAATTTCGAGACCAAAGCGGTGGTTTTATACCAGGTGTCATTGGGGCTTTTGATGGGTGTCTCAGCCAAATAAAACCGGTGAGAAATCCTAAAGATTACTATAATCGGAAAAATTATGTACTCGCTATCTTACAGGGTAACTAAAATATTTTTAAAAATAACCACATTATTTCTAATCGTTTTGTTATTCGACTGTGACGACCGTACTGTGTTTACAGATGTGCATATAGGAGCCCCGGAAAGACTATACGATGCACGTGACTTTCGTAATAGTACTCTTTTTGAACAAATTGAGTCTTTAATCCCACCACAGTATCATTTGTTAGGATACTCGGCATATCCATTGACTCGAAATCTGGTGACACCATTTCAAAACAATGGACATTTGACCATAGTTCAGTCCCGCTTTAACGGTAGCCACAGTAAGGCTAGAGTGGCTATAGAACGAGCTTTTGGTCTCCTTAAAGGTCGATCTAGGAGCCTCAAATATATCGACACTAGTAAACCAGAATTAGCCAATAAGATTGTGTACAATCACATCCAGCTATTCGGTGACGATGACACATAAAAGAAACTACATTCTTTCATTATTTTATTAAATAAAAAAAATCCATAAAACACATTAAATGTTTTTTTTTTTATTAATAATAATTTAAAACGAGTTAAACAACATACACTAAAGGAAAAAAATAAATTAACAATTGAATTGAGTTTTCAGGTTTCAATAGCACAAAAATATTAATAATAAATAAATAATAAACTGCCCACTTCAATTCCGTGGAATAAGATTGGGGTTTCTGTAATAAAACATAATATTACATAAGAAATTAATGTGTATATTTGGTCAACAACTTACGCTTTAAGAATATCCAAATAATCCCTCTTTAGTGAATTTGACTCAACTATAGCCTTTGCGATTGTTTCTGCAGCTATAATCCGTCTCTCCTCCATTGCGATCGGCTTGAGGGGACTGCAATCGGAGATTCAGTTGTTGGTTGATCATCAAAATCATCTGCATCAATAGAATAAGGACTAGACGGTGGTTTCTGTAGAAATCCGAGATGACGAAGCGTCATTTGGCGAGAGAGTGGTTTGCGAAGTGTATCTGGTTAAGGTGCGCTGGTGCTGACCTTACTCCTACTTCTGAGGAATAAAGATCACACATTAGCTCCATGTAGATCCACAGACTGCGCCCTCGCCCGGTGGATGTTTTTTTGTTGTTGTCGGCTATCTGGTTGTACGTTATTTATAGATTACGCTACTTTCGGGCAAGGGTACCTTCTCCAAATGAATGGCTATTCACCGACCTCGCCTTTTTGATGGCGATGAACAGACACCGACGCCGCACCTTCGGATTCCGCAGTTCCTCCTTCCTAGAAAGAGTAGCACATTGCAATGTTTCCACGAAGGTTCTGGAACCAAATATTTTGAATAAGTTCGACCATATTCATCACCACAAAACATACCATTAATATTGTTGATTTGATTAAATTATTTTTTGCAGGGCCCCTCCCCGTAGCTATTATTTGCAGCGTCTAAAAAAGATGGAACTGTTTTTGTGGCTAACTATACAATTAAGTTTGGGAACTTACCGCCTTTGTTCTCTTTGTTGTCCTCTATAAGCTGCAGAACAAAAGCTAACGCGAAGTTTGAATCTGATATGAGAAATTAATATAGAAGTATATGGTTACTTACAATAAAGAAACATTTAGATGTCCTTACCATTTTGTATTTTTAATACATACCTTCCACAACTTCTTCGGCATCGAAAATATAGTTATTTTCTTCATAAATAATTTCGTGCCGCAAAATTATTTCCAAACTACGATTAAATAAAATTAATGATTATATTATAAAAACAAATCTGAATTGCTATTTTACTTATCTTATTACCAATTTAACACAATTGCAACTCTGCTTCGTCTTTTTGGTAAACGTTTGAACGATTTCCTTTGACAGGTCGTGCTTTCTCTCAATCCAGCGGGTAGTTTTGCGCTAGATTGAGAAATTTCACAAAAAGTGCTAGACATCCAGCGCAAATGGTGATTTAAATTTTTTTTATATGGAGTTTCATATGCCGCTGATCATCTAGCGGGCAGTGGAACGCGTCCAATGTAACTTGCCCATTTTAGACCATTAATTCTTTGTTGTCATTATGTAATTATAAATTGTCAATGAAATGTCAAACAATAACAATGTCAACAGATCTGTGTAGGTTTAGTTATCTCGAGACACAATTCCTCCAACAGCTAAATAAATCAGTCATATTATTTTATAATGTTAAGGAAAATAATTTGAACAAAGTCGACAAACGTAATAAACAGGAACATTGAAATTGTGACGATGCGGTTATCATTGGGTTGCCTTTATTTGTAGGATTGTAAGATTTCGGGAAGTGGCTTTTTAAGGTTAAAGGTTTGCGGTTCAGTAGAAAGGAAACGTGTCGCTGGGATATTTTTTTTTGTTACTTGAAATATCTACTATCTAGTGATGATATTAACAAAAAAACTAAGCGTGTTTTAGTTTTCTGGTGTTTACAAATTGTCCTCAACATTGTGTTGACGCATACGTGTACTATACGTACGGTGACCATCCGTTCATTATTATAATGAACTGTTCCTTATTTGAAGTAGATGTTCATTATGAATTATTTTGTATTCAAAAACATAAAAATGTTCATTATTTCAAAATCTGTTCATTATTTGTTCAGTATTTTATTCAATTTTGATAATGCGGACGTGCCCTAACTTACTGAATGTGCAAAAATGCTAATGTAGTGCAAATCTTTCGGTGAGCAGCCTCATCAATGTCCCATATGGATTCAATTTGAGAGACAAACATATTTGTTTTTGAGAGAACAAGTTCTCGATCATATTTAGGATTGTATCTATTTTGTGCAGGTGTAGATTGACCAGGTATATCAAACCTTATATGTTGGTGGTCTGATAACGAGGCTTCGTCAGACACATGCCAATTTATTACGAAATTAGACATAAATGGACTGACGAGAGTGAGATCAAGTACCTCCTCGCGTATCGCATTTATAAAGGTTGGTTTAGAGCCTTTGTTTAAGATATCAACGTTACTACCAACTAGAAATTCTAAAAGACACTCACCTCTTTTATTATTGTCACTGCTGCCCCATGCCATGTTGTGTGCATTTGCGTCACAACCAATGATGTAATGAAGGTTGTTCCTCTTGCAGTGGTTTAAAAGGTTCTGGACCTCGATGGGCGGAATGTTGGTGTCGTCGCCTGGGAAGTACGCTGAGGCACAGATGATGTTATGTGTGCCCCGTTCGGTTGGTACTTCTATTAGAATGGTCGCCAAGTCTTTTGTGATGAATTCTGGAATGGGAAGAAAGTTGATATTTTTGTCGATTAAGCAGGCCGCTCGTGGCACTGGCTCGTCTCGTTTATAAATAGGCTCACGTGCTTTATTTCCAAGACCTTTTATGTGTCCGCTGATAACCCATGGTTCTTGGATGAGGCCAAGGGCTATCTTTTCCTCGGCGAACCTTTTGGCAAGGGTAGCGGACGCGCCCTTAGCATGGTGGAGGTTCGCCTGTAACACCTTGATGGTGCTCATTGGTCCTCTTTGGAGGAACCGGCCTGCCTGAGTAGTTGGGCCTTTTTGGGGCCCTTTCCTCTGCGGCAAGCAGTCTGTTCAGGACGACCTATTTTTTTGGACCTGTCAGACTCGTCTTGTACATTCATGTGGGTAACGCGCCCTGAGGCTGCGTTACTTTTTAAAAATTTGGCCATACCACCAGTTTTATGGGCCATAATGCCCTTTTGTTGCTGTTTATGGCGGTTAGTCAAAGCGCCGATCGTTGCTCTAGAACTGCACCCTGAACCACTAGGAGTGGCTTGCCCAGTAGCAATACCACTGCTTGTTTCTAGGATGCGGTCCCCGACAACTTTCAACGCCATCTCCTTTCCGCCATTGGTGTCTATGGGGTTGGACGGTAAATTGGCACTGCACTGCACTGCAGGTACCAGTTGGGAGGGCACGATCCCAGAGAAAGGTGCCGAGTTGGCTTCCACTCCTGCTTTAGGGGTACCGCTGTCGGACACAGGATTCTTATCGGTGCTCTTAAGAATCAACTTAATCTGTCCAAAGCGGTATGAGACTTTCCCTTTCAGTTCAAGGAGTTTGGCCATGGAAGCGTCGTCAATTGCAAGCACAAGGTGAAGGAATGCACCATCCTTAACCCTCTTGACGACCCTCCAGGTTTTAGCATTTAATGCGGCATTTTGAGCCGTCAGGGTGGCAAGTACTTTCTCATTTGAGAGTTCCAGGCTATGTGGGAAGAATCCTCGAACGATGTGGGGCTTTTCAAAAGAGTTCTCTTCCACCAACATCAGATCCAGACCACATTTGGCTCTGATACTCTCAAAATTTGAGCGCATCCATCCCGCGGTAGCACCATCTGTGCAAATGAACATTACCCACCCCGACTTTGGAACTGATCCAGAGAATTTTGGCCACACGCCATTATAGGTCAGCTCAATCGAGGTGTCAATGACCGCCTCCTGTACCAGAGCCATTTGCTCAGAAGAGAGGGGTTGGTTTATCAAGTCGGTCGGAACGATACCTAACCTGACTAGATTCGCCACCTGACTAAAGGTGGGAACATCAGGTAAAGGACCTTTCTTAACCTTCTTGGCGGCCGATGCCGGTGGGGTATTGTCCTCCGATCTAACTCGTTTAGAGATCGGTCTGTCATTGAGAGCGGCTTTGGCGAAGATGAGAGCATTTTCTCTGTCCATGCCTCGCCGCAAGGCACTTTTGAAGCGTCTTTTTTCGAAACCACATAGTTTCACGTATCCACTTTGTTGAACCTGTAGTCCAGCCAGACTCTTCCCAATAGAGGAGCATCCCGATTTCTCGGATACTACACTACAGGAGTCAACGATGGTGGATGTGTCGGAATCAGATGTCGACGATTCCCTGTGCTCGGATATTGCACAGCCCTGACTGGTAGATGGAGCCCTCATGACGTCGTCATCTATTTGCAGGGCGTTCGGTTGCCCAACAGCAGACCGAGAGGCTGGGTTCACACTTGGCTCTACAGCGCATGTGACATTCACCGTCGGGGTTACCCGATTTGTTTGGTTTTCTGGTTGCCCAGCAGCAACTACAGAAATTGATGCGGTTTCAGAGGCATCTGTCTGTAAATTTATGAAATTTGATTGAGAAATTTTTGGTCCCACGAGAAACCGGGAAATCGCCCATGCCGGAGCCCGGTACACCACGGGAAGGCTAATGATGAAACCGAAGGTCACCAGGTATTCGGAGTTCGCATACTAAAGACTAATCTCTCTTATAGCCATGCATCCCTCGGCGTATGCTGTTCCGCCTTGGATTAGAGATTTGATTAATGAGGTTTACTCCTCATGGGTAGAACTTAGTTAGTTGCTCCTCTAGCAGCCTCCGACAGCATAGCCCGCTGAGTCTTTGCAAAGTTAAGCCTCCGCACCAGCGCACTTTGGAAAAGGCGCACACGTCAAGGTGCCTACCATCGCGGAGGACACACTTAGACCATTGTAAGGTCCCTTGTGATACCACATGAATCTAAAATACAATTCTTCCTACTCCTTGAACCAATTGGAGCTTCTGATAAAGCGTAGGAGATTCCGAATGTCTGTGTTTTTTAGATCGTTCAGATCATTATAGTAGAACGCTCCCAGATGGAGTTTTCGTCTTTGTGAGAGGGCCGGACAAGTACAGAGGAGATGGAGAATAGTTTCTTCTTCCTCCTCGTCAAGACAGCTTCTGCAAAAAATCGTTTGCAAATACGCCAAGCCTTGTTGCATGCCTGCCTATGAGACAGTGTCCTGTGATGACACCTATTGTAGCCCTTATATGCTTCCTATCCCAGGATATCAAGTATCTAGAACGTTTTAGATCCAGCTTTGGCCAAATCCGTTTTGTCGCTAGACATGTTGAGCCGGTTGCCTATCTAATATTTGCTCTATTGATAGCATCCTGCTTTATTATGAGTTTACAAGTAGCGATTGGAATACCTAACGAATCCTTAACTGGAAGTATAGGTAGTGTGGTTCGGTGTTTGTCGAGTTCATCAGCCTTGCAGTTACCTGGGATGTCCCTATGCCCCGGCACCCAACAGAGGTGCCGCCATCTCTATGAGAGACGAACGACAGTCTTGGGCTGTTATAGAATTTGTAGAGACTGATTCCAGGCACTTGATAGCAGCTTGACTATCCGAGAATATACAGATATCCTCAGCAGATACCACGTTTTCTTTCAGCCAAGATAAGAATTCTTTTATCGCCATAATTTCCGCCTGAAAAACGTTACAGTGATAAGGAAGACGGAAGGAGAGACTAAGATTTAGTCTGTCGGAGAAGACGCCATCCTCAGTTTACGAACCCTATGTCTCCTAGGAATATTATTGGCAGGGATTAGCTTAAGCTTTAAGCCATCCCAGCTTTGGCGATCTTGTCGATGCATGAGCCAAGAAAATCCTTAGAGTACTGATCCATGCATTTGATCACCCGATATCCACGCACCATGTCCGCTCAGTCGAAAATGGTTAGTCGGCTGTCAACTCCGAGCACATATTCCACAACTATCTCGGATAGTTTGGCTTCAATGCTGCACCAGCGGTAAAGATATCTCGTCTTTAATGGCAACCTGAAGATGGTCCCTCACCACCTCGGTGAAGGTTCTGATTGCCTTTGGATGTCTTGACGCAAGCTTAAATTTTTGCGAGGCGTGAAGTGTCATTTTTTGGGACCTATTCCTTTTCACGCTTTCTTTATGTTGCGGTTGCTTTGGATTATTATGGTAGTTAATGTACTCGTCAACCACCTTTTGATATTTCTCTTCATCCAACTTGTCCC
Organism: Cheilosia grossa; assembly: GCA_963082955.1. Classification (NCBI taxonomy): domain Eukaryota; kingdom Metazoa; phylum Arthropoda; class Insecta; order Diptera; family Syrphidae; genus Cheilosia; species Cheilosia grossa. Next base: position 31,722,263 of record OY720144.1, read on the forward strand.
TCTCATGAGTCGATCCAGTCTCATCGTTCTTCGCAATATTTGCAAGGATGAAGACGGCCCTATTGTACCTTGGCTTCAGGAGAGAACCGAAGGACCTCTTTGGTTTAGGTGCACAATGGCTGGTGCTCCCGGCTGTTATGTTAGCAACATTCGGTGGCTTTTGGATGCTTTGGCTGCTATTCTCGACCCCTACGGTTGCCGTAGCTTTGGATGAGGTGCTTGGTTGACTGCCTGAAGGAGTATTATGGCTGGTGCTTAAGGTTGCCACACGGCCGGGACTCACCGGGATTGTCCAGATATTCTAAGCGGTGTCCAGAGTCCCGGTGAAAAATGAATTGTCCAGTCAAAAGTCCCGGCGAAAGTTATTTTTCAATTTCCATCATTTATTGAAAAAAAGTGTAGGTATGTATTGCCAATTTCATCAAATTAAAAAATAAAACAATTCAATCACTTTGAAATACTTTCAATTTAAAAATGTAAGAAGTTGACGGAACTCATCCACTTAACGAAATTGCAATCACTTTCAAATTTAAGTTGAACGCTACCATCAGAAAATGACATTTAATCAAAACCTGTCATGTTTTGTTTTGAATTTTCAATTTGCTGCTGTTTTTCGGGTGTTTTTTCCGCTAATAGTAAAAGAACAAAATATTTCACATGAATGGACGAGTTAATTAACATTTATTTACACCAAAATAAAACCTGATATTGTGTGAGGTAAGGCAACTGAACTCTGGTTTCTCATATGATGAATCAAAAACTAGACAACTAGACTAGAAATACCAGGATTCACGAAACCGTAAATAGGGAGCTTCTGTTTCTCTGTGTGCCTTTGTATCTGATATATATTTTTTCAGAAAATAATTAATTTGACAACATACTCTGAAAATTGGGAGAAAAATCCAGACTTCTCTAAATGGATACAGAAAACAAAAATGATTGCACTATTTTGTGTAAGCCTTGTTAAGTATGAAGGCAGTCGTGCATTGGAAAAACACAAGGTGACTAAAAAACATTCAAACATCGAATTAATTCAGAAATCATCTGTCGGCCCACGAATTTTGTTATTCAAAAAGATTCGCATATTGAAGCATTGGCCTCAACCGCTGAGTTGGTAAGCGTCTTCCATAATGTAATGCAATGTAATGCATAGAATAAGTTATAACAGTCTCGATTGCCAACTGAAGTTAAGCTCAACAATTTATAGCGATAGCAAGATTGCCACTAAAATATCATGTGGGCGTACTAAAGCAGCAGCTATAGTTCGAAACATACTTGGTCCATATGCCCAGGAGCAGGTTGTTAAAGACCTTAAGCAAAATAATTTTTAGATACATATTGATTTTATTTAATTTTTGCAAGTGATCCGTATAGTTCATCGATTTCCATTGTTAACAACAACAACAACAATGTAAACATCCCGTACTATATAGTTGGTATATAGATTATCTAGATAAAATAAAAGAAATCCTTATAATATATTCGTTTTCATGAAATATAAGTAGGAAATAAATTTACCACACCATACCCAACGGTTTATTTACACGTCCCGATAATGGCCAATTATTCGAATTATTTGAATTTTTTCCAATGTCACCACAAAATGAACTGTCAGTCATCTGTCAGGTAACTGTGTGCAAGTGTATGGTGCGGTTATTTTACTTTAACATGGCACACACACTTTCCCACGTAGTTACATGTAAAACATCTTGTACCCAGTTTCTCTTAAGTTGGCTGAGCTGACGGTCTATTTAATACTTAGTTTATTATGTTACCGCCCCGAACAGCTCCTTTGAATTTCACAGAGCTGAGCAAACTGGCGTTGTCAAGGCGATACTTCAAATTAACTCTAAAGTTGTTGGTGGTAATCAGGGATGTTACGGAGGTGGTTTTACCGGAGTCGGAGTCGGAGTCGGAAGCCTCATACCGACCTCCGCGGAGTCGGAGTTGAATCGGAGTCGGAGGCGGAGGTCGCACGCAGACACAAATTAATTATTAAAATATAAAATTTGAAAAATCAATTTTTATTAGAAAATTAACAAAAAAAAAAATACAAAACAAAATTGTATTGTCACTTAATAAAATTACAGACTAATAGTCAAACTTCAAAATGGGTCACCGATTCCGAACGAAAAACCTCCGATGTGATTATATCGGAACCGAAGCCGGATTCGGAGGTGTAATTTAAACCGGAGGTTCCGACATATCGGATTTGGAGTCGAAGCACCGTATCAACCCTAGTGGTAATGGTGTGGCGTCTGAATTCACCCATTGGCCGTACAATGAAATCCATAGAGGAGAATGTTTTTCAATAGCAAGACTCTGCGTGGTATTTAAACACTTCGGTCGACTTACTCAAATCTTGAATTAATTTATTATTGTACTTTAGGAATTAAATAAAGTAAAGTAAAGTAGTGAAGAGGTATTTTTTATTAAATTCTCTATCACATCACTGGTGACACCGACAAAAGAGTTAAGTCAATAAATTTCCGTAAGTTCCTTCATTTGTCAAAGTTATACTATCTTTAATAAGTACCTCGGCAACCGGTTAACTTGTAACCTGAGTAAGGATGATCAAGATCATGTAACTACGACAATTGGTAAAATTAATGGGTCTTTAAGGCTTAAAAAACTACACTTATGTTAGCAAATGGTTTGCGAAATATGTTGCTCCGTCAAAGCTAAAATTAAGAGAAGACTTAATATTGCATTCAACAATACAACATAAATTCACATAAAAAGTGTTAAAGGTAGGAAGTAATTAATTTCAATACCTTTTTAAAAGCTACACGCCACAGTAGCTTAAATTACAGTTTCACTTTTAGTATTTTTCAGAAGAGTGAACAGATTTGAACACATCTTCATTTATATTAAGAAAAAAATCTCTAAATTCTAAGCAGGTTTTTCCGAAATTACATATACATATTTACAAAGCTAGGCTCAGACGATTGCCAGACCTGACAAAATTGTCAGTGTATTAAAGGAAAGTTTCATAAATAAATTACAAAATACATCCTTTATTTAAAATAAAAAAATATAGGACAGGGGTACAAAATTAAGAACAGTCCTTGTTCCGGCTAAGTTGAGGCTGGAATTAGTTTGTCCAAGTTGATCTTCTCAGACAATGGATAGACTACTGTACAAACTCTATTTTCAAAACGCTATAAATTTTCCTTTATTGACTGCTGTTGACTCTTGAGAATTTACGAGTGTCCGTAAACTTTTTGCCTCGCTTCACGCTTTCCATAAATGGATGGTACATAACATAAGGGGGTCAATGACTTCATGAACTTGAACTTGAATGTTTTATATACAGTAATACAAATAAACTTTAACAATGCATACATAAAAAATTTAATATTCAATTATTATCTGGGTGATAGAAGCAATTCTTAGTCGCTGTATTCTCTCTATGTATATCTTAATATTTAATTCGGGCATTATGAAAGCTCCATTAATAGGAGTGAGGGAGAGTTACCATTAATAAGTTTCGATGGCGTGAGTACAAGGCAGAAAATACATTGCGCGCCTCGCGTTGCACATTTAAATGCAAATAAATAATTGTTTCTCAATTGTATTTCCCAAATTTGTGTAGTCACTACTGATGCATTATTTTCCCTATGATTCTCCGATTTGCATCTTCATTTATAACTTCAAGATTATATAAGCCTTCTGGAAGTTATGTTGATAAATAATTAATAAATAACTAAATAACTCATTATTCCTCTGTGTACCCAGTCAACCCCGTGAATAATAAAATGGTCTAATGGTGTTGCAAATTCCTGACTCCAAAGCGTGATGAATTCAACTCTAGTTTTATCAAATACAAGTTTTCTCACTATTCGCACAACTGCGCTAGCTTTGGAATCTCATTCCAAATAAGTAACTAATGTTATCTCTTTGAGAAAAGCAAACAGTAACAATTATGTTACAAACGAGGAGGTTTGAAACAAACCCGTTTATATGCAAATAGATATCATATTCGGAAAGAGCGGACGCGAAAATATAAACCTATAGAGTCCTACGAGAAATTGTCGGGCGCTTTGTTTAAGCCAAAAGTGTACTTTATTATGTTTTCTGTACCTACGGTTTATTTTTCGCTTCAAAGATTTCTACCTAAATACCTAATAAAATAAAAAGCAGCCAATTAAAGTGTTGATGTGAACGCGAAAGTTTCGTGCGATATAAATAGTCGCATTAATTATCTGTGGAATGGTCAGCACTTGAAAAAAAAAAAAACTTTAATTATTTTTACATTTCATCATAGGTATAGGAACCTACGGTAAGAATCGCTTTTGCCATAAAGTGGTGAATAAATTGATTACTTCCGAATATCACAAAATGAAATCAGTCAGTGAAATTATCAATAAAATTTCATATAATCGTACTGCATGGACGCACACATTTGTAAAAAAAGATAAACCTATCAATGATGACTAAATAAATACAATCTCCACTCCAGTCACTAGAAATAACTCAACTATAGTTTATCTCCCTCATTCAAATTGTACATTAAAATTCAATGTCACAGAAGTTCCTCTACACTAGTCGCAAATCGCAATCGCTAGAGATCGCTCGCACCTCTCTCTGTTGAAGTTCTGATTCAGAAAATTATACATAACATACAAAGTATCTCTAATTGTTCGACTTGGTTATTTTATTTGTGGTAAATTATGAACGGAGAAAGTGACGTGAAGGACTGGATATTGAGTGAAGTCTTACCAGATATTGTTAAAAGTGGAAAGCTCGCAAAAAATAAAAAACATGAAGAAAATGTCAATGAATCTTTTAAAGTGGTTGATATTAATATATGTCCTATTGGCACAGAGGAGTCATTTATGCTAACAAAATGCTATAGAATAAAAATTCATTATACGTACGGAAGTGAGGAGCAAAAGTGCGTCCTCATAGCTAAGGTAGGTAAAACACACCCTAATGACAATGTGGGATAACAAAAAGTTTAGGTCTAATATACATCTAGTGTAGAATCGCGTTGTGTGCTTTACTTTTTAGTGGATCTTAATTCGTATATAATTCGCTCTAATATCTAATTTAGCATCGTAAATTTGCTCTGCCTTATGAAAATAATTACGAGAATATGTAATAAAGCTTCTGTTAAGTCGCAAGAGACTGAGACTGTGTTATTTACATAATAATAGTTTGCAAACGTGACTTTGTTACATTAATTTATAATCCACATAAACCTTTTTGTATGCAAGGAACCAGACAGTGTTCATATGAATCCGAGTGTCTTTAAATAATAAATTCGATTGAAAGAACTACTTCTATACATCACATGCTGTAATCTGTAATGAGATCTTTATTTATTGACGAAATGACGTCAACTAAGAAAATAAATTCAAATAATGCCTACTAGCGTTGGGAGCTGATTATAGTTTTAAATGTGTTAACCTACGCCATAACGAACAATCAAATGCGGTGCCGCTGCGGCTTTTTGCTATTACCTACGGTTACTAGGCATAAAACTCAATCGGCCCTACTACTAATCAAGCACTAATGTTGACAATCAGTTGGCTGCCACTCTGCAAGCTTTAGTAAAAATGAACAGTATTTGTGAAACCAATAATCAATTAGACCTCGACATTTCCTAGTCCGACAACTTTCTTAGAATTTATAGCATTTGTTGCCATCGCACAATTCAAATTCCATAAATTGTTTTCGTGAAAAACAAAGTCAATGGTTTCTATTGCAACAAGAATTTTGTATTCTAAAAAAAGGAATACATGATTTGAAATTAAATTTGTACAACGGATATTTTTCAAAGACTTTTTCCGCTGATCTGTCAAATATCATAATAATATATGCAAATCAGTAATGCCCTATCATTAGATCGGACACAATTTGGGTACTTTTTATAGTACGCCTTACACTGTTTTCTAATACTACTTCGTGATTGTTTTATGAGTGTTTTTGTGTAGTAATAAAATCCCCTTCAAATTATTCAGTAAACGAAATACAGTTTATTAGAATATCAGCCCTATTCTGCTATTCATCGGGGGGAATTTTTCTTCAATTTTCACTGAACACTATTCTACTATTCATTCGAATCGAATTTGGATTCACCTCGTTAATGTCGGTAACGTCGGTAATACTGCGCGGTATTCTCTTATTCACGTGAATGCATACACTCTATACTATTCAGATCCGCATGTCAAATGTTGCGGATTTGAAATTAAATGGATCGTCTGTGTGGTTGGAGGTTGATAAAATGTAATTGAAAACTAATTTATTGCTTGATTATTTACGTGTAAACAAAGATTATTCACTTTTAGGGGTAGAACAACAAATAGAGACCAGTTTACTGCTTCAATTTCTGTTTGAGAATGTAAAAAAAAAGTCCAATACTATCCATACCTGTTTGTTTATATTTTTTGTTTTATTTAAAATAATTTATCCAACTTTCCAAAGATTTTCATCAAATTGGATACATAAATTTCAATTTACAAAAAACAAACTTCTTATGATTTTCACATGAACAGCTGTTAACTTGAATGTCAAATTGGTTTGATAATGTAGTTCACCCGATGGATAGCAGAATGGAAAGGCAGAGTGAAAGGGAATCGAATGGGTGAACCGAATCAAGGATTCACGTGAATAGCAGAATAGGGCTGTATATTTATTTATTCGTATGATGATGCAAATCAAAACCTATAGGTGGACTAAAGATCGTTAGCAAGTGAATATTTTTTAAAATATAAATATTAAACTGTTAATTCATTTCAGAATAAATAAAAATCTCAGGAAACTATAAGCGTTTTAAGAACCTATCACCTTCCGTTTTTCAAAATAAATAGGTACAATGTGATCTTTTAAAAATCGTATGGCTTATATATCACTTAATTTGGGAAATTTAGAACCCGACAAAAGTTTATAAATTCTCGCAGAAAAATATAAAACCATCGCTTGCATTATTATGCACGAAAGCTGTCTACCTACCTGTTATTCCTCCAGAAGCTCCAAAATTTGTTATTTGGACTGAATTTTGCGGAGTGCTGATAATTCTATTCTTTTATTCTTATATCAATATTTTCCGCAAAGTGACCCTTTTCACACCACCCATTGTTTCATTAGAGATCCTCAATCTTGGCTAACAAGATTTTTAGATTTTTGGCTGCATATCTACTTGAACCGCCAGTATTCAGGTATGAGCCGTCGAAACTTAAGTGCATAGTTTATTTGTGAGGACTTGCCTAGGAAATATCCCCAACTTATATAAAATTTGCATTTTAGTAAGCATCTATTCGTTGCTTTCAAACTTATGGAATAACAACCAATCAAAAAGCTTGCACTAACGGTTGAACATGAAAAAGCGGAGAAAATCATTAACCATATTATTTAATCAAAAGGGCATTGAAAAAAAAAAAATATATATTTGCAATATTTTTCAACAGATTGCATTTTTGTATTCCAAAGAATAAAATCAGAAAACATTTATTGTCTACTAAAATTAATTTATAATTATAAACTCTCAGCCTGAAATTCAATAGTGCATTTCGGAAGGTTAAGCAACATTCGCATTCCTCCTCAAAATGACAATAATGTCGTTTTCCATTGGGACAGAAAAAGCTCTCGAAATCAGCTGGCTGTCAGAATTGATGTTCCATTGACCGAATATTCGGCGATCTGAGTCGTTTTACTATTTTCTTTGTACAGTGGTTCAGCTCCTATTAAAAACAAAAGACAAATAACTTACAAACATTATGTTCCATGTAATGGTTTTTTAGTTCCTGAAATTTTTATAAAAAGAAACATGGCACTATATTTCCATTATTTTTTTCCAACGATTTTCACTTATACCCAACCTACCCTACAACCGAATATTACTGGTTATATCTACTTGCACGTATCAGACCCGAATTTTGGCTTTTTGCATAACAGTCACCAGTCATTTCGTTGACCTTATGCTAATAACAAATTATCGCCTTATACATATTATTAAGATCTACGATTGTTTGAAAGCAACTAATGAGTTTGGGAAATGTTGAAATACTTGTTTTATTATTACACTAAGTTTTACCAACGAAGGCGCTGTAGAATTCTTGCGTTAAAGGAAAAGAATTGGAAATATTGAACGAGAAAACTGTTAAGGTTACCATATCAAGCACGTCGCATGGGGATATGAATTTATTTTTATCCAGGAACCCGCAGCCACGGCTTTTGTCCATTGGCGCACCAATTTTGCCAGATATTTATGTATTTGCAGGCGCAGTGGCTTAGTGGTTAGTGTGTTGGACTACTAAGCGAGGGGCTCAGGTTCGAATCCCGCAAAAACCCAAATTCCAACTTAGGGTTTTTTCCACTGCGCCGCCTCTCGCGAACGTCTGACAAACATCCGAGAGTATAACTGTCTTAAGAGCTTCTCAATTAGCCGTTTGGAATCGGCATAAAATTGTAGATCCCTTCCATTCGTTCCAAAAATGAAAACTCACACAAAAACGAATGGTTGTGAGAAGCTAGGCCTTGGGTCTCTACAGACCTGTTGCGCCAACTATATATATATATATATATATAGTTAGATAATGTTTCTTTTCTTTAGTTTACGTTCACTCATCTCTAAGATGCAGTCTACAGAAAGAAAGGAAATGTTTCCGACGTGGGACTTAGTTTTCAAGGAATTATTCATGTCTGGAACTACCCAACTTTTGAAGACTAAAATTCTCATCAGTGCCACATTTTATTGGTTATCCTTCTTTTATATTTTCTGTAAATTATATGTTCAGCCAAATGGCAAAAAAAAAACCTTTACAGTGAGAACATGCTGTCTCAAAATCAGAGATGATCGTGGACGGGTTTCAATAGTTCCGAGATGTCTTACTTTTTATTGAAAGACAATCTAACTAGGAGGGTTGCATGTCTCATGGGAGCTTAAAAACGGGGATTTTTAAGAGTGTTTTTTTATAGGTATAGAACTTAAAGTTGGCAGCACTATTTTAACTGGCGCCAATTTTGTCAGCTGTCAAGTGATTTATTTTTAGTTTGGTTGGCATTTCAACATGAATAGACTGACACCTGAACAACGCTTCCAAATTGTCCAGATTTATTTTGATGGCTCTGATCGAAATACGTATCGCGACCATTACATAAGCTCACTTTTGGTTGAATGGATGCGTCAATAAACAAAACTGACGTATTTTGAGTGATGATTGGTCCATACTTCTTTAAGAACCATGCTGGCCAGAACGTAATAGTCAATGGTGACCACTATAGAGCCATGATTACTGCATTTTTCGTTCATAAATTGAACATCCATGAAGTGCAGGAGCTGTAGGAGTTCTGGTGCCAGACGATTATTTTTCGAATAAAGTAAATTTCATGTCAATTTTAAAAAAATCATCTTTGTTATATTCCATAAGTACGTGATCCAACTTTTGTTATAAACCATGAAAATCAATGATCTAAATAGATCATATGGTCAAATTAAAAAAACTTATAATATGCATAATGCATAGGTGTTTGCACAGGGTCGGTTGGTTTTTAAGGTTCCGCTTCCGCTTCGCTTTATGGAGGGAAGGCGACGAATCTTGTCAAGAGATTCATGACTGAGTACTAAGTTGACATTTCAGATAAATGTGGATGACGTAGCAGAAGTGGCGTTCCCTACCAATCTAGTTTTGAATATGTTCATTGTTGAGCACAAACCATAAACGAAGTATTAAATAGACCGTCAGCTCCGCCCACTTAAGAGAGTTTGCCTACAAGCTGGTTTTCGTGTTACTATTTATATGTGGGGTAGTATTATTAACCGCACGCATACACTGGAACATGGGGTCGCAGGTTCGAACCCCGCAAAAACCCAAATTCCAACTTAGGGTTTTTTCCACTGCGCCACCTCTCGCGAACGTCTGACAAACATCCGAGAGTATAACTGTCTTGAAAGAGCTTCTCAATTAGCCGTTTGGAACCAAAAATTTTAGATCCCTTCCATTCGTTCAAAAAATGAAACTCGCACCAAACGAATGGTTGTGAGAAGCTAGGCCTTGGGTCCGTCGGACCTGTTGCGCCAACCATATTTGCATTACTTTGGTTGGGCAAATTGTGTTATGACATTTCATTTCACAAGATGTCATCAACGAAGAAACAAGTGAAGGTGGCTCTCGTTTTTAATACAAGAGACGACCTAGAAAAATTGGAAAACCAGATGTTAGCCGAATACAAAATAAAGCACAGATTGAGGTTGAATCTATTTCTTCAGAAGCGCATTTGTTGAACTGCAGACTGAGCAACGCACGTTTAATAAAAGGAGCAGCAGCTGAAATGGATAGACAAAGTTTTTGTGAACTTCCAAATACAAATACATAGCTGACTACACAGGAACAAAGCGGATAGTCACTCTGTTGGTTCATATTAATTAAATTTAAAGTATCACTTTGAGAAAGTCGAAAACCAGCCATAAATGAATCCGCGCACTTGTATTCCCTAGAATTATCAAAACAAAATGTATTTTTGCTGTCAAACACTGGTCTAGGTATCAAATGTCAAAATGTCAGACTGAAAAATCTAGATTTCTTTTATATCCACAAAATCGCGGTCCACACGAGACATATTGTTGTCAAGACTGGGTGGAACAGATGACTGGACAGTTCATTTTGTGGTGACATTGGAAAAAATTCAAATAATTCAAATAATTGGCTGTTATCGGGACGTGTTAAGAAAACGGTGGGTATGGTGTGGTGAACTTAGTACCATTTTATATTTCATTAAAACGAATATTATAAGGCCTTCTTAAATTATACCTGTCTAATCCATAAAGTGTGCATTGTGGTTTCAAACAATGGAAAACGATTAACTATAGGAAAGACAAATAAACAGTATCTACAATAATTATTTGGAATTTTACAAGTAGCTATACATTTTAGTTTCTGATTTTTCCCGTACAGTTTAAAGAAAATTAATTCATTTTCGTTGATTATATCTTTAAGACATCTTTGTTATTAAAGTGCAATGAAAACTAAGAAAACAAAAAATTTTAGTTTAAAGAATTTTTTTGTTTTTGTCAGCCAAAGTACTTTTTTCGCTATACTTCATCTATAAGATAAATACGATGAATTGATTTTCAACTACAAATTTTGGCCATCAGAATTTCTAAAGAAGTGTTTGTCATGTCTTATTAATTGTTAAGTGGTATGAAGGTTCTATATCATTTTGGAAGGTAACATTTCCAAAAGAATTTTGCACCAAATTAGTATAAAAAGCAACAAGCCGAATTCAATGGATAGGACAAAAAATGTATTCTCTAAATAAACTTTATTCATATCTATTCTCGGCTGACACATGATTACATTAGTTACTAACCATTTTGCAAAATAGGTACCTACCTACCTACCTACATGTTTTCGTGGTGAGATAAAACAACAAATTTAAACTGTGGCAACGCACCCATCAGCTGATAGAAACTCATCAATTACCCTACACTCAGTCAGTCTTTTTAGCACTCCCTCATTATTTTTCCCACAAAGCGTGGACGTATTTCCCTTTTCACCGAACTCAAATTCCCTCGATTTGCTTATGAACTTTCTGCTTATGATGCTTTCTTGTAGCTAAAAAGCAAATCTCTTTTTTATGTTTTTTATGGACATTTTGTGTTGCAATGTAGTTAGAATGTTTTTTCTTAAGATTCATGATACAGTTTCGATGCTTTATTCTTTCCGTACAGGTTTTTCGGGCAACAAAATTTCTACAAAAAGGTAGAAATTCCACGATGTCAATTTTTTTTTTTCTGCTTCAAACGTATTCACAGATAGGAAATTTAAAAGAGAATATACTTTTCAAAGTTTGCGGGGGAATGAGGTGCGCTGGAACTGGCGGTCTATTTAATATTTTGTTAATGGCACAAACATCCCCCCATTAACGAAGGCTAAACAATGGTTCTGAGGGAAATTGGAATTCGAGGAAGAGGTGGTCATTCGCTTTGCCTGTGTTCCGAAATCGATAGAGTCGAAAAAAGAGAACTGTTATACCACAAACTAAAAATCCGATGTTAAGATAAACCAAATCCGTCCGGCCCTTTAGGCTCCAGGCCTCAGAAGCATACGGAAACAGTAGTACGTAGTAGGCAATGAGACCCAATTTTTTGGGCTCCTCTATCATCGTAACGTTAGAATTGATTAATGTCTCGAGTGCGAACAATGTGTTAAAAAACAATCAAACTTTTTATGAACGAGAAAGTTTCGCCCGACCCAGTCGTGCACCTTACTTTAAATTGTCTGAAAAGAAAACATTTAATGCAAAGAGTAACAAGTTCATAATCTTAAGGTACTATTCTTGGATCTAAGGTAAAAACGTCTATACTATAATTATAACGGGTCCAACTGAAGTAAGTAGTTGTATTGAAATGTATTTATATTGACAGCTTTTGCAAATCAAAATAAAATATGCAGTTTTGGTTGCAATTAAGTAAGTAAGTACAGTGAACTAAAGGAATATTTTGCATGAGATTTTTCTCATATATTAATAATGCAGGATAGCAGTTTTTGTTTAATTAAACCATAAATAAAACACATTTTCATAATATTCAAATCTCAGGATAAAAATGACACTCGAATTCGCTAAGAATGTTTAGAGTACCAACCTAGTACCTACAGAGAGAAAGTAAGAAATTAATAATCATTATATTAATACATAAACATCAAAAGAGAATGAAACTCACATCATTCGAAAGGTACTGTGTCATAGATGTACTTGTGGGTACATGTCGTCATTAAGGCTGGTTAAATTAAGTTGAAAATTCCCCATACAAAATGCCTATAAGTTAAATTTGGTAACATTCAATTTGTCGCGGCCATATCTATCACCATAGTAACGTATTCGAATATAGCTCATCTTAGATTAGAACCTATTTTTGAAAGAATGCTATTTACCTAAAAGTAAGCAACTGCATACCTATTTTAATTCAGGGGTGTACAGCTCCGACCTCCGATGTGTTGATTATTGGTTTTAATGACTGTAACTATGGAAACGAACATTTGTCGACACAAATTTTACGTATTTTTAGGGTCGAATTTCGACCACAAGCCAAACTAGTATTATTTAATGTACAGCACAACAAACATGTAGATATCACTAGCAGCACCTGGCCTCAAATAATTATTGTATATATTTTCAATCTTCATTTTTAAAATTAATTACATTGATACTTTGTTCTGTATTTCCAGAAAACTCCAAACATTCCTCCCGAGAATTATGACGCTGTCGGTTTTGACGCTTTATTTTACAATGAAATCATGGCATACACAACCATAATTCCGACCCTTTTGCAGTTTTCTAAAGTAAAAGAAAGCGATCGTAATTTTCCGAAATACTTTTATGGAAATTTAAAGGATTATGAGGCTTCAATTGTGCTAGGTGATTTCAATACAGATGGCTGGAAAATGTCCAAGAGTCGCGTTAACCTTTCCTTAGAACATATTTTACTGGGAGGTAAGCTCGCAAATAGTTGATATGATTACTTACTTATATAATTATGTGGGTTTTGCGGGGTTTAGGCTCAACGAAATGCTAATGGCTATTTGTAGAGGGGTTAAATACAGGCATTGATATTATTAATACAGACATGATAAATGCTACTACTACTGTACAGACGAGTGCTAACATTGCCATTATACTTTTCTATTGAGTTCGTGTAAATGTGACTTATTTTGCTCAAACGCAGTGAAGTTTGCCAACATAAACAAACATTTTAGTTGGCAATAGAAGTTGCAGTCTTGTCTCGTTTGCCGCGCTCCTAGTTATTGGAAATTATTTACCCAGGTACCTAATAAGAACAAAATAGTTAGCGTTTTCTAACATAATAGACCTGTTCCTTTACTTTTTAATCTTACGAATTTTTACTTATTCTTACGAATTTGTACTCAATGCTATTCCTTGACTCGAAAAATTCGTAAAAGAGAGCGTCGTCGAGAGAGCGACTTAAGATATTACACTGAGAATCCTACGAATTTTTACTTTACAAAGGTGATTTGAATTTTTTTTGTCTATCTTGGCATAAATGCGTGCATTTGTTTTGATTTGATCAACAGTCGGTGAAATAAAATTTAATGTTCCTCAAGATTCTTTTTGAAAGTGGCAACGAAATTCTTCCTCGCTGTAGCAAGGAGCAATCTTCACCATGCAATTCTTTATGAAGTGTTGGTTTTTGCTCTTCTCAAATGCTTGTAGTTCAATCAGTACAAGGTCTTCCCCATACTCGGATTCGTCAAGAAGAAGTTCAATTAATTTCAGATCACTTTCATCGCTCCACCTAATGTAGATACGAACAGTTATTATTTTTGGCGCTTGCAAACTGTGGATATGTGTGAACAGAATAAATTCGTGTAATTGTGTTTTGTTTAGTTTATACAAAGTGAAGCTTGCAAACATCCCAGTCGTTAGTATAGGTATAATGTATAATAATAAGAAAAAATAGACACATGTGATTAATTTGAATAGTTCATATGTCCTTGTCCACGCTCTTGTGTTTTTTGTTGCTTTTGTTATATCTACGAGTTTCTATGTAGTTGAAAAAGTTATAGATGTGTCTTTTCTAAACTGACAGTCTTTTCTAAGTTACAAAATAATTGTTTTTTTTTTTTGTGGATACACTCTTTCCGACTAGATATCGACTATAAGATCACAGACCGATCTCAATTCTCCGCTACTTGTGGGACAAAAACAAAACTTTAAGCAAACAACAAAATGAGTCCGGTTCTCCTTTAAAACCGGGTGGTAGTACGGCGACTTCGCTGACTACTGCTACAGCTCCTGTGGCAGTGAGCCGTGGAAAATGTGACCATTCATGATTCTTCTACTGTGAGCAGCTGTAGTGGGTACACACCTCAGCAGTGGTGGGATTGTGAGTATACATGGCCCTACCACTGTTACCAGCGCAACAGGATGCAAGATCGCTCAATCGTCTGAGACAGGGCGGCATCGCACTCCATCAAAAAGGGCGTATAGCAAACGTCGTTATGCTGTTCATATCCTAAAGGTCTTCGGAGAAACTTCGAAGGCCGATAGGACCGCCGAGCAAAACAGCAAAGTCGAATGAGCGGTAAAATTCTTAAAGAACGATCCACTAACGTCCAGCAAGGACTCTACGTTTAAGCGCCGAAAAGACCTAAGGTACATGGCACCGTCGTACCAAATAGGTCATCCAACGTCAGATCTCTTTGTTAGAAACTCGTCATTAACAAAGAGTCGCTTTCTTTGCAACGATTTTTGCAGAAGCTATCTTGACGAGGAGGAGGAAGAAACTATTCTCCATCTCCTCAGTACTTGTCCGGCCCTCTCACAACGACGAAAACTCCATTTGGGAGCGTTCTACTATAATGATCTGAACGATCTAAGAAACACAAACATTCGTTATCTCCTACGCTTCATCAGAAGCTCCAATTGGTTCAAGGAGTAGGAAGAATTGTATTTTAGATTCATATGGTATCACAAGGGACCTTACAATTGTCTAAGTGTGTCGGCTAGCCGACAGCCACTTCAACCTAACCTAACCTAACCTTGACGCCGAAATCAATTTTTTATCGAATTTGAAAACCAGATTTACTTATGTCTTCTAGTTATTGACAAAATGTAAATTAAGTACTTTTATATCTTCTTTCACTTAGAGTACCTATGTTCATAGTCGCCTGGCATTCGGTAATGTTAATAGATTTCTTGGACAACAGCACCAGTGATTCACAGTTTGAATCATTATATTTAGTAATTATTTTATATAGGTATTATATACAATTAAATTTACAAAATAAAAAAAAATAGTTTTTGCAATTGTCAATTTTCACAAAAACTAGAATGTGCAGCATCAGCAAGTACTAGGAACATATTCACGTCTATCACATAATCCGTCGTGTTCGGAATTTTGCAACGAACCCCGAAAGAACTATAGTTCCTTCGTAGCAAAATTCCGAATACGACGGATTCTGTGATAGACGTGATTTAGTGATTCACAATGTTGAAGAAAAACTCGTAAAAGAACAAATCGCTTTTTAGAAATGCATGGGGAAACACCGATGTCTTTTCTATATAACTAGGTATGTAGATATAAAAAAGAGCAGATATAAGAAACTCGCTTATAACAAACATTCATTCACAAAATCTACTATTGAAAAGAAAATATCCCTCATATAAGAAAAAATATGCATTTTTGGTATGTGTTAGAAATGATTTTTCTTATATGAATCCGTTCTCTTCATTTAAAAAACTTTGTTTCTTAAGTCAGTTGTTTTCATTTAAAAAACTTTGTTTCTTATATGCGTGTTTGCAAGTATTCGTTCTCTTCTCTGTTTCTTATATCAGTAATTTTGATATTAACAACTTTGTTTCTTATATACTATACATGTTCTCATATAAGAAAAACTCGGATATAAGAAACATTTTTTTTGGGGGATTTTAGAGGTTTCTTATATCCCTGGTGGATTGTACATACAGCATTTTTGTATTTTTCAAGCATTTCTTTCAAAAAACGATTAACAGAAATAACTTGATTTAAAAATAATACGAAAGAACAGATCCCTGGCTTTCAAAAATGCTACGGCCATTTATTCTAAATGTTGCCATTGTTTTTAAACTTTATCGATTTAATAGTAAGATAAAGATATTTTATTCGTACAAAAATTCGAACTCGAGATGTTAATGAATTCTGACATTACGATGATTGAGGAAAGTGGGTCTCGAAACTCTGTCCGTCTGTCCGTAAGTCCCAAGGCCTACAGAATAAACGGCTGACCTGATTTAGTTCAATTTTCGGATTTGGAGATTGGAGGCCTACAGTTCGGGATGTTTTTTTTTTTTAAATTTAAGCTCAATATCCCGTCTTTCCCTAGAGACGGTTCTTTCTTAGACTTGGCGCTAGTTGACGAAAGACTGGAACTGACGAACACCGATCTAAGCATGCGGAACTGTTTACGAACGGTTGAGTACGATAGTGATCACTACGGACTTGCCGCCGTAATACGGATCCCGAACGAGCAGACGCAGGTGGAGCAGGACGACCAAGTGCGTTCTTTCGACTACCGAAAAGGGCAGTGTTCGCGCTTCTCCAGAGTGCTAAAACGCGGCATACGCTCATGCGACAGGAACTTAACGAACGATGAGATCGACAGTCATTTACGACAAATGAATGTCGTCATCAAACAGATAATGGAGCGAACTATCCCCAGGGTAGGACGTTCCACAGACGAAGAACAAACTGAAAAGTATCGAAACGCAACAATCGATGCTCTGTACAGACATAAAAGTAGACTGCTCTCGAGGCTTAAACGGCTACACAGACAGTTTACTGACAGGAACGACCCCGAAATTAGGACACTGAAGTCGATGATCAAAAACTTGAAACAGTTGATCACCGAGAATTGCAGAAAATCTGTAAGTTTGTATTGGGGCAATAAAATTCGGGCTATAAAAGCCAGTAGTCCGAAAATGTTCCCGCAAATAAATAAACTGTTCAGGCGGAATGATCATAACGACATTTCATGTGTTCGAATACCTCGGACGAACGAGAACAGACAGACACTACTGACTGCTGGCATAAGTCCGGAAAGTGCTGACTCGAACGACGGTTTTTTCGTGGTCGAAGACCCGCAGGGGAGGGTGACTTAGATGGGAGCTTTCTTTGAGACGGTGTGTACGGTGAACAATCCTGTTTGCCGTGACCGCGACCTCGAGGAGTAGGCCTATCTTAACCACTTTTATCTGCGGACCGAAATTCAAGATTGGCGATCCGAGAACAACGGTTTCACCAGGTTCAATGACGACAACCGTGCAAACGGCACAGTCGCCCATGAAAATACTCATCTGTTCGTGAGTAGAGATGAACTTCGCTGCATCTTTGAATCACTTAAAAACAAAAAGTCGGCGGGAGTTGACGGTGTCCCAAACGTCGTATTAAGAAGCCTGCCGCTAGAGGCGATAGATATCTTCGCCACACTATTTAACAATGCGCTGAATAATGCATATTATCCGGAGCAGTGGAAAATAGCGGTGGTACACCCTATCCCGAAAAAGGATAAAGATAGAACGAACCCTGCTAATCTCCGGTCAATTAGTTTGCTTCCGAATGTTAGCAAGGTATTCGAGAAAGTCGTCAATAGATCTCTTTTAAAATGGGTTGAGGAAAATAAGATTATTCCGGACAACCAGTTTGGTTTCAGAGCGGCGCATGACACTACATGCCGCGTCGAAACTGGTTTCCGACATTCAGTGGAATAAAAGTAAGAAGCAATGCACGGGTGCCTGCCTGGTCGACTTTGAGAAGGCCTTCGATAACCGTATGGTTGGATGGGCTCTTCTATAAGCTGACCAGATTGGGCATTCAAAAACCTTTGCTGTATATGATTTATGACATGCTTATGGGAAAGAAGTTCGTGGTCAAAGCTGGCAACGTGACTTCGAGCAGGGTTTTTGAAATTAAAAACGGCTTACAACAGGGAGCAGTGAATTTTCCGGTCCTGTTTAATATTTACACAAGTGGTCTGGTGGGTTCCCTCAGACATGCTATAGCGTACGCGGACGATTTAGTGGCGTACAGGTCAGGACCAAAAATCGAGGTCATTAACATCCTTCTGCAGCGTGACTTCGAGCAAATTAAGAGGAATTGCGATGATTGGAAGTTGAAAATCAATTTCCAAAAGTCGGAAACAATCCTGTTCAGAACTACATTGGCTGCGGCCTCTGGGGATACAAGAAAAAACTGGAGAAAATTAACAATTATTGGACAGCAGGAGCGATCATTGGCGGTGAAAAGTGGGTGAGGTATCTTGCCATCTGGCTCGACCAGTATCTGTATTTTGACAAACATATAGATGCTTGTCTTGCAGGGGCTAGGAGGGCCTACGCTCTAAAAAGGAGACTGTTTCGCAGTAGTAAACTTGATTCCAGGGTGAAGGTCATTTGCTACGTGGCCCTTATAAGGCCTATCATCGCTTATGGCTGTCCCATGTGGTTCAATACAGCGCCGTCCTATATGGAAAAGATCCGGGTGTTTGAGAGACAATGTCTCAGGGCCTGTCTAGGGTTGTTTAGAACTCCTGAATCTCAGTATCTACATAAAATACTATCCCAACAGGACCCTATACAATAGGGCTCGATTGAATAGGATTGACAATTTCCTTATTAAGGTGATTCGGAGGCACGTCGCAAGGGCGATGGCCAGTTATAATAACCTGATCTCAGGGGCTTACTACCCCAATTTAATTTACCACGAGAGTACGCTTCGGTCTGGCTTTATCCCGCCTGAGGCATTTCTTCATGTAAACATGAAAGGGTTAGTTCAGGCAAAAGATGGTGAGCCAGTATTATACCACAGCCACCGCGGCGCGAGAGATAAGCGGCTCATCCACGACGGGTACGCCGCCAATGCTCAGGAGCTCCTCCGTTTTAGTACCGCAATTGCGGAACGGGACAGGGTCGATACGGTCAAGCAGTTCACCGAATTTTGGTGGCTTGAGGAACAGGTGAGGGTGGATACGCTCTCCCGGGCCGGTGCGCTACTTACGTAGCATCCTCCTTAGTTTTAAGATAGATATTAAGTTTGTAGGTTTAGGTTTACAGTAGGGGGTCTTTGGGAGGGGCCGGACTAGCCAACATGAATAGTGCTGCCGAGACTCGAACGACGCTTACGGCCTCGCTCGGGTCTCGGTGGCACTGATGAACCCTTGTGGGCGGCTCTCAGGCGCCCATGGACGCGATCAGGATGGTGACCAATCGATGAGATTGCTCACCACCCTGATTATAGGTAATTTAGGTTAAGTAGCTTAGGTAGTTAAGTAGCTTAGGTAGTTTTAACAGAACAATAATAAAGAATTCAAGTTTTCTAAAGTTTCTTGAAAATTAAAAAACAAAACAAATCATAGATATAGATAGATTTGAGGCCGAAAGGCAATAATTTTGAGGATATTGATAAGTTTAGAGCGCTCCCTTAGAAAAATGTTAGTTTTAAATTAGATTTAATCGTTTTTGTCTAGTATGTAAGTTTAATGAAGTAGCTCAATAAAAACTGAATTTCAAATGTGAAAAAAAACGTGTAAAGCGAATGGACGCAATTGCTCCGGCCAGAAGACTCTTCGATTCCAATGCGGAGGGACAACGCAATAGAGGTACGATGAAGACCTCGCCCTAGGTGGCGCGAATTAATATACTTGCGTATATTTTGAAATAAAAATATGTATACATAATTTTTGTAGGATTTTGTGATCCCGTGTATTAACATTGCTTGAATGAATTTCTAAATACTGCTTACATTCATGAACATGAGAAGAGAACTGTGGTCTGAGTTGATGTAATTTCTCGACTGACTTGACTTCATGTTTGGTTCTTATATTTATGCCCCTTTTAGTGAACTATGTATTCGGTTACTATATAATCTCTTCTTTGTTCTTATTATATATTACCTTATCTAAGCATACGCCGTTTTGGAGTTGTGTGTAAACATCGTCTGGTGTGTTTATCTTATCAATAATTTCTGTCCTTATCTTGGTAGGCACAGGTTTTTTTTCGTGTGACTCTAACTAACATTAGTTCTAGATAAATCTTAATACATAATCTTTAGACTATATGGTTAACTCGTGCCCACGTGGAAGAGGATTGTGCACAAAAAAAAAATATTGAAGGTACATGTCGTAATTAAGGCTGGTAAAATGAGGTTAACAATTCCCCTTACAATGATTATCAGTTTAATGAAATCATTTTAGCACCATTCAATTTGTCGCCGCCATATTACCATAGCAACTTATTCCAATCCAATATAACTCATCTTCGATCAGAACCTATTTTTGATGGAACCCAATTTACCTACCGCTGAAAGTAAGCAACTATACCTAATTATAATTTAGGGGCTTATATCAGGGAGGTGTTGACGGTTGGTTTTAATGATGTTACTATGGAAACGATTTTTTGCTCTCAATTTTCAAAGTGACGTTCTAGCGGTTTTGGTGATTCGAATTGAAAATGATGGACACAATAATTTTGAAAACATTAATTTTAATATAAGTATGCATTTTGGACAAAATAGTTATCGAAGTTTTGCGGTAAACTAAAGAAACCAAATTTTTAAAAATGTCTCTTTTCAAAAATTAACTGTGCGAAACTGAGTTTGATTTAAGTATGGACCGTTTACGAGATATTTCCAAATTTCAAAAGTACCTACAGTTATTCGAATTCTTAGTTAAGAGTTGGGGACGCAGTCATGGTAACCTGCTTATAGGAGCTTCTTATCAATATTTTGCATGGGAAGAACCATTAATATTGAGGTTACCTTGCAAAAAAAAAAACGGCTCTGAGCTGTAATCCCACAAATTCAAAATCCGGGCAGCCGCTTCGGCTGTAGGCCTCGGAACAATACGGACAGACAGATAGACGGACAGAAAATCGTGACCCAATTTCATGAGTTCCTCTATCATCGCAATGTTAATGTGTAGGTGTTTAGATAGCATAAACAATAAATGATACTGCACAGTGAATGAAGAACGGATACAGCATGGTATAAAACATCTACAAAACAATTACAATTTTTTTATATAAATAAAATACTTTTTCCGGATTAAATTTAAAGGAAACGATTTAATCAAAGGAAAATAAACGTAGCTTAATAAATTTTCACCGGATTCCTAACATTTACTTCGTTCCATTTGCATACCAACTTTAAGTTTGCTTACTTTCGGAGATAGGTATATACGTTGGGAGATATGTAGACACAAAGGAATAACTTCGCCCAACCCTAAAGCCATTCAAATCTCTATCTGTAGAGCTAAGTCGTAAATGCAACCCACAATATGTTTTCATTTCCTTTCCTTTCCTGCAAAGTTTCAACTTTCTCTCCTGTCTCCTCATTTATACACGAATGTGTATTTGCCTTCTTCAAAAGCCAGAAGAAACTAAGAGAATCCTACAAACTGTGCTTGATAGTTTTTCGCTTAAGAAAAAAGAAAACACCCACAACGAATTTTGCTCTTTATAATAGCAGTAGCGTGTTCGTGTTGCTTTATACTCCCTAACGTAGCTCCAAAGTAGGAGTAGGTTCAGCTGCGCACCTGATGTATTCATAGGTAGACCTTATATGTATCAGAAAATGAGAATATTTCAAGCATTGACAACAAGACATATGGCCATTTTATTTGCCTACTTCGAAGTTTGCTTAGATGTCTTTCTACAATTGGGTGTATGAGGTTGTGTTATGAAATAGTTGAAGTTTTAGTTAAACTCAATTGAGTTCAGTTTGTATGAAGGAACCTACATGGAATAGGTAAGAGGGACTTAGAACTATTTTAAATATTTCACAAGCTTCTGTCCTTAAATAATGGCTTTGCCTTTCATAGTTTTAGAATCATGGGTAAGAATCGATTTAAGTGTATCTATTGTACCTCGTAGATGGATGACAGGTGTTTGAAACTTTCGTGTTGGGATCGTTATTGGCCAAAATTAAATGTATGCAAACAAAAAAAGACAGTTAAATGTAAGGTACTTGATCCTTGGTGTACACGCAAATTAAAAATAATAGTTTTACTGTTTATCTCAGCCATCTTCTCTTCACTCTTTGCGACCTATTTACCTATTTTCGTTTATAAATATTGTACTACAATCTGACATCTTTGTTTGCTTTGGACAGTTTGATTTTATCTTTCTAAAAAATCTGCATATCTACATTTTTTTTTTCATTAAATTTCATGCTAAAACTTTTTTTTTTCAAAAAACTATTGACAAATAGTCCTTTATTGTCAGTGTATGTTTTTAAAAAATGCCTCTCCGGGCTAAACGGAATGAGATAGAAACTCCCACAAAAAAAATTGTAGTATTTAATCCCTCATTTTTCGATGCAATGGTAATTTTTGATGGTTATTCATTCGCTTAAATGCCTGTACACATCTGTACTTCAAGAGTCCATAAGCTGAGCAGTTAATAATACCGCTCGACGTAAAAATATGCCGCTGAACAAAAACAGCAACACAACCCGATAAAACTGAAAAGGAACTTAACAGCAAGACTCTATTAATACTCATTACACAAATAATGATATTTAGCATCGAAGGAAGATCTGACAAACTCACAATCTCACGATGGGAAAATTTTCCGTATAAAATTATTTTGGAAAATTAAATATGTCTTAAAGGCAGAATTCGTAGTACACGGAACCAAGGAAAATATGAGCAAATCGATTGTCTCCAGAAATTATTTTAATTAAATGTTTTTGTGCTTTTAGTAAAGGGCAAATGTTAAGTCGCAAGAACAAGTCAATCACACGGTGGAACGCTCGTGGCAAAATGAATACTCATGACAAACCATTTTCAATGCAAATTAAATTGAGTATTTTACCGGTGAAGGCAAACTGGCATGTATATTGACGTTTACTGCGAAATTATTATAATTATTTCTTCAAACTTATTTTTATGTTTTTCAATTGGATTTCTCAGATTCTGCTCTCAAATTTCAGATTTCATATGTCCAATCGAATAAAAAAATACTGAATTTTAATATTATTGTTCTTTGTCTGTATTTGGAATATGTGTAGCTGCAGAAACTTGTTTACGTGTTTTCTGTAAATCTGAAAAGAAACCGATATTCGGAAAGTGCTATCAATTCCAAGAAAGATTGATATATTATTAAAAAAGTATCAATGCTTAAGCACTCTATTTCGTCGATCAGGACGTCACATGGTTTTGTTTTTCGAGCATTGGTGGTTTCGTCATCAAATGATAGCTTCCGCGTTATTGGGCACGGAAATCCGCATGTGAAATTAAGGATTTAAGGGCATACCGGCGACCAACTTTCGTGCACTAGCAGTGCCTATAAAGTACCTACAACTGAAATTGCATTTGAAAATTATTTAATTTTCAAAATACAAAAGAGCATTCTTAACATCGTCTACAAGATATTATCTGACGTTTTGCTTGAAGCCTCAAACCTTGCAGAAATACCATGAAATTCTAAAACTGACTTTTTCTGCTCATCGTTGACGATAGTTTTGATGTTGTGAAAAGTATGTTCCGCTAAGGCTTTAAAAAAGGAATCGGAAATGTATTAATTCGAAATAAACTGAAAAAAAGCTTTCCACCAGTGGTCGTTTACTGTTAAACTTTCAATGATATGCAAATTTTTCTTTGAAGGGGATGAAAATCTTAAATCAGAGCCCAATATAATTCCAGCTTGGCCCTTTACACACATATTTTATCAATGAATATAAAAATCATAATTAAATAAATTACTCTCGTAACAAAAATATATTTCTACATATTTATATTGCAGCTCATCATATTGGAATTTTCCATGGACTCTGTTATGCTTTAAAAACTGTCAATAAAACACAATTTGATTCCATCATCGGATTGCTAAAGGAATCTCGTTACGCCCGACCACCACCACCACAGTGGACTTTAACGCTTGAGGTCGTCCTTCTTCGTTTCAACAAAATTATTAATAAATGTTGCCCAAAAATCCCTGCGGATTTTTTGCAAAAACTTCCGAAACTTTTTTCCAACATTTTCGCCTACAATAAGGAACGAGTTCAGCCAATAGAACCATATGCCACTTTATGCCATGGTGATTACCTACGAAACAATATGGCTTTTGCATACGATGACAGTGAGGTAGTACATATATTAATATTTTGAAGAAACTTTGCAAAGTATTTAAACATTTTAGGATCCCAATCTTCCCACCAATGTTATGATGTTCGACTTTCAAACTCTGCGATACTCTTCACCAATGGTCGATCTATGTGTATTTCTTTCACTCTCCGCCGGAAAAGATGTACGCAAAGTGAATTTCGATAAGATTTTTGATGAGTATTGTAATACACTGGCTTCAACTTTTGTCAAACACACCGAAGGAGGTCTTCCTGAATTTTTATCAAAATCAAACCTACTTAAGGAATATGTACGGTATCTTCCATATAGCCTTTCGATTGCATCATTCTTCCTTCCGAGCCTACATGTGCCAGATGAAATGTCGCAGGAGGAACTGCTTGGCAATATGGAAACTATCGACGTAGATATGTTAACGGAGAGAGCATTGACCAGGGGAGGAGATGTAGTCGATGAGGAAATTGCGTCTTTGGTCAAGGAGTTATATGACTTAATAATTCAGAACGATGTGGATGTATTTAAGGGATTTTTGTAGGGTTTTGGTTTCCAAAAATATAGTTAATCATTGTATCTATCTAGTATTATTACAATAAAAAATTAGGGGTACATAACAACTGGTATTCATATTTTTTCTATTAATTATTTCATTTTCTTCTTCTTTTCATCATTTAGGGGTGGAGTTCTGTAATTGACGTAATTGACGATAGTTGATAACACTTTCATAAGCTTTATCAACAAATTTCTTGCTTTCTTGGATTTTCTTGAATGACGGTCTTTTAAACTAGGAATATGAAGTACCTGTTGGCGGTCTCTACTTCCATTGTTTTTACTGCTGCCATGGAACCACTTTACCCCTACAGTCGTCACGCGGATTACTATTGTAATCCACCAATGCAAAATTGAGGATTCCCGGAAAACTATTAGTGGTTATTTTTTATCTCTTTTAGTACTTACAGTTAAATAGTTTGCGCGTGCGCTCATTGAATCGCGAGTCCCGCTCGTGTATGGTTGTGTCATGAGAGCATTGTGAAGTTAAGTGGAATACTATTGTAATCCGCGCGACGACTGATGTAAGTATTTTTGACTGTTTTTTTTTTTTTGTTTTTTCATAATTTCAAGTTATTATTATCATGTATATGTTTTTATTGATTAAGGTCCTTGAGTATTAATTAAGATGCATAAATTTACATTCTGTGTGTATATTTTATGTAAATATGTTTTTTTTTGGAACATCATGGATCAAATACGGGATGATCAGATCCGTGCTTGGCTCAACGAAGGCAATGTAAATAGACGAAATTTTGACAACGATGATTCAACCTGGAATGATGAAGAAGATATTCTTGAGGAACCAAACGATGCGGCAATAGATGAAAGCACATGAGAGAAACGAAAGCATGAAATGATCATGTATTACAACCGTCCAAAAAACGGCGTGGATCTGGTGGACAAAATGTCAAAAATTTGTTTGTCCTGACCATTCCAAATACATATGTTCATCATGCTTGGAAACAATTAATTACTTTATAGATTTTTAGTTTATTTAAGAACAGACCTGAATTTGAAACTAGAGTTCCTTTTTTTCTACAAGAAATCCGAAATTTTTATTTTTTTTTATTTATTTTTTTTTTTTTTGTATTATGAAGTTATAATTTATGTTTTTTATCTTTAAATAATATGTATTTGCGTTTAGCAGCAAAGTAAATTTGAAAAAATTAAAGCATACGGGTTTTACTTTAATTTTAAAATGGATTACATATGTAATCCGCGCGACGACTGGTGTGACTTTTTGGTGCGCGACGACTGCAGGGTTAAATTATGCTTAAGTTAGTCTACAAAGCTGTCGAAGAACTCCACTAAGAATACTAATCTTATCCGTTATCCATTTTTTCGTCGATTTGTTTATTTAGGAAAGTATAAACATTCGGACATAACGACCTTATGGTTACGACGCCTGAGCAAAGAAAAATAATATCCTCCATTTGAATATGTCCTCATGTCCCCATGAGGACGTGTTTAGAAATATGGCAATATGTCGTGGCACTGTATAAGACTATTCACGTAAGTATAAAATCGCACAACTTAGTTTTCATCAGCAAAGCCTGCTCTACAGGTCCTGCTGACAAAAAGTAGCAATCCAATCAAAAATTTATTTTTACAAAAAAATATAAAAGAATTGATTTGAACCATTGTCAACGCAGAATTTTTTACATTATAAATATCCAATGATTCTTCCTCTGATACGGCCGCAATATTTTCTTCACTACGCACAGTACGTAAACGTGTTGGTGGTTTAATGTCCAACAAAGTAAATTTGGTGCGAAATTTGGTCACAATCTTCCGAATAGACTGCTCAGAAGGTCGAGAATGCCGATCATAAAATGGAAGCAGCGCGAAATAAATTACTAAGTTTTGTATTTTAAAAATAATATACTTTTATTATTAAAAATCACTTAGGAGCTAAAATAACGTGTAGTATTCGTCTACGAGTTAATTAAGTCTGCTTGAAAATGGAACCAAAAATGTTGTTATATACTATGCAAGATCGATATGAAGTATCGATCCCTTTTTTATGGCACCTACTCATAAATAACGAGTGTTATCTGCCTGAGTCATTTATTGTTTGTTTGGGTTGGAAGAGGACCTGGAGTGTCCGTTTGGTTTTTCTTAATCTTCTCTTCTCAGAAGGATACTTGGAACGTTTGTTGAGAGCGGGGGTATTCCGTCGTCATGTGGTTGGCATGTGTGTTGCCTGTCTGTTATCTCTAACATAACTCCTCCCTCCTTTGTCTTTTGTTTCTCCCGAAACAAATATATAAAAAGAATTAACATTATTATAATTGTAATTAAAGTTATTCCATGCATGCTAAAGTTTATGTTTTTGTGTGAATGGAATTTTTCTTCTATTTCATTTATATTACTTATGTTTAAATCGATTTGTTTTAATTTTACAATCGTTATGTCATATGGATATTCTACATCTATAGGGATGGGTTGATTTACAATTGCATATTTGTTTGAAAACGTTTGATTATTAATTTCTAGTGTACAGTTTTCAAAAGTGATCAAAGCATTTCTCATGATTACAATCGATTTTCTTTCGTCACAATTATTATTTATTTTAACATCACTATTTATTGAAAGTACTGCTCCTTTCATTAATTCTATTATAACATTTTTATTTTTATTTATTTTCTTGGTACAATTTATAATTTTATTGAGACAGTTTACAAGTGGTTTTATTTAGATGTCTTATTTCTTTATTTTCTGTATAGACATAGTTACTTCCATTTACTCTAATCAAAAATTCACTTTCAATATATAATTCTTCATTGTCTTTATTAGGTATTGAAGTAAGGAAATATTTATCAAATGTTAACATTTTGTCAGGAATTTGGATTACAAATATCAATAAATTTTCATGAAATTCTCCAACGGATAATTTAATTTTCTTCAGCTTATACAGATCAACATCAAACTCATCGATTTCTTCTGAAGTTAATAGACTTTGTAGCATTATTTGCAATCTACTAGCTAGTATTATAAATATGTTGGATTTTTTCAATAAGTTCCTTTAATGAGTCTAATCTTCTCAGGTATTCTAGGATATTTATTCTTTGCTCAATTAAATTTAATTTTGCTTTGGGGCCTAACTCTACATTGACGTCCATTATTAAACTTTTTAAAATATTTATATCTTACTATGCACTAAACTAGTGATAAAAAAAAATAATTACAACCTTCATTTCTTGACTTGTTCGGTTGGCGTTCACTATTCGACTGATGAACTCTTTTATCTTTTATTCTGAGCTAGGTAGTGTGTTATCTACTATTTGTATTTTTGAAGTTGAAGGATGGTTTCCAGTGGTTTGTTTTCTAGTTTGAGTGTATCTGTTACTGGGGTTTGCCTTGATTATATTGTCGCTATTTTTAAATTTAGATTTTCTTTCTTTCTGTATGTTGCTGTGGTGTTGTTCTTCTAATCTATTAAATTTATATCGTGGTTCAGTTTTATGTCGTTCTGTTCTAGAGTTTTTGACAAAGCCTTGGTATCTCTTCTTCGTAATTTTCACGGTTCTCGTTCCTTTTATTGATAATTTTTAGTTTGTTTGTATGAACGTGTTGGTATATTTTTTCTTTTGCAAAATTACCCTTCTGAATTTCATATGGGGTAAGTTTTGTTGTTGAGTGAACCGAGTTATTATAATAAAGTGTTGCTTTGTGTACAGCCATGCGAATTTCATGTATGTTGGGTGTAGTTTTTCCGTTTAAAATAGCACGTACTTTTTCAGCAAGTGTTCTATGAAATACCTCTATATCAGAATTCCCTGTATGACTATTGGGTTTAGAAAAATGAATTTCTATACCTAATTCTTCCAACATTTTTACTATTCTGGGGAAATTGAATTCGTTATCCATAACATATCGTTTGGGCTTACCATGCGTAGCTATTAGTTGTAGAATTGTCTCTTCTAAAGTTTCGTGTGAAACATTGGGTACATATGTGGTAGTGGTTAGTTTAGAAAATTTATCTACGCTAGTTAAATATTTTGTCTTAGCTATACAGTAGATATCTAAATGAACTATTTCGTTAATGTCTTTAGGTGTATCTGATAAGCAGAATTTCTTTTTAATGGGGTGCCTATCGTATTTGCTTTGTTTGCAAATGTTGCATGAATTTATCACATCGTTAGTTAGTTCTCTCAGATTTTTGAAATAGATTTTAGTTTTCAAACCTCTGTAATTCTCTTCTATACCAGAATGCCCAGATTCTTTCTGATGATATAATTTAATCTGTTGGACAGCTTCTTCTTCTGAGTTCATGTCTTTTGCGTAGGACATGCATTTTATAAATTTTATCCTATTTCCGTATAGTGTGATTAATTTTTGTTGTAGTATATTAACATTACTTTCATTTACTACAGGGTTAACATATATTCCCGTTATTTTGTTCTCTATTAGAGGTATTAATTTCTCTTCTATATTTTTCTGTTCTAAAGAATCAATACCTAAGAATATTCTTCGTTTTTTGTTTAACATTTTAACTTTCGTTTGAAAACCTAACGTCAGGATTATTTGCTGATTATATATATTCACACAAGTATCTTTTATCGGAAAGTGGTCATTTGCTTCTTCGTTTTGGGAATGGATCGTTTGTTCTACAGAGTCTAAAGCGTTTATTTCTTCGTTATTCGTGATTCCTCTACTGAGAAAGTCAGCAACTGTATTGCTTGTTCCTTTGAGATACTCGATTCTCATATCATATTCACCTAGCTGAAGTACCCATCTCTGGAGTCGAGGTGAAATATCTTTGCCGAGGTTTTTGGTTTGAAGCCATTTTAACGGTTGGTGATCCGTTTTTAACTCAAAACGTCTACCATATAAGTAAGGTCGCAGATGTCTTACTGACCAAACAATTGCAAGTAATTCTTTCTCGGTCGTACTGTAGTTTCTCTCATGTTCATTGAGTGTTCTACTAATGTACGTTATTGGATGACCTTTTTGAGATAATACTGCACCAATTGCATAGTTGGATGCATCTGTCGTTAACACGAATATTTCATTAAAATCAGGATATGCAAGTACAGGTTCTGTCTGAAGTGCATTTTTGAGCTCCTGATGTGCTTTTACATAGCTTATATCAAATTTATCAATTTTCGTATCTTTTTTAAGATATTTAGTCATAGGTTGGGCAATTTTTGCATAGTCTTTTATAAATTTTCTGTAATACCCTGTTATACCCAGAAAAGATTTAATTTCTTTTTGTGTAGTAGGCAGTGGTATTCTTTCGATAACTATAGTTTTGTCAGAATTAGGTTTAATACCCTTGTCAGTAATAATATGACCTAAAAATTTGGTTTCTCTTTTAAGAAAATTGCATTTATCGATTTGTATTTTTAGGTTATATTTCTTTAATCTCTGGAATACCAAATTCAAATTAATCATGTGTTCTTCGAGAGAAGTACTGAAGATTAGAATATCGTCTAAGTAAACTACACAGATTTTATTAATCAGTTCGTCTAAAACTTCGTTCATCATTCTTTGGAAGGTGGCTGGGGCGTTTTTTAATCCAAATGGCATACGTAACCATTCGTAATGTCCATATGGAGTTGAGAAAGCAGTTTTCTCAATATCTGACGAATCCATCTTAATCTGATGGAATCCTTTCGCAAGATCTAACGTCGAAAAATATTGGGCTCTTCCGAGTTTGTCCAATATTTCATCGATATTAGGAATAGGGTGTTTGAACTCGACTGTTTTCTCGTTCAATTTGCGATAGTCGATCACCATACGCCACTTCTGTTTTCCAGAATTGTCTTCTTTCTTTGGGACTACCCAAATAGGTGCATTATAGGGTGAGGTACTTTTCTTAATAATGCCCTGAGCTAATAAATCCATAACTTGTTTTTCGATCTCTTGCTTGTGTATTTTAGGATAACGATAGATTTTGCTAAATATTGGACTATCGTGTTCGGTCCTAATATTGTGCATGGTTTGAGTGGTAGATGTTAATTTATCTCCTTCTTTAAAAAATACGTGTTTATTTTTTTCAATAAATTTATTTAAAATGTTTTTCTCTTCTAAATTCAAATCCCCACTAATTAATTGATTCATTTCAGTTGAGTTACAATAATTAAGTGTATGGATTTCTTCGAATTCATACGGACATTTATTTTTATTCCTATAATTTTCGAAATAAGTTTTTCTATTATTTATTTCTACAAATCCTTTTCCTAGGTCTATATTTGCTTTGATGGGTTTTAGTAGGTTTTGACCTATTATTTTTTATTTTTTATTTTCATCAACTTCCATGCCATTGTTGCTTCATGTTCGTTGAATTCAACAGGCACTTTGGTTATGATTTCTTCTTTAATAGTACTAGTTGCATTATTAGCGACTTTTATTTGAGTTGGAATCCGTACAGGATTTCGTGGTATTTCTAATAATTCAGATTCATCTAGTATACTTGTAGTCGAACCTGTGTCTATTAGAATTTTTAGTTTTTTATTGTTAATGGTTGCAATTATTATGGGAAGTGCTTCGTTTTCCCTATCAAAGTAAAATTTACCTCGTGCTGTTCTACGTCTACATTATTAACGTCCATGGGCTCTTGTCTTGAATGACTAGTTCTATGATTATTATAGTTATTCTGCCTATGATGATTATAAGGTGGTCTATATTGGTAATTATTTCTAAGTATATTATTATTATTTGTCCTAATCTGATTACTATTCATGTCTATGTTACTTCTTTGATGAAATTGATGATTATTTTGCATATACTTTATCTTTGATTATAATTATTATTATGATATTGCTTCTGGGATTGATTTGTAGTATTTGATTTAGGATTAGGAAGGGTTTCTCTCAATTTTTCACTAAGGTTCTTATATCTAGTTATTATTTCATAAGCTTCTCTTATGTTTTTAATTTGTTGAGCAATTATAATGGATGCTTGGTTAGCATTTAAATTATTTATAAATTTATTCATAACCAAGCTTTCATTAATGGTAGGGTCATATATAGGACTTACTTCTAATGTACTCTTTTTGTTGAGTTTCAGGAGGATGTCTTCTGTCTGCCTATACAATTGGTGAACGTCTCTGGTTTGGATGGCATGCAAATCTTGCAGGATCTGTTCGTACGTCTCATGTACACCAAAATCTTGAATTAGAGCTGCTTTTATTAATGGCCATGTGGGCTGTAGTATCCTTCGAAGCGTATTTATTGCATTTCCTTGGATTCGGTTCCGAATGATGAGGGTCGCTATCGTTCTGTTTCCTTCCGTTATGTGTTCGTAAACATAATCGATGTACTCTATGAATGCAATTACGTCTTCCTCGGGTTTTCCGGAGTATATGGGAACTTTCTCTAGTCTTCCTAGAGTAATAGTCTGGTCTGCTACCGCTGCTGCTGCTGGATGCGCCATTTCCGTTGGCTTTCTGTTTCTCTGTTTTGAGAACGGGTAAAATCGGTGATTGGTCGAGTTGTTCGAAGGTTTTTATTTCCTTAAACTGTTACGATCCGGTGCGTCAATTTCCTCTATGGATTTCGTGTATTGGGTTACTAATTATTCACTCCTGAACACTTTAACACTTTCACTGATTTTAATTTTTTTTAAGGTTGCAAGTTAATTTAAAATTTAACTTGATCACTGGATATTTTCTCTCACTATAATATGCGGGTATAGATCTGAGAAATATCCTACCGACTGCGCCAAATAAATTACTAAGTTTTGTATTTTAAAAATAATATACTTTTATTATTAAAAATCACTTAGGAGCTAAAATAACGTGTAGTATTCGTCTACGAGTTAATTAAGTCTGCTTGAAAATGGAACCAAAAATGTTCTTATATACTATGCAAGATCGATATGAAGTATCGATCCCTTTTTTATGGCACCTACTCATAAATAACGAGTGTTATCTGCCTGAGTCATTTATTGTTTGTTTGGGTTGGAAGAGGACCTGGAGTGTCCGTTTGGTTTTTCTTAATCTTCTCTTCTCAGAAGGATACTTGGGACGTTTGTTGAGAGCGGGGGTATTCCGTCGTCATGTGGTTGGCATGTGTGTTGCCTGTCTGTTATCTCTAACATAACTCGCGCGATGAACATTTCGAACCGAGCACGAATTTTGATAGTAAAATTCAATAATTTGCAAGCGTTGTTCATTTGTAAGACGATCCATGGTTAAATTGCAAACCAAACTGAAGCTGTTTGACAGTGACACAAGGTACTAAACACACGTCAGCTGTCAAAACCAGTGTTGCCAAAACCAAACCAGCTAAAAAATCACCCTTTATATCA
Organism: Cheilosia grossa; assembly: GCA_963082955.1. Classification (NCBI taxonomy): domain Eukaryota; kingdom Metazoa; phylum Arthropoda; class Insecta; order Diptera; family Syrphidae; genus Cheilosia; species Cheilosia grossa. The sequence goes on from OY720144.1 coordinate 31,755,643, forward strand.
ACGAAGCCAAACTGAAAGCAAAGCATAAAGAGAAGTCGACGGAATGGGATTGGGACGTCACATAAGTCAAGATCAGTGACAACCATAATCGCAGTTTATCTGCTTAAGCCTGAAAAAATAATGCCTTTTTCCAAAAAATTATGAAGTTTTAAAAAAAATTATTCCTCAATGCCTCAAGCATCGGAACTATGCCTAAAAGTCATAATTGTGCCTAAGTTGATCAGATCGGATCAACAGCCAAGAAATTTGACAGTGCATGTGATTAGAACTGCATCAAATCGTACTGTGATAGAGCAACCGCAAGTTCAAATTGAAGAGTTTGAAAATGCGCATTGTTGCCGACATACGAACGACTGGCATTTTGGTATGAACCAACAGAAAACTTTGGTGGTGATTGGTGATGCGATTTTCCATATTGAAGCGATGAATATTGTGTGCATTCAAAGGCGAAACGGCCGGCCTTTGCTGTGCGAGTGGCAAAAAGTGGAAGTGGTTTCGTTAGATGCATCTCCAGAGCCACTAAAATCGCTGTTTAAATCGGATGATTTTCTAAAGAACATTCGACCAGTACCATAACTTTTCCGTATGAGCTCATTTGAAACAAAAACCATTCAAGAAATTCGTTTCGTGCCGACTTTCGAGGTAATTTTTTTCTTTTTGGGTACGTCATGGAAACACATGTGTTCTAACAATGCAACGGGATTCTACGCTGCACAATTCGGATTAACAGATTCAAGGACAAATTGACCATCGGATGGGTGCATTCTTGCCAGTTAAAAAAGACACACTACAATATCTGCAGGTGTACTTTCGGAGAATGATCAAGTCGATAGAGTATAGAGGGCAAACAGTAATGACAAAAAACGTGATTCGACAATTGCAACAATAATTTAAGTCAAACAACACTTTGATTACAATGTCTAAAACGGCAATGGAGATAATGAACTCCGACGATCGCAGATTTGTCTTCAAACCTGATAATAGAACCGCACTTTGAAAAAAATAGACTGCATAGAAACACAGTACTGTCACTTCCAATACAACAAAAACTATTTAAAACTTTTAATTTTTGAATTTTTTGGATTTTCCGGGCTTACCGTGACACGATTTGAAATCGAAAGCCGGCTCAGTTATAATTTTGTTGTTGAGCAAATATTATAATTCCGTGGATTCCGCTTATTCAGAATGATTTTCCATTGGTTTTTAAGCGTCTTCAATTTCCCATGCGTCTCGCTTTCACTATGACAAATAATAAGTCACAAGGACAATCGCTGGATATTTGTGGTCACGTATGATCAAAATCTTTCGCTTTGTACTTCGTGTACCGTAAAGCACTTTAGTGAAAAAGCAGAAGGTTGGCCGACACGTCAATCACATCGACATTGCTATACTTAAGTTATTTCTATTGGCATTTAAGATACGTGACTTTTTTCAAAAATTAAACTCTTTGTCTAAATAAGAAATAAATTGACTTTAAGTTAGGGAATAGTCATTTTGGAGTCATATAAAGTGGCATTTGTCAAATTAGACAAATCACAAGCGTTTTTACTTTTTCAAATTTCCCCTTGTCTTTATAATTAAAATCATAATGATTTTTGTTTACTAAATACCCGTTAGCGAAAACTTGAAGCTGGCCTCTGGTGAAACAACAAAATTGAGTCATAATAGTTAGCTAGCAGAAGTTGACTTTTGTGAAATTTGTATCATTCCTATGAAATGCTAGGTGAAATTTAGGGGTCACTAGCAAAAGCGGACTTTAGAATCGATTTTTTGTTCTATTTCTAAGAGCCGTATTTATTATAACTTTTAAATAAAGAATTTTAATTGATGTGCATGTGCATTGTGCATGCTCGGAGTTATTATTTGCATTACATGAACGAATTTGGGCGGAACGAAGTACACACAAATATAGTTTAATACTTAGTACTACATACATACACATAGGTCGCAATCGGGTATTGTATCGTAGTTCAGGGAAATTATAAGTACAAGAAATAAAAACCGAGGTCAAAATATAAACCGTCAGGCAAATAAAACGACAATACGATAATTTCCGGACCGAGTTAGTAACGTTTCCTAATAGACGATTTTTATGCTTTCTAGCGCAATTTTTGTTTCATCCTCAACCGTGTGAATTCCGAGGTCTCTATGGCGATCTTCATTTCTAATATACCACGGTGCACTGACGAATGATCTTAACAGTTTATTTTGAAAAGTTTGTAAAATATTAAGATTTGTGTCACTGGTACAACCCCATAATTGTATATCAGACGTCCACACAGGCTTTAGCACTTGCTTATATGTATAATAAAAGCTTGTTCTCGAGGTTAAGATTGGAATGTTTTCCGAGTAACCAATAAAGATCTCCATATTTGGTTTCAAGATATTTGCATTTCTTTTATACATGGGGGTTTCCATTTCAACTTTGTGTTGAGAGTCATAGCCTTATTTGTAAGCGGACTCTATTGATGCTTAAAGGAATTCATTTCTCCTACACCACTGCCGAGGTTGAAGAGGAACTTAAAGCGGAAGGGGTTCCTGTGCTGAAGGTTTCGCTCTTCAAATCACCAAGAGCAAAAGACAAAACATTCAATAGCTTTGTGGTAGAGATCAGTAAAGCATTCGACGTCCCTGAGGTATACAGGAAGACTCTTTTACTAAACCAGCGGATCCACTGGGAGTGCCTCAAGACAAATCGTCCAGTGCAAAAACTGACAGCGTTTCGGACACGTCGCCACCCATTGCGGTATGACATACGTCTGTGTCAAATGCAAGCAAGACCACCAACCCGAAGAGTGCAAGCGGAAGGAATCGTCAGATCCCGAAGTCTATTGCGCAAGCTGCAAGGCAACAGGTCACCCAGCGAGCTACAAAGGATGCCCACAGTACAAAATGAAGCTTGCTGACAAAGAGAAACAGGTCATGCAGAGGAAAGCTCAACAGGAATTTGCAGCTATATCAGGTTGTTCCTTAGCGAGACCGGCAATGAGTTTTGCTCATTGCTCACCCAATGGCGAGGGTGGGTCTTAAAACAACCCAACCAAAACAAAGCCAACCCAAAACCCCATCAAAACCACCACCACCACCAGCCGAAACCCCAAGAGCGACAAATCAACATCCAGCTCGCAAGAACCTTCCAGTAAACCTCAGCGAAGAAGTCCATCGAGTTTTCGGAGCCGACTTAGCCACAACAATGAAGAAAGCTCGTAATGCCGTCCTCCCCGTGGCATTGGGCACCTGTATTTTCCAACTATGCAGTACATAAGGAAATTTCGTATAACGTTGAATCGTTATACAGCCTCCACAAAAGGACGGTCCAACAGGCCGGATATTGCACTCAAGAGTGAAACCATTCCTGGCCTCAAATCATTCGAAGCTGCTGGAATAGTAATCCGAATGTCTCCATCCCAAACTCTGGCAGTCATCAGCGTATACAACAAGTGCAATGCTAACACTTTGGACATTCAACACGATATGCAGATACTCAACGGACACTTTACCCAACACTCATATGGTATAATTGGCTGGGACTTTAACGCCAGGCATCAGATGTGGGGGGATACGGTTGATAGCACCGAAGGTTCGGCAATAGTCAACTGGATGGAAGACAATAACGACCAACCTTCCCCAGGACACTATCAATATTGGATTTCTTTCTGGCAACCTCGAGCCTGGTTAATGTTCTCCATGAGATCCAGAACTATGACTGCAAGACTCTCCCCAGCGACTCTGGCCACGAAGCAGTGCAGCGAACCATTAAACTTAATCAACCAATCTTCACGAATGAACAACCAGAAGCTGACTTTATTAATTTTCAGGAATTGGATGTTGAACTATTCCAAAGAGAAGTCGTAAACAACATCACTCTGCCCCCAGCGACCAGAAATCTCACCAATGACGAGATAGATGCAGCCGTCGAAGGCTTCGAGAATGCTGTCAACAACGCACTCGACAAACAAAAGAAGCCAAGGACATCTCGAGACATAGGCAACGCCTCAGGAAGCGACTGCAAACAATTCGCAACCGGGAATGGAATACGGGCAACAGTGATTATCAGGCTGTGTCAAGCAAACTAAACTGCACCAACATCATGTTCAGAAACGCAGTAGAGCACTTTAACGATGTTCAACTTCAAAAGAGACTGCAAGACATCAGACCTGGTCCGGACACCTTCAAGAAGATCAACAGAATTATTGGTAAAGGCCCAAAAATGCCGGACGTCCTCAATACAAATTCAGGAACCGCCACCTCAGCAGACGAAAAGGCAGAAGCATTAGCTGACTAGTTCGAAGGCAACTTCAAACCGTCACCTACCGATGACCTAATATTCCTCACAGAAGTCGATGGCAGGGTCAGAGGTATCGAAAAAACTGAGAACCGCCAGCACCACCGTAGCAACTTAACTGGATACAGGCCAATATCGCTCCTATGTAGTGTGAGCAAAATACTTGAAGAACTGATTTTGCGGTGTGTAAAAGATATGTGCAACTAACTGAACATCATACCGGACAATCAATTTGGATTCCGCGAAAAGCACTCCACATTACACCCGCTAATGAAATTTTATCATGATGTCACTATGGCTCTCAACAACCATCAGGTTACAGTCGCATGCTTCCTAGACGTGGAGAAGGCATTCGACTCAGTATGTATTCAAGGACTTGTCCACAAATTAAAACAGCAAGGACCACTGCTTTTCAATATTATCACGTCCGACCGACCTCAGCTCTAAAACGCAACTAACAGCTGCCTATTTGCCGATGACTCCGTCACATACAGCTACTCGATGTCCCCATCCATAGCAACACGTAGAGTAGAAGCCCACGTTAGGAAGCTATTCCAGTACTACTTAAGATGGGCCATACGAATCAACACGGGCAAATTTGAACTGATCTTAATAAGAAGACCCGTCAGAGGAACCAGAGTTAGATCGGCAACCAACTTTCGCAACATTTAAATAAACCTGCCTGATGGGTCATCACTCAGCAAATTAAAGTATCTTGTAATCAACTTCAATGAGTGAATTCGATTCAACCCACACGTGAACGCTGTTCTCAGGAAGGCATCACTTGCATTTCACCGATTTTACCCGCTGATGAAGAAGCAAAATGGATTAAATAAAAGAAAAAAAATACTGCTATACAAACAACTCATAAGACCGGTAGTAACCTACGGATTCCCCATCTGGTATACCGTCTCCAAGACATACATGAGGAAGCTGGGAGGATTCGAAAGAAAACTCCTGCGGATATGCACAGGACTGCACTACGATCCAATCCGGAAGGAAAACGTCAGAAGTTCAAGACCCTACGAAGAAGCCAAAATCATACAGCTGGAAAAGTATGTGGTCAAACTTTTCCAGAAAATACTCGGGAACACTTCTAGCCATCCAAACCCAATAGTCCCAAGGATTGCGGACTAGACTGCCACACATCCCAGAGCGAGGAGCTATTCCCAAGCGACACAGAGCGACAGAACTGCCCTTCTACGAATCGACCGAGACAACCCACCATCGAGGATAAAATCAAGATAACCAACCACCCCAAAACCACAAGAACATCAACACCCGGACTTGAACAATCCGAGGTTAACCCAGACAACGATGCATACTACGAGTATGAATCCGAGAAAACAGCCACAATTTATGTAAAATAGATTTAAGAAAACAAACATTGCATACCGTTGGGCCCCTATTGTTGAGCCAACGCATTTAAATATTTACTATTTACCACCATTTATTACTTAGCCTTTAGTCAAATTGTATATACAAAAAGTTTAAGAAAAGCAAAAGCAAAAAATTTAGACACCAAATTGCTTCCATAAAACACAGCAACACCACCAGCAGAATAGGAATTATTATAAGCTGCTTTAAATGTAAAATCAGGTATGGAATAGTTTATAATTTCATCATCATATACAAATATTTCATACATCATTTAATGATCCATTAACCAACTGTTATAGAAAACTCTGGTCCTACGAAACAGTTCTGGTGTTTTCGCTTTGAAGCTAAGCATAAAGAAATGAAAGCCTACGCTCATGTTTAAACTTCAAGAAATAACATTTTGCTAACTTTAGCTAGAAATGCCAACTAACATTTCCTCATTTGTTGATAACCCGCGAAAAAACAACATTTATTTTGAAGAAAAGTATACAATTTTAAGCACAAGTGAAAGCAAACTTGTTTCAATACTAAACATTAACCCTCGACAGAGTTTTGCCTTTACAGAGATGGAAAATGTTATACATGCTTCAAAGCAAAGAGGATCTAAACTAGAGGTCCAACTGAGAGCATAACCGGTACATTTGCCTATAAGCTGCTTTTCCTGCATAGGAATTTCTAAGTATTAGTGCCTGTTCAAATCAAACGAGCGCCATTGCTGATGCACGCATACTTAGGAAATCCTATGCTGGGAATTTATGTCAATCGGGCGGCCATTATTTTGGTGGGATATCAAGTTTGGGCGACTGTGTACGGCATTTTTGGTCCCAATTAGTTACACGGCCTCACATCTCAGTCCAGCTTTAAAGTTTTTAAAGTTTATGAAATTGTTGGAAAATAGAATCAATGATATAATTTCATCATAATGGCAAATGAAGTAATATAATAATAATTTGCCAATATGTGCCAGAAATCCATCTTATGATATTAATTATAGAAAAACGAAGTAAAGCGATTTTTTTGAGCTTTTCTTGAAGGAGATTTTGTAGCTTCAAGCTTTTATTGTATAATTTAAAGAAAATACACTTTGTTTTGGTTGATATTATCAGGGAATCCAATGAAATACCACATTACCTATATATTGCGTTTTTGTTAGCAGTTAAGTCACATGTTTATCATATTTTGATATGTACCAAAATGGTGCTAAATAAATGTGGAAACATCCACAAAGCCTGATAGGTTTGGTAAACAGATTTTTTTCTTATCCGGAGCAATTTTTTGAGATATCTTATGTCGTTTTCCATTGGGCAAAAAAATCAATCTTTTTTTCGATTCGGAGCACTTTTTTGCAGATCTCGATATTTTTTCAGATCTACCACACATACTGCCACAAGACCAATATGCTTTGCACAGCTGGTTTACCTAATTTTAAGAAGTTTGCTTTCAAGCCAAATGCGCAAAGTTTCGTCAAAACCAAAATAACGAAATACATAAATAGCCATCGATATAGTTTTGGAGGAATTATTATCTTCATAGTCTTCCTCGTCATCTGAAGACTACGAATCACCAAAAATACTAAATTTGTATCTACAACAGTGAAAACATTTTTGAGTCGATATCCATTTGTGATTTTTGCAAAACCAAATGCAATTTGAACAGCTGATATTGCTGCCAAATAACGCACTAATACATTTATAAAAGCCGTTCAATTTCGTTGCGCGTTTGATTAACAGCGTAAAATCTGAGATCTGAAAAAGATTTCGGGTGGTCCCAATGGAAAACGACATTAATTGAATTGTTGTTTGTTGGAAGGATTTGCTTTTTTAGCCGAATTATTAATTTTCAGCTTTTGGAAACAAGTTTCCTATTAAATAATTTCGAAATGCGGTGGAAGGTATTAATGTGTGAAAATTAGTTACAATGAATTTCCAGTGCAAGTGAAAAAATTGTTTTTTTTTTTTTAGAAATCTGAAACCTTAGATCGAAATATAAAATCCACTAACGCTTTAGTGGAAACATGGGCTTAACTTGCATGTTACTAACTAATTTCTTAACAACCTCCACAGTTTGCCACAACAGATAGCTGCCGAGGTGAAATACTAGATTGTCAAATTTATAGTTTTTGCTAATAAAAAAATTTAAAAAAGGCGAGAAATGGAGGGACATTTTTTGCCGCCGAAGATGGAGAAGGAACAAGTAACGTTTTTAGCAAACCATATCAATAATTTTTTTTTATAAATCTGCAGAGTGAATTGATCATGGACGTGAGCGGGGAACCTCCATTAGGTATGTCAATTTGTTTATTATTATCTATATTATCTTTGAATATACAAATTTTATAGTGGTTAAAGAGATGCTGAAACAATACTGAAATTGGAATGGTATCCTTTGCGAATGGATGTCACATACAAGGATACATGTTCATATAAAAAGTGCTCCTTATCAACACTGGCGTTCTAGATTTACTCTGTTTTTAGCCGAACTTTTTTTCGCCAATCGAATGTACATTCCTGGTATTAATTCAATGCCCTCTTCTATGAACGTTATTCCATGTTGCACCGTTCATTTATAACAATCTTCAGTCAGGCGCAGTTTCTATACGGTTAGTATGGAGATGTCAGACTTGAAGCTTCCTATTAACTTATTGGATTTTATTCCAAAGATAGATATTCCTTTCGTCGATTTCCATCAAGTTCAAGGAATTCTTGATTTGATCGGATCTCAGAATTGAAGTGATTATATTCTTTTACATTTTGGAAGCTCTACTTTATTTTCCAGTGGTATACCAAATATACACAAATATTATTAAATATATTTACATACAGATTCTGGTAAACTATTGAAGGGCTAAAGTTTGTAAGGATAAGACAACGCATCAAATATATATACCGAGGAATGAATGACAGCATATTATTCACCAGTTATTTGGGTAAGATTATACCTCAAGTTAATTAAGTAATGTCGCATGCTTTCTACATATATATATAGTGGAGGTTAGGTTAGCCATTATCTAATGTATATGTACATAGTTTAAAGACACCGTACTTTTTAACAATTGACATAGTCATAAAATAGAGTGTTTAAGTATTTTAACTTAGCACCCTAATTTTGAATAAGTGTAGGTTTGATTAACCCAAACAGTGATGAGGAACATGGTGAGCTTAAGGTAATCATAGCTCAGTAATTAAGCTAAGACCTTAATTTATAATACCTAACATAAAAAAATTAATTAAAAATAAGTAAATTAATTTAAGATCTTACAACAGTAGGGACACTTGGCGAGTGAATCTGGGACTCGATGCTTTAGACACATGTCACAGAGTATGTGAAAATCATTCTCCGAAGTGATGTTCACAGCCTCAAAGACAAGGCTTCGAAAGTGGGCAGTCCCAGATTGGGCTCTTAGCAACACGGTGACGCTCGCAGAGTCGGAACGGTTAGAAACGGAATCTCCTCTTGTTCGACTGAAGGAGGAGGAAATTACTGCTGCAGGTGTAACAGACTCGGTTATTTGCGATGCTAACAAAATTCCAATAACAATAGTTTGGGAACAACACTCCCAAAATGGTTAGTATGAAACTAAAATTAGAAGAAGCTTATCAAAAATTAGAGAAAGTAAAAGCTGAACACTGAAGCATTAAGAGCAAAAGATGCAGAGATTCTGATTTTAAAAGAAAAGGTGCTAAGCCTTAAAACAGAGTTAGACGTTGCAAAGTCGGAACATGAGCTACTGCCGGATTCGCTTAAGGCAATTGTTGAAAACTGCTTGCAAAACTACCCGTAGTGCCAAAGGGTATAGACACAGCAATGCAACGAAAGCTCTGGCCCTTTCGATGTATTTTATGTCCCCGTCAGGGTTTAGAGAATTAAGGGCAATGTTTATTTTTCCCTCTGTGAGCACTTTAAAGGCCTTTATAGCTTTATAGCCAAATTCACCCGGCAACATTGAATTTAATGTCAAGAGTTTAGAGCTTAAAATACGTCAGCTTCCAGACATGTTTAAGTATTGCTCCATTTCTGCGGATGAAATGTCTCTTAAAGGTCATGTAGACTATAGTAGGAGAAGTGATGCAGTTGTTAGTGTTGAAGACAACGGTGATGACGAACACCGGTCACCGCACCCTGCTAGCAGTGTACTCGTGCTGATGGCTCAAGGGATTGCGAAGAGGTGGAAACATCCCATTGGGTATTATTTTGTTCATAGCATTTGCAAGCCTGCGATGCTAAAAAAATTAGTTGTGAAGGCAATCACCGAGCTACAAAAAAGTAAATTGATTCCAGTACACTTCGTTTGCGATCAAGATGCCAACTTCAGGCTGCAGTAATCCCAAGATTACGAGCTAAGCCATATTTCTTGGTCAACAGTGCTAAAATCTTTTTCTTTTATGATGCTCCACATCAAATTAAGAGCGCAATTGCCTATTAAAAAATACCATCGTTTTCGAAAATAAGACGGCTTCTTGGGACGATATTGTGCAGTTTTACAATGTCGACTACACGAACGAACTCAAAGCCGCTCCAAAATTGACCAATGCGCATATACAGCCACAGACGCAGGTCCTGAGCCACTCAGCTTTTGCGGGTCTTTCAACTGCTGGTTGCTCAATATTTCATCCCTTTTTTCGCTGTGGCAACATCTCCAGCAATGCCAGTTTAACTACATCCTAACTAGACATTTAAATCAGGATTGCTTAGAGCATTTCTTCGGCGCAATTCGAAGTTCAGGGGGCAATAATAGACGTCCAACGGGCATGCAATTCGCAAGTGCCTTTCAAAGGCTTTGGGGTATTTAATATCTCAAAGCCGTGAGAAAAGGTTATTGTGAAATAATTCAAGATGACCAAGTTGTTGTTTTTGATAGCTTTTCAAAAAACGATTTGGTCATGAATACTGAATGGCTGACAGAGAAGGATGTTCCTAGACCGAGTAAAATATTCTAAATAACCGTCACCAGCGACATAAACGGCGCTGATTTCTTACAGGAAAACGGCATAACTTATATGTGTGGTTGGCTTTTCCGTAAATGTTACGGAAGTCATAGCTGCGCCTTATCTGCCCTTGTAATGCCCCCTATTTCCGTACCGTCAACGAGCCTGCTTCTCACCACCACCAAGCAATATGACAATTGCCAACTCTTCGTTCCACCCCTGGAGTTTGTCGATTACATAAAATGTCTTGATAGGGATTTTTGTACTATTTTCCCAGAAGCGTGTCATATAAAAGTCCTTGCGGAACACCTTTTCCAAAAACCAAAGATATATTTCCCCTACAAGTGTTGCGAAAACTTCGATACTTTTGAAATATTTTTTGCGAGTGCGAATTTGTTTCGCTCTTAAAATCTTGAACAGAGATATGAATGACCCTTTTAAAAGTGTTGCTCATTTGTAAATTATATTGTGTAACTCTGTACCTAATGAATTTTATAATAACTGTGATCATTTTTATATTTTGATATTTTTTTTTTTTTTTAATTTCATACTTTTTCTAGTTTTGTATAATTTTGTTCTACATATCCAAAAGGTGACTGGCTTTACAAGGTCAATATTGGCGGTGATAATCCTTCCACTACGTTGTCAACTCTGCCAACCTTTGTTGTTTAAGTGAAACAAATCTAAGATTTTCTTTTTTTTAAGTATGGGGAAACCGAACACCAAACAAAAAATCGGTTAACGCGCCAAAATGCATGTATTATCAAACTCTTATCCGCTTGTACATTCATCTATCATAACCTTCACACCAGTCACTACTATAAAACAAAACTCTAAACAAAATCGCCATAGATTGATTGGCGTGATTAAATTAATTTGAAGACACTGAAGATGTTGTAAAAACGCAATACAACTATGTTACAACTACTGAAAACAACGAATACAAGGAGACACATAATCGAACAAAAAAGAAAAGTTCAATGATGATCGGCGCTAATATATAATATAGTATATAAATAACGTAGAGCCACACATAGTCTTCAAAAAGCAATTGTACAAATATTGTAAAGAGAATCGAATAATAAATAAATATATATATATAAATATACAGTAAGTTACGCATTTTATTGTACAATTTAATAAATGTGTTTTGAAATGTAAATACATCTTTTCTTCCATCCAATTGAACGTTAGGTGTTATAAAAAAAAAAAAAATACCAAGTGCAATTTAAATTAAGACAAGTTTACATGAATATGAGGATTTCAATTCCATAGATAGATTACGTTTAGATAATACGGTCACTTGGACACTCAACAAATTACATTTTTAAAGCCTTAAGTATGCAATTGAAGATCCAGTTATGATTGTAGCCTTGCAGACTCATGCTGGTGCAAAGCTTCATCGTTCTGAAAAACAAAAACAAGAAGAATACGTCAATTTAAATTGTCTGTAATTGAACAAACTTACATATGCATTCTAAAGATGCATTCGATTGAAATGCGCAATTATTACGCGGACGAATAACTCCAAAGGCATTGGAATTTTTGCCATAGCATAACTTTTCTTGGACTTCGTGTCGCTGGATATGCACGACCTAAAACAGAACAAATCTTTGCATAATATTCATAAGCAATTGAAATTTTTGAACTTTTTCACCGATTTAACGAAAATTTCGCATAAATTTCAAACTCAAACACGAATGCAAAAACAAGAAAATAATTTGTATTTGCATCTAAGTTCCACTGAGAACGAAGTCTGCGAATCGCCTTGGAATACCAAGTTATTATATTATATTGTATTATATTATAATCAATCACGAACTAGTTATTTCCAAATAATAAAAAGAGCAATAGGAACGTTTTATTATTTGTTATTGTTATTGAAAAAGTTTTACTACGACGCCATTAAGGCAGATGTTAATTCCACCACGCGGCCATTCATTTTGACACTTTACACGTTTGACAGGCAAAATAAGAGCGCGCGAGAGAGGGCTGTCATTTAAAATTTGCGGGGAAATTCGGATAAGTGCACGGGAGTTGGCCCTCTAGTTTAGATCCTCTTTGGTTTAAAGCAGAACTAAGCGTTTTTGAAAATCAAGAAATATTCATTTTTCCAAAGGATTCGAAAGTAATATTATAGCTAGACGAACGTTTAATAGAATCATGTTCTTCTCATAACGATGGTTATGAAATTCATTCACCAAAAACTCTTATATCAGAAAACATATTCGTAAATATTGAGGAGTTTAATATAAAACATATTAACATTCACCGTACTGTAAATGGAAAGTTTATGATAGAATTAAAGGCATATTTCTAAAGCACCAAATAGTTTTGAATTAATTTATATTAAATTTATCAGCAATTTTTGGCGTAAGGTTTAAAAAAATAATAATAAAAAAAATGCCTATTTAATAGTTCTTGTGTAAGAATAAGTTTTATTATTAGTAAATATTGAACTTGCTAAGCCTTAAACCAACGGTTTGTTAAAAGAGTTCAGTTTTTCTTACGGAAAACCCATAATATTATCCTCCATATTAAATAAAATCATACCATTCAATATATCTACCTATTAGAATAAGAATTTTATTGAAAACTGAATTTAAAAACGGAGTAGGTACACACAACTTGTGCCTGTTGACGTGACTGCTGACTCAAAAAACCTTGGTTCAAGGTTTGAATTTCAAGACAGTGTTACTAAAATATTCAAAGATGACAATGGTGTTCAAACAGAATCCGCACCTGTGCAATTTACATTGAGGAATACTGGATTCCAAAAAGTTCTATTCAGCAACTCTAAAAATGGTTGAGTGAATGGAAATTTGAAGGTATTTTCAAAATCCCTTGCGGTAAATTACTATGTTAACCTTTCTTTTTTTTATCGCATATTTTTTATATTTATAAAGATGAAGGTATACCTAGGTAGATATCGAAATATTGAAAATAACGAATTCCCATCATATAAAGCAATGGGCAGAAAAATATAGCTTTAGCCTATGTACTCAGATAAGTTTCGAGCATATACGTTAAATGAGTGGATTAAGTCGGTTAAAAATATTTCCGGAGTGCCAATACCAAGTGCAACTAATTTCAACTTGCCTCGATATGAATATCAAGTCCTAAGAGTCCAAATGATGTTCAAATCGATGTAGAGCAAATTTTAAATATGTCACGTCAAGGAAAACCTATTTTGTCCCTTTATAAAAGCAGTCAGAAGCAGTCAGGCACGAACATTGATAATTGACATTGTCATAAAATATATGCTGCAACAAGAAATAAAAATGTCTGTCCAGAAAACATAGTTAATATTTTTAAGAAGGAATATTTGGCTAATAAATCATTGTAATACTTACCTGCCTACGTTTTGTTTCAAATTTTTCATGTGTTTTAAATATATGAACTATGAAAAGTCTGTTTTTATTCAAAATAATTAAAAAAATATTTATCTACTAATATAGGAAAAAGAAATTCCCGTTTAACAAATACATACTGTGAATAATTTATGCAATGGCCTTTAGGGATTTGAATCAATTTCATAATGATCATACATCAACGCAAAAAATATGGTAAATCCACTCTAAAGCTCTGTACAAAAATAATTTTTAGAGTTATTTTATTATTATTCAAAACAAGCCGGGAAACAGCCACAGGGGTAAATTTATAACAAGTACTAAATATAATGCTACTGCTCAAGAACAGTGGTTTGGTAACAAAAAGGTCATATACAGTCCAATCTCCAGCTCCTACGGACAAACGAATCTTAAACCTTGGTAAGTGCTATGTACTCAGATAATAGTTTAGAGTTTAGATTCAACCCAATAATTTTTTCACAGGCGTTTAATGTGCGAGTAGATCCCCCAGATTCAGATGTTTCCGAAAAAATGTTAAGGGACAACTGTTCCTGGGTGGAAATGGAGAGACATTGGGCTGCATCAAAGAACTTCAGACTTGCTGAAGCTACGATAGCGAAAAGTACAGCGGATATATTGAATAAATGGAAACAATTTAAGAACCCTATGTGCTTTAAACTGGTGAGGCTAATCAACTTGCCTCCAAAGCTATTAAATAATGTCATTTCTCTCAGATTGATATGGATTTTAAGCACTTGTTTCCAAAAGCTGAAAGTCTTATTTTAAAATAAGAAGATTTTTTACTAGAAATAATCTCAGTTTATGAAGATCGAATTAAAGACCCAAATAGTCGTTTAATCCTAAACGAAATGAAGGACAATGAAAATTGAACGGAGAGTAAGTTTCAAACTGAATTAAGTCAACAAATCATATCCAACAATTGTAACAAACGTTTAAATTATTTTAAAAGAATTTTGTACACATACTTACATCAAATTATGTTAAATTATTTGCTATTAAAATGTATTTAAAACTAAATGTAGGCTATATATAGGTATATGTCTTTATGTCGGTATGTAAAGATTTTATTACTTTCACAATTATCAACCGATTGACTTGACAAAATATGTTTCTGAAACGTCAATTCAGTAAAATTTTTACGATGAATCGCTTCATACCGAAATAGTGACTCTGTATTTTCAAAATCGTTCAGTTTTGTTAACTCAACGTGTATATCCTCGAAAATATTTTGGCCAAAAGGCAACACTATACGTTGTTTGGTGCCGAATTTTGTTAAGCACCAGACAGTGAGATGTGCACCCTTTATTTATAAAAAAATTTCATATAGGTATATATATATATACAAAAAAAAAAATATTTTTTTTTAAGTTTAGAGTTTAGATAAAAGAAAATGAGTGACATGAATAGGAATAAATATGATAATATATAATAAGTAATACCTAATGATTAACTTTTATTTCAGGTAGTCGCTGCTGGCTAAGGTGATCTCTGGCGCTGGTGAAAAAAGGACCCACACATGCTTTTCCATACGCGACTCCCAAGCTAGTTTTGTCCTAGGATCAAGCGTAGCTGCATGTGAGTAGGGGATGCTCCGGCGGCAAAAAGAAAACGGAAACATGCAATCTTTGATGATAATTGCAGGAAAAATTTGAGATCCCAAAGAGTTTATAGTGTATTTCGATGGTGTAAAATATTTATAAACAAAAGACCTTTATTTCGGCCATTAACTTAAGTTTTAAAATGTTTAATCTGTTCAATCTGGAATATACACTTGCCTCAACTTAAGTTTGGACATTTATACAGATGCATTTTTATAAAATCAAAACTAATTTTGACGCGAGCCACCCAAAAGTAAACACACACAGTCAGTACACATTTTAGCTAAAATTACTTTTTAGCACTAAATACTATAATTTTCAATTATCTATCGATTTTTTGCGATTTTTAGATTTTTGCGGCAGGAAAAAATCATGAACGTACTTAATGAATTTTTCTTGCGAACACTCTATACTATATACGTACTTAATAAACTTTGCAGAGTTTTTGTTTTATTTGAACTTGTATTTATAACATAAAAGAAGTAAACAAAAACACATAAGATAACTGCTGTTCCTCCAACATGATATTAATTAACTGAGCAAATTATCCTCAGTACAACTTTTACCATCGCGTTGCTACACTCAATACGGGGAAGTTATATTTCAGTGGAACGTATTCTTAAAACCACAGTAGGTATAAATAACATCCGTAAATTTGAAAACAAGTGCGTGACAAAACATGTGTGCATGAACAAAATAATGAACGTGTATGCCTGTGTATAAGCCCAGTTAGAGCGAGGTCGTGCTATAAGAAGTACATGTTAATTAATGAGGTCTGACTGTATTATGCCTTTGATTCCCTTAGTTAATGCGATTTTTTTCTAATCACAACTTTAAACTATATTGTGAGAAGTAGAAGAATGAATAAAAATCAAGAGGTAAATACTTGGCCGAATTGGAAATGAACAAACAAAGGCATAAAGAAACTCTCGATAATCTTGTAAGTAGGTACTTTCTTTATGTTTCGATTTAATCTGAGGATAATAATATTAATTAATGGAATCCCTTGTTATAGGATCATAAATCCATGCTTGGTGCTGAAAGAGATTTGTTTGATGATAAATCTGTTGTGAGGTACCACAACCTGGTGTCACAAATTTTAATCATGTAAACCAAAACCATGTGGGTAATATTTTTTCACTATCTATTATTATTTTGACACGATATAAACATCGGGCTTAGTTCTATATTCAAAACTGATTTTTCATCCTTTATACATTAAGAATCATACTGGAATTTTACAAGACATACATGTAACTGATAGTGTTCAGGACGATGTGAATGAAGAGGCCAAAGGAATTGAAATTAATGTAAGTCACAACTCACAACCATATTTATATTTAGGTTTCGCTTGTTTAAAATTTCAATCATAATCATAAACTCTGTTTGACTTTGGGCAGATGCAAAGCGACACATATCGATTTGTTTACTATGGTGGCATTAGTGGTGATACAGACTTTAGTGCAGATTCCAATGAACACCCAACTTACCAGCCTGTACGAGAGGATTCTGACAATTCCGATTATTCTGATGAAATTCACAAAAAAGTTTTAAAAAGACGCAGAACAAATCACCCAGAAACCTGGAAAGTCAATGTCGTGAAATCTCGTCGAGAAAAATGTATGCCTTACGCTTACACTGCCAAAAACAAAAGCCATCCTGCAAAAGCTCCAAAACCTGCTGATTGTTCCAAATGTAAGTTTAAGTGTACAAGAAATATTACAGAAGAGGACGGACAAAAGATTTGTAAATTTTACTGGGGATTTTCTGACTAAGGTAGACAGAAAGATTTTATATTAAAATTTGTCCAAACAGAGCTACCGAAAAAAAAATAAAAGTACAGTAGAAATCGGTTATAACAATACCTGATATAGCGATGAACCGGATATAACAATATATTTTCAAAGTCCCGGCAAAACTCCGTTTAACTCAAGGTAATTTGCTATCGGTTATAACGATTCCGGATATAACGATGAAATCGGTTATAGCGATGAAAATTTATCATATTTTAGTCTAAAAACTGTTTATAGCGATGGCAAAAAACGTGTTCTTACATGCCTACTGCCTGTTATTTTCATTCTGCTTCTAAATATGTACATATCGATATTTTGTATGCACATACTATACATACATACATACATACATAGTTATAAACAATTTTTTAAACTTCCTGTAGCCACTGCAGTGACTGGTCTGTACATGTAATTTCATGGCATGCCCTGTTCGATTTCCATATCTCGGAAGAGTTCAGTACATATTAATTTTTCTTCGAAACAAGTTGAGTGTAGAATTGTTAAGATGGTGACAATAAAGCGAAAATCATTTTCCATTGCCCAAAAATATGACATTGTTTCAAGAATTGAAAGTGGCATAAGAATTTCTGATTTGTGTAAAGAATTTGGAATATCCCAACCAACCGTGTCAACAATTTTAAAAAATAAACAAAAAATAAAAAAACAAACACAAATTGCTGATTTATTTCCTCAACAATTTTCTTGAGCATTTGAAGCAATTTTTTTAATAAAGTTTCCTTTTTTCATTATTTTCATTATATTGAAAAAGAGTTCATTAAATTAACGTGTGCAATGCTTCGAATTGAATAATTTTTCTTTCAATTTGAGAAAAAGGTTGTTTAAAATGAAGATTTATTTTTTCAATTTGAAAAGTTTTTTTTTCTAAATGAAGTAAATCTTAAGTAAATTTGAAGAATGAGTATTCATTGAATTTTACGAAAGAATAATTAGTTTTAATCAATGTGACAATTTTTTTTTGGATTTAACACCACAATGAAAATGTTATGCATTTCATTAAATTGACAATGTTTCTTATATAGAACAACATTTTCATCAAAGGAACAGACAAGAGTTGTTAACTTTATATTGATCACCGTTTCTTCAAATCTACATGCTTTTTTATCAATATGACTACTAAATTTGGTTCAGTGAAGGTGACGCCGAATGATCCGAAAGAGACAAGCCTCTGATTTTCTCTGCAGGAAAAATCGTCGTTAATATGGTATATAACGTAAATGCCCATCATTCAGAATGGGGTAGCGCAGATATAAGCCCACGAAGTGCGTCAGTTTTTGAATATAGATATTATTCAAAACAATCTTCTAGTAGCTAATAGGCAACAGCTGCAATCCTCCCAGTCACACAGAAATCCTAAAAAAGCTGACTGGGTTCTTTTTACCAAGGAGATTGAGAAAAGAAAGGATCTTCTACAAGGTGGTAATCTTAACTACTCCAACGACATCGACATCGACCTGAAAGCCAAGAAAATGGTCACTGTTTCTTAAAGTGGCATTCGAAGGAATATGCCCGGTGGTAAAAAAGAAAACTAGAATATTTTACCACAAGAATGCTATGTCCAATCTTCAATGAAGCCAGAACCGAGCGTCTCATACGAAAGGATAGAAAATCTCTTTCCACCCTCGTAGGAATCATAACGGGGCAGAACACTCTGCGGTATCAGGTGAAGAAATTACGCTTGACGGAAGAAGAACTTTGTAGAGGCTGCGGTAATGAAGATGGTCTTGAGGACACAACCCACTTCCAATGTTACTGCCCAGGCGAGCTCTCCAGCACACCTATAGACAAGACAATGAGCTTTATCAAATCCAGTGGATGGTTTATATCCAACAGCACAGTGAGTATTTAATCACAGGTATTTATAGACAGGGTTATTATGGGTAAGGGGCAACCTTTTCCCCCATAAGCATCACAATGGGTCTATATTGACCTGAGTGTGGTGCGGAGTACTCCACGCCAACCCGCTTACCTAACCTAACCTTCCGTCAACATCCTTTTGTTTTCAAATATGGATCGGCGAACAAGACATTGATTTCCAACGCATCGTTTAGCTTAAAAATCCCTGTGATGAAATTAAACACTATCGTTAAGTAACTGTTACGTATGGTTAATTCGTTGGCTCCGTTTTTGACGGTTCGCATATTGCAGCAATCGCAATTCACTTATGCTGCAAGAATTATAATTCCATACAACGACGTCTACTTTCACGAACCTTAACCTTTGCTGAGCCTCATAATTAATCCGTTTAGTAATTAAAAGCGGATTAAGTTATTGACATTCATTCAGAACAGAAACAACGTTTGCAATCAAATCCTAAAGTACATCTTTCTTTTCATAATTGTTCTTTATAATTATTTTCTTACTTTAATTATCTCAAATTCAAGTTAAGCTGAAGCTACTTACTTTTTGAATGACAAACAAATTAAATTTATAGTAGGCAATTTTCCCTTTTGATTTACTGAGAGTTGTAGAAATATTGTTCTAGTCATTTAGAGAAAACATAAAAATGGAGCGGAAGAAAGAAGTGAACAAATTTTAAGAAAACCCATTTTAATGACCCCTCACTTAGGCCAAAGGCAACGTGATAAATATCATGTAAGACCTTAATTAGGTCGCCACAAAAAGTTATGTTGCACTGATAAGAAAAATATCTCCCCTTTTTGATTTACTTTAACAATTAACTACACTTCAGTAAAGGAAAAAGCTTATTTGTTCCTATTTTTGGAGACCATTATTCTTAGCTTAAAACAAATCTTAAATTTTACAACAAATCATTTAAGGAGTTGAGGGAAAATGTTCGTTGCCTTTTTTAGGTCTGCCGGCCGTCTCTTTTTGCAGTAGGTACCCGGCGTGCTTTTGAAAATGTAGTATCTAACGTCACACAACAACAATGACATCCATCAAGGGCACACGAGATAACGCTAGCTAAGCTGACCATCATCAACGATGCAGTCAGTTGATACCTAACCGCGGCGCCATAGGTCATACGTATTATTCGCATTAAGTTACCCACGTTATATTTATATTACACACACTTTTCTAATAAATTACTTATTAAAGGGTTTTTCAATAAGAGCGCTACAAATGTTTTCTTAAATAAAACAAAAACGGTTTTGGATATCAATGAAATTCTTTATTCCTGTGAAAGTACGTTCGATGCCATTTTGTATGGAACTCGATTTCTTTTGCATGGCCACCACGGGCCCTCTTGCAGAAGTCCAGACGCTGAACCCAGTTTTCGACGGTTTTCAAGCATTAATCGGCCGATACTGCTGCAATTTCACGTTCGATATTCGTACGAAGTTCATCAATCGTCGCTGGCTTGTTGGCATAGACCATAGACTTGACGTAGCCCCACAGCAAATAGTATAACGGCGTCAAATCGCACAACCGAGGCGGCCAAGCGACTGGACCATTTCGTGAGATAACACGTTCTCCAAACTTGGTTTCCAATAAATTGATTGTGACATTCGATGTGTGGCTTGTGGCGCCGTCCTGTTGGAACCACATGTCCTCCAGGTCCATATCATCCAATTGGGGCCAAAAATATTCGGTTATCATTGAACGGTAGCGATTCCCATTCACAGTAACGTGCCGGTCTTGATCATCACGGAAGAAGTACGACCCAATGACGCCGCCGGCCCATAAACCACACCAAACCGTAATTTTTTCGGGATGCAATGATGACGTTCTCCATGTACGTGTAGATTGCTGCCTGACCAATACCGCATATTTCGTTTATTGACGAAGCCATTCAGCCAGAAATGAGCCTCATCGCTGAAGATTATTTTTCGATGAAAAGCGCTCTTAATGT
This sequence comes from Cheilosia grossa, assembly GCA_963082955.1. Taxonomy (NCBI): domain Eukaryota; kingdom Metazoa; phylum Arthropoda; class Insecta; order Diptera; family Syrphidae; genus Cheilosia; species Cheilosia grossa. Next base: position 31,776,827 of record OY720144.1, read on the forward strand.
TGAGGCCACTGACTCCGAATTTCGGTAGTAAATTTTAATAACTTCGACTCGTTGTTGGCTCTTTCCATCATGAGATGGCAAATCTTACTGAACAGAAATGTCAAAAGAGTGGCAAGAAATTCGGTGTCGTTGGATGTCTCTGTCGCTCTACTTTTGTAGCGTCCCTTTTGAAAAACCATTTATATCTTCAGTTTGCCGACAAAATCAAAAAGCCAAATTCGCTCACATACGAGGTAGCTGCGATAAAATTAAAACCTTGAATGAAGATGAAATGGAAATTAAGCGGCTTGCTTAGTGCCAGTATCTGTCAATGGCATGGTCCTCGATTTTCAGCTTGATACTGGTGCTACTTGTTCCATGATTGATCTTCGTACGTATGAACACCTTGGGAAACCCAATTACATCGAACCAGCTAGGGTACTAAGAGCGTATGGTAACTTCGTTGTTCCTGTCAAAGGTAATATACAAGTCAACGATCAGTTCAGAGAACACACGCACGAGCTCAAACTCTTGGTTGCTGACACATATGAAGGAGGCATCATTTTGGGAATGCACAGGTTTGACGTTTTGCGGTTCCAATTAAGTTGCTGCGATAGTGTGTTCTTTTCAAAAGTAGCTAGCACGTATCAAGGAGGTTTGTACGCAGTTTGTTCAAGTATTCAATATTGGTCTGGGTTGCTGCAATAATTTCTCCGCTAAGCTATATATTAAGGAGAATGCTTGTCCAAAGTTTTTCAAATGTCGACCGATTTCTTTTACCCAAAACGCACTTGTTAAGCAGGAGCTGGATAGGTTGGTTGGTGCTGGAATTCTACGCCCTGTAGTGACAAGCCAATGGGCAGCTCCTATCGTTGTCCACTCATTTGTGGAGATTTCAAAGTGACTGTGAATCCGCAGCTAGAAGCTGAAAGATATCCACATCTAAGGGTGGAGAAGGTATTCCACAAGTTACAAGGAGGCGCCCGCTTTAGCAAAATTGATTTGAGCGACGCCTATTTTCAACTACCGCTCGATGAGGAAGCCAAGCAGTATTTGGTCATCAATACACCGTTTGGACTGTACCACCACGAGAGGTTGCCTTTTGGAGTTGCTAGTGCTCCGGGAATCTCAAGCAGCTGCAAGCACTTCTTAGAAAGGTCACATACTACGGCAAGTTTTTAAACAATTTTTCTCAAAATGCAGCTCCGCTAAATGAGTTGAGAAAGCAAAACACTCGATTTTTATGGACAAGCCGTCAGGAACACTCGTTCAATGCATTAAAGACCGAAATTATAGAAGCTACCCGCCTAACCCACTACACGGACCAACTACCCCTCGTTTTGGCGACGGATGCATCAACACAAGGAATCTTATGCATAGATGTCCTGATGGATCGGAACGCTCCATTGCACTTGCATCCAAAACCCTTAATCCGCAGCAGTTAAAGAACAGCCAAATAGAAAAAGAGGCTCTTTCTATCATATTTGGTGTCCAAAAATTCCACCAGTATGTTTTTGGTCGCATTTTTGAGCTAGTCGAGGACCATAAGCCCCTGCTCTCCATATTAAATCCCAGCAAACAATTGCCAACAATTGCCGACTAGGCAATCATTCTGATGGGATACAGGTATACCATAAAGTATAAGCCAACGAAGCAGCACGGCAATACAGACGGACTCCTGCCCTAATTTGGCAGGCTGGAAGACATCCGATGCTCACTTCGTCTTGCACCTTAAGTGTTTGTACGCAGTGGATAAACGATTGGTGTCCTGGAACATCTCAGCGAATGATATCATGGGCGATCCCCGGAAAAAAATTACATTTTGACGTTTTTTTCACTTGACCATACCTATATTTCTAATTGTCGTGAAAAATATTCTTTTTTTATCCGTTCGAATTTGGCATAAAATTCTATAACCCTCCTATTCGTTCCGAAAAATAAAAATTCACAATAGCGATTGTGTGAAGCCTTACGAGCGAATTTTATTTTAAAAGGTAGGGTTTTGAAAAGCACGATTTTGACCAAAAATTCATTTAAAATTCAGTGGGTAACAATAACTATAGATTAACAGCAATTAAAAAATGCACACTTTTGTTCATTTTACAGTTTTTCCCTTCAGAATTAAATATATTTAGGCTATCTCAGTCTAACTATTTAAATTAATATTATTTCTCATGTTAATATTATTATTTAAAATAGAATTTTATTCGCAAACATTTTGGTGCAAAGTTTAACATAACCCTTATAAGTATATGTAGAGGTCGGGTAGCTACTCAACTGTGGAAGGAGTAGGTGTTCCTACTTGATGAAAATTACAATTATATTTATTAATAAAGAAAAAGGTTACAATTTTTAGCTGCGCGAGAGTGAACCGATTGGGTGTTGTGCGACGACTGACTGTTGGCTTCTTTTTTGGCGACCAGGAAGAAAACTAGCTTTTCTTTTTTGCTCCTCTTGGCTTGCTTGCCGTTGTGCTTGGTCGCGGTGGAGTTGTTGTTGTTGTTGTTGGAAGTGGTAGTCGCCTGATGTGTGAACCGTATTTCGGTGGTTAATAGTGTGATTGTGCTGATGACGAACAAATAAAAAATAAATACAAATAAAAAATAAATACAAATTATGAGTACCTAAAGTGAGATCGATAAAAGTGATTTGTTTTTTTAATTTGCGTACTGTGTGAACATCTTAAGCCGTTCTGCAACACACTAATCGGCACATACCAGTGTGGCTTCCGGCCCGGCAGATCGACTATAGACTAAATTTTTACACTGAGGCAAATCCTGGAAAAGACCAACGAATTTCAAGTCGAGACACACCACCTTTTCATCGACTTCAAAGCCGCGTATGATAGTATACATCGTCATATGGCGATGGCCGAATTCGGAATCCCGGCAAAACTGATTCAGTTGTGTCGCGTGACATTCGAAAACACGCGCTGCAACGTGCAATTTGGAAGTAGCTCCAACGAACTATTTCGAACTTGCACGGGATTTCGGCAGGGGAACTCGCTATCAGGCGATTTCTTCAATCTCGTACTGGAACAGATAGTGCGCAGGGCAGGTGTCAACACGGAACACTATCTTCAACAGTTCCATCCAGCTGCTGGGATACGCGGACGATATTGACATTATCGGTCGGTCACAGCGCTCCGTGATAGAAGCTTTCACGGCGATTGAAGAAAAGGCGAAATCTGTTGGCCTTGAAGTAAATGAGGACAAGACTGAGTACATGCTATCAACAAACAAACAAGTATCTGTCCACCGCCTAGGACAACACTTCGAGGTAGTTAAGGAGTTCATCTACCTCGGAGTCAACATGAACTCCACGAATGACATCCTAGTGGAGATCCGGCGGAGAATTACCCTAGGAAACCGCTGCTACTTCGGTTTGGCAAAACAATTGGGTTCAAAGCTCCTAACTCGAAGGACGAAATGTGTGCTTTACAAAATCCTTATCCTGCCAGTTCTGCTTTATTACGGCGAGTGCTGGACGATAAGCATAGGAAGGGAGACCTAATACTGGGCTCCTTCGAAAGAAAAACTCTTCGTTTTGATCCTGTGTGCGAGGAGGGCGAATGGAGGAGAAGATACAACCACGAACTCTATGAGCTGTATCAAGATGTTGATGTAGTCCAAAAAGCCAAAATACGTCGACTACATTGGCTCGGCCACATCGAGCGAATGGACAATAATTCTCCAGCTAAGAGGATCTTCGAATCCCAGCCCCCAGGTTCGAGAAGACAAGGAAGACCGAACCTTCGTTTCAAAGACCAAGCCATCGCGGATGCCAGAGCGCTTGGTCTGGACAACTGGAATCAGCGTGCCCGGGATCGTAGAGGATGGAAGGCTGCAGTGTCTCAGGCAGAGACTCTCCACGGGTCGGGAGCCTGTTAAGTAGAGTAAGTAAGTTTTTTAATTTCCAATCAGTTTGATAGCCATAACTTCTTAATCGATCATATACCTAAGCGCGTCACAAATAAAACTAGATATCGAGATCGATAGATTTTACTTTTCTGCGGCTTGCACAAACACAGTTTTCATTTTATTTGGAATATTTTCCATTCGTATTTATGTTCAATCGACCAAAGGTGTTTCCATTTCATATTCTATTACATGTCATCAAAAATTCAATGTAAACTATTTGATACTGCTTAATACTGAATGGCTAAATTCGTACGTACAATATGCATATTAGACTCTTTTGCACCAGGTCCCATACCGATTATATCCCTGTCTTTGCATAAATGATAAAAACCAAATGAAAATTTTCGTGTTTCAGTTTCAATTCAATATCGGTTCATGCATTTTAGATTTACACTAATTTCTTTATACACTCGATATCCTTCAGTTATTAACCGCACCACAAATACAAGCATCGGCCCAAAAGCATAAAAATCAACCCAACAAAGTAAGGGAAACAATATACTATGCATATATTATGTACTACCTTCAGAGCCAAAGTAATGGAATTACTTTTGGGAAACCTCGAATGTTTCACTTCCTGAATACTAATATTATCTGTTTAAAGACGTTCCCATTCGGTTACAGCAAAATGTACGTGCAATATCCACGTAAGCCAATATTTTCTTTCCCACAGCATGCTATTCAACTTCATCCAAGCTATCTTGGAAAATATTTTGGAATGTGATAATATGCCAAATTACAAAGTCAAGGACACATGCGTTAACCATAAGAGTAGGACGAAAGAAAAGTCAATATAAATGTATGCCGCAGATTAAGTACAATATAACCTGACTGGGTCGGGGCCCCAGGATGTTTCGTTGATAGCCATATCCCTGGCAATCAGGAATTGCTGAAAAAAAACTCTCCCGTACACTGTACAATTTGGGAATATTTTCGAAATCGCATTTTGCCATTGAATTCCATTCACGTTCTTTTAACGCCTTTACATCCTTTTATTTGGTCATAACTTAAGGTATCACAAAGTCATTTGGTAGTATGTGTATGCTTTCGGTGCTTGCTCCGACCAACGAGTATAGAGAAGTGCTCAGTTGAAGCCTCTCCAATGGGATCACTTTTTGATGATCCTTCTGCTGGGATTTCAGATTATTCCCAAAGTGTAATCTAAATCCACTTAGATATGTATATGGCGAAAGAGCAAAAGTATTTCTTCTTAAGAAGGTATGCACAAACCTACCAACATAAGCAGACAATCGAAATACGTTTTCTGAAGAATGGTAGAAGCAGGCAAAAACATTCTATGAAATGGAGATTTTTGTGAAAGTATAAATTAACGTTTAAGGTCTAGATTTGAGATAAGAATTGTTGGGGTAAAAGACGTCACACAATACTGTCAGAAAGTGCAGGAGTAGAGACTGTAACTCCTTTGACATAGGTTACGAAACTAAATAGCTAACCATCATTAGTTTCTAAATAATCTGGATTAGTTAACCTACCTGTTTCTAACTATCACTTGAATCAATCCGCATGTAAACATCGATATGGCAGTCTGCAAAGTTTATATTAGTTGAAAGAGTTTGGAGTGTTGGACTTGGATTCTACACAAAAGTACATAAATTATGTTCTATGAGACGCTCCACCCTTATTTGACTAACTGGTGGTCCCAATATAAATGGTGGAAGTTAAGTGTGGAAAAGGAAAATAATTGGGGTCAAATGCTGGAATAATCAATTAGGAATTTTTTGTTTTTCGACTCCAGTGAATGGTCAAAACAAAATTAAATGCATCAAAACATCGGAAGGTATATTGGAATTTGAGAATATTATTCTAAGAACCGAACATCATATTGGTATGTGATAGATGCAAAGAATATAGGACGAACATTTTAATAAAATTGGGTAATGTTCTCAAAGCAAAAGGTGAAAATAAAGAAGTAAACAAGAGAGGAAGAAATCAAAAGTATGTTAAGTTGTGTATAAAGCATATTTTGACAAATGAGTGAAAAAAATTGAAGTGAAAGTAAACAAAACATAAACATGCTGAAATTGCAGTCAAAAATATTCCGCTAGTACTTGGTTGTAATTGGATCACGTAATTAAAGATTAAAATGCAATTAATGATATCAAGAAACAAGATAAAATAAATGGGAATATTAAGCTTATAAAGGGTTATAATAAACTCGATGAAAATAAGATACATAACATAAATGTTATTTAAATAATTCATGGAGGTTAACCATGCTTTAATATTGGCTGGAATAAGTGAGTTGTGGATTTAACCATACAGTTAAAGAATGCACTAACATGGTATTTTGCCCGAAGTTCAGTGATGAACACGGTGAAAACGAGTGTCTAAGTGATAGGAAAGAGTGCAGAAACTGTGTTTTCATAATCTGGATTTAGAAATAAAAGAAATCATGCCAGAAACGCAAATTGTTCGGTGTATGTTGCAGATTAAGATATTTTTTTATTTATTCTGAACAATTTCTATATTATCAATTGTAACTACATTACCCTAAAGGTATTAACCAAGCAAAAGGCTCAAGGTTACGAAAACTAGATTGTCAGATTTGTCATAGTTGTCAGTGGTTGTATTGTATATAATGTCATTTTTGCTATATATAAAACTAAACTTTAATAAAACGGATTAATTCTTATAACGGTGTGAAACTGTGCGTTTTCTTTCCTCCGGTTTCTAACAAACGAAAAAAAACGGCGTTGACGAACGGGAAGTGAATCTCCTTGAACACTCCTTGGCCAATAAAACCTTCCTTTTTGAAATCAACATTTGGTCCTTCGAGCCGGATCCGAATTAAAAGTGAACATTGTGACAGAACTAAAAATAAAAATCGATTAAATTGAGAAATTAATCAAAAATTATAATTATCAGACATTACCCTTGTGAGTTTTTTGTGCCAAACGGGTTTGCGCGACGTGTAATTTAGCTACAATTGAATATCATCTATATTGTACGCAGCAGTACCAGGTGAGTGAGTAATTAGCCAGTTTTGTTTGCCATATTCATATATTGTGCCGTATATTTTGCCATTTTCTCTTTTGTTCGCAATCATGAGCGCGCTAAAAGAACTTAAGTTATTAAAAAATGCCTTATCAATCATTCAAATGGATTATAACAGCTTTAGTTCAGCGGCTGAAAGTAAGAAGACGAAAAATCTAGTCAATGGTCGACTGACAATCTTAGAAGATATGTTCAGGCAAAGTAGGACAATTAATGAAAGATTAGTTAATCTAGTGGATGATGAAGATGAAATGAATGAGTTTGAGGGAATTGTGGAGACTATAAGAGAAACTTATCTAGAGTTTAAGGCAGAGCTGTTGGACTGTCTAGAAAAGATAGGGGAAACCGCGTCCAAGACCACATCAGCTCACCATAGTGCAGCTCAGCATGGTATACGTTTACCAGAAATGGCGCTGCCAATGTTTTCAGGACAGTATGAAAAATGGAGGCAGTTTAAAAGTAAATTCGAATCCATGATTCATACTAATGCGAGCCTGACAGAAATTCAGAAACTACATTACCTGAAGTCGGGTTTATCTGGTGAGGCCGAACGTTTATTGCAGCATCTGGAAATCGATACCGGGAACTATGATAAGGCATGGTCCATCTTGTGTTCAAGGTATGACAATAAGCGTTTCTTAGTAAATACGCATTTGAAAGTGTTTTTTAATCAACCGCTTATGCAAAATGAGAGTGCCGTAGGACTAAAAACCATGCTCGATACGTCTACAGAGTGTCTGCATTCGCTGGAGAACCTTGGGCTGCCTGTAAAGCAATGGGACTTAATAGTTATTTATATTGTTTTTCAAAAATTACCTCCATACACACAGCAAATGTGGGAAGAGAGTTTAGGAGCCAGGAAAGAATTGCCAACGTTCGATGAGTTCACTAAATTTCTTGAAACCAGGTTCAGAACTTTAGAGGTAGTTGAACAGCAAAAACCTAAATCAAAAAACCCGATCCAAAAGAACACTAACACCAAAACCACATTTCATGTTAGGCATACAAAACACAAAGAACAGTTTAGTTGCAGAGTTTGTAGCAAGGGACAGCATCCGATTAGGACTTGCAACCGGTTTGTTAAAATGAGCATTAGTGAACGCTATAATATTGTTCAAAAAATCGGTGTTTGCAGCAATTGTTTAGCATACAGCCATTCCACTCAGCAATGTCCCAGTCCAACGCGTTGCTATTTCTGTCAACAAAAGCATCACTCCCTACTTCATTCTCACCCTAACACAAACATACCAGAAACCAACACAGCACCATCCGTTAAGCCACATTCATACCCTACACAACACACATCGGGTGTTAATCAACCCGACAATCACACTTCCACTACACAACACTCTTTTGCAATGCCACACCACACAAATACACAAACTCAGTCATACCAAGTATCGACATTAAATTCAAACGCTCCGAATTTTCAAACTGCTCACCAGGAGCTTCCAACAACAAGTGCCGCAGTTCGAAACCACCTCGCACAACACGTTACAAACGCACAAATTTTATTAGCTACCGCCATGGTGAAGGTCAGGTCTTCGAGAGGAAACTACTTCAACCTAAGAGCCTTAATCGATCCGGGATCTGAAGCCACATTTATTACCGAAGCGGCAACACAGCTACTCAATCTAAGTACCCGGAGTACATTTATTGAAGTGTCAGGGCTGGGTAAGGTCAGCAGTGGAGCATGCCATCGGTATGCTGATATATCGTTCGGGTCTCTACACTCTACGTTTGAGACCAGTGCACGAGCCTTTGTGTATAAATCCCTGACTGGGCTTCTCCCGGCCAGCAAACTGACACTCAATAAATGGAAACATATCAACGGACTTGTTCTAGCTGACCCACTGTTTTTCCAACCTGCTACGGTGGACCTTTTGCTAGGCAGCGATGTTTATTCTGAACTGATTCTCCCAGAAATCGCCAGGGGCGATGAAATGTCACCTGTTGCTCAGAATACCCAGCTCGGTTGGATCTTGCTAGGTAGGGTATCTGCTCAGCCACACAAATCGGTTCGAAGTTTTTTGCAGGTGTGCGACTTGGATACCCAGTTACGAAAGTTTTGGGAGATCGAAGAGGTACCATTCCAGGTAGCAGATACTGATGAAAACCAGAAGTGTGAGAGGCACTTTGAGGAGACGACCAGACGTTTGCCTGATGGGCAATATGAAGTTACACTTCCCTTTAAGGATGGATGTTACCCTGGGCTTGGGGCCTCGAAGTTAGGAGCCTTGCGTAGGTATCATCAATTGGAGAGGCGTCTGGATAATAACCCGACACTACACATGGACTACACAAAATGTATTGAAGAATACCTGAAACTTGGTCAGATGACCGAATTGAATCCCAGCAGTGATGAAGTTCTTCAAACACCACATCATTATTTTGTCCCACATCACGCGGTTTTGAAAGAGGCCAGTTCAACTACCAAGCTTCGGGTCGTTTTCGATGCTGCAGCAAAAACATCAGATGGTACGTCCTTGAACGACCGACTGATGGTGGGCCCTAAAAGGCAAAATAATATTATTGATGTTATATTGAAGTGGAGAACTCATAAAATTACCTTTACAGCTGACATCGAGAAGATGTATCGACAGATACGAATGAAACAGAAAGATGCATATTACCAACTTATCTTTTGGCGGAGCAGCAAGAATGAGCCGATCAAAACGTATCGTTTGGATACCGTGACTTTCGGTACGGCAAGCGCACCTTATCTCGCAATTCGCACTCTCAACCAGGTGGCCATTGATGAAGAGGCACGCTTCCCTGCGGGTGCAAAGTCAGTACGAGAGGAGATGTACGTTGACGATTTGATCTCTGGAGCTGACACTGTAGACGAAGCCATCGAAAAACGAGATGAGGTGCGGTCGTTGCTAGCCACCGCAGGATTCAACCTGAGAAAGTGGACGAGCAACTCGCAGGAGGTACTGAGAGGCATCCCATTGGATCAGCAGGAGTTAGGTTTTTCGTTACCCTTTGACGCCACAGATCACATAAAGGCCTTGGGTATAAAGTGGTACCCCACTGACGACTCCTTTTCGTTCCAAAATGTGTCTTCCGATGTTGCTCAGTTTCCCACCAAACGAACAATGCTGTCGACAATCGCACGTCTCTTCGATCCGCTTGGATGGATCTCCCCCTGTATCGTAAAGGCAAAAATGTTGATGCAGCAACTTTGGTGGCGCGGAGTGTCATGGGATGAACCAATTCCCTTGGAGGTAAAGAAGGAATGGGATGTCTTATGTCAGGAACTTCCATTACTTGAGAAAATCCACATGCCCCGATGGATTCAGCTACGTAAACAAAATAAAGGAGTAGAAATTCATGGATTTAGTGATGCTTCCGAAAAGGCTTACGGTGCAGTTATCTACTTACGTGTTTTAGATGAGGACAACAACATACATATGCACGTACTTATTTCAAAAACAAAGGTTGCTCCATTGAAAACGGTTACGCTTCCCAGACTAGAGCTTTGTGGAGCCGTTATTCTGGCCTCGCTGTTAGACTATACAGCAAGAGTCTTGAGGCTGAGTAACGCGAAGACTTACGCCTGGTCAGACTCGACTATAACCTTGGCTTGGATCACATCACCGCCGTCCCGATGGAAGACGTTTGTAAGCAACCGCGTGTCAGAAATCCAGCGAATCACAAATTGTAGTATTTGGAGACATGTTCCAACTCTACAAAACCCAGCAGATCTGGCATCGCGTGGTCTTTTTCCATCCGATTTAGGTAGAAACACTCTCTGGTGGAACGGTCCACAATTTCTTAGGTCGGAGTGGGAATTCACAATGCCAGGTCAACCGATATATATAGCGACGGAGGAGGAAAGTCGAACAATAATTAAGACACATGTTGTTGAAGCTGAATGCAATGACATCGACATGTTAATTCATCGACATTCAAATCTTCAGAAACTGCTGCGGATATTAGCATATTGTTTGAGGTTCGTGTCCAATATCCGAAATCCACCAACTCAACGAATATTAGACACCCATTCTCCGATGGAATTGTATTCAGCCTTAAAGCTGGCAGTTAGGATTGTTCAAACTCAAATGTTTCTAGGAAAAACAAAGGGTTTAAAATCATTAAATTCTTTCGTTGATGAGGAGAATATATTGCGGGTAGGAGGTCGATTACAAAATGCGGACTTGGGTTATGAACGACGACATCCGATAATTCTAAGGCCAAGTCATCATTTTATTAATCTGTTACTGCAGGACGCGCATGAAAAAACCTTTCATGGAGGAACTCAGCAGATGATCGCCTACCTTCGCCAGCGTTTTTGGATTTTAAATATAAAAACCATCGTGAAGAAGCACATCCACAAGTGCAACATATGCTACAGGTATAGAGCAAAGCCTGCTCAACAAGTAATGGGCAATTTACCTGCACCTCGGGTGCGAGTTTCTCGACCTTTCAGCTTCACTGGAGTGGACTATGCTGGTCCCTTTGAAGTAAAGGCGTGGAAGGGTCGAGGAACTAAAACGTTTAAGGCATATTTTGCCATATTTATTTGCTTGGCTACCAAGGCGATTCACCTTGAGCTTGTCAGTGACATGACAACTCAAGCCTTTATAGCTGCATTTAGGCGATTTTCAGCGAGAAGAGGTTTCTGCAAAGAGATTTTCAGCGACTGTGGAACAAACTTCGTTGGCGCCAACAGGGAGCTGGAAGCACTGCGCAAAGCAGCCCAGTATAGTAAAAGTGAGATTGCCGAAACTTTTGCTGGCGAAGGCGTAAAGTGGAATTTTATCCCACCAGCTTCTCCACACTTTGGAGGATTATGGGAAGCAGGAGTCAAGTCGGTGAAGTATCACCTCAAACGAGTAGCAGGGAATTCAACATTTACCTTTGAAGAGCTGACTACACTACTGGCTCAAATTGAGGCTTGCCTCAACTCGAGGCCCCTGTGTCCACTCACCAACAACCCAGATGACTTCATGGCCCTGACTCCAGCACATTTTCTCATAGGAGAGCCCATGCAAGGTATACCAGAGCCAGACATCGTCGACGAAAACATTTGCTACAACGATCGGTGGAAGCGGATACAACGAATGTTGCAGACCTTCTGGAAGCAATGGAGTTCCGAGTATCTGTCGCGTTTGCAGCAGCGCCCAAAATGGCTTAGAAGCGAGTCTCAACCACAGTTAGGAGACCTTGTTCTAATAAAGGATGAACGGATTCCGCCATCCAAATGGAGTCTGGCCCGAGTTTCACAAGTCCATCCGGGAGCAGACAACCGTGTTCGCGTCGTAACACTAAAAACAAAAACTGGTGAGCTAAAAAGACCAATCACCAAAATTTGCATACTACCAAGTAGTAAATCAGTCGAAGAACCCAATCTCTAACCACAATAAACAAAAATATATATTACAAATGTAATTAATAAATCACATTTTCACACACACTATTTTCATGCATGCACATTTCTCACAAGTAAAATATCAAAAAAAAAAAAATATAATAAAATAATGTTAATAACTCAACACCACACACCACTGAACATATAAACATAAATTTCACATGGGATAAAATTTCCCTACACATTTAACACTGATGAAACTCACTCTATCAATCATTCACAAAACCATATAATAATACTTATTAATACAGTCCGCTTCAACGAAGTAAGCATAAACATACATACTACCCCACACAAATAATAATAATAATAATTATAATAATAATAAGAATAAAAAGAACCTATCGTCAAATTTCCCAAGCTTCCATTCATGAAAATTTGAAATTTGACCCCAACACAATCCAAAATTTAAAATGAAATCATTTAAAATACAACTTACCTGCGAATATGAAATCACTGGCATCATCGAATGCACACACACCGAATTTAAATTAATTACACATATCACATATTAAAGAACATATTACACAAAATAAAAAACCAAATCACACGTAAAAATTAAAAAACCGAACCGACGCGAAGCCATTCACAACAATACTTGATAGTAAAACGAAACCGATCGGCTATCAAAATGCTATAGGTAGAAGGAAAGAGAAAACACTTATCTACATCGGCAATGGCAAAGGCAAAAGGCAAATGGCTATTCATATTACTCACTCATAGAACACGAAAGGGTTTTGTGTATCAATCTCTATGTTATTTATTGATATGTCTGTCTCGTTCCAACTAATTGTTTCTCCAACAGATCGAAGAAGAAGAAAAGTAAAATTGCTAATTCACACAGCTGGGTTGGAGATATGATAAGCAAATGAGGCGAATTGGAGTTGGTTGTTCAGTGCTGCCACTTTTCAGTTTTCTGGAGTCGGTTGAATACTTGGCGAACTTATTAGTTCACGGCGGGGGAGAATGTTGCAGATTAAGATATTTTTTTATTTATTCTGAACAATTTCTATATTATCAATTGTAACTACATTACCCTAAAGGTATTAACCAAGCAAAAGGCTCAAGGTTACGAAAACTAGATTGTCAGATTTGTCATAGTTGTCAGTGGTTGTATTGTATATAATGTCATTTTTGCTATATATAAAACTAAACTTTAATAAAACGGATTAATTCTTATAACGGTGTGAAACTGTGCGTTTTCTTTCCTCCGGTTTCTAACAAACGAAAAAAAACGGCGTTGACGAACGGGAAGTGAATCGTTAGAGTGGACAGTTTCTCCTTGAACACTCCTTGGCCAATAAAACCTTCCTTTTTGAAATCAACAGTGTACTTAAGAAGACTTGGAAAATAACAAGAAAATATGGCTAACTAGCAATTAGATTCAATTCAGTTATTCCGCACTTTAATATTTTAAACTGAGAGGTCCAAATAAAAACGACGTGAGGTCTGCTTTTCAATTTTATTCGGTAACTTATTCGGCCTCACCATCAACCAAATTTAGACTGGACTTTAAGCAATAGTCGAAATTAAAATAAATTGTGTACCAATAACCAAGTAATCCTAATTAAGTTAAAACGTCAGTCTGAAGAAAAGTCAACTGGCCGTTTTAAAATAAATAAGGTGAGTTGAATTGGTAAGTTATTGAAAAATGATAGAAATGTCGTATCTCCAAACATAAAGTTTTTTTTTTTTTGTTTGTCTTGTGCAGCAAATAGGTCTTTTCATTAACAGTTTTGAGTTTTCATCAATGCTGTTTCTCATTTCATTTTGATGCTATGAATATTTTTAGATCCGTCTGTGCAATAGAATTATTAAACAGATAAATAAATAAAACCTGTGGTACTCAAAGAATTCCTTCTCTTCATATTTTTCAAACGGGCATATTTTTCTTTATCCACTTTTCTTTTTCGAGAAAACGTAGCCTCCTCGTTAACCATATGAATATCCGCAAAAATATCCTCATCACTGCTCAACATTATAAAAAACTTAAATAATTATAAGATAGCTACTTAAAATACAAGCAACTGGCAGTTTCAGCACGCTATTTGAAAGCTGTAATAATTTTGCGATAAGGTCAGATGTAGACTTAAAGTTACAATTAATCGACACTATAGCTAGTTTCGAAATTAGTTAAACTCGAGTCTACGGTTTGGTTGTTGGTAACTCCTATTACGTAATTTATTATCTTAAACTTTTTCACGCGATTTTATTCTGTAAATTCCCATCTAAAACTTTGTGACCCCACAACAATAAACATCAAGTAAATTTCTGCGACACACGCGCACGCTATTCGCGTTCTAAGCATGAGTATCACATTCCGAGTTCTCATGTAAAGAACGCGAATAGCAAAAAATTAAACTGTAAAATAAGCATTTTTTTTAGTATATAAGGTAGTAGAATAAAATAAAGAATTGAGTTTTAACAACTTCATGAATAGTGGTTTGCTTTGTGTTGACTTCCCCCCACCAGAGGTAAGGGGTCGACTAAATTGTCCAAGCGATTATTCAACTTTTCAGTTACCTACTTAACTTTATTATTCTTATAAATACTTAGACAATTATACAGTTAAAATTGATTTAGAATTAGGTCTTAACGATTTAGAATTATTGGTGGGATTTTTTTTAAGTATATTTGGAAAAAATTAAGTACCTTTTAATGATTTAGAATATCGCGACCCAAAACAATTGAATGTTCAAGACTGAGGGCGGCGTAATTCCCTGAATCGTTCAACACAAGGTGGGACAAACGAACAAAATATAGTAATTATCTAAAGGGCCTTACTAATAATCGACAATTAGTTGGATGTCAGCTTTAGTACAAATGTACAGCGTTTGTGAAACAGTACCAATAAGCAATAAGCAATAATTTGTTTTCGTGAAAAACAAGGTCAGTGGTTTCCACATTTACCAGTGTCATCGCAGAATTCAAATCCCATAATAATAATTTGTTTTCGTGAAAAACAAGGTCAGTGGTTTCTTTCACAACGAGGATTTTATTCAAAAAAAGGGAATACATAAATTGCAATTAAATTTGGCCAACTGATATCTTTCAAATGCTTTTTGAGGCTTATTAAAAGCAAAAAAACAAGACACAAAATATCTGCTGATCTGTCAATTATCATATGCAAATCAGTAATGCCCTATCGTTCGATCTGAAACAATTATCGGTATTTTTTATAGTACGCTTTTAATTGTTTTCTAATAATACTTTACGATTGTTATATGAGTGCATTTGTGTCGTAATAAAATCCCTTTCAAATTATTCAGTAAACGTAACACAGTTTATTTTGTTATGATATGAGGAGAGTGAAACTTACATCATTCGAAAGGTACTTTTCTTTTTAAATTAATTTTTATTTTTATCCTAAATAAAAATAATATTCTAGACAAAAACGATTAAATCTAATTTAAAACTAACATTTATCTTATTCTAGCTTACTGGCTCTTAGTGAGCACTCTAAACTTAACAATATCCTTAAATTTATTGCGTTTCGTCCTTAAATCTATCAATCTATAGTTTGTTTTGTTTTTTTATTTCCAAGAAACTTTAGAAAACTTGAATTCTCTATTATTTGTTTTATTTAAATAGTACTTAAAACTACCTAAGCTACCTGACAGCCGCCAACACGGGTTCATCCGTGCCGCCGAGCCTCGAGCGAGGCCATAAGCGTCGGTCGGGTCTCGGTAGCACTGTTCATGTTGGCCAGCCCGGCCCCTCCCGAAAACCACCTACTTTGAACCTAAACCTACTAACTTAATACCTAGCTTAAAACTAAGGAGGATGCTACGTAAGTAGCGCACCGGCCCGGGAAAGTGTATCCACCCTCACCTCTTCCTCAAGCCACCAAAATTCGGTGAACTGCTTGACCGTATCGACCCTGTCCCGTTCCGCAATTGCGGTACTAAAACGGAGGAGCTCCTGAGCATTGGCGGCGTGCCCGTCGTGGATGAGCCGCTTATCCCTCGCACCGCGGTGGCGGTAGTACAAACCGGCACACCATCTTTTGTCTGGACTAACCCTTTCACGTCTACATGAAGAAATGCCTCAGGCGGGATAAAGCCAGACCTAAGCGTACTCTCGTGGTACATTAAATTGGGGTAGTAAGTTCCTGACATCTGGTTATTATCACTGGCTATCGCCCTTGCAACGTGCCTCCGAATCACCTTAATAAGGAAATTGTCAATCCTATTCAACCGAGCACCATTGTATAAGGTCCTGTTGGGATAGTATTTTATGTATACTGAGATTCAGCAGTTCTAAACAACCCTAGACAGCCCCTGAGACATTGTCTCTCAAACACCCGAATCTTTTCCATATAGGATGGCGCTATTTTTCGACACAAATTTTTTGCTCTAAATTTTCATCGTGACGTTTAAAATGTTAAACGTAAAACTTAGTTTCAAAGGGGCGTATTTTTTCGATATCTAGATGTTGCTTTTTTTTTTTGCTTATAAAGCAAAAAACAACCTAATTAGGTTTATTTAGTTAAACGTTGGTTGGTATTTTCAGTTCAGTTTTGTATCGGTGAGCGAGCAACGTAAACAGAACCAGAATTTACTACAGAACGAAAAAACTTTCTTTCTGTTTCAGTTTCGTTTCCTGTTTTTGTTCTTTGTCACTTGGTGCCTTTAGCGATATTCTGGAATCTATATTTGTATTTATATTGGTAAAGGGATTTTGAAAAGTGTGGAGTCTTTGCGTAAACTGTCAGACTAAAGTTGATTATTGGTAAGGCGGAAAAAGAATATCTGGAAGGGAATTCCCGGGCAAGTCAATTAGCTCATGTTACTTTGTCGCGCATACGATCGATACATAAAGTGATCGTTCGTATGGTGAGCGAAGTGCTACATCTCAAAACTGATACTATGGGCTCATGGTCACTTAAATAGGAAACAAGCCATTTTGATTCGAATCTATTTAAATACCTATCTTGTAAGGACTACATCAATTGTATATTTATAATAATAATTTTTCGCCAAAAACGACAAACGAAAACAGACACAATAATGGTGGGAGCAAAAATGTCTTAATTTATTTCTAAGAATGAATATTTCTGAGTTCATTCCTCTATTTATATGTTGATTACATTAATTATTAACACTTTGGCAAAATACATGTTTTCGTGGTTACATAAACCTCCAAAAATTTAGAATTGCATTGATTATGACTTTGCCTTATCAACACATCCCTTTGCAATTAGCCAGCATCGATTAACGAACACAGGTACACTTTTGATTTTTGCGTTATGTTAACTTGTAACGTGTGCCGACGAGTGAAGTGAGCTCGGCAGGAGCGGGGGGAAGTGTAGGCTCTCGATTTCCTAACAGCAGTAGCAGCAGACGGCAAGGTAGAACGCGAGTTGGAGATTTCTCTACCACGGTTATGCTGTCCGTAGACTGCAGTAACTGTTGAATAGGCAAATCAACAACTTTATCCCGTTTAGAAAAAAAATAATAAAACGCGCAGTAAAATATTTAAAAAAAATAATTACAAAAGATTTTTATTAAGAGGAAATACAATGGTCGTGGATTACGATCGCTCTTTTTTGCTCCCAATCTCTCTGACGTTATGCGGTCCGTGGGACTGCAGTAACGCACACAGGCAATGCGAGCAAAATGAAAAGAAGGGAAAAGGTGTAGGCGGGAAGCGCAGCGAATTGTGATTGCTTTCTATTTGAGACGGTCGAGAACCTTCGTCAATTAGCGAGAAGACAAAATTGGCAATTGTTCTTAGCAAGCGTGCCCCTTTTATACTTGTTAGGAGAAAAGCCTTCGTAATGCATTTTAGTTGCTTACAATAGTTGTTTTTGTTTTACATTATGTTAGATGCTTACAATGTTTGTTGTTGTTTACATTATGTTATGAATGAGCTTTTATTCTTAGGGTGTTGCCATATTGAACTTTATTAAAGAAATTTATTATACTTAAAATATTTAAGAGAGAAAAAATTAAAATTAACATACTACAATTCTTTTGAAATAATTATGATTACATGATATCATAAATATGATGATGATGATGATGATGATGATGATGATGATGATGATGATGTTGTTGTTGTTGCTGGCAGGTTGTTACAAACTTGTATTATGTTGTTTAATTGTTTATTAAATAAAGCTGAAATACTGATATAAAACGATTAGGTAATCATGTTTATTTGTTTTGTGTTTCTATAGTATTTTCAAGATTTTGAAAACCACGGTACCCTTTGGTTGCTTTAATTTGAAACATTGCAGATTGGTTGATAAATAAAAATGGCTAAAATGCGTAAAATTTAAAAGCATTTTCTTTTCTTAGGGGATACAAGTTCTCAACAAGTTATCATAGGGATGTGCAATAGATTTCCAGCTTAGCCAAAAAACTTGTTTAAGGTTGGAAACCCCTAAGAGGGGATATATATTATTAGTCAGAAAGTAAATACTTCGAAGTAAAATTTGCCTCAAACTTAGAAATATGTAGTTACAACACTATGAAAAAAGGATATTAAAGTGCAAACTGTCCGATTTCTAACGAGCATTCAAAAAAAAAAAAATTTCAAATCAAGAGCGATGTGACGTCTACGCTCTTAAACGCATTTTTGTAAAGGGTGATTTTTTAAGAGGTTTAGAACTTTTTTAAAAAAAAAAACACAAAAAAATCGAAAAAATGAATGAAATATTTATTTGAATCGATAGTTTGAATGTTTAAAGATAATTTCATGCAAATGTTGACCGCGGCTGCGTCTCAGGTAGCCCATCCGCTGAGTCCAATTTTGGCATACTCTTTCACACATATCGGCCGGTATCTCACGAATGAATGCATGGATGTTGGCTTCCAGTGCGTCAATCGAAGCGGGCTTGTCCCTATACACATTAGCCTTGGTATACCCCCACAAAAAATAATCTAATGGTGTCAAATCGCACGATCTAGGCGGCCAATTGACCGGCCCGAAACGTGAAATTAACTGTTCACCAAACTCGCCTCGCAATTGCGCCATTGTTTCGCGTGCTGTGTGGCATGTGGCACCGTCTTGTTGAAACCACATATCATGCAAGTCAAGAACTTCCATTTCGGGCAAAAAAAAGTTTGTTATCATCGCTCGGTAGCGTTCACCATTGACATTAACGCTGCGATTCGCATCATCTTTGAAGAAATATGGCCCAATAATGCCGCCGGCCCATAAACCGCACCAAACAGTGGCTTTTTCGGGATGCATTGGTAGCTGTTGCAATGCTACTGGCTGATCTTCACTCCAAATGCGGCAATTTTGCTTATTTACGTACCCATTCAACCAAAAATGAGCCTCATCGCTGAACACAATTTTTCGATAAAAAAGCGGATCCTCGGCCAGCTTTCCAAAAGCCCATTCACCAAAAATTCGGCGTTGTGGTAGGTCGGCTGGCTTTAGTTCTTGCACCAGCTGTATCTTAAAAGGCTTTACGCCCAAATCCTTCCGCAAAATTTTCCACGTAGTGCTGTAACAAAGGCCTAACTGCTGGGAACGGCGCCAAATCGACATTTCGCGGTCTTCTGTCATACTAGCTGATACGGCCGCAATATTTTCTTCACTACGCACAGTACGTAAACGTGTTGGTGGTTTAATGTCCAACAAAGTAAATTTGGTGCGAAATTTGGTAACAATCTTCCGAATAGACTGCTCAGAAGGTCGAGAATGCCGATCATAAAATGGAAGCAGCGCGCGATGAACATTTCGAACCGAGCACGAATTTTGATAGTAAAATTCAAAAATTTGCAAGCGTTGTTCATTTGTAAGACGATCCATGGTTAAATTGCAAACCAAACTGAAGCTGTTTGACAGTGACACAAGGTACTAAACACACGTCAGCTGTCAAAACCAGTGTTGCCAAAACCAAACCAGCTAAAAAATCACCCTTTACTAGTACATACTAAAGGGTCCGCCATCTAACTTTTTTTTTTTTTCAAAAAGTGCTTTTTCGCGAATGGTAACCTTAGCTCATGTCTGATTTGACAGATAATTAGTTTTATCCTTCCGCTAAACGAATATGGTTGTGTATACGCTTCATGAAATGACCATCGAATGCGTTTTCGCTTCGCTAAGTGGGCCTGCGATCGACTAAGAGAAGATGCCAAAAAAATCATCTTTTCAGATCAAGCTCATTTTCATCTTGGCGGGTATGTAAACAAGCAAAATTGTCGCATTTGGGGCACAGAAAACCCGCACGCATACATTGAAAAGCCGATATACCCAAAACGAGTCACTGTTTGGTGCGGAATTTGGTCCAGAGGCATAATTGGGCCATTTTTATTCGAAAATGAGCAAGGAGTGGCCGTTACAGTCAATGGCGATCGTTATCGGGCCATGTTGACCGAATTTTTGTTCACAAAAATTGAAGAGGAGGATATTGGCAACATTTGGTTTCAACAGGACGGCGCTACGTGCCACACAGCCGAAGCTACACTCGATGTTTTGCGCCCTGTTGTTTTCGTTTGGCCACCTCGGAGCTGCGATTTGACACCGTTGGACTATTATTTGTGGGGTGCCGTAAAAGATAAGTGTTACGCCGACAAGCCAGAGACAATTGACGCTTTAAAGGACAATATTAGTGAAGCCATTGGTGAAATACAGCTGCACACAATCGATAATGTGCTTAAAAATTGGACCGATCGTGTAGGCTACTGCATGGCCAGCCGAGGCAGCCATTTGAATGATCTATTTTTATTTTCCATTATTAACCGGAAGGATTGTACTTTCAAATAAAAAAAGAAATTTGAGAAAATATTCAGTAGTTTTTTTTTTTATAGCATTTTCAAAAAGTTATTTGGCGGACCCTGTATTAAAAAATATAACAAATACGATTTTGATACGATTGATACGATTCTCAAACAATATCCATAACAACACTGCCCCCAATCCCCAATTCGAAAATGTGTCATTTATATGTCTTTTTCTTTTTCTTACTTAAATAAAGAGAGTTGCCGAAAGTACTCCCATAGGAGAATTGTACTACTTTCAACATCTCCGTACTCCCGTACTCCTACTTTCACATTCGTACTCCTTTTTTTTTTTTTTTTTTTTCAACCTTTAAAAAATGAATTCACTTTAAATTCAATACAAATTTGGCAGCACTTTTATCTTCCAAACTGTCGTCAAAGGGAATTTCCGTCTTCCTAGTTTGATTTTGTTACTTGTTGGCTTATGCAGGGCTGTCGAAAGTAATACAATAGGAGTATTGTACTCCGATACTCTCCATTGACAAATTGTACTCCAATTCTGATATATTTCGAATTGATCTATTTTTACTTTGCCTTGCCATTTCTCTATCTAGTAAATTGCAAAATAAATTGTACTTTTCGTGTTCGATTTTTTTACATTCGTGTCGAACAAGCTCTTGCGGATCCTGGAAATCGTTTTCACTGACAAAAACTTATTTTGATAAAATCAGTGACTGAATAACAAACACCAGATTAATGAGACTCTACTAAAGCGACATGGCCGCCACAGGCTTCCAACATCGCAACTGTTCCATTTGAAAAACGCTTAGCTTAGAAATAAATTTCTAAATTTTCGTTCTGTACCCCGGTACACCCCAAAAAGTTCTATTACACTCCCCAACGAAATTATGAAACGGCATCCCTGTGACGGTAACAGTGTCGTGAGTTGATTGGATTCTTCCCATCTCAAAAGTGCCCAATGCGCCTAAAGACGTAATCCCTTAAAAAATGATTTTGTTTTTCTGAAACATATCTGGGGGTAAATGTAAAGGATATTGAAATAAATGTGAACAACTGCAAGAAAATAACATGTAATACAACCTGATCTCAGGGGCTTATCACCCCAATTTAATGTACCACGAGAGTACGCTTCGGTCTAGCTTTATTCCGCCTGAGGCATTTCTTCAAGTAGACATGAAAGGGTTAGTCCAGACAAAAGATGGTGTGCCGGTATTGTACCACAGCTACCGCGGTGCGAGGGATAAGCGGCTCATCCACGGCGAGTACGCCGCCAATGCTCAGGAGCTCCTCCGTTTTAGTACCGCAATTGCGGAACGGGACAGGGTCGATACGGTCAAGCAATTCATTGAATTTTGGTGGCTTGATGAACAGATGAGGGTGGATACGCTCTCCCGGGCCGGTGCGCTACTTACCTAGCATCCTCCTTAGTTTTAAGCTCTATTAAATTTGTAGGTTTAGGTTTAGATTAGGGGGTCCTTTGGAGGGGCCGGGCTAGCCAACTTGAAAAAGTGCTTTCGAGACTCGACCGATGGTCATGGCCTCGCTCGAATCTCGGCGGCACGGGTAAACCCTTGTTGGTGGCTGCAGGCGCCCAGGGACGCAATCAGGATGGTTACCAATCGATGAGATTGCTCACCACCCTGATTATAGGTAATTTAGTTTAAGTAGTTTAGGTAGTTTTAAGTAGTTTTAATTAAAATAACAAAAATAAAGAATTCAAGTTTTTAAAAGTTTCTTGAAGAATAAACAAAATTAAATATAGATCGATTTTAGGGCGAAAGGCAACAAAAATCATTCCAAATTGGTTTCAAAATATGGATACGGTTCAAATAACAGTGATGAAAAAATCATTAACTTTGGCAGCGTTGCTGAGGTACCCAGGTTCTTCGAGCACAGAATTCTATCTAAAATTTTTTTTTCCACTGCGTCACCTCTCGCGAACGCCTGATAAACATCCGAGAGTACTTCTCATGAAACAGCTTCTCAGTCATTTGAGCTCGAAACTCGGCATAGAATTGTATAGATACCTTCCATTCTTCCCCATTCTTCTCAACCAATCAAAAAGTCACGCCAAACGAATGGTTGTTAGAAGCTAGACCTAGGTCCCAACGCCAGCTATTTCTTTTTAGGAGTGAATTTCTGCTTGAATTAAAAGGAAAGAGTTAGTGACATTTCTTAATTTTTTACATTGATTGGCTTAATACTACTATATATAAACGGGTCCTTAAATGTTTGCGCCCTATAGCTAATTAGTCAATGCAATAGTGACTCTCGACACTAAACATGTATTAAATTATTCATGTGGCGTCCAATAAAAGGATTTGTACACATTGGGAGAAGTAAGAGCCGAAAATAAGTGGATTGAATTCGATGGGGCTTAAGTTAATGACGAACATTTTACCTACGTGAAGTTAGCCCGCATTCGTTTGTAGTTGTTTGTAGTGAAATTTTTTTTCAATTGTTGTTCAACCGTTAGAAACTTAGAACGAGTAGAAAAAAATGTCAGCTCGCACTTTTGGCTTTTTGAAATAAAAAGGTTTGTTGTTGTTTGTAGTGAAATTCTTTTTTCTCAGAAATGTCTCATTTCGGAAATATAAGGACATTTGTGTTTGCACCTATAACTCCGAATTTCCAATAGAGAGAAATTATTTGACATCACTGGCGCATAAAGCGTATCCTAACTCGAATAACTGCATTTAAAATTTCAGAATTCACTTATGCGTTACTTAATAAAACACAATAAAGTCAAAAAATGCATCCCTTTAGAGTTGCATCCATACAACAAACCAACGGTAAACACATTTTCGCAAATCATTCATCCCTGTCCGTCGATATGAGTCACTATTTGTCAATTAGCAGCAACAACCGTAGCGCTCTTAACGTTGAGGCCACTGACTCCGAATTTCGGTAGTAAATTTTAATAATTTCGACTCGTTGTTGGCTCGTGTATCTTTCCATCATGAAATGGCAAACCTTACTGAAGAGAAATGTCAAAAGAACGGCAAGAAATTCGGCGTCGTTTGCTGTCCCTGTCGCTCTACTTTTGTAGCGTCCCTGTTGATAAACCCTTTACAAACGATTTCAAATGCAACTGGGTCATTTTTATTTCAAAAAGGCCAAAAGTACGGGCTGACATTTTTTCTAATCGTTCTAACTTTCAAACGAAAAAAATTTCACTACAAACAACTATTTACAAACGAATGTCTATCGAACTGCATTTCACGTTTTTCATTCTAGAAAAAGTACGGGCTAACTTCACCTAGGTGTTGTTTATTTGCGTTATTAATTTGACCAAAGCACCTTCCGTTGATTTGCCTTTCTGGTACGCGTATTGACAGGGGTGTAGAGACATGCTATCCTCTAATATGAACGGCAATTAGTGTTTCTATTCCTTTACGAAAAAACGATGCCAAGCTTATGGACGGTAAGATTTAGGTAGTTCGCTGGATTTGTTGTCTAGTTTTGGGTTAAATACCACGTTTATATCTCTCCAAGTTTGTGGTATGTAACCCCAGTTGAAACTGAACCCAAATAAGACAACCATGGTAGGTAGGAGAAAGTCCAGTCCTTTTTGGATTAGAGCTGGAAAGTTTAAATGAGTTTATTTCCCATTTAATCTTATCCGGACTGAAGAGTTTGCCGGATAGAATATTAGTTCTACTAATGTTTTTTTGGAAATGAGATTTCTGGTATATGTTGATATGTGTGACCCATGATTAGGGACTTGATGCAAAGTGGACAAAGTCTCTTCTTAGTCACATATTATTGTGCCATCCGCTTTGATGAGGAAACCCGCATGCAGATAGAAGGATCTTTTGAAAGGGCTTTTTGTCGGCGAGCAACAGCAGGAAGTTTTTCAACTTCTCATAGTTCTTATGCCAGGACGCTCTCTTAGATCTCCGCAACTCTTGGTTGTATATCTGTGGCAATAAGTTAAAGTAGCTTATGTCAATTTTGGTAATTTTAATGTGAGCAATACAAATTTATCTTGTGCTTTATAAATTAATTGTATTACATAGTCTCAATAAACTTAAGCTGTTCAGTTCTCTTCAGATTTAACGATTTTGAATGGAGAGTAAGTGGGACCTGGACTAAAATAAAAGGAGATCTTTGTAATGTAAAAAAACTCGAATTTGGCTTATGTCGACATAAGCTCTTTCAACTTATTGCCACAGATATAGTTAATAAAGATCGATAATGATCCCGCACACGCCAGTACGTTTTGCTTTGTTGAAAAGAAATGACGCCCATGTCTTCAGGTTGCAATTCATCCGATAGTATACTGATGTTGTATACTGTACTGGATTCTGAGATGGTGTAGCTTAGAGGAGATGAGTTCTCGTCTTGGTACCTTATCTTAGAATCAATAATTTGTGACCCTTCCCGCAGGTGGAAGGTGTCATGTCGGTTTGTTCTAAAACATCCCTAGTTGATGGTGCAATTATAGAGGCATCATTCTCTAATTCTTTTTTGATTAATTCTTCAATAATGATTCCCACGAGTATTCGGGATATATAGGTCGCCCGTCGTCTACCCGCTTAAGCACAAGAAGGCTGTCTTGAAGTCGGAAGATCCGATGCTTGCAAACTATCGGCTAAGCACCCTCCTAGCCATGCTACCCCTTCGTTTGCTGTTCTGACTTGGATTATTGATTTAATCGAAGATGCTTACGGCCCTTTCCTGGTCCCTTATTCGTCCGGGCTTGTACCGGCAAGTTACTCATATAAGCAGGCGGAGCTTAGCGTCCTTTGGTTTCGGGACTCATCTGAAGAAAATCTCGAGAATCTTTGTCCTTACTCAGCCCCTAAGGCTCGGCACGTTCGACACTCATGAAAGGGGACACACGCCTATCCTTATAGTGTTAGAAATGTTAAAATGGTTTATGAAATAAGTAACAATGAGTAGGTATTTATATCATTATATAACATCCAAAGTTTCCGTACACTTTTTTAGTATTTATTATGATATGAGGAGAATGAAACTTATGTTATTTGAAAGGTACTGTGCCATAGATGGACATTGTGTCCTTTTGAAAGAGATACAAGGTCCAAAAAGTCATCACAAACTAATTAAAAAGCGAACGAGTGCGAAATGCTCGGGTAGATAATGACAAAAGAAAATATGAAAGGAGTCTGAGTATAGCAACCTGGCAACAACAATGGAATGAATCGTTAAAGGGAAGATGAACGCACAGGCTTATACCAGTGATCGATGTATGGATTAAACGGGAACATGGTGAGACAAACTTCTATCTGACTCAGTTCTTGTCAGGTATAGAGAATATCTCTTCAAATTGCCCGCATTGCTAAAATGTTTCTGCAAACAAAAAAACAACGTCCAAATGAATAGTATGTCTTCTTGAAACGGAAATAAGGTCCATTTAGTCTTTGATCCGGTCATAATTTCCATGGACCTTGTGAGAGTTTCAGATCGGACATTATGTCTGTTTGTTAAAAAGACAGTATGTCCGTAGACATTTTTTCCATTTGATACAGAAATAACGTCCATGGATATTATATCCATTCATACCGCACTCACATATGCTTTTGTGGTTAGTCAACTAAATGCATCCTGACCAAATTGATGAAATCGTTTCTGCTGAGATTCCCGATCCGGAGACCACCCCCAACTTGATGAAACCGTCAAGACTTATAAATGATACCTGGCCTGGCGGTATCCGAGATTCAGGCTCCTGTTAAATATGATCAGGTGACTCGCTGTCAATTGTGCCGGTTCTTCAAAATCGGCTTACTCATAATTTTGTTGTTGATTTGACTGTGAAGAATCTCCAATGAAATGTCTTGCTATTACGATTTGTGAACGATGTGCGTCTTCGATTTTCCGTGTGTATCGCTTTCGCTACGACAAGTAATAAGTCGCGAGGACAATTTCTGGATCTTTCTTCATTCTTGAATTCCAATATTTCTCACATTCCGATTTCAGAAAAGCGGCGGATCGTATGTCCATTTCATCATCGGTGTGAGAAAAAGAGTGTCCTCAGTATTCTGTTCTTTGTCTCGGGACATACAAATAAAAAGTTACTAGACTGGGAGGAGAAAAACTCCTTCCAAAGCTAATAAATCTTGTTTTGGCTTAGGCGATTTCAGAAAACTTTAATGAACTGACCTTCAACAGGAGGATGTACACTTTTACTGTCGCCTGTAGTGGTTGCATTTCGGCACCTAGAGAAGAAAACAATCACCTAATGCGGGTGTAATTTGACGGGAGAGATAAAACAAGAAAACTGTCATAATAGACATGATATAATTATCTAAAATTTATGTCAAATACGCAATCATTTCTGTAAAATCTGAAGAGAGGGTGAACATCTCTAATGCCGCTTTGGTATGGTATCCCACCAGATTCGAGAAGATTCATTAACAGATCTGAATTTGTTTCTCAATCGCTTCTTCTAACATCTTTCAGGAAAGGGCAATCGACTGCAGTAGTGAAAACCGTCCTCCTAAACTGACGTAACCTTCCTTTGCTAAAGTTAAAGCTTTAGTTACTGTTTACTGCTGTTGCAGTGGATCAAAATAGACTCAACACTCCAGGGGTCATCTGATATGTTTGCTTTTGACTCTCAATTATTGTAAGTTTGATTTACTTTGGCTCGACCTGGTTGCTTGGTTGGTATTTGGTTGCATTCTTTATTTAACTGCGGCTTTCCCGAAGGTGGCTGACGACATTCAAGGACGATTTCTGATTTAGTTTTCTCTGACTCAGATAGTCAGATGAGAGTAACGCATCGATGTTACTTTCGAAAATTGTATTTCCCTCCATGCCTCTTCTGGTCTATTGTTAGACCCATTGAAATCTGCAAGAAAAATATTTTCAGCAGTCGAATCGTGAATCTCTAGGTACTCAGTCAACCCTTTCGAATAAATGTTGAAATGACCGGATTAATATCGCTTGGCGAGCGGTATAGGATGCACATAAACGAAGTAGGATTAAATTGCCGATCTTTAACGATAATAATGCCAGATCATTAAGTTCAATCTTCTCCAATCTTAACCGTATTAAATCTGTACAAGCAAATAATCAAAGGTCATCACTTAATTGAAAATGGGAATATACCTAGTTCGAGTCTCAGTGGAAATATGTGGAGTCCTGGTAATTTATTTTATTTATTTTGTAATTTTCCTTAATTTAAATCATAGATGCCTAGGATTACCGAAATCTGTTGTCGGATTAATTCTGTCAACTGTGGATTTTTTTTATCTCTCTCTCCTTCACTCTCTCATACACTTTGATATTTTATCCACATTGGGTTCTGCACGTCTGTACCATCTGTATTACTGCTATATATTCGAAATTTCTGCACATGTACTATGGACATAATGTATATTAATACTGTTTACATAATCTTGCTATATCTATCGATTGGCATGTATAGTATTTTTATCACGACTAAGTAAAAAATCGTATCATGTGCGAGTTTTCTCACTGCTTGCCCGCCTGCCCCCTATCTAAGAGAAAAACTGAATTTAATATCTGAATGTGCATATGATATGCAAATCTCTTCTCAATTACGTATCTATTTCAGGTCCAGTCGAGCCTCTGTGTTGAACAAAAACACATTTCTTGCTTCCAAATGTTGCTGCTTTTCCCACGTTTGAGTGAATTTGTGCGAGGATACGTGTGTAACGCAACTGGGTCTAATAAAATTAAACCCAACACAGAATTTAATAGCCGTACGATGAGCGTGCCAACAATCGTGTCAAGAGCTTGTTTTTATTGCTGTTTTTTTTTTTTTATTATTATTTTTTCGATTTACGAAAAGGGTGGCAAGTTGGGGTTTATGGCTTTTAGCAAACACTCGCTACACCATAGAGAATACACTATATTACACACGATTTTCCGCGCCGTTTGTCTTAAGCGAACGACTTGCCAATAATGTATCACCGAACAGCCCAGTGACACAGAAGGACAAATGCGTCTGCGATAAAGAATACGAGCCCCATAATTCAGAGGTTGATGCACAATGCGGTAAGTGTAAGCTCTGCAAGAAAGTTAGGGTGTCGTTATAAACGAATGCCTTATTCAGCTGTAAGTGAATGTATGTGTAAATTATCTACATTGTCTGTCCGATTTTTGTCTTGTTTGTCCCGTTTTTAATTATAACTTTAATTATTATTATTTCAGCAGTATTTTGCTCTGACAAAGTGCCCTTAGTTATTTGGTTTTACCATTTTGTTTGTACAGAGATTTGTGTGGAGTTTATTCACAAGTGGCCTTTGGACTCTAATCCTTTTTGTTGATTCATTAGCAAAAAAAAAACTTGACTTAAAGGTCCCCATTGTGTTTATTTGGCAGCAGTTAATTATTGTTTTAAATAAATAATGATGAAATGAAATGTAAATGTGTGCTGGTTGCGAGAATAATGATAAGACCACTTCCCTGTTTCCATTTTCTGTCTGACGTAAATATTCTCTGTTAATGCTCCAATCAAAGTTTAAACCGTTGAACTGTCCGTTGTAGCTTTGATTCAATGTTTGCCTTTTTTTTTTTTTTTGAAAAAAACAGACGCAGACAAGGTTTATTAATAAATTATTTTTTGAAAGAAAAGAACCATTATATGTTGCATAGGTAGACACCGTGAGATCTTTCTACGGATAATTTCGATTCCACGGTATCCTTTGCTGGTAGGGGTTAGAATATTCCCGAGTTTAGGCATGCCTGTCTAAGATCCAAGTCTCCTCCAATCCTCATTATTTAGTCCTTCATGTGGACTCCCGCCTGAAAATGGCTAACCGGTCAAATGGGTAGTGTCAGCCAAGGATTTACGCCATCTTGTCAATCGTTTGTCGTGATCCATTAAGTTATATGTAGGATGAAGGAGTAAACCTTTCAATCCAATCTAATTTCAGTGGTGGAATGGAATTAAAGTAAACCGTACCGAAGGATGAAAGGCTGGGGTTAAAGCCAGTGGCGTACGAGCTCCCTCAAACGCCATACCGAGGGTCTGTCAATTTTAGCCCTGCCCCGGTATGGCGGCGCCGCCTGGGTCGACTTTGCTTTTCCTGGCCTTACTCGTGGGAACAATATGAATTAAAAACAAAAACTAAATTAAGAAACACTAAGAAAAGAATTAAAGTTCCAGGAGGGGAGGAAACAGACTGCACAAAGCCAATAAGAATATCGCCATCTACCTTGACAGCCAGGCTGCGCTTAAGGTGCTTTCGTCACATTCCACTTGATCTGAACTAGTCAGGAACCATCAGGGCATTGTGTATTTAAGGGTAACGAAAATTCTGACTGAGCTCCCACTTAATACAATAACTGAGGGTATAAAACCGCCTATGGACGCGTCTAGAAGGGTCGTGGAAAAAAACCTCCAAAAAGCAGCCACAAGATGATCACAGCTATAGAGGGGTACAGGGTCTCAAAGGCACTGTCGCCCATTTTAAAAACGAAAAAGTCTGAAGAATTAATAATTAGACTCAGTAGAACAAAGTTAAGATTAACCTTTGCACCTTGGCGGGTACTTCTTTAATAACTTAGAGGAGGTTGGTTCCTCAAACAAAATTGAGAACTTACTTAAATTCTGTAGGGAAATTGATTGTTTGGTCGATTTGGTTTAGGATTTTAACCGTTATGGTTCCCTGGGGATGGCGATGGGCCCGCTACCTGCCTGGTACCTAATCTAAGCTATGCCTGACTCAAATTTGTTTCGTTAATAACGGCATCTTTAAACGCTAGTGTAGCTCTTCGTTATCTAAATACAATAGCATCAATTTGTGGATGACTTCCAAGATATATGTAAGCTTGCTAATAATTGTTGGTCAGGGAAACAAATCTTCAGGTTTTGTATCCGTGCTTTTAAAACTAAATATTATGCTCAGTCTACAAAAATAAAATAAATTTCCAAAATATGCCTGTAATTACAATTTAGTTTCAAATTGTTCATTGGACAGTGGTTTCCGATTAAAAGTAAAAAACTAATTCATTCTTCTCCCTACGTTTCGTTTGCTATCAAGTTAGGAATGACCACCGTAGGTATGTAATATGTACAAGAAGGTTTTTTGTTAAAATATAGCGTTTTAAGGCTGGTATGCAGTTCATGTGAAATCCAATTTTTCATACAAATTTTTGACTGCGAAATGTCAAAATGAGCTTTCAACATGAAAATTTCACTAGGCTGTACTGAGTTCAAGTGGAAAAAAGCGCTCCCAAGACTGAGTCTCTCGACAGTTATTTCACTTGGTTTTTATTTTCCGTCGCATTAATTTTTTGACATTTTAGCGTGAAAAATGATTTGGAGGAAAGCGTTTTGAAATTTATGGGAATTTCAGATGTTTCGTTAAGAGAATACTAAATTGTTCGCACTTGTATATTTTTCATTTCAATATTTTTTTCATTGAATATCTATGGTGCGATAATAAATATTAGGTGTACAAAAATTTGTTGGCATGGTTCACGTTTTCCTTTAGCAGGGTGCCTTAAGAATATTTTTCTATCCAGCTTTGCTCAAAAAAAGCCTTAATTATTAAGAAATTCGTTTTTCGTGGTCATGCCCACAACAGGTGCCCGTAGGTTCATACTGGTTTCAGAATTTGGTTGTAAAGCAATAACTTACTGTGGAATTTCTTCCAATAAGTCGATAGGTACATTTTACTGTTTCACATGATTCCCAAAAAGTGAATTTTCCAATTTGTTGCCTCCAGCTGTTTTCTTGTTTAGTAGAATAAAAGTGCAAACGTTTAATATTGAAGTTTTTTTTATTTTAAAGGTAACCTGTTCGCCAATTGGTAGAAATTCTTAACAAAACATATTGGAGATCAAATTACACACAGCATTGCATCTCTGCACAATCTTCCCAACTAAAAACAAAAAAACGAGCGAATATGCCCATAGACATACCTAGACTTGCGATATGTCCCGGTTTGACCGAAACTAGCTGCCCAATGAGCAGAAGTGCTGAGAAGAATAAGGTTCCATGGTGGCGCAAATTGTCAAGACTTGGGGCGAAAACGCGTAAACTGTTTAACACAGCAGAACGTACTGGAGACTGGCAGAGCATGGCACTGACTTCATACAACAAAGAAATAAGGAAAGCAAAACGGGAAAGCTTTTGGAAATTCTGTGAGACAATTGTGCATACTCATGTTGCGGCCAGAGTGCATACAGCACTTGCAAAAACAGAAGGCATATCGATGTCGCTCAGAAAACCGGATGGCAGCTTTACGTAAAATGAGCAACAGAGGGTACGACTTCTATTAGAAACTCATTTTCTACAAAAAGGGCAGGGTAAATTGCTTCCACACTTGGCAATAATTTTAAAAAGCAGTCTGGCACTGGGCCACATAACAAACCATTGGAGACGAGCATAGGTAGTGTTCATTCCGAAAGTGGGAAAAAAGGACCCAAGTCTACCGAAGTCTTATAGACCAATCAGCCTCACTTCGTTTCTTCTTAAAACGATGGCAAAAGGCTGTGGACAACTACTTCAGAGAAGATGTACTAATTATATCGCCTCTTCATCATCGTCAGCATGCCTGCAGAGCGGGCAGATCTACGGAGACTGCTCTGCATCAGCTAACTGAGATTATTGAAAACGCTCTTGAAGCGAAAGAGATAGTATTGTGTGTCTTCTTGGACATCGAGGGATCATTCGATAACACATTTCTTGATATAATTATACGAGCTCTTGATAGAAAAGGAGTAAATAACACAGTATCGAGGTGGAGGTACGAACTCCTGAGCACAAGATCAGAAGAGACTCACACATCAGAAGGTATTATCAAGGTTAACACAGAAAGAGGCTGTCCGCAAGGAGGAGTTTTGTCCCTCCTAATGTGGAGTCTTGTAGTGGACGAGTTACTTGAGAAATTGACGAACCAGGGAATTAATTGTCAAGCATATGCTGATGACATAGTAATTATTGCCAGGGGTAAATTTGAGGGAACCCTTTGTGACATTATACAAAGGGGGCTCGAAATAACTCGAGATTGGTGCGTAACGGCTGGGCTTAGCAACAA
Organism: Cheilosia grossa; assembly: GCA_963082955.1. NCBI lineage: Eukaryota > Metazoa > Arthropoda > Insecta > Diptera > Syrphidae > Cheilosia > Cheilosia grossa. Next base: position 31,809,792 of record OY720144.1, read on the forward strand.
TAGTACCATTCACGAGGAAAAGAAAACTTGAACGACTGAGGCCGATAAGGTTATCGGGTACAACACTGACATCGGTCAATGAAGTTAAATATCTGGGACTAAACCTAGACAGCAAACTCGTCTGGAAAAAAACACACAGAAGAGATAACCATGAAAGCAACGCGGTCCTTAATGATTTGCAGGAGCTTAGCTGGCAAATCCTGGGGATGCAGCCCGACCATCGTCAGATGGATGTATATCGCTATTGTGAGACCAATGATCACATATGGAGCCAGTCTATCCACCACAAGGAAGACACTAAATAAAGTGCAAAAACTGGCCTGTCTCTGTATTACAGGAGCCATGAGAACTTGCCCAACTTGCAGCTATGGAGGTGTTATTGGAACTAACTCCGTTGCACCTCGTGGTTGAGGAATGTGCAAGTAAAACGATCCTAGGAATGGCCAAGGAGGGAATAGGAAAAGGAAAGTGCATCACACTGAGACAGTTTGACGTACTACTCAAAAAACTACCATTATTGGCCTTTCCTAGAGACGACATCATAAAATAAAAAGAACTGGAGTAATGAATCCACAACTCACAGACTGAGCAATCACACAACAAAGTGGTATACAGATGGGTCGAGAACTGACGAGGGAACTGGAGCGGGAGTATTTGGGCCACCAAATATTCTGAATAAATGGCCAAAAGTGCCAGCATCTTTCATGCTGAAATCTTTGCCATAGACAGATGTGTCCAAATAAACCTCGACAGAAACAAAGTCAACTGTGATATAGCTATAATGTCAGACAGCCAGGCTGCTATTATGGCACTTGGTTCCTACATCATTAAATCCAAACTTGTATGGGAATGCCTACAAAAACTTAATGAACTTCGTAGGAGAAACAATATAACACTCTGCTGGGTGCCTGGCCACGTAGGAATAGAGGGGAATGAAATGGCCCTAGCAAGAAAGGGAGCATCAGAAAATTTCATAGGTCCTGAATTATTCTGCGGAATAGGGGATCACACCCTCAAAGAAGAATTTAGGAAACTAGAGAAAGAAAACAGGGCAAGAACCTGGCATAGCACTCAGGTCATGAGGCAGGCTAAGAAACTTGTTGGGCAAACCAGAAAAGATTCCAAGCTTGCATCGGCATGAGCAAAAATAACCTCCGTATCCTAACGAGCTTCCTAGCGGGGCACTGTAGACTCAAGGAACACCTTAGGCAACTGGGTACATCTGAAGAAGGTCTCTGCAGATTCTGCGATGAGTCCAGTGAAATCCCAGAACACTTGCTGCGATCATGGGGTTCACTGACCCACAAAAGATTAAAATACTTGGGCAATTACCAACTATCTGATGAGGAAAAATTGTCAATGGAGCCAGCTCTCATCCTTAGATTTTTAAAGGAAACTGGACTGGAGAGAGTGCTATAGTTCGGATTTCTTCCGCCAAGGAGGATGAAGAGTACAAGAACCTCTAAATATGATTCCGAAAGGAATTTCACTATGAGGGAAACTCTTTTGAGGGAATAGACCTCTCTGAGGCGTAAGCAGGGGTACAATAGACCAACATATCGCAGGACAACAACCCCTTTTCAAATAATTATAATATAATATAATAACTATAAATTTCCTGGAGAGAAATGCTTACATAAAATTTGTATGTTATTAATATTAACAAGTCAAATACTGTTTTCAAAAACGTATTTTAAAATACTTTCTTTTCTCTGGCATGTCCCGGTAAGTCGTTTCAAAAATATGGCAAACCTAGACATACCAAACATGGACTGCTAGTGAAATGTCATTTTCAAAGGTATACTTCTGCGTGACAATATGTTCCAAAACAGCACAGGTGGTACTGTTTAACAGCGGATTAGCAAAGAGGCACGTGCCGCCGTCAAGTGTACATTTCCATATAATACATGTACCTAGACAAAAGAGCGAAATCTTGTGCGAAGAGATTCATTTCCATATTAACGTGATAAAAAAGGAGCGTTATCTATTCAAACGATTCAAGGAGTGATTTCAGATTAATTTGGAATGTTTTGAATGTACATGTATTTTGAAAAAGAAACCGAAAATAACAATTTCTTTACTTATTGACCAATAAACTAAAAACAAAAAAGCCTTCAGGTATCTTCCATACGTCTTTCGTACGACAATCTCCCCACATGTTTACATTGTTGTTTTTGTAATTTCATTCCCTGTCTGTAAATGCGTGTGAGCTGCAAAAAGGTATGTTGCTAATGGCCAGCCACCAATCCTCTTGCTTTTATGGGCATATCACTTGTTTTTTCGTATTGAATTTGTTTGATTTATGTTAAGGTTTTGATTAAATTGAAAACAAAAATAGTAAAATATACATTACGAAACTAAATAGATACTAAAACTTAGTAGAAGACACAAATATCTATACGTAAATAGATAAATCAAAAACACTAACAAATCCTTTTTGGTTCTCACTCTTTCAACGCATATACGACTTACCACATCTACATATATATAAAAGAGGTGAAGTCCGTGTGTGCGCGCATAACTCGAGAACGGATTGTTCGATTTTATCGATTTTGGGCTTGACGGTTTCATTTTGGACCAAGGAAGGACACAGGCTACTTTTGTCGCGAAAACAAAACTTTGAGGGGATGAAAGAGGTTATGAAAGTTTGTATAGGAAAATGCACTTTGAAAAAAAAATAAACTGGATAGAAATCGAGTAGTGAGACTTTAAATACAAAAATAAGAAAATATGTTAAATCTTATTATTTTATCGTCCATACATCTATTCTTAATATTTTTAAACATATACATTGAGGTTATAACTCGATAACCACTGTGCCAAATTGATTGACTCCTTCTTTGTTTTATTCATATTTCTACAATTTCAAAAATTCAAACACTATTCCTAAAGTTGTATAATTAAAATTATTTACGGACGTTGTCGATATAAAGAACAGTTTGCGGAATGAGGTCGAGACTTAATACGAAAGGCAAGGCAAAACCGGGTGGGTACAGCTATATAGTTATAAAAGAGACTACGTCAGTATGTGCACTCAAATACCATTTTGGGCTTGGTGGATTCGTAAGGACTAGCTATATCTGGATTGGGGATAGAAATCTGTATATGGAACCGCACTTTGAAACGAATAGACTGGATGGAAAAACGGGTAGTGTCAACACTACAACCTACAACCAAAATTATTTAAAATGTATAGTTTCTTAATTCTTTGGGTGAAATTGAAGCTCGGCTCAGTTATAATTTTGTTGCGCAACCTCAATGCTCCGAAAGTTTGCAACGGAACGCGTTTGATTTGATTGTGAAGAATCTCAAATCAAATGTCATGCAAGCAAACGAGCGGAAAGGCAAACATTTTCATTCCGTGGATTTGCGCCTGTATACGTAAATCGAAAATCCGAATGCATAAGTGTAAACAAAAAGTAGCTGGACTGGCGGCAACTGAATTTTTAACACTTTTAATTCTTAACATGCCATTGCCATGTTAAGCGGTTTAAGGGAAATCCATATTAAAATTATTTATGTGCTCCAAGAATTTTAGCAAAAATGTCAACATGGTATTTGTTTTTATTGTTCTTGCCGGAAGAATGAATATGTATTTGGATGTGTTGTGTCGATCGTAGGTACCAGGCAAACAGCTTAAGGACATACCTATATAGAATTAGCTGCTGAAGTACCGACTCGGATAGATATTTGGGGTTGTTACGTGTGAGTACATAAATTAGGCTTCCTTCTCTAATAGAATACCTACTTCATTGACCGACATTTTTTTTTTATTATTTGAAAGGAGAAAGAACAAGACGGGGCATTTAGCGAAGCATTAAGCAATAAGATTCCTGTAGTTGTAAGGTAAATCCAGAGGCCAGTGGTTAAAAAATAATGGCTGGATGTGTAGTGTAGGTAGCTTCTGCTTATTTTGAAAGGATAATTCAAAATAAGAAAGGATAACTAAAATAAGATAAAACCCTTAGTAAAACCGAAGCGAAAATCACGAAAATGTGTTTCCTACTGCACTCCACAACTCCGGAATTCCCGTAGGCTTCCTCCAAGCTTATTCGACCAGAATTGTTCCACCACACTAATCACCTAAAAATAGCAAGGTCGAACAAAAATTGTTGCAGTGAATTTATGACTATTATCTTTTTAAAATAAAGCCACACGTTGGGGGCTAAATGTTGCACCTTAATTTTTTATTTATTTACACGTTCCCTAGCCGAATTAATTGATGGGCAAACCGAAAAATATCACGATAAAATGAAAATAAAAATTGATATAAAAATTTCAGCCACCACTGCACTGAGGGTTAAAGGGTCGAATGTGTCAAATGACTCAGACCACATATATCGAAGAAAGTGTGCAACAGGTAGCACATTGGATGCTTCCAATTCAATAGGTATACTTTGCGCAGACCGCTAGTTGGAAAAAAATAAGGGCGCCACAGAATTTTTATTTTGAACTCTGAAACCAATCAATTGTCGAGTGAAGAGAAAAAAGAATAAAACAACAAAGAAACGACACTGAAGCTGGAAGCCCACGGTGAAAAACCTGAAAGTCAGAAAAGAATAAAACAGCGCTTTTTCAAAACGTTAAAACGCTCCGTTGGAGCACGGTCTTTTATTACTATTACTATTTAAGGAACTCTTTTTATAATATACAGCTAAGTTTCAAGTTCGATTCCCATTAAACTTTTAAGATAAAGTTAAGTGAATGTCTATTCAAACGTGTTATTTCCGGATGTACCTACTCAATTTAGTTTATAGGTACATATTATTATTTTTTTTAACTAATCTTACAATATTAACCACACATCAATCAATACGGTTACACTAGAGAACATACTTACAAAACCAACAAAAAATATATTCAATTTACCAATTCAATTGCAAAATCGCTATATTTAAACTCAATTAAACGTAATTGAAATGAGCAATAAAGGGTGAAAAAAAAACCATTTAAAAAAAGGATATATGCTACGAATTAAATTCATTTTCCCACCCAAGTGATATTTTAATCCATCATCCAAAGGGAAAACCAAACCATTTTGTTTGGTGGTGCAGCAGCATTTTCTCATCTTCTCTGTCTCGGATGTAAATCATAATCCTCATTCCGAATGGATTAAAAAAATTCACAAGCTTCATTGGCAACAACAACTGCTTTCTTTTGGCTCAAAGTTAAGCCCATATAGCATCGAATTTTAAAGCTTTCAAACTTACAGAGCCGACATTATTTCGTAATTTTATTTAGTGGTAGGGTGAAACAATTGTTTCAAAATGAAGGAACAAGGAATGGCTTAAATATTCGAAATGAGTTAGGTACACTTACCTCAAACCATGCAGTGAAAGTACGATTTTTAAAGTTTAATAAATAAATATAGGAGCAGTTAATGCTTGCTGCAAAAGTAAAAAGTAAAGAACTTTAAAAATATTTTAGCCTGAATTTAAATATAATATTTTGTTCTTATTTTACACGACAAACTGACCTTGAACTGATGTTGGCCCGAACTTCTTCTAGAATGATTATTGTGAATTGCAGTCCGATAGACATTTGTCTGTACTTCTTTGTAGTGAATGTATTTTCGTTTGTAGTTTAACCGTTACAAAATTAAAACCATTAGCAACATATTTCCTACCGCACTTTTGAGCTTTTGAAATAAAAACTAGCCAGTTGCATTCGAAATCGTTTGTACAGTTGTTTCTTGTCTGCCGTAAAATTCTTTTTTTCTCAGAAATGTCTTATTTCGGAGATATGAAGACATTTGTGTTTACACCTATAACTCCAGATTGCCAACAAAGAGGAATTATTTGAGGTCACTGCATATCCGAACTTAAGAAACTGCATTTAAAATTCCTGAATCAACTCAAGCGTTAAACTTACATAGTACATAGAATTGGAAATAGATGAAGTCAGAGAAAGTTGAATTTTTGAAGTAAGTTATTTTCCAAGAACAGCTGTTTTTTGTCACATTTATCTACAGCGCTCTCTATGTCAAAATTTAGCTAGGACCTTAGCTGATGTTTGGAGAGATAAGTTGGAGGCCAGATAAAATTTGGTTTAGCTCGAGCAGCAAAAAATGCATCCCTTTAAACCGACCACTTTTAAACATTTAATAACAACAAAAACAGCATTTTTGAAAAATCTGTACTCCTGGATATATAATCCAATTCAAATTTTGTGATCTTATGCCGAAGAAGAATGTTAAGATGCAACTCTAGCAAACAGTACTTCGTCATATAAAATCATATCAATATTTCGGTTGTTAAGCAGCTCAAAATAGTGAAATCCATTTTTTTCTAATGCATGTAATGGATCAAAAAAAGTGTACTTTAATCTGTAGATAACTTTTATTCAAAACTAGCTGTGCCCGCAACTTCGTACGCGGCGTGAGACTGTGTAATTTCTGAGCAGCATAGTCCTTTCGACTCCCTTGTCCATTTAAGAGCTTGGCAATGATCACAGGCCTGAGTCATACCACCACTTCGGATTTTATTTACCCACGGATTATATGTGTTTCTGTGTAACGATGCGGTCTGATATTTTTCATCCCTTTTCTGTAATCTAACTCGTCTCATTTTTCTAGATCTTGTTGAGCTTTGAGAAAGATTTGACCGTTTCCTCAACGGCATATTTGTTTAAAATCAACAGTCTAGCTAAAACAAAGCGGTGAACATTGTCAATGTGAAACAATAAATCAAACAAATCTATTTACCTAAAACACCAATTTAAGAAAATTAAATTCAACAGCATAAGTACTAAAGTTTCACTTCCTTAATCCTTACTGTAGGTACAACGTAGGCAATATCAAAACAACCACTAAAACAAAAGCGTGAACGGAAATTTGTATCTACACCAACAATACGTAAATCAAACAACATAATTCACCTACATATATCGTCTTTACTTCTTGAATTCTTCAATTCTTTACTGTAGGTATCAACGTAGATACTATAACAACCAATAAAACAAAAACCATGAACTCAATTTCTATATGCACCACCTCCACCATACGTCCATCACCACCAATGTTGCCATAAAAATGTTTTCTATAGAAAAATCTTCCGTCGAAAAAATTTTTTTTTATGTATGTAACAATAACAAAAAAACAAAAAAGCTGAATACGAAAATAACAGCATACAGCGAAATCAAGTGTTAAAATTTGTTAAAAAGAACAAAATATATTATTGCGGATGCAGACAAAATCTGAAGCGCAGATTTCTGGTTTTTAAAAACATGCAGCAAGGTTGAAAATCTGCAAAATGCAGACAAATCTGCACTTATGGCAACGCTGATCACCACACGTCAATCGTCATCAGCCATCTGCGCATTTCCTCAGAAACATATTGTTGCTGTTGATTCAATATACATATGTATATACTCGTCCCATACTTCTCTTTTGTTTCACTTAATTTGGAGAAAACACCACGCAGTTTTTTTTTCATATGAATATGCCTGTGCGATGTGCGCCACCAAACCACCCCAAAGCAGATTCGATTTGAGAAAATAAATTTATTTTTTTCAGGTTAGATTTTAGGTTGTAGCTCAGCTTCTAAAGGACATAGAAAGCTGATTGATGGCTTGAAATAACAATAAAAGTGTTGGCTCTCCTAAGTATTTTGTTTTGTTTGCATTGATTAAGAATTATCTGAGAAATGGCGAGTTAAAGGCAGTAAAGTCAAAAAAAAAAACACATTTTGGTCAAAAACGCTCCAAAAAAATAGGCATGGCAATGAAAGGAATAGCCTATATGTTGCACAGCATCTTAAGGAACATTTCAAAAAAAGTTTCATCGAAATCTGTGCAGTAGTTTTCACGCCATTAGGTAACAAAAAAATTGTCTACAGTTTTATTATAAGTATAGATTTAAGAAAATGGTTGAAATCGTCCGTGCAGACCAATTTAAGGGGACGGATATTTCAAATGCTGGGCAACTAAAAACGACAAAAACTAGTTGTTTGTTAGAAACCATGTTTGTATCTAATAAAACCAAAATATGAGAATGGTACCAACCAAAAAGAATTTGTATGCAATTTAAGAAGGCGACATAAAACCGCGTCATCTCCGAAACCATACGTCCCGCTTTGAAGCTTTGTGTCCCGCTGTTCCCCAAGTATGAAAAATATTCCGCTTTGAAAAGAATCCACCCCATATGTATGTACTTTTCGTTCATTAAACGCATTTTCAATAAATGTATGCACCAAAAATAATACAGCTCAGAGGTAGACTTCCAGAGTTAGCACAAAATAAAAAAAACTAAAAACAAAAGCAGCAAAAAAACAGATTTGATATTGTTATACGTATGTATAACAATACCGGAGCGGCAGTACCTATTATCTTTAGTATTCGAATTCGTATTCACATGCATGTTTGTTCATTGTTCTGAAAAGCACAAGCTATCCGATAATGATGAAGCTGCATCATTATCGGATAGTTTGTGCTAAATTTCTAAGAAAATAGATTTACCATCTTCCAAGGATTTTGAAGTTGCTGCCCACTTGGTGCCTGGGCTTATCACAGGAGAATCATAGCTTTCACTCGAACGATTGTGCATGCGCGTCTAGTTAAATGCCTACAGACATGTTTCGAACAAATATTTAGGTGTGATATGTACAAAATCCGAGGCTAATGTTGTAAATAGATACTGGCGCCTATGGCAACCTTTCACTGTCTTAGTATGCTGCTTCTTACCATAGAAGGAGTACAAGGAGAAGTTTTGGGATTCCAAGAGCAACCAGGTGAAACATCGGACATAACAGTTGAATTTTAGAGGCAAAAATGAAAAAAGGATCAACTGTAGCAGTTGAATTTTACGAGACGAGTAAGGAATACTTCAAATTTTAGATTTGGCCAACTTAACGAAAGTCCCATCTTGTGAGGAGGTTTAAAAAGTGATGGACTTTTTAATTAAACAGGGCTTTGTAAGCAGCACTCAAGATACGGGAGTTTTTGATCAGAGACAATACTCCAACTCGGAATCCTTAAAAATATACTTAAAAAAATGTATGTGTTTTGTCGTAAGAAATGTACAGGTGTCCCGATTTCTATATTATATATCAAGGGCACATAAATCCATCTTGTATAGGCCAAATGACATGCAGATAACAACATCCTGTAGAACATGTAAAATGACATGTTATATTGCCATCGCGTGACTTCTGGCGCAGAGGGGGACTGAAGATATTCCCCATAGGCAACAATTTAATTTGATAACTGTGAAATTTATGATCACAGTATTATGATAACTTTTCAGGAAAGAAAAAAAAAATGGATTGAATTTCGCATGTGCTCCAACCTTTTATCACGAAGCCAACTCAAGGAAGTGGGCTTAAGTTATACTCGTATTCCTATTGCTTCTTACATACCTACCATTGTAGTACATTTTCATCTTCGGCTTTGGCGTAGAATATATGTATATATGAATGAATGAATGTACCTACTTGCGGGTGGCACAAACTGAAACCTTACAAGAGCAGAGGTAATAAATCAGACACCACCTGGGTCATGTGTTATCACAAAGTGGGGAAAAGAGCAAAAGGAATCTTTCTTTTTTTTTTGTATTTTTAAATGGGGATTCACACAAAAGTTGAGGTGAACTTAATGCTGCGTTCAGTGAATAATATTCCTAAGTTCTTAGAGCGTAAGCTGTAAAAGAAATGTGCTTTTCTATTGCTTATCGAGGTATCCTGTAGAAAGCAATTTAGAAACGAAAGAGCCATAATGACAGGTTATTTTTCATCTGAATTAGTTTTATTTTGAACGTCTACGTACCACGTCTATGATAGAGGTAAGGTACCTGGGAGTACATTGCACTTGAATTTGATGAGTACTTACATTATGTACGCAAATTAGAAAAAAAAGCAGCCCGTATTGCTTGCAAACTTAAGTTAATTCTGCACTAACTTGTAAATGTTTGTAAGTTGTAAATTGGTTTTATTTTTCGTGGCCGGTAGGCGCCTTCTAAAAGAGGACTTTTGGCGTGTGCCCATAGTATGTGCCTTGAACCTGCCAAATCAGCTCACCGTAAGGAAACATTTTACATCATCATCATAACATTTGGTTCCAGAATTTATTACAAATTCAATTTACAGTTAAGAAATCGGCAATTTGCAATACTAAAAGCTTTAGAAGATCGCCATGTCAAAATCTGAAACATCGAATTTTCCATTAGCACCAAATATTTTACTACACCATACCCCCTAAGGTAACAAAAGTTATTTTGACTATAATGCCTTCAGAAAGTCATAATAGACTAGGATTCAACAGAAGGGTGAACACTTTTACCCCGCCTTAAGTTACAAGCTGTAGAAAAATTCAAAAATATCGAACGAAAAATTCTCGTTTGTCAAAAGATTGGTTGGTTGTCTCCTTATTTTATTAGGTAGGTAGATAAAAAGAGAGAGATGCTAGATAACCATCCGTTCATTATAATAATGAACAGTTCTGTATTTTTTAGATCTATTTATCAAATGAAAAAAATAAAAAACCAATAATTAAACATTGTTTTCTGGTAGCAAAATATATTGGTTTCAGGGAGATCCCACTCGAGACAACCCAACATATAATTGCCTATGAGAAAAGCACTCCTCCCTCAAGTCGATACCAACCAGCAAGAACATTTATCCCTGTAACATTGGTGAGCGCTTCCGCACCGCAAAACCACACGTGCACCGAAAAAAACAGCGTAGTGTTGTGCAACAGAAAGGTGAATGATAGCTCAAAATATTCGGAGAAGTCTTAAGCTTTGTTGTATTGATCTAGATTTATGAATATATTAGCAAGTTGAATGAAGCAAAGTAAAATTTTAAAATGATTTCATTGGAATAGGATAGCTTTTATCGCGTAAGCTGCTTCGCAGTGTTTCATTCAAGTAGTGCAAAAAAGTAAGTTTTATAAGTTTATTTTATTTAATAATTAAATATATTGTTGTATGGGATAAATCCGATAAACTTTTATTTTATAAAAGACTTATGTTTGAAAATCTTGATCCAGAACCTGAAACAAGTCGAGTTTGATAAGAACAAGAAGAAGTTTAAGATCTTCGTATATAAGACTTAAGACTTATAGTTTATATGTTCCGTAAATACTTATGAAGACGTATGAAGACTGAAACTATTGATTTTTTTTTGTTGTTTTCTAAATAATTCACCTCAATGCAGGTGACCTTGGTTTTTAAGTTTTTTTTAGTTATTAATATACTTTTTTTGTAATCAAGTTTTGAAAACAGTTGGGGTTCATGTTTTTAGTTTTGTTTATACATTTAATTTTCTTTTAAATAAATCAAAATGAATAAAATCGTTTAAACAAGTTTTCAAAACTCCTCCATTCCTAAATAGATTGAATCAAAAACTTTTCCAATCGTCATTTTCAGAACTCTTCTTTTCCAATTTAAATTGATTTTTTATAATTTGTATGTTTACCTTGTAGTTCAAAACTATAAGAAATAGATAAAGATCATTCCAAACGTGAAATTCAGCTTTCAAACTTATCGGTAATATCCTTTTAGCAGCCTTTAGTCGTTTTTTTTTTTTTTTTGAAAATACCCAGAAATAAAAAAATCTTACAAATATTTATATGCTTTTATGTCTCTAAAAATTTAGCGAAAGACTTGGACTTGGAACAATGAAAAATTTTTATTTGCCCAATTTGAAGTATGGGTGTGTTTCCTTTGATAAAAACGGACACAAATCTATAAATGAGTTTCAAATGTATTCTATTTTTCCACTGTGAATATCCGACTATAAGGTCCGCAGGTACAACAATCGTTAAAATGACCATTTTACAGGACCAGAATTTCAGGACTTTTATGTATTTATGACTAAATATAAAAAAAGGCAAGAGAAGGAGCATTTCAAATTATGAACTATGCGCTAGCTGGCATAGCAGTACCTACTCGTGGTGCACAAGTTTGTGTATATTTTATATGTACAGTTCTATCTATATGTAATGCACAACGAAGAAGTTATTTTATTTACATAAAACCAAAACTTTAGGGTTGCCCTCAAACGACCAGCTCAATATGTGTTAACATTACCAAAATGTAATAAGGAAATTATTTCCTTTGTGCGTTTAACCCGAAAAATCAATTTCCTTAATATCCAACTAGAAACCCACATGTGTGTATATTGGGGCAAACAACATCCCAAAATCATTGTTGATTGCTTCCGCTATAATAGGGATCCCAGTGGAGAGGATTGTCCGAAATCGATTCATGTGGTTTTTGTTGAAATCTCAAGTTTGACCGCACACCTACATGTCCATACATTACCATACCACATGAGTGTAAGCACAATGAATGTCAACTAAAGATGATAAGCGCAGACCATTTCAAAATATTTCAGTCAAAACGAGCTTTGCAATCAGAAGAACATATTAATGTACCTACTCGTACTAGCAGGAATATACTGATACCATAACAATACACACATAGATATTTAACGACTTTTAACTTCATTGGTGATGCTATATGCAAAAAGGGTAGAATTATTTTAGATCCATTCGGAAATTGAACTAAGGAACCCGTGACGTTGATCGGCTGTCTCCAATGCCATACGCACATAGGCAAATATTAAATGATAATCATCCTGTTTGTTGGGCAATTGAATTGCTGGCATTAAAGATTGAACCCTCCTTTCCTGTCTCTTGTCAACAGATCGGCTATGCGGGTAGGAGGTAAGGAAATTGAAGAAGAAAGAAAGTGTTAACTTTCCCGAACATAGAAAAGGGAAATGAGTTCTATTGTTGGAAATGCTACATCCTTCTGCATTTGCCTAAAGTTTTGCCATTTTCGAGGGTCAAATAATTTTCGACTTGGGAGTGATTTGATTATTACCCAAGTTTAAATGACTTTATAACCCAACCTAATGGGCCTCCTCCTTAATGCCTTTTAAATTTAACAAAGTGAGTATTAGAAACATGTTTCCCAAGAGAAATTGGGGACATTAGGGTATTTGAAGTTTTTGAAGCAATAAATACCGAATTACAAGAAATGGTAACTGGTATTCTTTGTTTAATTGTAGACCTTTGCGGGGAAAAAAAATAAAGTGCACAACTGGATCGCACGAAATTTCTCGTCCAATTGGTAGGTTGGTAGAAAGTCCATAAGCAGTCTTATAAAAAATATAAGAATAGGTTAAAAAATAAATAAATAGTTGGCGCAACAGGTCCGTATGGACCCAAGAAGCCCTAGCTTCTCACAACCATTCGTTTTGTGTGAGTTTCATTTATGGAACGAATGGAAGGGATGTACAATTTTATGCTGATTCCAAACGGCTAATTGAGGAGCTCTTTCAAGACAGTTACACTCTCGAATGTCTGTCAGACTTTCGCGAGAGGTGGCGCAGTGGAGAAAACCCTGAGCTGGAATTTGGGTTTTTGCGGGATTCGAAGCTGGGACTCCTCACTTAGTAGTACAATACACTAACCACTAAGCCACTGCGCATAGGTAGTGTTAAATAAAATTCATTCGTAAGCTATTCATTTGATATGGCAGTATTCATATCAAATAACAATGTAAGTTTTTATAAGTTTTAACTCTCAGTAACAGACAATTTTCGCAAGTTCTAAAGAAATTATAAGCATCTAATGCACTATTTCTAAGCTCTTTGTAATAGGTTAAGAAGAGGAGTTATAGAGGGCGTTGGGAGCGCCTGAAAGAAAGGAAGAAAGGATGTGGACGGGACCTTAGGAAGGAAATGGAAATAAAGTGCTAAGTGCGAGGAGCATGGCATGCTAGCGTAGCACGGCTCTGCTCGCCGGATGGGGTGGTTCTTGTCCACGCACTTAACCAACCACAAAACATTAAACATGCCTGAACTTACCATGATTTACAGCGGACGGACGGCTACCACACTGAGGGGCTGCTTATGTCAATTCCCTCCCCTCCTGGAAGTCTATTCCCCAAGATTGGCATAGTTGCCTCTGATCAGCCCATGCTCACCGAAAAGACCGTAGCAATCCTTCTACACCCCTGAAAATTTCTTTTAACAAGCCATTGAGCTTATTAACAGCCTTATGGAAGCACAAAAAAAAAAACACAAGTTTTCACCTACATATGGTATGACGTGATCATAATATTAATATTTTGTTTTATTGAAACGAGTACTCTAAAACTAAATTGTTCTTTAAATTGGTTTAAAGAAAATCTAATCTTAGCCTACTTATATTTACGAAAAAAAAAATCAGCAAAAAAAAAAAATATATAAATAAGACAAAAGGAAAAGAAGATAATGCTTACTATATAAAAACAATAATTAGCAAAAAAAAAAAAAAGGAATATAAATATTAGATCTAAAAACAAACAAAACAAAAATAAAGGAAAGTATTAAATTTGTTGTTGGCAGTACCCTGTTGCGTTATAGGTACACATTAAATATCCTGCACATATACCTATATATATGATTAGATTATCTTATAGAGCACTGTGTGAGCTGTATACGCATTCATATTATTTTCGGAGCCTTTGCTACCGAATTTTTAGTGGTCTGCTGTTCCAGAGGTGCACCTTTTGTTGTGACCGTTTCATTACGATATTTTTGTGTAATTTGTGCCGCTATCACATTTAACTTCGGCAGCCACGACTGTGCCGTCTGACCGCCGACTTCACTCGAATTCGGTTTCGTTGAACCGCCTATTAATAAAACTGGTATTATTTGTCCTACTGTCTATATACTAACTTATCCACTACACTCACCACCTGTATTTTTCTGCTGTTGAATATTTGTTTTTCTTTTTCCTTCGTGCGCTATAAACACTGATCTTTTGACACACTTACTATAAAAAAATAATGCACTGCCTTTACTTAGGACTTATGGATACGAACACTTTTCAGTTTCGATTGTACATAGATATTGCACAGTTAACTTTAGTGTCTTGAGGATTTAAACTTATCCCATGAAGGTCCCACGCACAATGGCAAGGCAAGGTCAGTTTTCTTCTCCAGTACTTTATTGGTCCGCAATAAGTGTCATCATCCCATATTATTTTCCGTTTTTTGAATTCCTCTCAGTGCAGTTCATTAATTATAGTTTTCCTTTTCTTCCATATCAACGTAGGTAGCTTTTTTTTGGGACACGGCCATCCCTGCAATGGCCAAGCCCAGACGATAGCCGACCTGGTTGATAGTTAACAGCTGTCAAGAAATTGCAAAGGCAAGCAAAACGAAACAAATGGCAGAAAGGAAGGTTGTTATTTTTTTTTTTTTTTTTTTTTTGCAATTCGGAATTCCCCACATTTCACATGTCCCCAGATCTGTTTGTTTCTAACAGGTGACCGCAACAACTTACACTATACAAGATTTTTGAATACAAATACCAACATAGTAGGAGTTTCTGTTTTCTGATCTGCTGGCTTAAGGTGTCTATAATTGGAAGAGGAAGAAGGGTTCGCTTAAGACTGATATCTTATGTAAGAATTCAGTAATTTTTAGATATAAACTAAATATGCCGATGGACGTCTGTGGCGTGCAATTGAAGTGGGAGTCTCTGATTGAGTAAGCTCCAAGTGGTTGGAATTATTCTAAGATTTTTGTTTAATATGGTTGAAAAAAAGAAATATTGGGTAATATTTGCTATAAAGAAGTTTTTGGTGGTTGTAATTGCATTTTCATTTGCAGAAGGGTTTTACAAAAGTACACGAAGACGGATCGGGATTTGGGTAGTCATTTTAGAGAGATAATTAACTAGTATGTTCAAATTTTAAGAGTACCGTCATTCGATCTTCGAAAAATTGAGTATACAATCATGTTAACCTCAGCTACATAAGCTCAAATATTAATTTTGGTTGAAATCGTTAGAGAGGTTTGTTGGTATAAAGATTTTGTATGGGAAGTACAATTAATATTGAGGTTACAGTGTAAATAAAATAACGGCCCCGAACTGTAGGCCCACAAACTCCAAATCGGAAGTTTGAACCAGATTAGGGCAGCCGTTTAGACTGTAGGCCTCAGGGAGCATACGGACAGGAGCGACCCACTTTTCTGGTTTCCTCTATCATCGTAGTGTCAGCATTGATTAACATCTCGAGCTCGAAATTATGTGCGAATACAATACCTTCCTTTCTCTTACTACGTATACGAGAAACTTAAAAAAAAAAAAACGAATATACCTGTGGTTATTATTGTAACACTGCTTAGTATCTGGGTATGAATCTAGATGATAAACTCAAATGGAAGAAACATGTGAAAAAGAAAGTAAATAGAAGAACTAAAATATTAGATTTGGAAAAATTTTAAAAGCTATATAGTTGGCGCAACAGGTCCGTAGGGACCCAAGGCCTAGCTTCTCGCAACCAGTCGTTTTGTGTGAGTTTTATTTTTGGAACGAATGGAAGGGATCTACAATTTTAGGCCGATTCCAAACGGCTAATTGAGAAGCTCTAAAGACAGTTATACTCTCGGATGTTTGTCAGACGTTCGCGAGAGGTGGCGCAGTTTTTCAAAACATTACACCTATAAATAACAAGCAACTTCATTTGTACTCCCATACATTTTCATCGACTTGTTTATAACCGAGAATGAAAAAAAAACAACAGCACAGAATCCTTACTATAGTAAAACTATTACTTTTTTGTCCGGCTGTAAGGTGTTTGTTCGGTATAGATTAAAAAAGTACTGCACGAAATTTATTATGGTTTTCACATTTGTATTGAACGTTTTCGAGATTAAGCGATAGGATATGTTTTACCATTATCCGCTGTCCAGAAGCGGAGATCTAAGCTGATTTAAAAAAAAAAAAGTAGTAATTCTCGAATACTTCTAGCTTTGGAAAGACTCATGCAAATGAAATAGGATTCTTATAGTAGAAAGTTCAATTATGTATAACGATATTAAGATATAAACCATCTTTGTACTTTATCCTTAAGTTGAACAATAAGCAATAAACTATACATTTTATACAATTCAAAAAAGTAAAATGTTCGGTTGAGGCTAGATCGCTGGATTCTCCCAATGAAGAAAATTTGATGTGTGTGTGCGGCAATATCTGTTTCTCTCTCTGTACCTTTTGTGCTGTGTGCTTTTTCTTTCTTTTTTATGCACCTTTTGTGATCTATGATTATGTTTTTTTTAGCTCTCTTTTATAAATTGAACTGTAGTAGGAGTATTTATATGAAATATGAGGAGCAGTAGCAGAGCGTATGTGTCGCATGGGATTGAGAGAGATATTGAAGAGTAATTGAGATTGAGAGGGATTAATGTGCATGCCACAAAACGTTTCATATACAAATACTACATACCTACATAATTAATAAATCCCTACTATTATAAAACTCAGTCATTAGGTTCATTCGCGCACGCGGCTTAAATCGAACGCAATCGATATAAATCGGTCTACACACGTTCTCATCAAAAATGACAGAAATAGAGCGAATTAGCAAAATTACGAGTGACGAGTAGTTCCTCTCTTGGCTCGAAAGAGCTCAGAGAATTTCAATGAGCAAGTACTGATAAATTAAATATTTCAAATGCACTAATTTTATAAGAAGGAAATTCAAAATCTGTCTTAAAAATCAATTGCCCAGAAAAATAAAATCTATAAAAATAAGAAAAGTTTGTGGTTGTCGAATGTTCTCCTAGAACGGTATGTTGCAAAAAGATAAGTTATATATTAATTCATATTTATTTGTGATATGGATTAAATTTTTATTTTTGTTTGGGTTCGCTGGAAGGAAAAATCATCGAAAGACATTGCAGAGCAAGTACGCGAGGGATGCTTCTGCAATAGTGAGGGACTCGAAGAACCTCTAAAAAACCTCCCGGGAGGGACTGACTGTCGTCATCCCGAATGGGATTGCACCTAGTCGTTCGACTAATCGGCATTTTATTTGAAAATTTCAGAAGAAGAATCCGCCGGTTGTCGGATTTCGAAACTTTTTTGTTTGAAGATATTACCTAATCTCTTGGCCTTGGCTAACTCTTATAGATCTTACCCGCCTCAATCTTCTGATTACATTGTCAATATTTAATAGTCCTGTAAGTTCTACGTTAACATGGTTGAGAAGCCTACTTCTGTGCCTTTGGGTAACTTTTTCAGCTTCACCATTTCAATATTTAGATCTGTATGTTGCGTTGCGTATGTACCAAGGTGAATTGACTACGTTCCTTAGTACTTTATTATGGAAGACTTGAATTTTTTGTAAATTTGTTTGGCATGTGCATGCCCACAATTGGAGCCCGTAGGTCCATATTGATTTCAAGACTTGCTTGTATAGCAGTAATTTATTGTAGTTGGACAGGTATGAGTACCTCCCAATAAGCCAATACATTTTACTGTATCGCATGTTCAACTCATCTCTTTTTTTCTTTACATGCGCTTTCCAACGCAGTTTAGCGTCTAGGGTCATGCCCACATATTTAGCTGTATTTGAGTATTCCACTACATTGTTATTAATGTATACTGGAATGTGTGGTACGTTTTTATGCGTAAAATTAATATGGACTGACTTTAGGTCATTCAGTCTAATCTGCCACTTTTTAGTCCATTCTGAAATACCGTTTATTGCCATTTGTAGTTTTTTGTTGCTATTTCGACGGTTGCTCCAACAGCGAGCATAGCAGTGTCATCTGCAAAAGTTGCTATAGTAGTTTCTTCTTCTACTTTGGGGTATTTTTTCAGCTCTCTGGGAGAGTTTCGCTAAATTTTTTGGGTTTGACAGATTTTTAGTGTTTGGCTCAGGAAAGTACGCGAATAGACCTATTGAATCCCTTTCAAAATTGTTTTGCTAATAAGAGGCCTTTACCCAGAACTCCTGACTGATAAATTGATAAACTGGAGCGATTGAATTAACACTGATTGCATTTGAAAGAACAGAATTTATGATTCAATAACGCTGGAGGTGGTTCTCAAAAAAACATCTCAGTTATATTTTATTTAAAGAATTCCCAGAGGTGTTTGGAAAAATTTGCATAAAATCGATTTACTTTGGGCCAAACCGTGATAAGACATTGTCATTGATCACTAGCTCAGCTAAAAGGTAATATTCTAAACACAAGTATTAAGATAAATCTTGAAATTATTCACTTTTTTTTAATAAAAATCAATATTTTGAAATATTGAACGACGTTTTCCATGTGAATATTGATGCACTTTTTTTTAATTCTTACTCAGAACAACAAACTTTAATATCAGCTAACAGATCCAATAAAAAAATACATTTGTTTACGTGTATTTTGTCACGAAATACCGAAAAAATATACGGATTTCCCGTCAAGGTGGCGCTAGTTCTGTGGTTTGATCTGAAGAGCCAATCAGAACAGCACGTAATCAACCATAAAGTGTGTAGCTTGTATTTTCCTGCTCTGAGTTTTTCTTCTATCCGGGAATATTTCGGTGTCGAATTGCCTTCTGAGATCGCTGACCAATGTTACCATTAACTCTTCTTGGCATCGTTAGCAAATATCTAACCGTAATTGATTACCCTTAGCTCCAGGCGCTGGTCTGGCAGTCGTTGACTTACTCTTAGCGGAGCGATGAGGTCGAGTGAGCGGATATGCCCTGCAAAAAAAGTGTCAAAATCCTGTTAGCGAGCGAAGCAAGCCACCCACCCCATACTTTGAATACACCAGACTTTCTTGCAGGAGCCTGCCTGACAGTTTTTGGTATACACTCATTAAACTATTTAACTTCGTTTAAGGTGCCAGGTGGTTTTCACTCAACTCTGTTCTCAACTATAAACAAATGAAAAACATGCGAAAATGTAACGGTGTTCTTTTGTAAACTGTTAACTATCATGATCGACACAGCTATCAAAATTCTGAAAATACGAGTATGTTAGACTAGAAAGCAAGTAAATACTTCGGGTGAGAGTCCGTATGTAAAGCGTTGGTTGTACTTGGTAGTTTATTTACATTCTTTCAATGTTGTTCATATTTTACATTATGAAATAAAAATTATTGTAGGCGAAGGGGCGCAAGTGCTTGAATTTGCTGTAACACACGGGTTATTGCTAATTTCGAAATTGTGCCGGGTACATAGGATTCCAATGAAGATTTTTGTGCGCGGAAATCTAAGGTGGATTTCACTTCGAGTCAATGTCTGTTCCAATGGACTATTGCCGACTGGTATACCTAATTACTGCCGGGAAACAATAGTTATCCAGTTTTTGGAAACATTTTAAGAGAAACGGAAGATAGGCGGACCAGGCAAAATCGTCCAGATTGACGAGAGTAAATTTGGAAGAAGAATTTAATAAAGGAAGAGGCGTGAACGTCCACTGGGTTCTCGGTTTAATTGAGGATGGAAGTCCGCCCGGAAAACGAGCGCAGTGCTGAAGTGCTTGTGCCGTCAGTTAGAAAGCATATGAATCCAGGAACGATCCACACCGATTGCTGGAAGGCGTACGATTGTTTGGGTGCTCATGAGTTCATTCATGACAAAGTGAGCCACAGTGATCCTAGCAATCCTTTTGTTGATCCTGGTGGCATCAACTTCACATACGCTTAGAATCGACTCTCTGTGGCGTGTCGTTAAAAGAGAATTTTACATAGAAAATTACTCTAATAATTTCGCTGATTAGATAGTTGAATACCAATAGAGGAGGGAAAAAGCGGAAAAAAATTAGATTCCTATTAGAGTGATGCTTCAAGCAGTGGTGCATGTTTATAGAGATTTCGAAAGAAATGCTTAAAAAACCGGTATGAGTTACATAAACAGGGTTTAAATTTAATATCTAGTTTTAAAAAAATTAAGAAAATATTATATTTTTGTTTTTTTCAGGTAATTTTAAACCAGCTGCGCAATTCGTCACAATGAGCGTCTGCAGTTGCATATTAATCCTGAAAAGTATAGGTGCGTCTTAAATGTAGGATAGAATATTCGTAGATTAAGAACAATTAACCTCACGAGCTTACAATCTAAAAAAAAAAAAAAAATTAGAACCCGCATTTCTAACCCCATTGTGTTCTCGAGATTTTCACCTTCATAAGAAAAAAATTAAATAAAAATTGAAGCCAGGAAAAAAAAAAGTTGCTCAGTGCGCATAATGGAAACCCGTCCCGTCGGGTTAGTTATACTATTTATAACTCAAGAACGGCTGGACTGATTTTGATGATCTCTGATTTGTTGGATTCGTCTCCGACCCGATTTGTAGAATAACTATCTAACGGGTGATTTTTTAAGAGGTTTAGAACTTAAAAAAAAAAAAAACACAAAAAATTCGAAAAAATGAATGAAATATTTATTTGAATCGATAGTTTGAACCTTGCAATTTAATGTTTAAAGATAATTTCATGCAAATGTTGACCGCGGCTGCATCTCAGGTAGCCCATCCGCTGAGTCCAATTTTGGCATACTCTTTCACACATATCGGCCGGTATCTCACGAATGAATGCATGGATGTTGGCTTCCAGTGCGTCAATCGAAGCGGGCTTGTCCCTATACACATTAGCCTTGGCATACCCCCACAAAAAATAATCTAATGGTGTCAAATCGCACGATCTAGGCGGCCAATTGACCGGCCCGAAACGTGAAATTAACTGTTCACCAAACTCGCCTCGCAATTGCGCCATTGTTTCGCGTGCTGTGTGGCATGTGGCACCGTCTTGTTGAAACCACATATCATGCAAGTCAAGAACTTCCATTTCGGGCAAAAAAAAGTTTGTTATCATCGCTCGGTAGCGTTCACCATTGACAGTAACGCTGCGATTCGCATCATCTTTGAAGAAATATGGCCCAATAATGCCGCCGGCCCATAAACCGCACCAAACAGTGGCTTTTTCGGGATGCATTGGTAGCTGTTGCAATGCTTCTGGCTGATCTTCACTCCAAATGCGGCAATTTTGCTTATTTACGTACCCATTCAACCAAAAATGAGCCTCATCGCTGAACACAATTTTTCGATAAAAAAGCGGATCCTCGGCCAGCTTTCCAAGAGCCCATTCACCAAAAATTCGGCGTTGTGGTAGGTCGGCTGGCTTTAGTTCTTGCACCAGCTGTATCTTAAAAGGCTTTACGCCCAAATCCTTCCGCAAAATTTTCCACGTAGTGCTGTAACAAAGGCCTAACTGCTGGGAACGGCGCCGAATCGACATTTCGCGGTCTTCTGTCACACTAGCTGATACGGCCGCAATATTTTCTTCACTACGCACAGTACGTAAACGTGTTGGTGGTTTAATGTCCAACAAAGTAAATTTGGTGCGAAATTTGGTCACAATCTTCCGAATAGACTGCTCAGAAGGTCGAGAATGCCGATCATAAAATGGAAGCAGCGCGCGATGAACATTTCGAACCGAGCACGAATTTTGATAGTAAAATTCAATAATTTGCAAGCGTTGTTCATTTGTAAGAACAAATTGCAAACCAAACTGAAGCTGTTTGACAGTGACACAAGGTACTAAACACACGTCAGCTGTCAAAACCAGTGTTGCCAAAACCAAACCAGCTAAAAAATCACCCTTTATTAAAATATCGGAAACATTAAATGCTGCCTGGACTTGGTTCGAACTTCGGATTGGAGTTTTTACGTAGCTACCTACCAATTATCGCAACCAAACTTTTGATAAACGAGGAAGTTTCGTGCAACCCGGTCGTGCACTAACATTTTTACGAATTACTTAATAAATTAAGCTAAAACCAACAATTTTTATTGATTTTTCTTATAAAAATTGTAATTATTATTAAGGTTGCTTTTCCTCAGTGTATCGTAAATTCATAATACTATAACATTCGGCTTCGCCTTCGGCCGATAAAACTGGATTTCGGTCGGACTCTAATTATTATCATACAATTAGCAACAGGATAACTAATTGTTTTGCTCCCGGAGCGGGATCATTTTTTTACAGCTCAAAAAATAGTTATTCACCACGATAGTAGCAAAAAACTTTCCGAGAGTAATTATCTGGCGCAAATGACACTAGGCCTCAATTCTGTACTACTTTGAGATCTATAGACTCCACAATGAACCTTGATGCTCATGTAGAGGTGGAAATACAATACTCTTTCTTTCAACAAGCGGCTGATGTAGAGTGTTTGAATCACCAGGTTTGAGTTCAGATCTGGCGGCCAAATCAACTGTACAAAATGCTTCTCACGAACTCTGCTGTCCCACATACATCAAAAACATGGATACATGGTATATCCTCGTTTTTGGCCAAGAAGGAATCATACCATTTTAAGGTAGGTATACACAAATGATCCACTTGTGCATGTGGTATTGCAACAACTCAATGACTCTCTTTATTTCTTCATATTCTTTAGGCAAATAGACTGAGTATCCTATTGGGACTGCACCAAATAAGTTTCCAATGTGGAGTAGGACACACTTCAAGCTCCGCCTTGAGTTATCGATGAACAGTCGCCATTCTGTTGCGTTATAGGTAAGAATTCCTTATTCCTCCATTAAACCATGTACGTTATGGCAATACACAAATTCACCGTCACTTCCAAATTATTGCAGAAACGCATTTTCTCTTGATCGAAAGTAACTAGTATACCTTAGCTCCTTTTTCAAGCAAGTTGTTCTCGTGAAGTTTTGATGCTAAGAGCTCTGAAGCCTTTTTAGATAATCCCAAATCCCGAGCCATATCATTTAACTCATTCTGATCAAATCCCTTACGAATGAAGTCATCTTACATTTCAAAATCGTCATCGTTGTTGTCACTTCGATCTGCACCATACTCGTACTCTTGTATTTCGAAAGAAGACAATTCTTTGAAAACTGGCACTGGGATTTCAGCTGAATGAGGCGCTGGGCGTATGGCTGATGGTAAGGTAGGATATTCTATTTTACACTTGTTTTTTTTTTTGTTTTGTTATATCCGGACCTTTACACTAACAGTCACTTGAATGATCTTTGGGCTAGCGCCAAATCATAGGTATACCAAATAGCAATTTATATCGTGTTCCCTTTGTCCACATCCGTAGACTCTCAACACATTGTCTGCACACCTTGTGGGGTGCCCAACGTTTAACTTGGTTACGAATTCTCACTTTAAAACATACAAAATACGTTTGTCTGACAAATGCACTGATAGATGTCCTTTGACTGGGAATGGTAAAACTGCCAAACATATAAAACAAAATGAATCAGGGCTGTTTAAGCACTTGCGACGTGAAAAAGTAGGAGCAGTCATGATTTAAAAACTTAAATCTGCTAACTTCCTGTATGCCAACGATAACTTGGACTCCAATTCACTATTTTCACTATATGAATATTTATATTTATAGATCGACTAACAAGTACCTTTTTCACCTTAAAACGGCTGCAAAATCGAACTCAACAGAAATTGTCACAAGTTCTTGTGAGGTTTGTTGTGACTCGCGGGCTTTCCGGAGACGAAAATAAACTAATTGGATTCGATTGCCTATTTATAAGACGTAAGTGGACCGTAAGTAAAATTGAATTTTTAATAAAATATTCCAATAGTGAAAAGTATTTCAACGATAAATATTCATTATAGGAAAATTAACGGCGGACAGCCTCCCACAAAAGTACGTTGAATTGTGTGCTGGGGTGCAGTTGAACAAAAAGTACTTTAAAGGGCCCGGTCGATGATGCTAGGTAAGCCTATAATTCATTTCTTAACCCTTATTATCAATTAATTATGTATTAGATATTCATTTAAACATTTTATCTCCAAAACTAGTTGCATCACATTCCCCTCAATTAAATTACTTTCGTCCGTGCAGAAGTTCGTCGCGTGTATCGCTTATGACTCCAGGAAATGATTAATTTCGACAAAAAAAATCTTGATTTTAATAAAAATAAATTCAAAAACCAATAAAAAATTAGCTTAGCGAAAAATGTGAAAATCATTTGCAAATGTAATTTTTAAATGCACCAAAGTGAAACAGGTGGTGCAAATTCAGTGAATAATAAGAGCGCGAAGTCCTGGTGATTATAAAAGCAGCAAATAATTAACCTCAGTTCATCCTACTGGAAAACATCCAACGGTAAGTGTGTAGTGATTTTGTTTAAAATTCAGTTTCGAAAAAAAATCGATCTAATAATGCATTTGGTACTAGGTACCAAAATTGTGAATTCGATGCATAACTCGTTGCAATCTATTCTATCTTAGGGAGCACAATCAGACGAATTCAAAGATACCAAATATTTAGATATTCGTTCTTTGGCAAAGGTAACAATAGTTTCTTTTTTTTTTTCATAATTTTGACTATTTCGCTCTATCTTAATGAAGAAAGTATCTATTTTCACTTCATCAGCGAATCGTACAACAGCGGCACATTTGTTCGGACCCTTTCGGCCAGTTCATCTCGATCATAGTCTTGCTTCCGCTGCCATTCGCGATTGAATGCATTTGTGCATAGAACGATTTAGCGCGATAACGATGAGCACGTGCATCTTCGATCAGAACTAACGCTTCGTTGCGCATCTCGTCGTTAATTTCAAGATCGAGATTCAAAGTTGTCGTGCGAACTCTATGCAGAAACAGTTGTATCGGTGAGCGTTGATTCCCAATGTGTAAAGTGGCTCACATCAGCACACCATCACCAGTACGCAGTGCCTCGAAGGATGTAGAGCCTCTAATGTTTACCAAAAGCAAGCGAAGATAGAAGCATTCGTCTAGGCATGGATAAACTGTGTATATTCGCCCAAGGGCATCAGCAAAGCCAGCAAAAGATTCACTTTTCTTCCGGCTTTGAAACTTCTTCGATGCAGAGTTCCATGAATAATAGCGTGGCATTTCCGAAGAGAGTTAAATCCTTAGGATCGAATCGCTTTCGAAATTTGTCAATGTTGTTGCTGGTTGTCGTTCTGCTCTTTGCGCTGCTTTTGCTTCCATAAACCATCTATTG
This sequence comes from Cheilosia grossa, assembly GCA_963082955.1. Classification (NCBI taxonomy): domain Eukaryota; kingdom Metazoa; phylum Arthropoda; class Insecta; order Diptera; family Syrphidae; genus Cheilosia; species Cheilosia grossa. Next base: position 31,835,528 of record OY720144.1, read on the forward strand.
GGTTGTTGTCTATAATTTATCTCGTTAACTTCTCAACCTAAAATGCGCGCAAAACGTCTTTAATCACAACGAATTTAACAATTATCCGAAATTTTCCAAGCTTCACAACGAATTTTCAACCTTTCAAATCATGCAATAAAATGCAAAATTTCGACGAAAAAAAATAGAATTTATTTTCGCGTTTATTCCATTCGAAAAGCCATTCCGGAGCAATTGCACACAAAATTCCATACAAAAAATCAATTTTCGTTTTTCCCAATTCCCCGACCTCTCCCAAAATTTTGAGACAAATCGGCCCAACCGTTCTCAATTGATGAATTACTATACATTTTTCACGCCATTTGTACATTTACAATATGACAAATAGAAATAATAGCCTTCCTTAGGCCCTAGTCATAGCCAAACGTAAAACGAAACCTTAAAAATGTTCTTTTACTTATTTTGACCGAAACCGGTTATTTTGCTTCGGTTAACCGTGTTTTTCCGGTTTATATTTTTTCGGGATTTTCACTTTTTTTTTTTAATCCAATAACCGGCTAAAAAACAACCGGGTAACGCATTTACTTATTCACGCTTTCCCACTTTCAGCCTGCCAACAAATAAAATCCAGCATTTAACGTTTCTGTACTCTCGCTCTCACATTAATGAATTTGCATTTAGTGAGATGAGTCGACTCACAGACCAACATATCATCGAAAGGGTTTCTATGAATACGTTGAACCAAAAATATTGGCCAACTACAACCCGTTAATTTACTAAATATTTTTATCAATATGTACAATTTTTTATAAAAAATGTTATATTATTTTAAAGATGTTTTTTTCTTTAAAAAAAAAACGGAATCCGGTTATTTTAAACGGTTAAAACCCGCAGGTTAAATTTGTGATAAATAAATCCAAAAACCGGTTATTTTATAAAACCGCCATCCCTAGGTTGAACTCAATCTTGGTCTTAAAATGTTGCTTATGAATTATAAAGTTAATTTTCTAAAAAAAAAAAATATTTTATTCATTTTTCCCCACGAAAAACTTGTTCTAATCGAATTCTCATTTAATTCCACAAGAAAAAACCAAATCATTCCACTGAAATATTTCATTTCTTTACTGTTCCATTTGTGAGGAATCTTTTTTGATTTGATAAGTTTTGTGGTTGCTTTCACAGGGAAGTTTTTTTTTCTGACAACAATTTTGCTTCGACCGCCTAAACGTAAAAAAACTCATGTTCACATAGTTCCAACTTTTTCGGTTGCATTTTACGTATGGCTTTAACTAGGGCTTTAAATATCTTTAAGCATTTTATTTTTATGTACATAATAATTGCAGTACATATTCTTAACAAAACATGATAAATACTTTTTATGATAAATATTTAAAGAATTATACTAAGATATTACTAAGAAGTGTCTATTAAACGCTCCAAATCATATCGAAAAAGTTATTTATCATGATTTTGTAGTATGCCGCAGATTTTGACACATAACGTGGTATCTGTACCCAGTGGCGGACTAAGGGGGGGCGGTGGGGGCGGTCCGCCCCGGGTGGCAGACTAATAGGGGGTGCCATCAGTAACAGAAAAATAACTTTGCACACTACAAAAAATAAAAACACAAATAAAACAATAAATTTGTTTCCCAAATACCTACCTATATATAAAGGGTGATTTTTTAAGAGGCTTAGAACTTTTTTTTTAAAAAAAACACAAAAAATTCGAAAAAATGAATGAAATATTTATTTGAATCGATAGTTTGAACCTTGCAATTTAATGTTTAAAGATAATTTCATGCAAATGTTGACCGCGGCTGCGTCTCAGGTAGCCCATCCGCTGAGTCCAATTTTGGCATACTCTTTCACACATATCGGCCGGTATCTCACGAATGAATGCATGGATGTTGGCTTCCAGTGCGTCAATCGAAGCGGGCTTGTCCCTATACACATTAGCCTTGGCATACCCCCACAAAAAATAATCTAATGGTGTCAAATCGCACGATCTAGGCGGCCAATTGACCGGCCCGAAACGTGAAATTAACTGTTCACCAAACTCGCCTCGCAATTGCGCCATTGTTTCGCGTGCTGTGTGGCATGTGGCACCGTCTTGTTGAAACCACATATCATGCAAGTCAAGAACTTCCATTTCCAAATGAGCCTCATCGCTGAACACAATTTTTCGATAAAAAAGCGGATCCTCGGCCAGCTTTCCAAGAGCCCATTCACCAAAAATTCGGCGTTGTGGTAGGTCGGCTGGCTTTAGTTCTTGCACCAGCTGTATCTTAAAAGGCTTTACGCCCAAATCCTTCCGCAAAATTTTCCACGTAGTGCTGTAACAAAGGCCTAACTGCTGGGAACGGCGCCGAATCGACATTTCGCGGTCTTCTGTCACACTAGCTGATACGGCCGCAATATTTTCTTCACTACGCACAGTACGTAAACGTGTTGGTGGTTTAATGTCCAACAAAGTAAATTTGGTGCGAAATTTGGTCACAATCTTCCGAATAGACTGCTCAGAAGGTCGAGAATGCCGATCATAAAATGGAAGCAGCGCGCGATGAACATTTCGAACCGAGCACGAATTTTGATAGTAAAATTCAATAATTTGCAAGCGTTGTTCATTTGTAAGACGATCCATGGTTAAATTGCAAACCAAACTGAAGCTGTTTGACAGGTACTAAACACACGTCAACTGTCAAAACCAGTGTTGCCAAAACCAAACCAGCTAAAAAATCACCCTTTATGTGCGCATGAATTTCGTTACTGGCCTATTCTCTTAATATAAGTAATATGGAAATAAAATATTTATCGCCCAAGAGCAACAACCAAGCATTTACCAAGCGTCGCAAGGAAAAAGGCTCAAGATGCTGGTTTGACGTTGGAAGAGGAAACACGAAGAGCCATGTTAGAATGTCAGGATACATTTTATACTGAACTTGTGCATCGATCTAAGGCCATGGAAGATATTGCGTCAGTTTTCTCAGCTCTTCAACCGAAAATATTGCTGTATGGAACGGAAGAAGAACTGCGGGCTGTGGTTCCAATGCTTACCTCGACATTTACAGAACTTACAGACAACAGTATCATATTGGAAATCCAGCGAATTCGGCGTCACATGGTAGCTTCAAAGATAAATTTAAAAGATGCAGAAATTTGGACAGCCTTTGAATTTTTAAGCTTCATTGTTAAGTGGGATTTTTCAAACTCTTTACCGAGTCTGTCATTGGCGATGAGAATTTATTTAACAATTTGCGTCTCAGTGGCATCGTGTGAACGAAGCTTTTCCAAATTAAAATTAATAAAGACTTATCTAAGATCAACGATGAGCCAAAATAGGTTGACTAATTTGGCTATACTTTCAATCGAAACGGAGCACACAAAAAATATAGATTTTAATGATATAATCGAAACATTCAGTACAATAAAAGCTCGTAAGCACCTTTAAATAAAATATTTGTTCGTGTTTTTTTCTTAAATTTTTCAAGGGGTGTAAGCTTGCTTTACCGCCCCGGGTGTCACTGCCTCTTAGTCCGCCACTGTCTGTACCGAACATAACTTTATTTTCTTCTTTGCCTATCACAGTAGGAAAGTTTGGAGGGCAAATCTGGGACTAAGTGTACTGTTAGCGAATCAAAGAGTGTGTGATGACCTTTTTTTCCGATCCTGATTTGCCCAAAAAGACAGAGGAGAAAGCGTTGCTAGAAGAGCACTGCTTAGGGGAATAATAGATGGAGAAGAGAAGGACCAATCGCTACAGGAAGCGCTGAACCCGTAAGTTCTCAAACCGATGTCGCCTTAGACTCGTTTTCCGCTAGATCAAAAGAGGTCGCAGTTCAGATAAGTGCCCGTCTGCGCAACAGCACCCCAAAAAGGTAGGTTTAAAAAGCCAACTTTTAAAAGCTACTGACACCATAATTACTTACAAAAAAAATATTCCGAAAATATTAAATCTAAAGAACGTGAAATTTTGCTCTTGAAAGCCCAAATTAAAAAAATGTCGGAAGAAAATTTATTAAAGGATGCCAAACAACAAAAATTAACTGAAAACTTGCAGTTAATTGCTTACAATTGCGCAAAACACTAAGACCGTAGTTCTCAGGGCAATAAACATAGCAAGGAGGCCAACAAGTTTACACTTTTGATGCATTTTGTGTCCCCTTTGGCATACAGGGAATTCAAAGCCATGTTTAATCTTCCGTGCGTTGAAACCCTGCACACCTATACAAAGTCTTGGCACAAAATACCTGGCAACATTTAATTAAATGCAAAGAGTTCGGATCTCAAAGTTAGCCACTTTCCGGAGCAGTTCCGGTACTGCTTGATTTCGGCTGACGAAATGTCCCCCAAAGCCCATCTTGATTGCAATAGATAGACTGAATCTATTATAGGTCTGGAAGACCAACGCTCACCAAGTAATGCACGTAGTGTCCTAGTTTTCATGGCCCAAGGTTTTGCCAAAAGGTGGAAGCATCCTATTGGATATTACTTCGTTCGCAGCAGTTAGCCAGCTTTCATTTTAATGAAACTGTTTTTCATGATGTTAGGGCCTTAAAAGAAAGCCACACTATCCCCATTCACTACGTGTGTGACCAAGGGCCCAATTTTCAAGCGTTGGCTCGTCTTTTGGAAATAAACCCCCAAAAGCTATACTTCTTGGTCGAGGAATCCAGGATATAGGTACTTCTTCTACGATGTCCCGCACCTGCTTAAAAGTACGTGCAGCGGCTTGCTGAGGAACAACATTATGTTTGAGAACGGAAAAATTGCTTCTTGGAAAGATATTGCAAAGCTTTTCAATATTGTTTCCAAGAAAGAACTCAAATTGGCTCCAAAGTTTACCAATGCTCACATCAACCCCAAAACCTTTGAGCGAATGTCAGGCTGGGTACTCAGGTCCTAAGCAATACAGTTTCTTCGTGGCTCTTAACGTTTTCAAAGTCTGGCAATGGGACGAAAATTGTTGACAGCACCGCTGAGTTTGTCAAATTGTTTGACCAACTCTTCAATATATTCAATACTTCCCTCATTAGACAGCCCGAAAATATGAAAATTGCCTTCAGCCAAAATGAAATGCAGGAGCAAGGGTAAGCAGAACGTTTAAGTTCATTAACAGGTGGTTGTAAAACATGTTGTCTATTTTTTGCTGTTCCAACATCTGCAATGATGTGACTTTAATTGTTTGTTGCCCAGATATCTAAATCAGGACTGTTTAGAACACTCGTCCAACCCTGCTCTCAATTTATAAGCGCATTTCAAAAACTTTGGGGTACTGAAAACGACCAGCTGGAAGCCATCGCAGATCATGAGTTAGTGATAGACCCTGAATGGCTGCAATGGTAAGTGCCTGGACCAAGTAGCATTTTGGAGGCAAAGCCAACTAATGACATTAATGGAATTAAATTCCTTCTAGAAAACAGTTTCACAGAAGATGCTACGAAAGTCGTAGTTGCTCCTTACCTTTTTCAAAACTCTCCAACTCGGAACCGTCAACGAACTTGTTCTTCACAATCCTCAAGCTGTATATGTCACAATAGCAACTTCGTTTCCCCCGCTAAATCTCGTGGAATATATAAGCATCTCGACGCAAGTCTTTGTGAACTGGTTCCACAAAATTGTCATATTAAAGGTTTCACGAAAAAACTGTTTGAAGAGCTCCGTATACCTGTTGCCAAGAACTAGCAATGCATTTCATTTTAAAATACTTGACAGTTCGCATTCATTTTGCGCTAAAATTTATAAATCGCGATTTTAGATTACCATCGAAAAGCAGCAAAACCCTCTCGTTATCGCATTTATAAACACTTGTATATAATTTATGCGAACAAATATATGATTTAAGTTTTGTGCTTTATATTATTATTATGATTGTATTATTATAGAATGATGTATGAATTTTTATGTAGTTTTAGCCATTCGAATTGGCATACATTTGTAGATGCCCGACTTAGTTATTTATATATTTATTTTCTATATTTAATCAGTTGGGCCTTCTCTTTTTTTTATCTATTTCTAAGTATTAATTATTTACAAAAACATTCTATGAGTAACAATATTAATTCCAATTTATTATGTTTTTCATTGTTGTGAGCACTTTTTATTACGCACAGCTTTATATTTTTCCAAGAGCATTCACAAATGTTTTTAAATTGGCTTCTGTTAAATTTTCATATTATTCCAGCTATTTCATGTATCTTTAATATGTTAGAGAAGTTTTTTTATTTCATTTACTTTAATGTCTCTTCAAATCCAGATTCGTATTCTTTTAAGTAGTCGCCATTTTGGTTCATGATTTGTTGGATTAAGTTAAACACAAATAGTCGACATTCTGATTATACATATTATTATATGGCTTCGAAGATAAATCGATAAATCTGAACTTGTTTTGACTACCAACGACACAACTAGTGTAACTATCCATAGTCCCGAGCATTTCATGATAGGATGGTACAACTTACCACAAACTCCTTCACATCTTAAACCTGGGTGCGTGAACTTGGCACCCCAATGTTAAATGTTTTTTTGTTTTTTTTTAGAGTTCCTGGTGGCTAAGAAAGAGTTTAAGAGTTTTTGCTAAGAGTTTTGAAAAGTTCTGTTCGTTTATTTATTTTTTTAATTTTCTTAATTGTGGGTTGCTAAATTCACAGAGCACCCCATTTGAGAAAAAAACAATTTTTTTCTTTTTTCTTCGCATAGAAACAACATAGTTCTAAAGTTCCTCATAGTTTTTTTTCCAAACAAATTGCCAAATTACACGAAAAAAAATATTTTTCGATTCTATGACAGCACCCCTTTTTCGAAGAAATTCCTTTTTTTATTAAAATAATGCACAACGCCAAGAGTTCTGGAGTTCTCTAAACAAGAAAAAAGTTTCGGAATGTAAACAAAAAAGTTATAGGCCTTTGAAAATTGATAAAATTTCAAAAAGATATTTTTTGTTTCCATGAGTTCTGATAAAAGTTCTGGATAGTGCTCGAGAAACGCAACAAAAAATCCTTAAACAATTTATTTCTAAACCCAAACACAAAAGGTTTTTTTGTTGCTTTTCTCGAGCACTATCCAGAATTCTAATCAGAACTCATTGGAACTCTGAAATAAAGATTTGTAATTTTTCTATTTGGATTTTTTGTTGCGTTTCTCGAGCGCTATCCAGACATTAAGACATTTTTGTTCCCACAATTATTGTGTCTGTTTTCGTTTGTTGTTTTTGACGAAAAATTATTTCGCCGGCGAATGTCGACAGAAAAAAGTCAACGAATTCAAAGGGAAGATAAGGAACATTCAAATTTAGAGTATGTTGGGGTTCAGGGAGAGATATGAACATTTCTGAGTGGGTTACATTTTTGAATTACAATCTTTTCATGAATTTTCGTGTAGTTTTGGAATAGCGAATTGTATTTAACGATGACCAATGATTGCAATCTTAGCACAACGTGATATCAAACCACAATTGATGCAGTCTTTACAAGATATTTAAGTAGATTCGAATTCAAATTGTTTTTTTTCCTATTTTTAAATTTACATTTGAAGCAATTTTTGTATGTAAAATAATATGCATTGTTTCTCTTCTTTTGATTTCATTTACTATAAATGTCTCTTCAAATTCACATTTGTATTCTTTTAAGTAAATGAAAATGAAAACTGTAATATAATTTTTGTAATTGTAGCTTATAATAATGAAGAAAAAAACATTTAATTTAAAAGTATTTCCTGTACAATCTTTTTCAGATTTCAGAGCACTTTTGCGTATCTAGATATTTTCTCAGATTTGCTTCAGATTTACCAATACAAGTGCATTTGAGTTTGACAACTGGTGGAGTTTGTTTACATTTCTGTTCAATATTTCTACAAAGCAGGTATTGCATCGGGTGAATCTGTTGGACTGAACATTTGTTGCTGTCCGCAACATGTTTGGCATTCTCCGGGTTGTCCTTTGTGCAGCAAAAGCACAGTGAGTCATTTCCGCAATTTTTGGAGATGTGGCACTCTTCTCCACATTTTCTACACTGATTGGATCCGTCAACTTTACCTACTTTTATAGAGTGGCGTGCTGTGTGACCAAAATCCATTTATGCTCGGATTTTCACCCACTCAACTAGTATTTTGCCTGACTCCACCATTTTTTGTGCACTGTTGTCGGACAAGCTAATTGTGGCGATTTGTTTGTGTCCATAGGCATGTCTAAGGTTTGGTATATCTGAGACACCGATGTCGTTTAGCAGATATTGCTTCTTGACTGCCTCGCAGATATCCACCTTTGTTGTGGCCGCATCGATATGCTTTACTTCTATAGTAATCAGCCTCCATGCTGAGAGTTTCTCCAATGACGCTCTTGAGTTGCTCCGTTTTTTCCCCAGACTGGTTGCTGAGCTTGAAAAGGTGATCTCCTTTCTGAGTTCTTCAGTAGTTTTTAACAGAGTTGGTTAGGTTCCCAACTTTGGGCTCCATCCTCACGCGCCTAAGTATATCTGTAAATTAAAATATTTAATTCGTAATATTTCTTAACGTTTATTACTTAAAAATTATATTTACATTTTTATACAAAACAAAAGTGTGTCTGCACTGTCTAATCTTCCGCTGATGACTGCGTACCCTGGTTTTACATTACATTTGCTTTTATTAAACTTTTGGTATATACAATTTGACTTAAGGCTAGGTAACAAATGGTGGTGAATATTAAATATTTAAATGCGTTGGCTCAACAATAGGGGCCCAACGGTATACAATAGTGTTTTTTTTCTTAAGTCTATTTTATATAAACTGTGTCTGTCTTCTCGGATTCATACTCGCAGTATGCATCGTTGTCTGGTTTGACCTCAGGGTGTTCAAGTCCGGGTGTTGATCATGCGTACCCTGGTTATCGTCGATGTCCCCTTTATAGTAACCTGCTCTGGGATCGTACAACAGATGTTGTTCGATGGTTCGCACGATCGGTCGTTACTATACCAGATGTTGCTTCGAGTTGGTCTGGTAGGTGTTAGATGATGCAGGTTGTTGTATCCTTCTATGATCGTTCGCCAGATATCTTACGATGGCTCTCACGATCGGCCGTTGTTCCCAAAATAGTGTGGGAATTCGTTTCAACCCCCTGCATTCCTTGGTTTGGCGTCACTTTGATTGGGATAGCTTAGCGGGGGAACTAGAGTGTTAACCCCCCCTTTCCTTTTTAAAGCGCGCCCGCGGCTTCGTATTGCCGTACAAGCTTTTGTATTTCTTCTACTCTCTGTTCGAGAAGTTGTTCTGGGGTTAGCCTAGGACTTTTTCTTCTGAACGGAATAACTTTAAATGTTGTTATGAGGACAGTGAGTAAGACTAGTCCAAGAGTAGAAATAATAGGTCTTTTAGTTGCTTCTATTTGTAAGGACTGTAGTAGATTTATGTTATCAAACTTTAGTTGTTCATCTAGTTATTCCAGATACTGACCATTTTGGTCATTATGGCCCTACTTTCATAAAGTTTACAATTTCTGTGAATGATGGGGCATACTTAATGTAAATGATAATTATGTATTCCATATCGATTAGATCACTTATAGTAAAATTCTTAATAAGCTAAGTTTTTTACAATTTTGTTTATATCATCCATATTAAAGATAGCTGGATTTAAAATGTTTAGCTTAGCTAGAGTGAGTATGTTTACTGTCTGAAACTAAGATTTAAGATTATCTTTGTGGATAGTCTTACCATTTTTAAGTTTGACTTTGTTCCCTAAATCTTCGGTTACCTTCCGACGTTTATACTAGGGTTGCAATTTACCCCAGTGTGCACCTGTAGTTTTTGGTACACTGTTTCATCGGGTATGACTTCTTTAGACTTTCGTTTTTTATTAAGGGCTTCAAGCATTTTATCTTGGGCTATTGCTAGTTTTAATGGAACATCAGAATGATTAATTCTGTTGAACAGAACTTCTACGGGTTTCTTCTCGGTGGAAGAATGTATAGTTTTATTATATTCTTTAGCTGCTCTAATGAATATTTCAGCTGGATCTAATAATTTGTACTCTTCTTTAACGCACCTGGCTATTTCCTGAAGGGTACTATGATCTCGTTCCACTTGACCATTGGTCGTACTGTGGTTAGCTGGTGTATAATATACAGAGACCTTCGATCTTCCCATTAGTGCTATGAAGGGAGCGGAGGTAAATGTGGGATCTTGGTCGCATACTAAGTTTTTTCAATCAGGAAATGTTTGCAGTAGTTCGAGAATTTTATTTTGCATTTCCTAATGATTGTATAGAATTTTTATAATTAGGGATATAGAAAATGCGTCGATGCATGTCAGAATCTTTATTTTTTCTGCAAACATTACATCAATATGTACGCACTCTCTCCCTTTTACAGGAATTGGTGTCTCACCAATTGGTTGTTTAATAGGGTGCCTGTCGTATTTATTTACGTTGCATATCTCGCAGTTCCACGCGAATTGCTGGAATTCGTCTGACATCCCAGGCCAATAATATTTATCAATAATTTGTTTAAGGTTTTCTCTGAAATTTCTGTGGGTACGAGTGTGCGTTTGTGCCACTATTGATACCTGATCATCTTTATTAGAAATATCATGGGCAAAATATTTTGCCTGTATGAATTTATTCTTCAAGTGCTCTCTCAAAATGTTTTTAATTTCATAGATTGTTTCGGGTGTAGCAAACAAGGCTACTATTCCTTCTTATATAAATTCCTTGAATATAGGTATCAAGTCAGAAGGTTCATTATATGTGAAGATGTGTCTAACTTTTGTAGGGAAAGGTTTAAGATGCTCGTGAATAGTCTCTATTCCTTTCTATCTGTTGGTTAAATTGGTTTAAAGGTCTATTAATCCATTCAATTTGATACTCATCGCTACTTTCGGCAGAGTGTTGAGTGACTTCAGAAGACCTGTCCGAAATCTGGTTTAAATTTTGTCTGGATAGGGCGTCGGCCACTATGTTTGTATTTAGTACCATACTTATAGACCATTTTCGGTGCATGTTCTTCGATAAGAGCATGCCAGCGTTTCATTTTAGCATAAGGGTTTCTGGGTGAAACCGCAAATGTTAAGGGTTGGTGATCCGTATGGATCTCTAAATTTGTCACTCCATACAAATAATTTCGTAATTTCTTTAGAGCAAAAACTATGGCGAAGAGTTCTTTCTCGTTTGCCGCAAAATTTCTCTCAGTTTTGCCTAATGTTTTGGATATAAAAGTAATAGGTTTTCCATCTTGCGATAAGACCGCTCCGATTGCGTCGTCAGAAACATCGGTAGTGAGGACACATTTTTTCGAAAAGTCGGGCTGGGTAAGTTCAGTCTCAGTTATTAGGTGGTCTTTGAGTGTATTAAATGCTTGCACCGCATCCGCATCTAATTTTAAATTTGTCTTTTTTGCCATATGGGTAGAAACTTGCCCACTCTCGCTTTGGAGATATTTAGTTAATGGCTTAGCTATACTTGCGTAATTCCTCATGAATTTGCGGTAGTAACCAATCAAACCTAAGAAACTTCTGAGTTGACGTAGAGTTGTATTTTTTGATTGTTTCCTTGTTCGGGTTCGTTTTGATAACGTTATGTCCCACAACATAGCCCAAGAAGTCTACCTTTTCTTGGTATAGCATCGACTTCTCAATTGAAATTTTCATGTTCGCGTTTTTAAGCACTTAGATGTCCAAATGTTCAGTATGTTCTTGAATATTAGGAGAATAAACAATTATGTCGTCTATATAGACATGACATATTTTGCCAATATATGGTCGGAGAATATCGTCCATTGCTCTTTGAAAGATTGAAGGAGCATTCTTTAATCCAAAGGGCAATAGTACGACTTCGTACTTGCCATTATTGACAAAAAAGCTGATTTTTTCTATGTCGGATTCCTTCATCTTTATCCGATGGAACCCTGATGCTAAATCTAGCTTTTCCAAGATTGGATAAAATTACATTGGTATCCGGTATTGGATACTTGTCTGAAATTGTATTTTCGTTCAATTTCTTGTAGTCGATGACTAACCTGTTTTTAGGCAAGCCATCTTTACTTGTACTTTTTTTTCGGTACAACTCATACAGGACTGTTGTATGGAGATTTGGAAGCTCTAATTATACCTTCTCTTAATATTTTTTGAGCTTCGCTGTTCACAAAGTTATTTGCGGATAAAGGGTAAGGATATTGTTTACTCCAGATCGGTTATCGTTATTGGTGCGAATTTCTGCCAAAACGTCCGTCCGAAACGGGAGAGTAGTGTCGATGTTTTGGTGGATACTTTGAATTTTTTCCAACATCGATTTTTCTAAATCTTAAGCGCTGATTTCTTTTATGTGATTCAATTTATTTGAATATATTGTTTCTACTTTATTGTTATGAGCAAGGGTTCTTGTCTCAAAATTGATTTAAGCCTTCACTCGATTTAGTAGATTGGATCCTATTAATCCATCATATTCTAAGTTATTTATAATATAGAAACGAGTAACCGTTCCAAAAATAAGGACTTCATGACAAGAATCAATGATGATGTCACCATTAACTGTACGTGAGCGTTTCTTGATTGGGAGAATGATCTTATTGCTGAGAATACCGGGTTGGCATTAATTACTACTAGCTCCGGTGTCGATAAGAATTCTCATTTGGTTGCCATTTATGAGTCTTCGTATGGGGGGCAATCCCACATTTCCTCTGAAAAGATGTTCCTTGTCTTCGTTGAGGTTGTTAATACGCTCGGTCTTTGCCGGAGGTGGCTGTATCGAATACTGAGTACTTAGTACTTATGAATTTGCTTGAAACGTTGCAATTCATGTTTCGTGATTGGCCTATTGGCCGAACTACCAAGAACCATGGGTTCGAACCTTTAGGGCAGTTGGCGGTAGTCGCCCTGCTGAGGTATTCACTGGTGAAATTCATTATTGCTATGCATGTTTTCAGGGAATCTAAGAGTATTATTATTCTAATTTGCCCTAGTATCCCTTCCATGAGAGGAAAACTGGAGAGCAAAGCTTGAGCCTTTACCAGAGCATTTGGTAGGTCTTATGGATTTAAAGAGAATAGAATGTTGGACAGTTGTCCATTCAACCCGGTGATGAACACTCGTAGAGCGTTTCTTCTATTTATATTATTTAATTCGTTCGTAATAGGGGTGTTGGATCCATGGGTCATTATTGTTTTGTTAGTCAGAAGTGTGAGCTTCTGGTTATTTTGATTATAAAAATCAATTAACGAAGACGATCCCTGCTGCAATACGCTCAATTCCTGCTCTATTATATGTACAGGCCGCTTATCGGCGTACGCGAAATCTAATCTGGCGACAATTGCCTCGAAATTTAGGACAGTGCCATGATTTGTGAGTATATCATTAGCATCCATTGTGATCTTGTTCCTGAATATACTCAGAGCTGCAAAATATTAAGAGCTACCGATGGTGTATAGGGCCATTGAATTCTGTGCAGCTTCACGCCAACTGACGTTTGCTTTTTGTTCACCATTGAATTCAGGAAGGGATTTTATTACGTCTAATGTTTCCGAGCAATTAATTGATGGATCAATTGTCTGTGTTTTATACTCCGTAAAGGTGCCTGTCCATTTGAGAGTAAAAATGCTGAGAGCAGTTCTCGAGAACTCGCAAGTGGACATAGTCTTGAGAGTAGTTTGCGGAGAGTTAACTTTTTACTCTCGAGATTGGAGCCTTTTGAAAGTCACTCGCAAGTGGACACATGTTCTGATCACTATCGGAGATTAGCTCGCAAAATTCCAACATGGTTCGCTGTCGAGAGTCAACATGGCAAAACAATGGACATCGGAGGAAATTAATCGGCTCATAGAGAAATATGAATCGATGGAAATTTTATGGAAAACGACAGATAAGGCATTTCATACTGGTATGGCCTCCCTTAATTTGGTATCCATTTTAAAAATTGTAGGCCCAACAGATTGAATTATATATTCTATTTCACTGGTTGTCAAACGGCAAAAATCCGTAAACTGTTGAGCATCTTCAATTTGAAGCTCTCTTGTTAGAGAAGACCCTGCGCCGAGTTGACGACGACGATCTATCCATGGTTTAATCCAGCATTTCTTTTATGCTTTATTCTTTTTTTTAAGAGCAGTGCTAATAATTATTAAAGCAGCGGCAACCTTTTGCTTGTAAGAATACATTTTAACTGCGGTAACTAGCAGACGAAATGTATCAAGTGGACACGGTTATGACAGTACTCTCAGGGAATCTACTCTCAAAATGTTATCAAAGAACTCGCGAGATTAAAATCTCAAAATTATTACTCTCAAATGGACAGCCACCCGAGAGTAACTCTCGAGAGTTTACTAGCGAAAGTACTCTCATATGGACAGGCACCTTAATAGAGCTACTAATTCCCATTGATGATATGAGATTCTGTAATTCATTTATTTCATTTTGGTGTTTATTCTCTTGTTCTTGGATTCTCTTGTTCTTAATTGACTCGTTATTGAGTGTTAAAGCTTTTGCTATAATTTCATCAACTGATTGTTGAGTTAGAGCAGTACCAAAAGCCATTTTTATTTCGTGTTCAGATTCTGAATCTGATTCTATTAAACAAGTTTTGTATGGCTTAAAATATCTGTTTTTAGTTTTTCTAAACCTATCCCTAAAACACTAACTTCTCACTTTTATAATTTTACAAATTCTTAAAAAATCTTTCTTGCAATTATTTTCTACTTCTTCTGGTTCTGGTTTTCAAAGCTGGATACTCCATCCTGTGGATCTGATGAATCTTCTGCTTTTCTTTTGAATGAGCTCTCTCCTCTGTCTTGCGGAGTACTTTGGCTATTAGTTTTTGGCGATGCACTGTGTTTAAGTTTACTTTATTTATTCAACTTTTAATTAATTTGAGCTTTCCGGCTGAGCCCCCAATTAAAATATTTAATTCGTAATATTTCTTAACGTTTATAACTTCAAAATTATATTTACATTCTTAATACAAAACAAAAGTGTGTCTGCACTGTCTAATCTTCCGCTGATGACTGGGTTATCGTCGATGTCCCCTTTATAGTAACCTGCTCTGGGATCTTACGCCAGATGTTGTTCGATGGTTCGCACGATCGGTCGTTACTATACCAGATGTTGCTTCGAGATGGTCTGGTAGGTGTTAGATGATGCAGGTTATTGTATCCTTTTATGATCGTTCACCAGATATCTTACGATGGCTCTCATGATCGGCCGTTGTTCACAAAATAGTGTGGGAATTCGTTTCAACCACCTGCATTCATTGGTTTGGCGTCACTTTGATTGGGAAAGCTCAGCGGGCGAACTAGACTGTTAACTTGTATAAGAAAGTATTCCTGTTGCAGCCACAACTATTGCATATATGAAGTCGAACAGAGCAGTCGCTTTTTCTTACATGGGTTACGGGCCCAGAACAAACACGTTTTTTCTTTGTTAATTAAGAAGATATTTTTTTTTAATTTTGTCATTGGTCGAAAAAAAATTAGTGCGTCGAATTCTCCTATGATGGGAAGTTGATTCGTTGAGGCGTCTCTGGCTGTATGATGAGTTTGTCTGGGGATCCGATTGATGGCCAAACCGATTTTGAGATGATCGTAATGTCAGAACCCGTGTCGATACCCGACACTTTGCACTCTCTGCACTTATGGTTTGTAAAAAAGCAATCCATCGAAAAGTGTACTGGGTTTTATATGTTCCCCCTTGTGGTTGTTTTGTTCATCGTTCTGGCTGGATGTACGGTGGCCTTTTTGAGTTTGTTTGGCCGCAATGTGCTGGATTTTATATGGTCCTGTCTCAAACAAGAACGTGTTTTTCTTTAGGTTTTGACACCGTAGAATTTCTGACACTAATTTGTCTACTGTCAGGTCTATTTCCTTGTCCAGATGTGACAGAAGTTTGATGTGGATATCTGCGTCTTTCGGTGAATTGAGACCCATCACGTAGACGCTGCATTTTAGCTGATTCATTGTGAACTTTTCCAGCTCGAAATTTTCACAATTGCGGCTGACTTTTGCTGCAAATGCTATGTAGCCTGTACCAAACTGGAAAGGTTTGCCCGTTTCGGAATCATAGTGGAATTCGTTGATATTTTTCGCTAACGCATCCATTTTCAACTCCGTGGCTGTTCCATGTAGTGCCCCGAGTAACATTTGGGCATTTTCTCCAGTAATGTGCTGTTTTGTGAAATGATCTGGACCAGAATGGGGTCCATGCCTGATGATTGGGTTAGATGACTTTGAGCTGCAGCTGCCAGTTGCGCCGCTGCTTCTCTTGATGATCCGGTTGCTCCCCATTCTGTGAGGTTAGGGAAACCAAATAAACGTGAAGTAAATCTCGAATTATTTGTTCGATCCTTCCGTTTTGTTTTTTTTTAAATCCTCGTCAACACTTTGTTGTGTTCCGTATAAGAAATCAGACCCGGTTATTTTAGCAATAATCGTTTATTGAAATATCTTAAATCTAAGAGAAGCTTACAAGAAGGCAATGACTGCTCTCTCCACAAGACACTCCCTCCACCAGGAAAAATGGCGTACCCCCTTTCTTCATTTCCTTTCGCGAGAAGCTCGAGCCGATACTCGAAAGTAATAGCGTTGCCAACAACATGAAATCACCCACATTTCATGTTGTTGGCAACGCTATTGCCATCCCCTGCCATTAACATCTGGCGTTTCTCGAGGTCATGACGAACTATTTAAGCAATAGTAGGTATAGTTTAGGGTCTAGTTTATTCTTTTAGGATAGTTTAGATGTATAGATTAGACTTTGTTGGTTAGTTTTGCGGTGTCTCTTCCGTTCTTTCTTCGAGGTATTGGCATACGCAATCTATCAGTTTAAATGTCCGTTCGTCAGTCCGAGGTCAAAGTCGAGTAGCATTCTTGGTTTTTTTTCTTTTTTTGTTTTCTTTTCTGATGTTCTCTTGGCATGATATAAAATGTTTGTTGAGCAGGTGGCGTATGGTGAGGTGGCAAGAACACCTCCCGTATAACGACTGGCTCACATCAAGTGCTTTACAGTTACACGTGAGCACTCCACATACAATTGACCATGTGAGAAACATGGGAATTCAAGATTGATGCCATAAATATCCAGCGATTGTCCTTGCGACTTAATATTTATCATATTGAAAGCAAGGCGCACTCAAAATTGATGATGCTTAAATTCTGAAGAAGCGGAATCCGCGAAATGAGAATGTTTGCCTTTGAATTTTCCCATCAAAATTCTTCACAATCAAATCAAATGCGATCCGTTACAAATTTTCGGTGCATTGAGGTTGTGTGGCAAAATTATAACTGAGCCGACTCTCAATTTCAAATTGTGTAGCTGTAAGTCCGGAACATTCGACCCACCCGGTTTCGCCCGTGCCTTCGTACCTACTAAGTCCCGCCCACATTTCTCCATGTGCTTTATTTAAACAATGTTTATTAATAATTTTAATAACAGAACTTTAGAAATAGCATTTGAATTTCATTTTTTTTAATGGGAGCTGCAACAACCCTTTTTCTTATCCCGCTTGTCTTTTGCCACCTATCAGCTCCAAAATTATCCTATCCTTAAAACTGGAAACAAAAATACCCATCCACAAAATTTTATTGAAACGGATTGAATGGTTTCGGGGATCGCCAACAGCGCCACCTATCGTACTTAAAAGTATCTTATATTTTAAGTCTGCCTTAACCAGAAATATAGCAATACGAACAAAACAAAAAAAATTATCACGAAATTTGGCCCAGCGGTTATCGAGTTATAACGTCATCGAGTTTTACACCGAAGGCATTATGTGTATTAAATTTATAAGTAGAAGACAATTTCATTGAACAGGAAAACGAAATTTGCGCCTACAGAGCCACCTGTTGATCCATTTTTATATATGTATATGGAAACAATGTAAAAAATTATAAAACGATTGGAACAATATACTGTAACAAATAGAACATGGAAGTTTTGGGCAAATCAAAACGGACGGATAAAGTTTTCTAGGTGTAAACTGTCTCGAAAAATGTCGTTTAGCAAACATGTGGAAAGAAGAAATATTCAGGCCAAGAACGCAATAAATGCTGCATAGAATCCGTTATTTTCGTCGCATTGACGGATTCGTCAATATTGACGTATTCGACGGAACGAGCAGTCCCATAGAATCCGTCGCAAATGGTGACAGGCAGTGTTTTAAGCAGGCTTTTAGTACTCTATGCTTATTTGTCCAAAGAAACGTAGTAGTTTTTCCCTTTCCATCAGTCCCAAATTCCCTTGTAATTCCCTTGATAGGTACTTTTTTGTAAGAAAAAATCTAACTTTTAATAGAAAAATTTATATTTATATTACCTTTGGTATAAAAATTGCGTGTTTGTTAATATGAAAATGTTGTTACTGAAAAATAGTGCTAAAAGCTCTTTCTTATGTACATTTTTATGTGTTGATTACCATGGTGAAATGTAGATACATATTTTGATGATATTGGAAAAAAAAAATGTTGTTTGAATGTTTTTTGAAGCTTTTTTCCCCACGGAAAGGTTTTCGGATTTCGAAATTCCCAAAAAAAGGAAGTTTCTCTCATGCTCTCAATATTTCCACCAATGAAAAGGCTTTCTGGTACATATAGAGCGATTGGACACCATCGCTCCGGGTCAGAGAGTCTTCGATTCCAACACAGAGGGACAACGCAGTAGAGGAACACCTGTCCTTATGTGGCGCACAAGTGGAATGGGACCTCAACCAACTTGGAGCTTACCAAATATCGCGCTAACTGGAGAGGCGTATTGGTTGAGACCAGGTCCACCCCGGACTGTAGCGCCACCTAAGTAAGTAAGTAAAGTTTCATAGATGTTCTACCCATAATTGTAGATAAAACGGAAATAAACACAAGTTCCGTCGACTAACATTTCTACAGTCACTTGAAAACATTTCTATTCTGATTTTAAACATGTGAAATGAGATTGACCTTAAATTTACAACCAGTTATAAGAAATAAATAAATAATTGTCCGCTCATCTCTTCTGGGAGAAAGCGAAATTTCATTAGCCATTGCTATCAAAACATCAACATGCTGAACTCTCCCATAGTTCCTACCACGTAAACAATATTGCCAAAATACGTGTCACGTATTTTTGCTTGTCAGGTAATGCTGTTCCTTTCAGTCACACGGCTTTTTTGTATTGGTCATCCCTTTAATCTTTCGTGCAAGGAATGTGTTATGGTGTA
Organism: Cheilosia grossa; assembly: GCA_963082955.1. Taxonomy (NCBI): domain Eukaryota; kingdom Metazoa; phylum Arthropoda; class Insecta; order Diptera; family Syrphidae; genus Cheilosia; species Cheilosia grossa. Next base: position 31,854,642 of record OY720144.1, read on the forward strand.
AATGCAGTACAACTATAAATATGATCTAAATCTTGCGTTACCAAATCCACCTTTTATGTGCGTTTCCAATATGATAGTCTTTTTCAACATTCAAAAATCAAAATACAAAAGGTAGATATGCAAAGCCGTTGTGATCGTGAACCCGTGTATTCAAAACTTTAAAAGCAAGTTTTCACAACTGAATAAAGTGAATACAAACACACATCTATTCAACAAATTTATAAAATAAAATATCTGAAAATATCTTTTTTGTTTTTGTTTTTGACTATTTTCCTATGCAAAAATCTCTAAACACAACATCCAATATATCGTCAGTACTAACTTCTCCTGTTATCTTTCCTATACATTTTACTGATTTCCGTAGCTTTTGTGCAGCTATCGCCAAGTCTGTATTCGTACTGGATTCATAGTCGTCTAAGAAAACGGATATATGACCTATGCACTCATTCAGTTGTTGTCTATAACGAGAATTAGTCAGTCGCGGATTCTCCGCTGTGGGCTGGGCGCATCTGAAATAAATTAAAAACAAAAACAGTTAAAGTAATATCTTTGCATCAGGTTTGCATATTCATATGCACATACATATCTTTCAGCTTAATTTGTAGCTTATTTAAGAGATTTTCTATTTGGTTTTGAGTACAAGATACCAAAGCAACATCTAACTGCTTCAGACGTTGCAAATCTTCGAAAGAAACCAGGTCAATCTTATTGACAACTATTAAAAGATTTTTGTTCTCTAATAGCTCATATGGTAATCCTAGTTGTTGTATATATTGCAGTTTCAAATGTTCAAACGATTCCCTGGTGGTTTTCCCTCCTTTAAGCAGTATGCTTGCATCCATAAGAAGTAAGAGGAGATCAGAGTTTTGTATGCAATTCTTGGCACGATTTATGCCTTCTTTCTCGACCACATCTTCAGTGTGCGAGCGTAGCCCAGCTGTATCTGAGAAAAGAACCGGATATCCGCAAATATTGTAAAAAGTTTCTACAATATCTCGAGTGGTTCCTGCGATAGGTGTCACAATGGAAACTTGTCGTTGGCACATTAAATTGAGGAAACTACTTTTGCCTACATTAGGTGCACCAATAATTGCAGTGCGTGCACCGCCTCGTAAGATTTCTCCCTGCCGTTGGTCGTTCAAATGTTTTTGTATTTCTTCGCGTATGTTCAAAAGTTCAGACTTAAGCTTCTCAATGACATCATCTTCAATATTTTCGTCCTCAGCAAAATCTATGTAAGCTTCCATATGAGCAACGCACTTAATCAGTTTTTGTCTCCAGTTCTGGTAGATTCTCGAAAGGGAACCATTACTTTGAAGCAGTGCCTATTGAATGGAAAGAACCATATGAGCAATTATCAGCAAGCTAAATGCAAGTATAATTACTTGTTTCCGTTGAGCTTCCGTTTCGGAATGTATCAGATCTGCCAGCCCTTCGACTTCAGTTAGGTCAAGCTTACCGCTAAAAAATGCACGTTTCGTAAACTCTCCCGGTTGTGCAATTCTAAGGCCAGGACAATTTGCTAGAGCATCCAACATTGCCTCGACGACTGCAATGCTTCCATGAACTTGAAATTCGCAGGAATCTTCGCCGGTGAAACTTTTGGGAGCTTTAGGTACAGTCAAACATTTCGTATCATCACCAAGATTAGTATATTTTTATATTTTTACCTGGGAACCACAGTATTAGACCTTTATCAATCATTTCTTTACTTATGGGGTGATATAGCGACCTTAATGTTGCTAAACGTTCTTTTGGTCGGAAGTCTTTTGAGACAACCGAACGAAGTGCCTCAATCGTGCGGGGACCAGATACGCGAATGACAGAGACACCGCATTTGCCGTAACCTACTCAGAGCATCCGAGTTGTTAATGGATATTTTAATTAAAATCAAAATAACCTCACCTGAAGATAAATGGAATATAGTTGACGATGACATTAATCGTGAATAAACCCATTTTTTAAGATTGTTAGAAGCAATACTCGTAAAATTCATAATAAAAGATTGTTTGTTTACATATTTCTGAAGTCATCTATCGTAAATGTCACAATACCAACGAAGTCAACTGACAGTAATCAGTACATAGTAAGTTAGGCTATAGTGTACTAGAGGGCGCAGCATATATTTTTTTTATTTTGACTGTACATATATTTTGTTGGCACTAATGACTAAATGCTGATGTTTTTATGGGAACGATGTATACGATTTGATGAAAATACAGAACCATGTTTGTCCTACTATGTTTCAAGTTTATGAAACATCTCATTTAGATAGTTTTATTAACCAAACAAATTACATTATTCGCCGTTTAAAAATGTATAATAACTAACCAAAAGTACCTAGTACCTTTTAACATTACCTAGTACCAACAGTAATGTTAAAAAGTGATATTCCCGAACTCTATCAAATTTATGGCAGCGATTTTTTTTATATTTTTTTGCATGTCACATGGATTCTTAATTGACATAACACCGATAGGAAAACGAAATGGCGGAAATGTAGGAGGCTAGTGGCCAGAGGATTGCGAGTTGGGGGTCTCAGTATTGCCTCTGGTTAGTATGGTTATGATATGACATCTCATATTCCATTTTCGTTGTGACCACTCTCCGACATTCACTACCTAGCATTCGGCTTGGACAAAATATGGTAATTTGTCAGAAGTGAAATTGATTTCTAATATTTTATTAAAAAAAAAAACACCGTCAGTTTCGAAAATAATTCAGAACTATACAGCCTGCCCAAAACACATGTGCAGAATGCACTGCACAGCAAGATTAGAATACGCATGTTAATATGGATATGGGTAGGTACACGTAAATTCTGCACTCACTACAGAACTGCAACATTGTCTCATTTTCCAATGTCGTTTTCGATATGACTTTTCAGATTTTGATCTAAGATTTCAGATTTCTGCTGCCAAATCGAACATTAAATCTGAATTTTATTGTTTCTTGTGCGTATTGTGTAAAATGTTTTCACTCGCACTTCAAATCCATTTTGAAGTGCGAGTATATAACAACGCATTTCGAAATAATCTAATATAAAAACTCGTTTCCATCGACGTAAAATGAAAATTTCAGTAAAAAAGAAACAATCCTTCAATTCGAAAGTATGTGTAAATCTGAGAAAAAAATCGAGATTTCTGAAAAGTGCCTCAGATCTTAAGAAAAGATTGATTTTGTTTTGGCAAATCGAAGATGAAAAGCACTCTCGATCAAAAAAAAAATTATCATTTTGCCAAATCGAAAACGACTTAAATTTGCTGCAAAATTCAAGCATACCGCAAAACAAAAGAAAATAAATTGCAATTTCAAGCTTTTGACATTTCTGCACATCTGTTTTAATTGCAGCACTGCCTTCTGCGCTGCGTCCACAATTTCTGCATACGTCGGCTTTCTCTTAAAACTAATTTTTGAGGAGGGGAAAATTTAACCGATTTAAGAAATAAAGAAAGAAAACTGTTAAAGTACGACGTAAGACGGACACATGAATTTTTAAATGCAAATTTGAAGGCCGATGGACTTAAAAGGTCTTAACACTTTTTTATAGAGGCAAAATGAATCATGATGGAGCGTAAACTAACAAAATTCTTTTTTTACTTTAAATAAATACTGTTTCAAAATTTAGTAGGTAGTTGAAAAGTAAACGTATTTGGTGTAGCAACTCTCCTCCATTTTGATAAATGTACCAGTAATATTTATTAGATTTTAATAAATTAGTCTGTATTTAAATGAGTGGGTTTGGCAACACTGGTCAGGTTGCTATGTGCAAATGTATATACGTGCGTCTAATTTACTTTAACATGACACGCATACTTTCGCACATAGAAACATGGAAATCAGCTTGTAGGCAAACTCTCTTAAGTTGGTGGGGCTGACGGTCTATTTAATACTTAGTTTTTGGTGTAGTCCATAGACCGTCAGCTCTTCCAACTTAAGAGAGTTTGCCTACAAGCTGTTTTCCGTGTTCCTATGTGCGAAAGTATGTGTGCCATGTTAAAGTCCATAAGACGCACGCATACATTTGCACATAGCAACCTGACAGATGACTGACAACTCATTCTGTGGTGACATTGGAAAAAATTCAAATAATTCAAATAATTGGCCGTTATAGGGATGTGTCTAGAAAACGGTGAGTATGTTGTGGTGAATTTAGTAACAATTTCTATTTCATTAACACGAATATTACAAGGACTTATTTTATTTTATCTAGATAATCCATACAGTACAGGATCTTTACATCGTGGTTGTAAACAATGGAAACCGATGAACTATAGGGATCATCGGCAAAAATAAAATAAAATCAGTATCTACAAATAATTATTTGGAATTTTACCGATAGTATACCTATACATTTTATTCCCGTACAGTATACAGAAATTAAATTCGTTTTCGTTGGTTGTATTTATAAGACATTTTTGTTATTAAAGTTCAATGAAAATTTAGAAAAAAAAAATAATTTTAAAAAGTTGAAAGAATTTTTTTTCGTCATGAGAATTTCTAAAAATTAGTTTGTCATGTCATATGAAAGTTGTATATCGTTTTGAAGGTTACATTTCGAAAAGAAATCTGCACCAAAATAGTATGAAGACCAACAGCCTAATTGATAGGACAAAAAAGTTATTTTCTAAATAAACATTATTCACGGCTGTTCTCGGCTGACTCAAGTGTTTTCATTAATTACTACGCTAGTTTGGAATTCTTTTGTTTATTAAATTGTTGAAATTTTGTAATAATTTTTTTGCCTTTTTGTTTTCTGAAAAATTCATGAAAAATTTTTAACTCAAAACTCAAAACTGTTACCCATATCTCTGCCTGAACCCCAACGAACTCTAAATTTGAATATTTCTAATCAATTCTTCCATTTGAATTCGTTGCCTTTTTCCTGTCGACATTCCCCGGCGAAATAATTTTTCGCCAAAAACAACAAACGAAAACAAAAGAATTATTGTAAGTACAAAAATGTATTATTTTATTCTTGCGAATGAATATTTCTCAGTTTATTTCTTTATTGATACGTTGATTACATTAGTTATTAACCATTTTGTAAAATAAATGCTTTCGTGGTGAAATAAAACAACAAATGTAAACTGTTGGAACGCATCCATCAGCTGATAGAAACTTACCAACTACCCTACTGTCAGTCACTGTGCTTAGCACTGTCTCTTTATTTTTCCCACGAAGCGTGGGCATTTTTCCCTTTTAACCGAACTCAAATTCCCTCGATTTGTTTATGAAAAAATGTTTCTTCGAAGAGTAAAATTAGTATTATTCGGATAGAAATTCATATTAAATTAACCTTCAGTATAAAATATATATATCATAATAATTATTTATTGGTACTAGAAATTTTTAATAAAAGTCAAATCCCTTTTTTATGGACATTTAGTGTGTTGCAATGTAGTTCGAAGGTTTCTTCATCAGATTCCTAATATTTCCACAATTTTGATGCTATATTTTAGTTTTGCACGGAAGGCTTTTCGGACGTCAACATTTCTACAAAAAGGTAGAAATACCACGATGTTGGATGACTGCTCAGTGTCATTATTTGTTTATACCCCCTCCATTCAGTATTCTTTTTTTTTTTGCTGCTTCACACGTATTCACGCATACGAAATTTAAGAGGGAATTTTCTTTTCAAAATTTTCGAGGGGAATCGGGTAGGTGCACGGGAGCTGGCGGTCTATTTAATACTTAGTTTATGCCCTAAAGCAGAACAACGATCAAGAACAAGGGTTGCTGATAATTTGAGAAAATAAATGTTAGATTTTGGGTTGTAGCTCAGCTTCTAGGTGACCCAGAAAGCTGACTGATGGCTTAAAATAATAACTGAAGTGTTGGCTCTCTTTTTTTGATTAAAAATTGTTTGAGTAATGGCAAGTAAAGTCAGAAAAAAAAACATTTGGTCAAAAACGCTCCCAAAAAATAGGCATAGCAATGAAAGGAATAGCCTTCTTAGAATCTTAAAGAACATTTCAAAAAAAGTTTCATCGAAATCTGTGCAGTAGTTTTCACGTCAACCGTTAACACATAAAAACGCCTTCAGTCTTATTGTAAGTATAGTTATAGATATAGATATATTACTTACTTACTTACTTAGATGGCGCCACAGTCCGGGATGGACCTGTGCCTCAACCAATACGATATACCTATAGATATATTAGTCCTTCTTTATTATCTGCCATAATCCATACACATCATCAAAATACATGCACTTACAACAACAGCATAATGATCCTGCTATTAATCGAGATCAAGAATCATGATCTGAAAATTTTTTGTACGATTTGCCAATAGGTGGCTTGTTTCATTCTTCAATGTTGGTGTGCCTGTAAACGATAGCCAAGCCACACAGTCACGTTGCCAGACTAAAATATTCAACACCCTTCATAACACAAAAAATCCAAAAGCTTTTTTCTATGATCCGTATTGTTTTATTTTCGTGATTGATTGATAGATTTTTTTTTGTGTTAAACACACAAAATATTCAGTGTCAGTATTTCGTGTTTTAATTCATTGTCACAGTCTACAGATGTCAATGTAAACAGAACTTAGACTGTACTTCTCAGAATAAAAGATACAAAGAACACAAGAGATGATTTTTTGTCAATATTGTGAACATAGACACTAAGTTTGTTTCTCGTATGTACCGCCCCTAGTAATTCGTGACCGAACACTGAAATCCTGATTGATTTATGTCTTCTAGTTTTTGAGCAAATTGGAAATATGAAAAACTACTGTTTATTTTTTAGATTAAATTCTATAACTACCTTACCCGGTGCGATATAGACATAGGATTTTCCAAGGATCCTTAAGGGTCGCAAAGGCGCTCCTTTTATTTTTACGGCACAAATGGTCAAAAATCATATGCGCACCAGGCAGAGTGAATTTGGTTATTATCACGTCTATCATAGTAGGTAGTTGCTGGAGAGTCCGAAGATTTACTCCTTTACTCAGTAATTTATATTATAAAACAGCAGTATCTAAACAAAAACAATTGGATCTTTTATTCGAATGATTCTTTAACACCTTTCAAGCGAACAACTCGCATTAAAAATTCAATCGGGCTGTGTGGGCAGCTAAAGAGAAAACGTTTAGCGCAATTAAGAGTTTTTTCTTTCGCAATATTTCCGTAGTCATCGTCGAAGTCGTGATCTATGGGGAGTCTGAAATTCAAAAAAGTAGAAGCCGTCAAATATCTAATTCCGACTTAAAACTCACTCAAAAAAGATGCGAGCAACATCCTGAATAAATGATTTTCCTGGCGGCAATAGGTCACTGTTCATTTCGCATATTGCTCGCATGATGCATGCTTTCATGTTTATCCCAAAGCTAGTGAGACATAATCAGTTAGAATAAAAAATATCTTAATAATAATTAGTACATAGTAGCATTTAAAAAACTTTTACATGTATCCAAGCCCTTCGGAATGTGCGTAGACTTCCCTTCGTTCACGAAATTCTCTATGATTGCGCCAGGGTACATTTTCGAAATGTTTTGCGTTTTTGTGGAAGTCAAAGTGTAATCCACTTGCGTTACCTACTGTTGAAGTCCGCTTTAAATGATTGGCGATAGTATTGTTATTCAGACGGTTTCTAGAATTGTAAGAATGTTATATAGTGCGATATCAAAAGAAAAAAAAAAGAATAGAATTCGCAGTTTATATCATAAACTACATACTTATGAAATAAACTGTCGGCTCCCGCGCTGATATATTACGGTAAAGAAAGATGTACGAAAAGTTGGTTGCATGGATGATATTTTTGGTAAGAAGGGTACCTCAAGAACATTTTCCTTCCCTGTTTACTTATGATCGATTTGTTTGCAATATGGTTTTAGTGATAGATGTATAGAGATGGTGTCGGATGAACCCTTTATAGGCGAACGACAGCACTCATATCCCCGAAGTGGGTAACAGACAACGGAATATAGCACCCGCTGACAAATTTTAACAGATTTGTACTTGTAAGCAACAAAGAAAAATAACTTTTGGTGAAACGGAAATAATGAAATTTCTAAAAATACCTATTTCCCTTTAATAACAAATACAATTTTGTAACACAAAAATTTTATGAACAGCAAAAATCGATTTTCCCACAAAATTGATAAAAAAAATTGCTTGTGAACTACAATTTGTAAGTGATATAGCCTACAGGTTGATGTTGTGCGCAAGATTAACTACCCAACCACAGAAAAGCTATACAGTGAAGTCTCACTTATATGAACTCTCAGTTATATGAATTATTCCAATATATGAACCACAGATATTTTGTACTGGAATTCAGTTATATGAACTGATACTCTTATAAATGTACTGCCGTGTCATATAAGTGAATTTGTGTTGAAATTTTTCTGAAGTAAAACCAGTTATTTTGTCTAGACAGATTTGTTTACGTTTTATTTTACTTATTTGTATTTGGACGTGCAAGTCAGTTCGTGCTCATTTTCGAAGAAGAAACATCGGTTCCAGCAACAACCAGAGGATAAAACAACAAAAAGAGTTCAGCTTGGGGAGGCAATGAAAGCTCTTAACACACTGATGGATTGGGTATCAGAAAATGAGCGTCCTTACGAAGAACTACTGATGCTGAGAAAAATGCGTGAAGGAGCTATTGTACTTGGATTTAAAAAAACTGCTCAAACAAAAATATCCAACTTCTTAAACTAGTTTAGCTCAACAAAATTAAAACGAATTATTTTCTGTATTGTAATATGTAATTTAATTTCATTACATTAACCGTTTCAATAAAATATATTTTTTGCTACATAGTTCCAATAAATGAACTTTTCGGTTATATGAACTAGCCCAACAATCATTAGTTCATATAAGTGAGACTTCACTGTATATGGTTACGAAGCAATCAAGAGCATCCGATGTTGACGATCCTGCAAAACGAAAAAAGAACAATGACTTTCGAATCTGCACGTGCAACGGTCGAGCCCTGAACAGACCCCGCGTAGCCCAACAATAAGCGAAGGCCCTAGTCTGCAACAATGCAGGTACCCCCGCCATCCAGGAATTTCGGTGACTTTACTGCGGGACGTTTCCCCATCTCAATATTCACAAAGTAACATGGACGTAAGACACTCCTCCAGTATTAGATGTCCGAATTTTCCGAGCGATCAGCATAGACTCGGACCGCTAGCTTGTTGTAGCCATGGTACGAATGCGGATTTCCCAGATACCACAGCAACGAGGAAATACTGTGAGGAGATAAAAGGCCAGAGTGCTCTCTATGCCGGACATACTAGTGGGCGCATTATTGGTTTTGTCTACGTCTGCAATCCTCCTACGTCTCGTAGGGAGAGTCGGGTGCAGTTTATCCGTGGATAAGGGAAGGGTGACCGAAACAGTCTTCCCCCAGCCTGTAATCCTCAGATAACTCCTTGAAGAGATGAGACTGGGGATGACTATTGGACGATGTATCTTCGGATATACGCCTAGTGACCGAAACAGTGTGCCCATCGATTACAACCTTTCGACATCTCGTCAAAATAACGTGAACCGGTATTCGTCTTCGGTGATTAGGAGATCGGCCCTTTTGGATACATACGAGGGCTGATCGAAGCAGTCTACTCCCCGATTGTAATCTATAAACAGCCCGTCTGAGAGATGCGGGTGGTGCGGCCAGTAGTCGATAGGATCAACTGCTGACGTTGGGTTTAAATGTAAAATCATTGAAGCCATTTGGTCCTTGTAATGAATTTGCTGATACAGCGTATGTCTATGTGAGACAAGTTATTGAGGTTATCGAAGAAGTATTCTGCCAAATTGGTTTTGCGCAGTTGTGCAAGAGCTGGACATGTGAAAAGAATATGAAGAGAGGTGTTACTCAAGGCACAATGTTCGCAAGTTTTGCCAAAAGGTAAAAGGTACGGGTCATTGCAACGAGACCCGATCCTGGAAAAAACCCAACTTAAAATCGATCACATCGTTTATAGAGACGAGCTATCCAAAGTTATGTCTAGTTTTCGGATCGCTGCCAACCTTATAAGGGTCGGAAACAATCTCACCGATACCTTTTATGTCAAAAAAGGATTAAGGCACATGACGCTCTGTCATGTGACTTTTTCAACGTCATTCTTAAGAAAATTGTGCGAAACTCGCAAGCCAACACCAGAGGCACATTTTCCAAAAGTAGGTATGTGCAACTACTTGCAAACGCTGACGACATCGGCATTATTGGCAGAACACAGCGAGCTGTCAGTGGTTGGTTTTTCAACTATCAGTACACAATAAGTGCAAAACAAAATATATGCTGTCTGTCAGCAAGAAGGGGAACACAATATCGACGAGTCAGACAGAACCTCATGATAGACAGCTATAACTTTAAGGTAGTTCGGGACTTTGACCTTCTCAGCTTCGCTAATAACTCTGTTACTTCGGCCTAAGAAGGCAATTGAATGCTAAGATATTTTCAACATACACTAAGGAGACTCTATATAACACCTACATTATCCCAGTCCTGCTGACTGGTGCAGAAGCATGGATGTTATCAAAGGAGGATGAAGATCTCCTTGGTCGCTTCGAATGAAAAATTCTTCAATTGATTTTCGGTCACGTTTGCGTCGACGGGTTTTGAAGTAGGAGATTTAACAGCGAACTCTACGAAGCATATTTGATGAGACTCATGTCCACCATGGACTGTAGCCCCATCTAAGTCGAACGTCGACTAAGACCTGGGGTACCTCTATAATGACGACAACAGTTGGACACCAAATAACAAGGAAATCTTGGAATTGCTTTTGCTTGAGCTTTCCAATCCCCCCTTTACTTCGGGATGAAAATGGCCAGCCCTACAAGTCTGCGGGACCGGACGGTATTATACCAGTCACGCTACCAGTCATGAAGGATTATATGCCAATGAGTCTCTTTTCCTTTCTTTTGTAAAAATTAGGGAAACTAGTAGTCTTGCAGTTAAGGAACAATCTATAGATTAACGGCTAGTTAAATATTGCACAACAAGCCTATGCCAAAGGCAGGTCTATGGAAAGAGCACTCCATGAGGTCACTAGAACCATTGAGAAGTTCTTAAATCTCTAAGAATTCACGTTGGCAGTCTTTTTATCCATACAAGGTACAAGACTAAACTCTTTCTGCTCACCAGAAGATATATGGTACCAAAATAGAACCCACCAAAATTAAAAGGCATTCGTCTTAATCTTTCACTCGAAGCCAAACTGGAAACGAATAGGATTGCTTGTATTGGAATATTGGGTTCACTAAAATCTACACCACAACAGGGGCTAGAACTAAGAACGTCACATCCAAAGGTGCGGCAAAGGTCGCAGCCAAAAGCCGACTCAAACTGGAATGGAAATGGAGATTACCCACTGCGTGGACAGCCAAGCAGGACTTAAAGCGATTAACTTAAATTTGGTAAACTCAAACAGCCTTACTTATTATCAAGCACTAATGTCGACAATTAGTTGGCTTCCAGCTTTAGTAAAAATGTACAGCATTTGTGAAACGTTACCAATAAATAATTAAACATTTGCGACAACTTTCTAATAATCTATTATGTACGTTTGTTGTCATCGCAGAATTGATGTTTACAAACTTGTTTTCGTGACAAACAAGGTGAATGGTTTCTTTCACAACGAGGATTTTATTCTAAAAAGGAACACATGAAATGGAAATAAATTTGCCCAACAGATATTTTTCAAAGGCTTTTTAAGGGTTATTACAATAAAAAAAAAAAAACACAAAATAGAAAATGCATAAAAATGTATCAAAATAGCCCTATCGTTCGATCAGACACAAGTTTCGGTACTTTTTATAGTAGGTACGCTTTCCATTGTTTTCTAAATACTTCACGATTGATTTACGAGTTCATTTGTGTCGAAATAAAATCGCTTTCAAATTATTCAATATACGGAACACAATTTATTAGAATGTGTTCGTAGGCTAACGATGCAAATCAAAACTTATAGGTGGTCTAAAGATCACAATTGAATCGTAAGCAATTCAATTCAATTCAATTTATTTGGCAAAGTACAAATAAGAACAATTATTGTCTTTTATGGTACATTATAGCTCTACAGATATACTTTAAAATTACATTTATACACATAATGAGCAAAGAAAAATAAAACATATAGTTAATTATAAGTGAAAATTACATTTAATTAAATACAGAAAAAAAGGGATTAGATTATAGAAAAAGGAACAGAGGGGAGAATATAAGGAAAGAAGAAGAGTAATAGAGTAAACATAGAATACATTAATGTGCAAAATGTGCAAAGAGTGCACTTTTAAATTTATCGGCTCCTACTATTTGCTTGATGGTAACGGGAAGAGAGTTCCAAAGTCTGGCAGCGTGGACAAGGAAGAGGCGTGAAGTATTCAAAAAATTAGAAGAAGGCGTTATGAGGTTGCAGGTTCGCGGTGACTGGACAAATTACAGTTTCTGGAATAGGTATAGTGGTGATCTATACGTTGAATTATTCTGTGCATGAATACATAGCACCTAATATCCCAAACATTTTGAAATGGACAACCAAGGACAAGTTTAAGCGGATACGTGGTCATATCTTCTTATTCCAAAAATATATCGAACCATATCATGGAAAGCTAAAAGAAGTTTGTGCTGAGATTGAGAATCTAATTTAGGGTATATAACTATGGCATAATCAAAGATTGGCATAAACAAGGACTTAATTAACCTGAGTCTCGTATCTACCGGTGTAAGATTTGAAAATAGCCACAGCTTACGTAAACCTGCATAAATACGCGCAACTATAAAATTTGCATAATCAATAGCAATTGAATAGATATTTTTGAAAATGGAAATGATAGCCTGTTAATATATTTCAGAATAAATTAAAGTCTCAATTAGAAAGTGTTTTAAGAACCTATCGCTTTCCGTTTTTGAAAAAAATAAATACAATTTGATGTTTTAAAAATTGTATGGTATGGCTGTATAATGTATATACTACAGGGTCCGCCAAATAACTTATTTTTTTTTGAAAATGCTATAAAAAAAAAAACTACTGAATATTTTCTCAAATTTCTTTTTTTACTTGAAAGTAAAGGGCGGCTCTAACTCTTTTTTTCAATTAGTGCTTATATCGCGAATGGTAACACTTAACTCATGTCTGATTTCACAGATAATTAGTTTTATCCTTCCGCTGAACGAATATGGTTGTGTATACGCTTGAACAACGCAGGGAAATATCGCGACATTACTTTGAAAATCATGATAATGTTGCAGAATGTGAGATGCCGATTTTGCAAAAAAAATCATATTTTCAGATAAAGCTCATTTTCATCTTGGCGGGTATGTAAACAAGCAAAATTGTCGCATTTGGGGCACAGAAAACCCGCACGCATACATTGAAAAGCCGATATACCCAAAACGAGTCACTGTTTGGTGCGGAATTTGGTCCAGAGCCATAATTGGGCCATATTTCTTCGAAAATGAGCAAGGAGTGGCCGTTACAGTCAATGGCGATCGTTATCGGGCCAAGTTGAACGAATTTTTGTTCACAAAAATTGAAGAGGAGGATATTGGCAACATTTGGTTTCAACAGGACGGCGCTACGTGCCACACAGCCGAAGATACACTCGATGTTTTGCGCCCTGTTTTTGAAGATCGCATTATCAGCCGCAGAGCTGATGTCGTTTGGCCACCTCGAAGCTGCGATTTGATACCGTCCGGAAGGATTTTACTTTCAAATAAAAAAACAAATTTGAGAAAATATTCAGTAGTTTTTTTTTATAGGATTTTCAAAAAAAAATAAAAAAATTGGCGGAACCTGTATAATCCTTCCGGTTAATAATGGAAAATAATTTCATTCAAATGGCTGCCTCGGCTGGCCATGCAGTAGCCTACACGATCGGTCCAATTTTTAAGCACATTATCGATTGTGTGCAGCTGTATTTCACCAATGGCTTCACGAATATTGTTCTTTAAAGCGTCAATTGTCTCTGGCTTGTCGGCGTAACACTTATCTTTTACGGCACCCCACAAATAATAGTCCAACGGTGTCAAATCGCAGTTCCGAGGTGGCCAAACGACATCAGCTCTGCGGCTGATAATGCGATCTTCAAAAACAGGCCCACTTAGCGAAGCGAAAACGCATTGGGTGGTCATTTGGCTTCAACTCCTGAACCAATTGGACTTTGTATGGGGTCATACCAACGTCTTTATGCAAAATACGTCTCAATGATGTCTCCGAAATGTTCAATTGTTGAGAACGATGGTGAATTGATGTTGATGGCTTTCTGCCACAGCAGCAATTTTCTCGGGTGTACGCACTGTTTTTGGCTTTCACGCTTTGGTTTATCGATGAGGATGCCAGTTTCTTTCACTTTTTTCACAAGATAACGAACATACGGAGCTGACGGTGCTTCTCTTCTTCCAAATTCCGTACGCAATTTCCGCACACATTCTGGAACATTACCATGATTTTCAAAGTAATGTCGCAATATTTCCCAGCGTTGTTCAAGCGTATACACAGCCATATTCGTTCAGCGGAAGGATAAAACTAATTATCTGTCAAATCAGACAAATATAAAAATTGTATTTTTTATTAATCGTCCATTGGTTGCTTGCAAACTATTGGCAAGACAACCAGTCAAAAAGCAAGCACACTGGATAAACAAGATAAGGCTGAGAAAATCATTGGCCATTTCATTTACTCAGAAGTGCGTTGAAAGAAAGAAATATATGCATATGTGTTTAGGCATAAAACAAAAACTCAATATTTTTCAATTTCGTGCATAATCGTACAAACTTGTGTTTGGCTAACTTGCATTATTGTACTCCAACGAATAAAATCGGAAAACCTTTACAATTTACTAAAATTAATTTATAATTATAAACGAACAAGCGTTATAAAACCTACTAAAGTTGAATATTGGTAAGGCCGAGTGTCTTTCGGCAGCCATCTCTCAATAGTGCTATGCTGTGTTGGGTTCTTGGAAATGTTGGTGTGGAACTGGACGAGGCAGCGAATAAACAAAAATGGAAATACTATTAGCTGACAGATAACAACTACAAGCTTTCAACGCAGCTAAGAGCTTCATTGATATAATGCCACATTAAATTGGGCAAAAGAACGATGGAACAAAACTTAAGGACCTTTACCATGAGCGCGACCTGCGAATAGGCGAATTGCGAACAAATCAATTAAACTGTATTTATGAATTGAAAATTGCTATTTGTTACCACAAAAGCATTATATTCAATAAATCTAACATCCAATCTCAAAAAAAAACTGAGCCTTAATTGATTATAATAGCGAAATTTACAATTCGGTACAGCAATTTTCCCGCGAATTGAAAACTCTTGCCGCGAACTGTCACACTTTATTCACAATCCACATAAAACAGTTGGGTTCCAGAAATCCGCGAATAAAAACTTCGTTCGAACCGAACCTTCAACAAAGCAAATGATTCGCGGCTACCTGCGAATAAAAAAAAAATTGCGTGAGAATGAAATATCAGAAACTACGAATATTCGCCAGTTCGCAATTCGCTCTTATGTGAATGGTCCTTTACAGTTGCATCATTTTCATAACTTGTAGTTTGTGGCCCATAATTGATACTTAAAGGTCAAAGATCCTAACATATCTTAATCGCACTCCCAACAGGAAACAAAAATAATAACTGCATCATTGGAAACATGATTAAAAGGATGGGCATCGTTACAAATGACTTCTGCAGAAGTTGCATAGACGATGAGGAAACATAACATATATGTCACTACCCAGCCCTCCAAGAATGCCCTACCTTTGTTTTTGAGAACGGTTCTTCGAAGGCTTTGAAGATCTGGCAACAATTCCTCTATCCGGTCTAAGAAGATTCACAAACAGATTCGAATGGTTTTGTCAGTCTCATGTCCTACCATGTTCTATATATAAGGGTAACCACACTGCGCCTCAATGGCTTCTGAGTAATATTGCACTGCGCCTCTAACCGAACCTAAAATCAAGCGTCTTTTTTTAAACAAAAAAATGCAGAAATCCGACAAACGTCGGCTTTTTATTTTAAATGTTCAAATAATACAAAAATAAATTGCCGGGAGGTTTCTTAGATCGGATAACAGCCCCTCCCTATTACAGAAGCATCCCTCGCGTGCTAGCTCTGCAATGTCTTTTGATAATTTTCCCTTCCAACGAACTTGCAAACACAAAAAAAAAAAAATTATGCCAACCATCGGATTGAAACACCTTTTTGTAGTTCATGAAGTCGTTTCTCATCTTAGTAAAAGTAAGTTGTTTATGAAGTACCTAAATGTGTGCGTACGAGTACGACTATTGCGGGTGAAGTATATTTTACAAATTTTACTACTTACCTGCTTTTCAGGCTATTTCTTTTAATTGTTAAGCCAGTATAGTAGTCCTTTCGCAAACCAAACTTTCGATTATCGCTCCAGTGATATTTAGATGGAAATAACAAATTGGGGTATATGTGCGCCGCATCCAAAACTCCAATAGAATCTTTCTGTGAATCGACTAATATATCCATTTTTTGTTTAGATTTTGGTTTTTCTGTGGCAGAGAGTCCATCCGTCCTTGCTAAGTCTAGCCTATACAATAATTTTGCGGGATTCCAAGGATCCTTTGATCCCGGAAGGGGATAATATACTCCACAATCTATATTTATTGCTATTCCCCTTGGAGTATTGTCTATAATTGCCTTTGTAAATGACCTTTTCACAGCAAAGCTTGATCCATCCGGAAAAGTAAGAAAACGCTTTTTACGCGACAACAGCTTATTAAAACTTGGTTGACTACAATGTTGAGAGTCATCTGTGTATACTCCAATTGATATTATGAGTCCTATGTATAAACTTAACTTCATTTTTTTATTGAAAGTCTATGATAATGAGTTGCGTACGCTACTATTAAACCTTCAGAACTAATAGAGCGATCCGTAAAAAACGAAGTACAAACTGCTTTCGACTGATATACTGATTTATACGTGACGAGTTCATTATGGAGTACAAGTACTCGTACACCATTCCAATAATGAGTGAACTACCGTATATTTGTGGATATTCTTAGAATTATTATGGCCTAAGTGTTAAATAAATACAGTACAGCACATACGGTTTCCGAAACAATTTTTTTTTCTCGATAAAATGTTTCTATTATGCGAAGAACATACAAGTTTTGTTAATATGTACATGCATATACATACTTTTTAAACAAAAAGAACAACATTGGTGAAACTCACACACAGCCGCGTATGGAGAACATAAACAGCGATGAATTGTAATGTGTTAACTTTATAAGACCTTTTTTTGGTTTGTTCTTTTGTTAACTTTTGTGGGATTACATATGTATTTACATAAAGAGCACGTATGTTTTCGTTTATTTTCTAATGTATGAATCCCCATGGATTCCCCTCAATCAAAATATTGAATAAACTGACAGCTTCTTTCAGATTTTTCACCCCAGTTCTAATACAAAAACTGAAATGCTGTTAGTCAGTTTTTTTATTTTCCAATTTTTTTTTAAGACAGTGATGTTTAGGTTTTGAGACATATGGGAACCATTTTTCCTGGGCTCTGAGCATTGACCCAAAGCTGAAAGACTTGATCCAAATTAATCAATTGGGTACTTCAATACAATCCTTGGCTCTAAAGGACCATTCACATGAGCGTGAAATCAATTTAAGAGTGGTTACTTATGAATTGAAAATTGCTATTTGTTTTACCACAAAAGCATTATATTCAATTAATCTAACATCTAATCAAAAAAAAAATGAGTCTTAATTGATTAATTTAGCGAAATTTACTACTACAAAAATTTTTCGCGAACTGACACAC